>VZSR01000514.1:2928574-2988395 GCA_013398615.1 Brachypodius melanocephalos
CGGTCCCCGGGCAGCGCCCCGAAGGGCCGCGCTGGCCCCAGCCCTGCCTGCGCTCCCCCGTGTCCCGTGTGCCGCTCCCCTGGGCACCCTCACTCTCAGCCTCTCCATGTGTGATAAACACCGTGGCACGCTTCGCTGCCTCCCTGCCTGGGATGAATGATGTCTAGGGGTGGTGGAAAAGCCCTCCAGTGCCCCGCTGTGAGTGCTGGAGGCAAGAGAGATCCCATTAATTCATTAAGGGGTGGAAAACCCCACAGCACGTTAAGGAGCTTTGAGTGGAGGCACGTAGTGCAAGCAGAGTAAAAAGTTTGTAAAAAATTCCATGGCATCTCACGCCTTTTTCCCGAAGTCAGTAACAGTAACAGCGAGTCCCTGAGTTGTCCCTGAAAGCCTGTGGGATTGCATGTGCGTGTGTAGGGGGCATGTCCCAAAAGCCCACACGCTGTGCCATGATAGTGCAGGACCCTCCCTCACACCCGCTCTGCAACGCCCGGCAGATGGCTGCGAACAAAACTTCAGATTTCTTTTGACTTGGTATCAGAAATACCATCTCTACTCTCATGTAGTCTGGGAACAGATGCAGTTTAAAGGACTCTGGGAAACCTTTATGTCTGGTGACAATATTCCCATTATTCTGATTATTATAGCTTGTCACTGCCTTGAATATGCCTCTTTTATTGTTTTGCCACTATTGGAAATGAGTATAAAGCAATTAACAGCATAAAACAGATTGGCTGCATTTTCAGATACATTCTTCACAGAACATACTAGCCATGAAAAAGCAAATTGTCAACGTACTTATCTATCTGTGTCTCTATCCGTACATCACCTATAGGTTTCTAATGTGCAATTCAACTATCTTCTTTTTTTTTTTTTTTAACTGGATTTTTTTTGTCTATTTATTGCTACTTAGGCAATAATTCTGACAGCAATGTAGATGTTACTTTGATTTAACCAATTTTTAAAGGCAGTTGCGTTTGCCAGACATGAATTTCACTCTCATTAAAGATGAAAGCAAGCATTGAAGAGAAAACAGCTGTATGGTATATTTCAGCACTACACTTGTCTCTAGGACTATTTATTTTTAACATAACATGCCATGTAATGAAGAAAACAACCTATATGCCCTCTTTTTTGTTTCATTTTGATGCTGAATCAAGGGGTGTTGAGTAAAAGAAGCAAAAATGCCTCCCCCATGCCTTCCCAGCATGGATTCCCAATAGTTTTGAGTATTTCTGCTTTAAGTAGCAAAGAAAACTCATTCTGTAGGCATTTGCAGGGGAAAGAAGGGTTATTTTTTCCTAAAGCACAGCTCAGAAAGTGGTTTTCACAAAATTCTCTCTCCTCGGTTTCTTTTACAGAAACATGCTATTTAAATAACTGGATTCCTTATTCTCCAGGTGACTGAGAAGGGTAATGAAAGAAAATGTCTTGATTGTTCATGGCATGCCATTAGGATTTTGCACCTCAGGATATCATTGCATTGAAAGCTTCCAACTCAAAAGCACAAGCTAAAGCAAAAGACTGGTGTTTGTTGCCAGTGTGGTGTTTGTAGGAAGGAGAAGCAAGCGTGATAATAAATTCTAATGGTATCTTTTTGTGATTTCCCTCATATGAGGTCTAAAATTCTGAGACTTTTTTTTCTCTCCTGTCTTTTGCAGAAAACATTCTGCATTTTGTAATTAATTGGATTTTTTTTTTTTTTTTTTACTGTGTAGAGGGAAAGTTATTTGCTTGAACCTGGGTTCTTTCATTAATTGACAGATAAGGCTGGATCCAATGCCTGTTTTTCTGCTGCAGCTCAGTTTTTATCTAATTCTACTGTTGGGGTGTCCATGTCACAGGAACATGAAACAATTTGCCCAAGGTCACTCGGGCAAACAGTGTGGCTTCTTTTGCCAGCCACATTGGTCCCCAGCCTCACATCACAAAGCATAAATTTTCTTAGGTCACAGGAGTTGTAAAGCAGCAGGAAGGTGTACTGGAAATGGACAATAGATATTAACTCATGTCATGACTATTCAATTGACCTGGTAGAGTAGGTAGGATGTGTCTGTCTGTTATTGTATTCAGGCTGCCAAAGCAGTAAAGAGGCAAACAGCTAGCTTTTACCAATTCTGGTACTTGAACAGACTTCAAAACCTCAGATTTTTTTCACTTATATGTTGTTAAAAACATGATCAATCAAGTTTTGTGCATTAGTGATGGATGGATTTGCAAAGAAGAGGAAGGTAACAAAAAATTGGGGTTTTACTGGGGCATATAGAAGATCTGCAGACCCTCCACAAAAGGGAGGTCTTTGCAGCTGCCGGTTATCTTGTAACCTGGAATGTTAAAACCCTCTGCCTTTTAAATTATTGTTATTTTAAAAGCAAGTGTCTGTCCATCTCCCATCCCACTTTTCTCACACGTCCCTCAAATCACAATTTAACTTACTAAAACATAATCCCTTCCAGACAACAAACTCTTGTTTTCTCTATTTGCAGATAGTGAGGTCAGGATTATGATAGAGGGAAAAGTCTGGTGAGATCAGGGAGTTTGGGTTCTCTGCTTTGTCCTGCCCAGAGGCTTTTTCTGTGACCTTAGGAAAGACAATTAACCTCTCTGGATCTCCTCTTCCATGTTAAATGAGGATAGTACTACTTAGCTACCACAAAGTGGTGGTGTGGAGCAGAATTCATTTTTGCTTTGTACAATACCTGAGGATCTAGAAGTGAAAATTGTTAGGAAAATACAAAAATGTTACTCTGTGTAGAAGTGAGGTTTGTGTTCTCTGTGTTCTTAGGAAGGGAACTTGGCTTTATTCAGTGGCTCTGATATTGGAAAAAGCAGACTCCTATTTGGGCTTCAAGTATCAATCTGCCCTAATAGAAGCATTTAGTGAGCAAGGTCATGAAGCTCTTGAGAGACCTTGGAGAGATCAGATAAAATGTTTTTTTGCCAAGCTTTTCTAAAGAAAGGAGAATTTTTAGTGAAAAACACTATTATTCCCAAAAGATCTGCAAGCCATTCTTTTTCCAAACCCATTCCTCTCTCAACACATATGCTGTGTTCAAATGTAGCATTCAGTGAGCAGTTGTACCCTCTACACTTATTTTCCCTCTCTAGATGTTTATATTAGTGCATGAAATTTTCTCTTGTTCTGCTCATCAGATGCTCTCTCCAATCTTCTTGTGAAGATGATTTGATTCCTCATATGATCCTCCTTCCTCTCTTCCTGATTTCTAGGATAAGGACCTGCAAAAAAAGGTAGCAGCACCTTTAATGCTCTTGAAGTTTTAAATCTCACAATCTCGTTTCTTGATAGTAGGTTTTCCAAGAGATTTCAAGAAACTACGGTGAATAAAACACACTTTTTTAGGATTGCTCTCCTGGTATGATCACTGGTGGAATGGGAAATGGGAACTGGTTTTGTTAGGTTTCAGAGTTGTTCCTCTGACAAATGTAGCTGTTTATAGGAAGTATTTGATTTTGTCCATGCTTTTTCTGTGATGGAATTACCACAAATTCTGTGGCATTGTGGCTGGGATTTTTTCAACATGAGAAGAAAAGATGCACATTTCTAGCTTTCTCTGGAAGACATTTTCAATCTGCTCTCTATGGAGATGCTGCAGCTATGATCACTGCATTCTTTAGCTGTCCCATGTATATATGACTTTTCCTCTTTTAGTAACCAGAGGCAAACTCTGCAGAATCATTGAATATTAAGGGTTGGAAGGAATCTTAAAGATCATCTAGTCCCAATCCCTGCTGTCATGGGTAGGGACATCTCCCAGATTCTGACATAAATTCTCAAAAACTACTGGAATAAAGATGAGAAATGCACTATAATGCCCCAGTAAGGACAGGAGAGGGCATTTGTCTAAGGCATGTGTATATTGCAGGTTACTGATGCCAGGCTAAGTTCCTATATGCTCCTAGGGGTTAGATTTTTCATACTGTATGAAAAATGTCAGCAGTGCAATTTTTTTATCTCATTGTGGTAGAACAGTGCAGAAGATAAACCAGTGGAAGTCTGGTGTGCTTCAATGATGCAGATGCTGCTTGTGCAAACCATGCAATTGTGTTGATGCTTACAGCATGATCCAGGCCCTGAAAACTGGAGGAGGCAGGATGAGAGCTGATGAGACACTGGACTGGGGCCTGGGTTTATCTTGGCAGCCATGCTGCACTGTTTTGTCCAGTCAACCTGTGACTGTCATTTCTAGAGTTAATGTGGTTTCAAGATTCACTCCAAGACTTGGAACGTGAGATGCCTTTGGGACAAAATAGTAAAGAGGAGGCTATTGCTGCAGTAACTTACAGACATTGGAAGTAGAGTTAGGAGATGCAGCTTATCTTTTTGGTTGAAGAGGGACTAATATTTTTTAACAGCCCCAATGCATGTCATATTGGACATTAGGAAAAGTTTCTTCTCAAAGAAAATGCTGCAGCAAGGTACTAGAAAGTCTTTGGGGATTCTCAAGATTCATGTAAAGATGATGATCTGATGGGAACCACTCCGCTCTGAATGGGCTTTCTTTACCTCCTACTACTACTGATCCTTTTTTTTTTCCCTGTGCAAGCTCTGGGGGCTGGCAGTGACAGGCAGGTTGTGCAAATCCTCACAGTGAAGCCTGTCTCTTCCGGGAATGATTCCTCTGAATGCTTTTGGCAGGGTTCTGGTGTGATCTGCTAATGTACTGGTGGTTGGATGCTGAGACATTACTCACTCCCATGGAGCTTTACAAGCTGGGGAGGCCAATGGGATCACTCTGTGCCAGGTAGTTTTTCATTAAGATGGCTTGCAATGCGGTATGTGATGGGCAATATTTGCAATTCCAAATAGACTGCTATGCTTGGAAGGGAGGAAAGGGAATCTTTAGGCAAGGCAAAGCTGCATTTATTTGTCAGCCACAGGTAACAGCTCCAAAAGTCCAGCTGGATTTCAGTCTAAAATGTTTACTCCTAGAATGTAAAAATGGTGACAGAGCAACCACATTGATTGCACTGCCTTTGGTAGATATTTTAATTTCTATTCTAGACTGTTTCATTTTCAAATAGCTTTCGAGTAGGCTATGGTGTCGTTGCCATTGAAAGTGGGCCAACTCTGGCAAAATCTCTTTATGCATTTCTACTTTTCCTCTACCTTTATTAATGAACCTTGCTACTAAAGTCCTTCTCCAGGACTTTGGCAATCCATTTTAATTAATGTTTAAATAGAAGATTGGAAATAAAAATGAAACCAGCACGGCAACTACTTTTGTGACGTGTAACAACTCCCTGTGGTAGACCAGAGAGAAAATACTTTCTGTGTCATTTCTCTCCAGACTGGTTTCATTGCAAAGTCAGTTTGATATTTGGACCTGGGTATTGTTTGTGGATACCAGAAAACTGGCAGGTTCCCTGGGCCATTTGCCTGCCTGGCACAGTGAACCGTTGATGCTCTTGTAGTTCCAAGCTCAGTTACAGAACTGCTCCTGTCCGAGGTGGTTGTTGGCAGTTTCCCTTCAGACCTCAGTACTCAGACTTTGCCATGATCAGGGATGATGCCCTAGGACTTGTGGCTAAGCTTTCAGAGTGGATTAAATGCAAATAGAAACAGCTACGTGATTCTTTAATTATTTTTTTCATAATGGAAAACATTCATCCAATTAGATTATGAAGTCTTTTGAAACAGGGTTTGAGCAGATAATTTATGTTAGGCAGGAGAGATTTTTCTCAAAAGGGAGGTGAGATGGAACAAATATTTTCTTGAAGACAAGGCCGTAGGAAGATGAAACTTTCTGAGAGTTTCCAAATTTACAGCTGTGTTTGTAGTAGAGATTTTAGAAAACATAGGAGAACAGTGTTGTCTATGGGAAAAGCACAGGTTAAGGGCAAAGATCTTTAGTATTACTTGCACTAAAGAATACCAGAACCCAGTCTTGCAAACAGTGAAGAATTTACTCAAGTCATACAGTAGTATCATGCTCCTTGAGCTCCCTGGATGTCCATGGGTAGAGAGAGCAGTACATGTTTATGTCAGTCAGCACTCTCACACAATTCCACATTCATACCAGAAATGAGGGCCAGGCCTGAGCTCATGGTTGGGGCTGCTTTGAGGACATTGCAGGGGACCTGTCAGTTATGGAGCTAATGTTTAGGTTTGGCTGGGCTCTTGTCAAGTTTATCTTCCACTGAGAATCTCTGTTTGAAGGTGTCAAATCCAACTTGCCTCAGTAAATTAAATGACGTGTTCCTTGTGAAGCATTGAATATTATAATTGCAGATATTGCCCAAAGCAACAAAGTATTTGTTTGGATGCTCAGTTTAAATTGATGTAGCATTGATCTAGGCTATTTTACCGTAGTGGAGAATTCAACCTGCAGGATCCTACAGCAGCAGAAAGTAAGATTGAGAAATGAATACAGAGGTGAGGAAACCTGGAGCAGTACAGCAAGGAGACCTGTGTTCCCTTTACATTTTCTGAATTACAGCCACAGGACTGTGGGTAGATGAGTTTTTTTTCTCTCTTGTGCCCAGCCTTTCACTGTCTCTTGTTTGGCTCTGAGAGTTTGTTATGCTCTGTGAGTTTGACCCACACTGTAAACTGTGTTGGAGATGCTCTGGTGACACAGTGGAGCCCAAAAGGAATTTTAAGCTGAAACATCCTTTAGCTGGAATATACTTTGCTGCAGTCACAGCTTTGCATACAAGCTTCCTGGTTTGCTTAAGCTTCGTGTGGGAATCCAGGGTAAACAAATTCCCAAATCCTAACTTCTCCTAATGTTCAAAGAGAAGTGCATCATTGTTGTCAATATTTCCTCCATGCAAAAAGGAGGTCATGGAAGTATTTCCTTCCCTGCCTTTATGGGGTGTTATGAGACTGAGGGAACTGAAGAAAATTTCCTGCCTGTTTGTAGAACGTGGCTGTGTGGGTGTAAACATATTTGATAAATAATCTGCCATGGAAACTTTCGGGTCAATTTCCAGCCTTCATAACCAGTGGAGTCGCAGCATGCAATAAAAGTAAGAAAAGATTGATGCTGAGTGATCAAATCTCTCTTTTGTTCCTCCCTCTCAGCGCTGAAGGAGACCTGATTGCTCTCTCACCGAAACGAGAGGCAAAGCCCTGACACTGAGGCTGTCACGGTGGTTTTTTCCCTTCTTGTTCCAACACGCGGCACAATCGCCAGCCGGGCAGCTCTGCAGAGCACTGCAGAGCCTGTGTGCCCCAGAGAGCACCAGTTTGAAGGATCTGCAGGGCGGTGTGGGTCCCTGGGGCGCAGGCCGGGGAAGGGTGCGGGCTGCCGGGGTGAGGGGAGCGGCGCCGGGCGCTAGAGGGAGCGTGGGCATCTGAGAAAGGCAGGGAATGCTGAAATATTGATATGGAAACCCGCTCGGAGTCACTGGCTCTGGGAAGCTCCCGCTGTCGGGGGTTCCCTGTGCCAGAGGCGAGAGGAGTCCCACCAGACGCTCGGTGGTGTAGAGCCTTTTGCCATCCCGGGCAGCTGATGCTGTGTCCCTTTGCGCTGACTCTAATCGCTGCCAGGCTTTTTCCTGAAGATGGGATTCCCTGTGCCGAGGTCTCTCATCTGCTCCGTGCCCTCCAGCCTAAGCCGTGTGTCTGTAAATCCTCCAGCCATCCCCCGCAGCTGCCGGCGGTGCTGCTGTGGCAGGAGGCCGGTGTTTGACCCGGCTGTTTGGCACGGGAAGCACGGAGCGGGTCCGGGCTGAACCCTCATCATCCTCTGCCCTGCCCTGTTGTTGTCCTCCCAGGGGCACTGCTGACAGACCCACCTCGCTGCAGATCTGCTCCCTCTCCCGCACCATCGACAGGAGGGCAGGAGAGCTGATCTCCATCACTTCTCTCCCTGTGCCTGATCCACAGAGGACGCATTTGCCCTGACAGGTCCCTGCCACTTGGCACTGTAACATTTTGACCAAGCTGAAGGTGTTGCACAAATCTTAGGGTTTGTGTTGCTCTTTTCCTTTCTTTGTGGATGTGGAGGAACAGAAAGAATTGGAATTCTTACCAGCCGTTATATTGTGGGACAAAGAAACATTTCCTGGGAAACATGGTTGCACTAGCTGATCTCTTTGGGACGAAAATGTATGTTTGGGATTAAAAAAAAAAAAAAACAAACTAAAAAAAACCCCACTACAACTGAGCAGCTGCACAGTGATGGGCTGAAGAACTGGGATTCTGGGAGCAACTGCTTTGACCCTGCTTCAGTCTGTAATGTGAGTGCTGCTGGTACATCTTCAGTGGTGTTGCTGGTAGGCTCCTGAAATGGGTTGAGCCTCTCCTGGGGGTTTGGTAGAGGACTCCATTGTGGGGTTAATGGAGCAGAAGACTCAGTACAGAGCTCCTCCTGGCTTTCAAGGCAGAGAGGAATGTTTGGGTTGAGTTCAGATGTGCATCCTTGGGTGCCAGAGGAGAGCAGGCTGTGCATGCAGGTTGTCTTTGTGATTCGTGGTGTTGCCACTGAGGCTCAAATGCGTTGGCTTCCCTCTCTACAAGCAAGAGTTAACACACCTGAAGGGCTGTCACTGAGGCTTGAAATGGGTAGATGTTTGCAAAAGATGTTGCATGGAAGAGAATGTGTAAAACATGATTATCTTGCTCTTGCCAAAATGCTTTAGGACCTCTGGGTGCAGGTTGGATGGAGTGGGAGTTTTAATTGCTTGCTAGACTTTCCCTGCAGTTGGTACCTCTTTGAAAAATCCCTCCCAGCTGTGGTCAATGCCATGAAGTACAGGTAGATTTGGCTGGTCTCTGGCATTATCTGCCCCTATTAAAGAACTGGGAGGTGAATTCTTTCTGCACAAGGCAGTGGGATGGATAGCTGTGTACATGGAGACATTTCTCTGTTACAGTCTTCCGGTCCTTTACTACCAAATCCTACCAGTTTTTTGCTTGCAGAGTGGCAGACATGACTGTACTTAAAAAGGTCTTCTGCTGCCTCCTTCAGCTGTGTATTCCGAAGGTCAGTAGTTTAATGCTTTTTTTCCCCTTTATTTTTTTTTTTGGAAAACTGAGGCATGTGAGAGAGGAGGGATGTACTCTGGGCTATGATCAGTATTGATGTGGCTACTTAATAACAAAGGGCTTACTTTACTTCGTTGCCACAGTTCAGATGTTATATATATATATATTTAAGAGATTGCATGAAAGGAAAAATAGGCAAGGGGTTAAGAGTGGAAAGAACAAGGCTCTCGATAGTAGAAAAGTAGAATATGCTCAGCTAAAATCATTAACAGATTGATTAAGTTACAGCACTGCAAAGTTCTGTCTCAAAGGGTTTTAAGACCATCATTGTCTACTGTTCCAATTCCTTTACCTGCTTGGCTTGACACATCAAGCCATTTCAAATTGTAGCTTCTTTTGAGCTGGATGAGAATCAGCACGATGGGACTGTGAGAGCATGAATTTGGGCTTTCATTGGAAATGCAGACAGGAGAGGAATCACATCTGACTGATCAAAGGAGTGGGAGGTGACTCTGAAGTATGTAGATTGTTTGGAATAATTTAGGATGATAGCACATGTAGGTTTGCATGCCTGTTTGTGCAATCTTACATGGGAAAATGTAGAAGCATGCAATGTTCAAGGGTCTTGTAAGTTTGTGGGGTCATTAATGTGGCCTTCTCTTTATGTTTCACTTCACAGCCAAAGGGGAAAGTCTTTGCCCAATGCCAGGTGCAGGTGAAGTTCTCCTGAGTGAGACAGGGCAATTGAATTTTCCTTCTGCCCTCTTGGTGGGGCCTGGTTGGGTTGTCTCATGGCAGTCTTCTGCCAGGTGGAGGGCTGGACCAGTGTGTGAAGGGTAATGTCCTTGTTCTGTCACCCACAGTGTCTTTCTGGCTTTATTCCCAACCAGTAAAATGCTATTAATACTTGATTCTACGGTGAGAGCATGGATGGGAGTGCAGATGGGTGTCTGGGGCTGGGGCCTGGCTGTGGACAGACAGACCAGCTCTCTGAACTTGCATAAACCTTGTGTTTGCAGTGGGACAGGGTTTGGCTTCTGTTTGGCCAAAAGCCCCAGTGCAAGACACAGCACTGGTGAGGCTGCATGTGAAGAAGCACGGTCAGCTCATGCTTGGTGTGTGGTGGGAGAGGCAGGCATGCAGACCTGCCTACTGGGCTCTGAAAAGCTCTTTTGCACCTCGCCTGGAAAGAGGTTTGCCTGTAGGACAGTGAGATTGCAAACCAATGTGGTAGCCGTGCTACTTGAGAGGATTGGAATTCCAGAAGAAAGAATTTTTGTTCAGGTGTACTTTGGCAATGATTGGAGCAGCACCGACACAAAGCCTCATCCAGTCACATATCAGCTGTCACAGAGGTATAACAGAGATTGTTTAGCTGGCTATGGTCAGGCTTTATGGGTAGCTGAGCCTTAAACAGAAGGGCTTTCAGAAAACTGTAGGCTATGGAATACAGCAGAAGAAGATCTGGCCAGGCCAGCCCACCAGATTATGATTTCTGCTGAGTGTTTTTGAGGCCCTGCCCCAGTAGCCATGCTGAACACTTTATCTGGTCTGTGAGAGCTGTCTGCTCTCGGATGGACCAGGAAGTGAGCAAAATGCCTTGTCATTTTGTTAATCAACAGAAGTTTGCAATCACTTAGCTGTGTGTCCTTCCAGGACTTTTCTCTCTCTCAGTGTTTGCTGTCCTCTCTGTCACGATCCCTCATTCTGCTCCCTGTTTGGAGGGGTGAAGAGTGGCACAAGGTGTACCTGGCTGAGCCTTGCAGGTGTGCTGGAGAGCTTGCTGATGCCTCAATCAGCTGGAGCCCTGCCAACTATGAAAGTGGACACTGAGTGCTTTATGGTTCAGGCAGATGTTATTTTGGGGGCTGCTTCTTCACTCAGCTCAACTTAGAGGAATTCTGCACCTCTGTAACATTTTATCACCTGTTGAATTCAGTTCAAATTGGTCCAAAGATTCCAAAGTTATCCCTTCCAATGCTACCTCACACATGGCATGGTCTGTTGATCCAAAGCAGAAACAATTTCTTTTTCAAGGCACCTAAACCACAGCTACAGCATCAGCACTGAGGAGTCCTTAATTTTCTTAACTAAGTGTTCGTGTTGGTTTTTGCTACCCTGCCTGGGAACTCCATTCCTTTGGTCAAAAAGCAACACTGCTGGTACTGTAGCATTCTCAGTTTGCTTACACAGCACCTCTTTGTGGCAGGTTCAATGCTACCCGCCTTTCCCTTTAATTAATTTCAGATTATCTGCATTACTTGTTCCACCTCACATACTGCAAGTAACAAAGGCTGCCTTTCTGAGTTGCACTGAGGTTTTGTTCTTATGGCTCTCAGCTTTCTCTGGCTTTTTAAAAAATTTATTTATTTGTGCTTCCTGTAGTGCTCCTGGAAACAGGCAATAAACTGGTTTGGGGAGATGGAGAAATAACTCACAGAAAGGGGAAATAGGCAGGTGTAACTCTGCAGAATGAGATCAAATGTTAGGTGATAAAATATTGAATTATTTGAGAATGCTGCTTCTTCTGTAGTAGAGGAGATTCTTATTTTCTTTCCCAAAGACAAAGCTTAACAGTCATAAAAGTCACTGGATGCTGTTCTCAGGCTGAGGCTGGAATGAGCCAGAGCTCTCCTCTGTGCTCATCCTGGAGGAGACAAGGGTGAGAAGCCAGAGCTGATCCATGGAACGTGTCAGGACACAGGAATGAGTCATTATATGTGTGAAAACGTTCTGTTTCACAGCTCATGGGGAAACGCGTTGTCTAATGCTGTGCATTCTTACCTGAGAGAGCCGGCTGTAACATTTATTGCCCTTGGTACCTAAAAGGTTTAACAAAACAAAGCTTGCTATTACCAGTGCTTGTCAAAATCAGCTGTATGGGAACACCTCAGAGTAGAACGGGAGGGGACAGAGTGGAGCTTCCTGGGCTTTTTTACATCTTTTAAAATCCCATTTTAATCACTGCGTGGTTAAAAAAAAAAAAAAGGGTGTTTTTGAAACGCAGGGGATACTATGCCTCTGTTTATATGTGTGTAAAGATATATTAACTGATAGCTATGGAACCAGGTATATAGCTATAATTAGAAAAAACCTAATTACCATGTAGCCAGGGATGATTTGGGCCATAGCCTGATTTTTCCTGCTTTTCCTCTGATCCCTCTCTACACTGTAACTTGTGGGTTCTGATGCTATTATATGGTACTGCAGTTCCCTTCCTCCTCTTTGCTTTGCATAGTGGCAGTGACTTGGACAGCCCTTGGTGTGAGTCAGAGTGAAGGTTTTTCTGTGCCTGTCACAGTTGGATTTGGCAACCCTCGGTTACACGCCAGGTTCCTTAGGCTGAACATTGTTGGTGTGCTGAATTTGGAGCTGTCCTGAAGCATGTGTCCCCCCGGGTTCAGTTCTGCTCTGCTCTCATCTGCAGAGATGGAAGAGCAATGGTAGTAAGGTGGAAAAGAGCTGGCAATTACTTGGGGTCTGTCCTTTCAACCTTCTTGAGCTAAAAGCAATTTTTTTTTTTTTGGAAAAAAATGCCTGTGAAGTTCCAGGGTTTTAAGAGAGAAGTAGAAAACTGTGCTTAATGATAAACATTTGTAACAGGGGAGGCTTTCTGTCTACCCAGCTGTATGTACAAATTTTATGTCTTTAGAGGATAGTGTATATGATACAGAAGGCAGAACTTTGCCATTTGTTTCCACCTGCATACATGGGATTTGAATTCCCTGAAGAGGAGGCAGCATGGGCATTCCCTGCCAGCTTGTTTCTACAGACCATAGATGATCAGTTGTGATGGGGCAGATGTGGCCTTTTCTGTTGTTTCTTTTTGACACCAGCCTCTGCCAGTCCCTGGGGTGGCACACTGGTCAGTTTTGTGCTCGCTTTCTCCCTCCTGACTGTGGCCAGAAGGTGTTTTGCTCCTGTGATAGCCTCTGTGGTGAATTTTTCTTAACAGTGCTGGCTACAGGGAAGCTGGCAGCTTTTCCAGGTTCATTCTTTATTTAAATTCTCTGCCTCCAGAGGCATGCTTGTGCCTGACTTGTCCTGATGCATTTTCCTTGGGCATCCTTCTGCTATAGCAGCTCCTGCCCAGGGCACAGACAGAGAATGGAGCTAATAGATGGAATTAGCACCAGAGGGAAAAAAAAAACCAAAAAACAAACCCAGTCCCCTGAGCAAGGCATGCACAGCCACTGGGAACTTAAATAGTATTTTGATGATGTACTGCTTTGTGCCTAAGTCCTGCGGGGGGAGAAGGAGGAAAGTGATTATTCAAAGTCAGAGGATCTGGCTCCCAGGAGTCTGGGACACGGTCAGTTCTGGTTAGACATGCCAAGGCTGAATGATACTTGGAGTTGTCTCAGACAAGAACTGGGCAGAAAAATGCTGTCAGGAGGTTTTCTCCTTCTTGTTTAGGCTGAATGGGTCGTTCTCACCTGCCAGGGTGCATAAATTGCTGTCCTGCAAGCTAAAGTTTTAGACCACTGACTAAATGGTCTGTCCTGCCATTAACTGAAGAGAAGGGAAGGATGTCAGTAAATGCAAATCAGCCTTTCAAGGGGCACTGTTCAGCCCATGTTAGTGTTCTAAAATCCACTTTGGTTTAGGGTGATTTTGTGTTGGTGTTGCTTCAGTGGAGCTGGATTTCTGCTCATGTGGGCAGGACCCTAATACGAATATTTCTGTGTGCAGCCTTAGTTTTGCCAGCGGGGGTCTTTAAGTGTCTTTATGTAGCTCCTTTAATTTGTGCCCTTGAATTTATTGTTTTTCCATTTCTGTTGTATTTTCTTTGCTTTTGTCCTGAACTTAGGACAGTCAAAAAGAGTTCTCTGACTGTGGAGAACATGACTAAGTCTGTGACTTAGTGGGGGAAGACTCAGGTATTGCCATGGTGTGGGCAAGTATCTTTCTCTCTTTCTTGCATTGATGGGAAACTTGGAGGTTCAAGAGCACTAGCATGTGCTTTAGCAATAAAAACAATGTTAATTGTCTACCAGTTATTTGAATGCTTGAGGGTAAGAATTGCCAACCTGGAACTTGCCAAGTTTCTGTTCTTTTGGAATATTTAGAATAAAAATTTCAGTGTTAAATGTATCCTAAATGCTGTTGAGCTTGTTCTGGGAGAAGACAGGTATCCCTTACTAGGGCACATAGTGTTTCTCAAAGTCTTTTGTGCCACTGTGGGCTCTAAGTTCACTGCTTAGCTAAGTATCTTCACTGCTTCTGGGAGTAACTCTTTTGAGAGGTCACAAGCATCTGCCTGAATGGAAGTTGAAGAGAGGAAACAGTTTGTAATAAACCAGCAAACCAGATTTTTAAACATTATGCTATGCTGTAACCTTAAGCTGGGGTTGCCAGCCTCTTCTGTGCTTGTTGTAGAAACAGCTGCTATGAGAATTTTTTTTTTTTTTTTTTTTCTGGCTGGGTAGATAAATTGTACACAGACTTGGCCAGATAGACCAAGTGCTGGGAGTGATCTTTTTACCAGACTGGAAATGGTGTCCTGGATCTCTCACTTCTTCTTGGAGTAACTTGTCACTGGAAGCCTTGGGTTTGTCTTTTGTTCCCTCTCTTTAATAAAACTTCTGTGCTTGGTTTAAATCCTTGCTATTGCAATAAAATCTTGCCTTGATAAGGACCTTAGCTTGATGAAGCAGGAGCTCCTGTCAGAGCAGCATGTTTTATTTCAAGGGCTTATTTTTCATCTTGGTGATGCTGAGTAGGGCAACAGTAATACGTTCAAAGTCAGTGCTGATGCACTGATGAAATGTCAGCAAGATGAGAATTAGAACCACGTGCCTTCCCCTTCTCTGGCAGCTGGCAGGATTGGACAGGATAGAATTTGAAAGCTTCTTTCTTCTGCAAGGCTGTGCTTCTACCTGTGTTTCATAACAGACAGCAACCAGGAAAGCATTAACACAGTGAGAAATTACCAAGTGTCAGAAGCCATCAAGCTGCCTGGTGAAGCAAAGGTGTCTCTTGGAGGGGTTGAGCAATCCAGGAATTCAGTCCTTTAGAAGTAGCTTTGGGTGATGATGAGGCCTTCACCTGCACAGTTCCACCAAGAAGTGTCCAAACAGCACATCAAATAAAAATGAAGCTTCTTTACTGCCTTGGTTTACCAAGAGCTAACCATCCTGTCTTGTGGTGTGGTGAATTCTCTCGCTTATTGCCTGAGCTCTGAATCAGTTTCCCAAATTCCATTGTTGGCTGTGACCTCTGTAGCTCTGCTGTGCTGGTCCTTCAGTGGTCCTGGGTTTGGGTTCTCCTCTAGCTCAGACCCTGCTGGCTCATCTGACTGGGGCAGCAGCGCTTTATAGGGTCTTGATGAAAGCTGAGAGAAATAATCTGGGGTTTTGGCTCAGGAGTTAAGGCTCCTTAGCACTTGAGGATGGATGACTTAAAGCACAAACAGGCAGTGCAGTAAAGGTGGTGTATTTATTAGAGCAAGTTCCCATTAACTCTTCTCCTATCTCTAGCTGTTCTTGTCCACTGTCATACAAGGTCTGACTCAAAGCCAGTGAATTCTTTGCATTTCTATTGACTTTAATGGGGTTTGGACATGTGCCCAGGATCATAAGATCAGATGTGCTGGACGAGACCAAAAGTCCATCTATTCCCAATGTCACACTGCTCAGTAGCACAGCTGTATCTGGCAGTGAATTGTGTCTGGCATCTCTCTGGAACCAAGAATGTGTAGTACAGAGAGCTCTGTAAATAACTGACTGCTTGCCTTGGTGTTTTCCAGAGTGTGGGCTGGCTGACAGAAGGGAAATAATTTGGGTTTAATCCCTTACCCCCGTCACCACCCTGACAGGTCTTCCCAGGTTTTGACTTGGACCAAGCACAGACCTGCATTCTGATTTAAAAAAGACAAACAAACACAACCACAACCAACCAACAAAATAAAAATCACATCACCCTAAATTTTAAGGAATTGTTTAAAGAATTTTTTTTAATGGAAAGATGATACTTTTATTTTAAAATATTAAAACAAAATATTTATTATAGTTATGAAAGCAAACTCAGTACAATTTAGAAGATACAAAACATGTTGGCCTTATTAAATTGCTGTTTTACTGTAGATAGTCATGCTTGAAGATACTGCTTGCTGTGATTTTTTTGTGCTAAGCTGTATTGGTATAAAGTCAGTGAAAAGAAGGTTACAGTGTTTATGTGCTCTTGTTGGAGGAAAGCAGTGAGCTCCCTGGGTAAAAATAGAGATTATGGTGTCTGATGCAAGGCCTGCCTGTAAGGTCATGTTGTTTTGTTTTAATTACAGGAATTACCTTGCTGACGTCAGCTAGTAAGTCAGCAGGGTGGATGCTCACACACTGTTCTGGAGGTGGCCAGAAAATAACAGGTAGTTTAGAGAGTGGCTTTTTGGTTGTGTTTGTTAGTTTATTGGGGTTTGTTTGTTTGTTTGTTTGTTTTTAAGAAGTTTTTAAACTGAAAGCTTCAAGCTGAAATGCACATGTGATTTTTGTTTGTTTATTTGTCTGAGTTTTTTTAGTTTTGGTTGTCATTTATTTAATTTTTAATAAGGGTTTCTTAACATTTTTTTTTTGCTAATAATGCCAGTTGATAGAAACTAAAATCAAAGTCCCTCTCCTTCATCCTGATTTAGAAAATCACTAATTTATGTCTGGGTAGGCTGGAGATGTTTGAGAATGGAGAGGGAGCTACACTTCAGATCTAAATTGCTTGGTCTCATTCCTGAGATACAAGAAAAAACTTTAAGGGGAAAAAAATGTAGTATTTGCCAGCAGAAAGTTGGAACTGGAAGGGAGTCATGAGTGCAGTGGGGTAGAGCTTTCACGTGTACCACTCCTGCAGGATGGACAAATATGTGGGAACTCAGCCTTTAGGCTTTACATGACCCCTGAGAGGTTGTTTCCCTCTGTGCCTCAGTTTCCCCACCTGTGAGAGGCAATGACCTCCTTTGCACAGCCCTTGGAGAGTGGCTGGGGGGAAGCCCTGGATAAGCACTGTTATCTACAGCTGTTGGCAGCTGAGGTCTGGACCAACACGCCTTTTTTGTCTCCTTCCCGCAGGGAATCAGATTTTGGCCACTGTTCAAGGCAGGCAATGAATGCAAACAGTTCTACTGTATTTTTTCAATCTTAATTTTCTTGGGTGGCGAAACCAGCATAACAAAGTTATGAGACCTGTGGCCTGTTTGAGTGTGACCCCATCTGTCTGCAGCGGGCTGTAGTCTGAGAGCTGCTGCTTAGATGTTCCAGTTGAATTCAATTTGTGCTTTGCTTTTTTGAAACATAATTTCATTTCTAACTGTGGAAAGTGTATCCAGCCGAGATTTGTCCTGGTGCTGGGAGGAGAGTCCTAGTCTGATTATTTAAAATGAATTAGTTCTGATGAAATATTTAGCCTTTAAACAACACATTTAATGCAGTGAATTGCATTTTATTTATTAATGGCTGTTGCAATGAGATTTGGAGAGAAATTATGCTAAGACGCACTGTTGTGATACTGCCAAATATAGTAATGACTGTAATATTTTGTTGAATTATTAATACTCACTGTGCCTACAGAGCTACATAAGCATCAGATTTCAAAATTGCTTTTATCTGAAGAGTGATATTTTGCCATTGTTTTGCTTTTTATTTGGTGTTTTTTTCCGAGCAATTTTTTAAAAAAATTAATTAAAACGATAAAAGGAAAGCAGGAAGGCCAGTCAGGTGTTGCCACTGCTTAACTCTTTTTTTCATTATCAAAGCACCCCCAGGAAATGTGTCAAATATTATTTATTTCTGCCAGTGCCAGGTCTGTTTGCAAAGAGAGTTTCCTTGTATGGAAAGCCTGCATGAAAAGGAAAGGTGTGTGTGAAAGCCAGGCAGAGGCTGGGGGACATCACTGCTGCTTTAGCAAGAGAGCCTCATCCACTTTTAATCTCTGTGGATCAGGTTTTCTGCCTCTAGGACAGACACAGAGGCTGGGCTTCCAGCCGATGACTCTTCTCCAATAAATTTGAGATGCTGGCCCCATGAATGATGGCAAATTCTGTCTGTGGGACCCCAAAGCCCACCTCAGGAGGGATGTGCCTTACCTGTTTCATTTCACATGGTGTCCAGGGTGCTCCTGGATGTTCTCTGCTCCTGGATGCTTGGCCTGATGTGAGAGTGTGATGGTTTGGCCATCGGCGTCCCCCAGCATTGTTGTGTCCCATGCCAAGGAACATTTTTGGACAAACTCAGACCTGGTTTAGGGAATTAAGTAGCCCAAGAATTGTTTGCTTTTGGCACCTTGTCTTGGGTAGGAATGAAATTCATCCAGATGGAGGCAGGCTCTGATGTGCCAAGTGGTCTCTGAACCAATAAACAGGCCCTAACCTGTCTCTACTTTCTAATATGGGCATAACAAATGAAGAGCAAAAGTGACATGAAGGTGAAGGTCTCTCTTGATCTGAGCTCTTGTTTTTCCACTGTTTCCTTTGAATTGAATACAAGTCGTCTGAAGTCTCCCTGGATTTTATTTTGGGGCCTGTAATACCAGTACAGGATGGTGCAGATGTGGGAATGTACCAAAGGTTCCCCTTATCTACCTAAAGCTATGGCTCTGGAAGCATCCAGTTAGACCACTTGTCCAATTGGCCCTTGCTCTCTTGTGTGACTTTTTTGGTGGCCAAGGAGCTGGGGAAAGCTTGCAACACATGCTTGTTTATTATCAGCAACCAGTGTGTTTTCCTCCTCTCCCCAGCATATTTCCTAGTTCATTTAACTTTCCAGTTGAAGCTGTCTACCCCAAAAGATGACTTGCTGAGTATTTGGGTGTGTCCTGAGGTACACTGAAGGTTCTGATTTGTGGGTCTGCAGCCAGAGATGATGTATTGGGTGTGGCTGGGATGGAGTTAACCTTTCCCAGGGCAGTGTTCCTGGTGCTGGGCAGGAGCCTGTGTAGCTGGAAGGGTTTTGGTAGCTCACAGCAGCCAGCCTGACTCACCCCCACCCCCAAAGGCTGTCAGGCTGGGGGTAGGTGAGAAGCTGAGAGGGCAGTGGCACCCCATAGCTCCTGTCATCCACATGTCCTTTTTAATGCTGGCTCCTACTCTGCCCCTGCTGTGCTGGCCTGGGGAGCTGCTGAGAGGCAAAATTGCAGTCTTTACTCCAAGGATGGCTCCTGGGAGCTTCCCCAGGGCTTTCCTGTGTCTGATTAGTGGATCAGGCTCAAATCAGTGTCTGGGGAACCATCAGTGCACTCGGCTGGGCTCCCTGGCTGCTGGTGAGAGGGTGCCCTGCATCACTGGGGGATTTGAGAGGGTCTGGCAGAATGCTGCAGGGGTGAGAGGAGGCAAGCTCTTTAGAGGGTTAGCTGATGATTCAGACAGCTTAGAACAGCCCTGCCTCAGAACCATGCACAGGGGAGGAAAGCACTGGAGGGCTAGAGTTGGCTTCAGGCTCCTTTGGGTGTTTAGCCCAGAAGGAAAATACAATTTCCTGCCTGTCCTAAGGATGTCTGGCAATTATCTGCCACCTTCTGATGAGATGAGGGGAGACGGAATGGGAGAAAGGAAGAGGAGGAAGCTGGAGTCTTAACAGTGGTTGGGTGGTTCAGGGAGATAAAACACTTGGGAGCCAAGCTGGAAGATGGGAGTGAGGAGGCCAGATGATGGTGAGGACTGAGTCAAGCAGTGCTACAGAAAGTAGTGCCCAGATCAAGACTCCCCACGCCAGCAGTTTTTAGGCCAATCTCTTTCCCAAAGAGTTTTCATGTTTAAAGGAGGAATGTGGTCCTGGGATGTACCTTTGGTCTGCATGGATAAATGCTGCTCCACGGTGGTATTTACCTGCTTGGATAAATGCTCCTCCACAGAGAGGACCTTCATGGTCCTCTCAGCCTGCTGGGTCCCACACTCCCACTAACCACACGGGCAGTGAGCCCTCAAAATCCACTCCAGAGTACTGAACTTCTTTCACTACAAATTATCATGGGAGAAATATTGAAAGTCACACCCTGCTTAACATCAGAGAAGTTTCTCTGATGGTATCAGACATGCCACAGTGACTGCACAGAGGAACAACACAGATACTTGGATTTGTCTCATTGGCTTTGCAGAATGTGATAATCTATTGTGAGGAAGAAAACCACTTCAGCTCAAAGATGCAAAACTTTGTAGTAAACAAACTTTCACTGCTGTGCAGGGGGTTGTCAGAGAGAAGTGATGGCAATAAATAGATTAATTAGGCTTCATAGAAACATAGTAATTGTATGTAATCTATCTTGAATATGAATAGGGGGATCTAAGCAGATGATGTGCTGAGTGAACATACCATCCTTGACTCCTATAACTGCTCCAGAAAGCAAAAGCTTCCTTCTTGCTTATTTGCACACTTGTTTCTGGTGTTTGTTGCTTACTTTTTGCTGCCAGGAATCGGCAGCCTTCTTCCACATGCTGGAAAACACCACTGCAAGAGACTGTGCTGTAATTGTGACCACCCAAGGCTTGGTCTGAAGCCCTGCTGCCAGAAAAAATAAACATGAGCTGACTTACCTTTCTTTAGCTGTCACTTGCATTGTAGTCTTAGGCTGTGAAATGCATTTATGTGGTGATTGTTGCAGCAAAGATATCATCCATTTTTTCCTGAATTTCCAGACAATGTCTTGTTTGTTTTACATATTGATATGCATGTTACTGTGAATGTGACTGAAACAAACTGATTCTTGCTTTCCAGTTTTCCCTGCTTAGACTGTGGAGAGAAAATGGTCTACTTGCAGGCATGGATTTCTTGGGAAGAGGGGAAAGCACCAGCCCGTTCTTTGTGTATCCAGCTGTGCCTGATCTGGATCAGGTGCTGGGGAATGGCTCTGTCCCTGTGCAGTTCCCTTCGTGTGTGCAGCATCCCTGAATGCAGGCTATGAAAAAGTACCAGAGGACTGCAGAGTGACCCGTGCTGCTATTCCCCTCTGAGTCAGGCGTTTAACACCTCTTTCAGTGGTGTTATCTTACTATTTCTTAAATAAATACTAATGGACTGCAGTCTGTAGAGAATTTGAAGATTACAGACTACTGTCTCTGTTTTGTTTCGGGCAAGAGAGCCCTGGGTGAGCCTGAGCTTCCTTGGTCGTATTCTAATGATTACTGCTGTTGATGCTCATAGGAAATAAACTGCAATAAGGAGTGTTAATATTTTGTTGGGAAACTATGTATCAAAAATTTATACTGAAGTAGTTTCCCCCAAATCGCTTGTAGACTTTTTGCAGCTGGAAGAAGAAAGAAAATATAGAGGAAAGCAGAATGAAAATCTTTCAAAATGCTTCATTAATATATTACCTAAAGTGACCTTGCTTTCTAAAGAATATTTTTTCATGTTTCAGTGATGTCACTGAAAAATGTTAGCCCTGCTAAAAAATTTTAATATTTCACATTGCTGTTTAGTAGTTTTATGACAAAGGTTAAATTGAGTAAGAATTTTTACTTAAAGATTTCACCTGCATGTACTTCTACTTTTAAAGTGAGAATAAAATCAATATCATGACTCTGTGTGAGACTCATGGGAGAGGAGAGTGATTACAGAATTACTATTGACATGTTTTTCAATCAATTCTCCAAGAAAATTGAAAATTTCTTGAAAAGTTTCGGCTTTAATCAAAGGAATCTATGAGAAAGTGCTCTACAAAAAATGCTAGAAAATTGCTTTGATTAGAAAATTGCTTTTTGTTCAGTGCTGGGAAAAATATTTTAAATATTTTGAGCAACTTTAAAAATTGTATGATAAATGTTTACAAAAACAGGGAAAAGGTTGAAGCTTGAAATAGGAGGACAGATCCTTTCCAGTCAACTGCAGTCATAGATAAATCTGTCAACATTTATAATCTGAAATAGGAAGTTTAAATATCAAGTATCATGTGCTGAATGCTTATATTGAGCTGCCTACAATCAATCCATAGGGTCAACTTCTAAAATGTCAGAGGTTTAAATAGTATGTGTTGACAGGAAGCTGAGATTTGCTCAGAACACTCTTGTGCAGCCCAAGATGCCATTTTTCCCAAATATGGTGCTTGTGTCCTGCCAGTTTTGCTGGCAATGTTTCTGAAGTAATTGGCACTGTCTTTAAAGACTCTTGGTGTGGTTGGGTTTTGGGGCACTGAAGCGGATTCTCTGTTGTTTCAGCTGGAGCTTTGCCCTTGGTAGTTTTGGTCTTAGTGGAATTTTATTTTTTTTTTTTAATGCTGCTGCAAGAGAGGGAATGACTTACGGAATCAAGTGAGTTAATGATTGTTTCAAAGGAAGATCTATCTGTTCTTGAAAGTCAAGAAAGATTTTAGCATCTGCTTTCAGAGCAAGGCTGCACAAATGGATGAGCAGAGACAAAATATGATCAGGGTTTGTGCTAGCACAGGGGATGTCACCACAGCCCATGGAAACACTCCACCTCTGCAGTGCTGGGCATTCGGACATGGCCCCTCTTGAATAAACAGCCATCTGATAAAGGCTTTTAGAGGAGCTGAGAGTGCAGCTCACTGATTAGCGAGCTGTCATCTGGCATCAGGATTTGGTGCCATCTCCGTGTTCTTGGGCACCTTGTTACCATAAATCTCATGGACTCCTTGGAAGGACTGAGGCACTCTGGTGTTTTGGGAATTATGTCCACAGGTTAATGCCTACCTTGAGGCTGAGATCAGGCATTTTTGGGTCTGGCAATGAAACGTGATTCATTGAAAGTGAAAACTGGAACCTTTATGGTGGAAGGAGATAAAAAGGAGAGGAGAAAATAATGCAGTAAAAGAGCTTTTCAGATATTTTTCAGTATTATTATTTACTATATCAGTAGTTTAAAATTCTGACTTTGGGTTCCGTCCTCTCTACTTGACTTCTTATGGTGCTAATGATCTCTGCTCATAGAAGTTTCAGTTTAGGGTCAGGATCCTGTGAATGTGAAGAGTTCTCCTAGGCCTTGACCACCAGCTCTCCCTAGTGCTCTACAAGACATACAAGAAGAAGAAGAAGAAAAAAAAGTCTTTTCTCCTGGGTGATGGGAGAAGAGCTGCCACCCAGATATTAGTCAGTGTGTTGTGGGCTGTGCACTGGAGGAGTTGAACTGCTCTTCTTGGAGTCTCTCAATGTTTAAGGACACACTGATTAGGAGCAGGTAAAAATAGCAGTGTAGGAGGTTGCTCACTAAAAGACTCCCTTAAGTAGGAGGAGAAAATAGAAACTTTGCTGATTATCTACATATATACACACACACAGAGACAGCCCTGCTAGGAAACTCTGCAGGGAGTTGGATGTGCAGCAACTTCTTGTGATCTGCAAGCAGCTGGTTGGATTATCCATGAAATGAGCTTTGTTACTTCAGTCGTCAGCTCCAACATGTTTGTCACTGTCTTCAGGATTTTTTACCTCATTTGCCTCGTCTCCCAGAACGCTTTTCCCATCTCTAAGACGTTTGCTTCAGGAAATTGTCTTCCAAGAAGTTCTTCCTTGTTTAGTCTATGCAGGTAGCATGTCCTGTGCCAGCCTCATCCCAGTCCTTGCCTATAAGGGAGTCTTGTGTGTTCACATCACCAAACCTGGTGGCTTTTTCAAACAGTGCTGAATGATGCCATGGGGCAGAAAAAGTCCAAACATTTAAAGATAATTTTAATTATCTTTGTGTGCTCTTGGAGAAGGGATCTGTCTGTGCTTCTTAGGACTTCATCACGCTTCTAACTTTTCAGAACCATGGATGTATTGAATTTTATGGTGATGCCCTTACTTTTTGAGTGGGGGTAACTCGTTCTCTGCACGGATCTCTAGCAGTTACTTTTGCTCCCTTGTTCATGACAGATTAAAGTATTAAACTACCAAGACAACTGAGATTGTGTGCTGCAGAGCATGGTCCTCTCTCCATGCCCAGCTTCCTGGTTTTTAATGTGGGGCACCTACTCTGCCCTGATGGATTTTGGTCATTGGACTTTGAGTCTTCATGGGAACTCTTGGGTATTTAAAAAGATTCTCTCAGAGTGGGTATTCATGAATTTGGCTGGGCTGGGAGCTGTTTAGACAGAGGCAGTTTGAGAGTTAACTGTGCTCAATGCAGTTGTGCTGTTTCCATGTATCTCCTTCAAGCCTTTAACTCCATAGCAACCACATGTGCATCTCTGCCTCTTCCCCGGCTCTCGTCACAGCCTGATTAATGTGTGCCAAAGGCGGGATGTTATTCAGTGATAAATTCTGTAGAGTTGGTTCTTCTCATGTTTTGCTGTGACCCATTTACCCTCCTGGGATTAGAGCTGACCCTCAAATTATGCAACTCCAGTATTTCTGAGGATGTTTCCCCTTGCTCCTATCTCATCTTGTAGCCAAGTCTGCTGAGGTTGTTTTGTAGTCATTTTCTTCAATAATGTGATTTTTTTGCCAGGTAATTTACTGCAAACAAGAAAAGTTATAAGCCTATTTTGACAAAAAATTAAATTATTCATATGGTCAATTTCTGTGTTTTTGAAAGAAAATGCACAGTTTAAGATAGGCTTCTGAATTAATTACCTAGAGGAGGAACAAGTAGCAAGTAAATCTGTTTTTTCCCTGTTGCATTGTTTCTCTATGTTTTAACTTAAATAGCAAGGTCTTTGCTTCTGTTTCAAATGAAACTGGCTTTGTTTGTGAAGTGTGAGTTGTTTGCTGAGGTGGAGCTGAGTGACACTGACAATCTCTAAAGATTTCACCTTTAGGAATGAGTAGGTTATTTGTGTGTACCTTCTTAAAACACAGATAAAAGCTGATGCCCTGAGCTGTGCTCGCTGATTATGGTTGTTCTTTTAGTCCCTTGCAAACAGGTAGCAAAATGTGTTAGAACAAAATACAAGTTAAACCGATTTTCTTGACCATTGGGACCAGGCTGTGAGTTTGCATACGACCAATTACCTTTGCTCATCTGAGAAACTGTAATTTCTTACGTGTGGTAACTTAATTGTTCATAATTGGCCTGTCTGTACCCTGTGATTTCAAAGCACCAGATAGATGGAAAAGCTCAAATGGATCTTTAAACAGATGTGATCCAGACAGCCAGCAGTGCTTTTTGCAGATAGATGGCACGCCAGATCTTTGCAGATGCACAATGTTTGTTCATTATCTGCTTTGGACAGGATGGGGACAGAGAATACTGTAAGACTGCAAGACTCCACTTTACTTGCTGGAGACAATGTAATAAGCCAGCTGTCCTTTAGGGATTGCAAAAGAGCCAAGGAAACCTCATGGCATTTGTGGCCTTAAAAATAAAGCCACTACAGGGTGAAACTGTGATTTTTTTTTTTTTTTGTCACCTATAGTAAGTTGTCATGCTGGTCTGTTGTAGCCTCAGCCATTAAAAAAACCCCAAAGAATCCCTTTAGATGAAAAATTACCACATACTGTGAGAACATTAGGATAATAGTATGTATACTTGCCTTGACCTTATTCTGCCTTAGGTGTTGGAAGTGGCAAAGCAGAACTGTGGGTTAAATGGACCCTTTTTCTGACTTAGAGTGGCTTTCCTTATGTTTCTGTGGCATTGCCGCTGAAACTGCAGGAAAAACAAAAACTCTTCAGCATTTTTAGTGTTAGAGAATCAAGGCATTACTTTATTCTGGCCAGGATGTACAACAGAAATAATTTCATCCACACATTGCCTGGGTTGTGCAGAGAAAATAATTACATTACACGTGATTTTTACTAGATTTTTTTGATAATTATACAGTCAAAACCCATAGGAATTCATTGGTTCAATGTTCATTGGCCCCAAGTTACAGAGATCTCAGTATTTGGTTTGCTATTGGTTGTCAGTCCCTTTGTCTTCAATGTTAGTTAGGTTCTCATTCTCTTATCTCTTTTCCCAGACCAGGTGTCTCCTGATGTTCCTTGATGGTGGTTATCTTTTGTGCATCTTCTGAGCTGCTCCCAGCTTGTTGAGATGTTAGGTTCATCAGGCCTCAAGTGGTGAAACAGTCCTTTGAGGAGAAACTTCAATTCCCTTTCCCCTGGGCAAAGGTGAACAAAACCCCTGACTAAACTTATACATAAAAAATTAAACTTGGTATAATTTCCAACAGGACTAGTGGGATAATTTTAAATCAGCTGACACACAGAGGATGAAATTCTTTCCTTTAAACAGACATCTTTATGAAAGGCTCATGATCTATCCTTAAACCAGTGTTTTCCCTTAGTGGAATTCTTGCTCTGAGGAGAATCTGGATTTTATACCATAGGACCTGAACAGGGTAGTGTGCCATGAGCGAGGCACATTGGAGAATAACTCCTGCTTGTTGGTGACTCGTTGACTGGCCTGGATGCTGAGCTTGGTGGGAGACTGCTGGAATGCCAGGGAAGGTCTGTCTGAGAACAGGATCTCTTAAAAGAGGATGCAGACAGGTTGGAAAAATCTCACACCTGATGGCTGTCATCATCTGGGTATTGGGACAGCATCAAGATCTGACAGTTGGAGCAAAAATTCCCAGTCAACTTTCGATTCAAAACTAACTTCAGCTGGGAAAGGTTGTTGTGTGGAGCTCTGTATTCAGTGTGCTGTTAGTGCCACTGCAGCCTGTGGCATGACAGTGCCTCATCTCTTGAGAAGCCATAACCAGGAGCAAAGATTCCCAAAAACTGGCAGACCTGAAGACTAGCACAGGGGGAGTGGGGTGGTGCCCTAGCCCTTGCCAGAACAGGGAAGTGTTGAGTCCTGGACAAGCAGAAAGTAAAAAAAATGAAGCAAAACTAGAATCTCAAACATGTCAAATTTAAGGAAATATTGAACACTCTCTTCTTTCTTTGCTGGTAGCAGGGGGTTTATGACATTAATGCTGTCACAAATTGGTGACTGCCTACAATTCTCTTGCATTTCTGTGTGAGTGTTTGGATTCTACTGTACCCACAGGGATCAAAGAGCTGCAAGAAGAGAAGACATTTAGCATGAAAGAGTCTCAGACATACTAGTTTAAACAGTTCTTATTTCCTCTGCTCTAGAAGATAGTTATGTTCTTGCTGATTCATTACAGTATTTCCTCAGAGGAAGACACTTTTCCCAGTCTTTGATTGAGCAAGGCTTTTGGCTATTGAACACCGAGACTTCCAGGGTTATAAGACGTGATCTCACAACAAGATTTGAGTGATTTAAAGAGTTACCATCCCTCAGCAGAGTCAAGGTAAAGGATTTTTGCTAGAGCAACCTTGCCTTAACTCAGCATGAAGTCAAACAGGTTCTTGTGCAGGCTAATTAACACCTGTGCAATGTTTAACCAACTTTCCTTTGTGTTTTCCAAACTGATCTGCCAAACACTGGTGGTCTCCAAAGCACAATAACTGCTTGTGGATTCTTGTTGAATCCTTTAAATGTGTTTGTCAGTTGGATGTGGCTGCTTCTTGCTAACTCAGGGTGGCAGAGTTGAGAATGGTCCTTTGACTTCAAGTTTGGAAGGGGATTTATTAGCTGAACATTAGGTGTGGGCAAAAAATCAGAGTGCTGTTCCCTCTGGAATGTGACAGCTGGTGCAGTGGTGTCCTGTACTGCCTCTTCCTGGGGACTACAACATAAAACATGTTTGCAGTAAAATAAGGAAAGAAGAAACTTGTTTTGTTTGGGGAGTTTGGTGACTGGGAATCCTAAAAGCTGGATTTTATTGTCTACTTTTATTACTGTTAAATGAACTGATGCTTTGAGGGAAGTTTGAAAACCTTAGTGTTTTAGGAAGCATTCTGTTGCCATCTTGGGAGCATTCGATATTTCATCTTCTCTTTATTTTTGTCTGTGAAGATGTCTTCATAAGAATGAGATATCTTGCTTATGAGTGTACCTACTTGCTCCAGCTATGGCCAGCTTAGTCTCAGATGTAAACAGCCTGAAGACTTGTTTCTTCAGGCTTTGTGAGAATAAACATGATTAATAAAAGGGAGATAAATGTGAGATTAACAAAGCTTTCCAGGGAACGCACTGATATCCTTTGTGGTGCTGTTAACACTAGTTTTGCAAAAGGGATATTTCTGCATTACTCTCTGAAAGTCTGAGGTCTGAGGAAACCCTGCCTTTAAGCTGCATGAGGGCTTGCAGTACCTTCATTTCCCAGGTGGCACAGGGTTAGAGGCTGCGCAGAGTTGATGTGACTCTCATGGTGTGAACACTCTTGGGTTTTGCAAAGTTGATGGAGATCCTGCCTGGGGAGCTCTGCATGTTGGGAGCCTTAATAGCTGAAGCTCTGAAGACTCAGCTGCATGGTGCACTTTGCGTTGTGCCATATGATGGTTGATTTCTCCTGGCAGCTGGCCGAGCACCGGGAGCTTACGTTTCAGCAGAAGGCTCTCTGAATGAATGTGCTTCTGCAGAACACATTCAGTTGGTGTCTTTTCTGGGGGAAATCTGTCAGAAACTTCTGAGCAGCTGTAGTTGCAGCTTGCACGTGGGGTAGGGATTGCCTGGTGGTAGGAGTGGGTGGAAAGGAGGCAATCTCCTCTTATCTCTTGCGTGTTTCGATAGTAGCGGTGGTTGAATTTCTAAGCATTGAATTCCTCTGTGCCAAACCGTTGATATTGACAGGAGCCTTGTTACCCTTGACACTTGGTGGAATTAGTGATTTTTAGAAACTTAATGAGATGCTTATTTGATGATTATTCAGTCCTGTAGATTACTTGAGATTGCAGTGATTCTGTTGACTGCCACAGCCAGCAGGTTCCCACTTGGCTGCTGTGTGCAAGCACATCTGATTGCCCTTTGTTTGCACCAGTGTATTTAGAAGTGAGTGATATAGGCATGTGCTTCACTCAGCATTATGTGCTGAGACTGTCACTCTATGGTCCTTTTGTTCCCTAAAGGTGACCCATCTTATCCTATCCCCTAAGGTTCACACTCATCCCAGCTGTAATAATAAACTACAGATGTTTTATTCTGATGAGCTGTCAACAAGAGATACGTATCACTGACATAAAGATGGCTAATAGCAGCAAGAGATGGAAAATGGAGATGAAAACAAAGTGTTTTCAGGGAGCTTTTAGCAATTTTCTTGTGAACCTATGTGTTGATCTTGACTGCACAGAAATGATAGCATGTACTGATACACCTTTTGCTACATGGGGAAAAGTGGAAATGACCTGTCTGCAAGGTGAATCAGGAAGGAAGGCCTGAATCCTGGAGGCTAACACGAGATTCTTGTTTCCAGAGTCATAAAGTGTTGGGTCAATTGGCTGTTGAAAGCTTAGCTGCTGTTTAAGCAAATTAGGATCTGCACAGAGTTCTTTAGAGACGTACCAAAATCCTTCCTACAAGGTGGTGGACAAATTCAGAGTGACTGAAATTGTTGACTGAAACGATTGCTTTTGGAGGTTGTTTGGTTTGTTGTGGTTTGGTTTTTTTTAGCCTGGTACAAGACACACATGAGTGTGCACATGCACACATATATGGAGTCCTTGGAGCCCAGAGCCCTCTGCTTGGGGTGATGGTGCAGATGGCAAAGCCCAAGTGGAAAAGTTCTGGGCACCCATTAGTGACCACCTAATCCTGTACCCTGTGCTTTATTGATTGTCTCCTTTGGTGGTGGCTGAGGGGATTTTATGGAAGAGCTGAGTTCCTCCTCTGAGTCCCTGAAGCAGTGGGAGCTTAGGAACATATTCCTGGGCATGTGCTGGCTGGAGGCTTGAAGTGGTGGTCCTTGCTTGCCTGGCTCTTCATTTACCCAGTTGAGTTCCACTCTTTAGAGTGGAAATATGGCTCTGGGGCTGTGTCACTCCTGCCTGATGGAGTAATGGCAGAAAATGAGATCCCTGCAAGCACAGTTCACTCTGTATTGTTGGTGAGTGCCTTTTTGAGGAGCTGATGGCTCCCTGCCCTGTCCCATTCTTCCACAGCCCTTCATGCACACTCCAATCCTCAGGAAGATGATAAGGCATGAGGGAATGTGATTAATTTCCTGCCAGATGGGGAGGTTGTTTCTCCCAGAAAACTGCAAAGTCTTGCAGCCTCTGCCTCTCCAGATGGTATCCAAAGCTTTGAGGGAATGGATGCTTCCATTGGTGTGGATAGCATTGCATGATACTTTATCCTGGAACCGGAGCAGCCCAGGACCCAAAATAGCTCATGAAGGTTTATGAGCATTTATTTCTCTTGCTGTTGTGCTGTTTGGCAGTCAGAAGCAGGTCTTGCTTCCTACTCAGCTTCCTCCTTTGGAAAAAGAATAAATGCAAATGGATTTTGTCTCCTTGCTGCTCAGGGAAGTTGAATGTTTTGGTGATGAGACACCAGCCTTGTATGATCTTGGGAATTTTGATTTTTAAGCTGTGTCATTTTAAAAAAAGACACCTGTGGGAAGCTTTATGGTTTGCAGTCCTCCTTACTGTGAAGAGGTTATAACTTTTTTCCTCTTTGTATTGTCCTGCAGTTGATTTTTGAGTCAAGTAGGGAGGATTTTCTGTGAGTCATTTTTTTTTTTACTTTTTTTTTCTTCTCATTAAAAAGAAGTTCTTCTTCTGCAGGGCAGGAGGGACTTCAAAAGACTGGATTGATAAATTTACACTGATTTCACCAACCATTCATTATTCCCATGGGTTTGAGTTACTTGCTGTTTCTTACTTCTTTTTCTTAAATTCTTTGACAAATTCTACTAAAATTATGTTGGGGAAAAAAGTGAAGAAATGAAAATTTCTTTGAAATGCCATAGCTTTTCTATTTTTTTTTTTTGTTTTGTTTTGGGGTGTGTGTGTGTGATTTCTTTTTCTTTTTGTGTGTGCTTTATTTATGGTTGGTTTCTTAAAAATAATATTTAACAAAGGTGTTCTTTTGTATTCAGTTGTGAGGAACCACTTTAGTTTTTCACATCTGGAATAAGAACAAAATGTTTAGATCAAAAGGGCAGAGAAATGTTTGCTTTTGGTCAAAGAAACATGCTATTAGAAAGATGTGTGGAAGGAAAATTATTGACAAAGCTCTAATATTTAGGTACTGAAATGTTTCTGAGTGCTTCCTGTGCTTTATAACTCCTCCCATTTATTGATAACTTGAACTTTTTCTAACCTTAGCTCTTCCAGCAGCTTCTCTGGCAGTACACTCCATGTTGAATCCCTTTAAGAAATCCTTCACATGTAACTTAGGTTTGGGCAAATATATTTGTAAAGTATTACAGCAAAGAACCTGAAAGCAGAATGAATAGTGCTGTCCCATTTTCTTTCCATTACATTTGGCAGTGTCTCCAAGCCATGTATTTACTAAGCTTCAGCAAAACTTGGATTATTTGAATCCAGTGTTTATCTGGGAGTTTTTTTTTTTTTTTTCTTTTGTCATGGGCTGGATTTTAGTTCTGTTGGTTACAAGGTGGCAACATGATAGTAATAGCATTTCCATCCTGCAGAACAGTGCATTCAGGAATATTACCATCAATTTCGTAGAAGGCTGCATGACGGGAACATTTCTTAAATGGAGAAGTTAAAAGATTGTAGCCACACTGTGATTCCATCTGACTGTCTGTCTGTGTGCTGCCAGCTGAGGCTGCTGTGTTTGGCTGTGCTGAGCCTGTTCCCATGGCCTCCCCTGGGCCAGCACTGCCAAGGAGCTGATCCATCACGACTCCAAGCTTGTCTGTGCAGTTTGCAGCTATCTTTTCCTCCCCCAGAATTCATCTGTTTTATCAGGGCTGGCACAAGGTTGGCTGTGGGAATGAACAGCTGGGGGTGGCCAAGTGGCATATGACTACTGTTTCTGGCAGCAGCTTGGGTCTGTGCTGCATCAGAGTGGTTGCATAACCAGCCCTTGGTTTATTTCTGCACTGACCAGCCATTTGGGCTCTCTAGTTATGGTGTACTTACATTTCAAAACTTATTCTCCCTGTCTGCCTTTATAGATCTATATAGCCTATAGATGTGAAGCTTTGTCAACCAAGGCATCTCTGGATGAGATTGCCCTGGTGTTCCCCATTGACTGAAGGGATGCTGTATCTCAAAATGTAGCATTCTCTTAGTGCTAGGTAGCCAAGAGCTGATGGCAACGGAGAAATGAGGAAAAGGAAACCATTCCTGACACTTCAGGTCTCCTTGGAGGCTGGAAGGATTGGAGTCTTTCAGGCTAAAATGCTGCTGCATTGTGTTCTGTGTTTATTTGAAGTTTGGGGCACTCATGAAAATTGTTTACAAGTCATTCTGAGGTTGTTACTCGAATTTCTGGTCATCATGGGTAGTTTTTTACATTACTCAGCCTGCCTGTCATGATCCAGCACAGACTGTAAGGAGAACACTGGGGAGTTTGGGGGTAACAATTTAGCATCTGTGCTGGTCAGAGCTGGTTAAGTGCAGATCAGCTCTTTAGATTTCACCAAGGGTTGCTTGGGGTTTATATGACTGCTCGGTGGCTGCAGATTTGTTTCTGTTTCTACTTTTTTAACATGTGTGATGGGGATGATGACTTTCCTTTTGGTTTTTATGCCTTTGCAGGAATTTTTTGGCTTTCCCAGCCTCATGAGGATCTACTTCTCGACCTTTCTAGGGCAGGAAGGTTATATGACTACTGTTATTTTAGCTGGACCTGGAACCAAGTCCTAGTCCTGTTAGATGGGAGAGCATAGTCCAAAAAGGTGTAAATACTCTTCCCTCCTGTGTGTCAGTAACTATAAAGTCCTTTCCAGACTGACTAAATGTTCTGTATTTCAAGCAGTGCTGTGGAAATGGATCCATTTGGCATTGTGCATTAGTTGGTCTATTAACAAACGTGGGCAATTGAATGCTGACTGCATTTCCTACCCGTGAATCATGGGGGCCTTTAGCTCACTGCTTTGTTACTCATTTGGGATTTAAGGGTTGGGTATAAATGTGGGGTCCAATATTAAATGGGTTGGTGAGTCTCCTAGGAGATGGGTGCCAGTGCTGGCATGCAGAGAGGGATTACTTGAAAAGCTTTATTTTACTTTCATCCTGCAGGGAGATGTTGCCCTGACTCTGATGTGGCTGCAGGTAGTCACAAATCCTAGGTGTTTTATCCCGAGACAGGTGATATTTTTGGCAGAACTGGGGGCAGTGACTGGTAGCTTTAGGAAGTTAGTTAATTAAAACACTTCCTCTACAAACTGTTTGGCAGCAGACTGATTACCAATGAATGAACTGTGTAGCACTAAACCTGACTAAAAATTAAAGAAAAAACCTGTACCTTCCTGCACATCCATCCATCCTTATATGTACAAGTTGATAAAAACCTTACAAGAAAATAAAGGTTGTAAGGGCCCATTTGGAAGTCAGGCTTAATTTTGTTAATTTTGTGGGATTTGCAGCTGGAGAGGTTTCAAGGTGTAATTGTGCCCCTATGCATCCCCAAAGCATTAGTGCTGCAGAGAGGTTGTGCTTCTGTCAAGGGTCAGTTTTATTGTGTGACCTGGAAGTGGGAAGAGAGAAACAGCAAATGTGTAGAAGTCTTTGTTGAACCAATATATTATTTGGTTTGAACCTTCTGAGATACTGCTCCCTGCTCTGAGGGAAGTGCTTGAGGCAGTTTTGGGTTCAGGTAGGCAGGAGGTTTGCAGGTTTGATATGAGGGCTGCAGGAGCTCTGCCTCTCCTGTGCTGCTGGGACTGTCCTGGTACTTGCCTCAGGTGAGGCAAGTGGAAGGATGTGAGCTTAAGGAGAAGAAGTGGTGGTGTGGCTTGGTGGCTGGGCAAAGTGCATGAACAAAGGATTTTCTTGAATGGGTAGGAGAGGAATTGTTTTTTGGTTTTTTTCCTCTGTGGAGAGTGCTGTGGGCGATCTCCCCTAATCACGAGGGAGGGACTGGGGATATGGGGTGTTTCAGCAGCTGCAGGAGCAAAGGAAAGACTGGCTGTGTTCTCTGAGCTGACCAAGTCCTTAGGCTTTCCCATCTCCTCTCCTAACTAAGAGTGACTTTGAGGACAGTGGTCAATAGGAATCAACAATTCTGTTTTTCCAGTGGTGTGGAGCCCTGGGAGGGATACGGATCAGTGTGAGTTTTCCCTGAGAGGCCTGCAGTGGGGCTGAAACCTGGGAGTGCTCAGGAAAGCATCCTCTCTTGTTGAAGCTAAGGCAGCTTCATTTCTGTGGCACTGGATTTCTTTCTGGTATATCTTTCTGTATATCTCCAGAGTGTTGATATACATTGCAGTAACTCTCGTTAAAGTCAGAGACACCTTTAATAGAGATTCAAATTGCTCAGCTGTGACATATAAACTGCAACGGCAGCCCACAATAGATATGTTTATGTGACTAGAGCCATCTGACTAATTCATAGCAATTAACTTATTTTGTAAATTGAACATGTTTTTCTACTTGCATGTTGTTCATTGGCAATTTGGGATTTTTTTCAGGTTTACTCATTCTTCAAAATTATCTCCTATGTATCTCCTATGACTCATTCTTTGTCCATGGCTGACTCATGAACTCCTTCATACAAGCATTTGGTGTGCCAGTTAATTTGAATTAACTTCATAGGTCATTTGGCACTGGTTTGGTGTCCAATTGGAAAAGTCCAAATGTTGGGTTTGAGGTCCTTGAGCAGAGGTCAGGTCAATTGGACAGAACTGTGCTCCAATATTTGTATAAATTTTCTCTTTCTGTGAACCTTTAGACAGAAGTGTGCTCATTGAAAGTGTTTTAAGCAAGGTTACACCAAAAGATGCTGGAGTAGGACCAGGGCCACATTGTAAGTTGTCTGGGGAGACAGGATAATACTACTGAAGTAAATCTTTAGCAGTCTGTTGTGGTAGGTTTTCTGATGGCTCATCAAGATTGGTCAAAACTGTTCTTCAGCAACAGCTTATTGAACCTTCCCTTTTGCTGCCTGAGCAGGTTTGGCTTTAGGCACAGGCATGGGATGGGATGCTGTCAAGTTATGCTGCTGTTTTCACTTGGTGCCTCTCATCTGAGTCTGCAGTGCTGAATGATCCTCCCTCTGTGCTGCTGCTGAGCTCTGGGGAGACAAACACCAGTGTTAGAGCCAGGAGCTTCTCTGTCATCCCTCCTTCAGTGTGGGGTTATTCCTGTGGCAGAGAGTGCATGTCTGGGATCTTCTCATTTGCTCCTCACTCAGCCTGGTGGTCTGCTCTGAAGGAGGTGTGGCAAGTGTGCTGTCACCTCCAAATCCAGCACTGGTTGGGTTTCACACCTTGGCACATTAATTTGAAAATTGTTTCAATCTGTGGATATGTCTGTGGGGCTAAGGAACACTCTTTATTTTTGCTGTAATGAGTGTGTTCTCCGGCAGAGGGACAGAATAAGCAGCTCAGAGAGGGGAATGTGTAAGAGCTGCAGAAATGGTTCCAGCTCTTCTCTCAGTGCCCATTTACTCGTTTGTGGTCTGTTTAACTGATGCATAATGACTGTGGGACAGGTCACCCACACCTCGGCAATTACAGCATCCCAGTTAAAGAGTCTTTAGTCAATACACTTGATTCTATTTGTGTCTGGTATTGGCAAAAAGGTTTCTTGGCCTCTGACCCTGCTGAAGGTCTCGCTGAGGTTGTGCCTTGTCATGGCCCTGCCTGGCAGAGCCTTGCTGATGGATGTTTGGAAGGAATTGTGTCTTGTGAAGAGGGAGGTGGCTGATAATGGATAAACCAACTGTGTTAGTGAAAATGAAATCCTCCATCTGAAATGCTTTTGTCAGTGTACTCTGGAGTTGTAAGAATGAGCCCGTTTCCAAAATGACAGGTGGTGGAGATGGCTTAACACGGAGAAAAGGCTCAGCCTTTCCCCGTGTTATAGGCTGAACTTGCCTGGATCTGCAAATTGCTGCTGGTGGCTTGCATGATTTCCCCTTTATCAGTCTCATCTGTCATGGATTCCTAATGTTGTGGGAGCCCTCTGGCAGGCAGAGGTTGGTTAAGCTATGTCAGAGCTTTTTATTATTGAAAGCACGTTCAGTCTGTGGATGTTAGTCAAAGGTAAATTAGAATGCAATTGACATATGCATATAACATGCATATTAATTTTAAATGTGTTTATTGCAATTAGTACTATTAAAATGAATGCCAGAGGAAACAGGGAATGATTAACCTCACATAAGCTTTGTTGTAATTTGTTTAAAAAGTTCAAATTTAGAATGAGACAATCAAAATGTTGCTGGTTGATGAGGGGGGAAGACAGAGAGGGATGTGTTTGAGTGTAGTTTCCCAGGGAGTTCATAGGGAGCCTTTGCCACTCTCCTCTGGCTTGCCCAGATGACTCCTCTGCTGTCTCTCTTGTTCATGATTAAGGCTTTAGGTTTGGAGCTGAAGGATTTGTGGTGCAGAAGGTTTTCTTCTTTGTGATACTCTCTGCCCCTGTCATTTGTTCAGTCTTTTGCCTTTGTTTTGGAGGGTCTCTGTGGGGCTGGTGGGAGAAGCATCAGGAGTGTCCCACCAAGCCAAGCAGGGCCTTGTGTTCAGAAGAACCCCAGAGGATGAAGTGCTCCCCAGTGATATATGAAATTAGGGTCTCTGCATGGCTGTGATCTCATGCAGCAGGGCAAGAGGAGGCTGAAATGTTTGGAGCTTCAACTGTGTCTATTTGAACTGTTGATTCTGCTGAAAGTGAGAGAATCATCTCTGGTATCCCAGTAATTACACACCCAGACCTTGTGCTGCTTGTGTTAAAAACTTGGTTTTCTCTCATGCAACTGGTGTTCCCCAGTGGGTGCTGTTCCAGAAAAACAGATACCTGAGGCTTCCAGAGATGTGCTGAGCAGAGCTTGGGCTAAGCCAGTGGGTGAAGTCCTGGAAGAGAATCAGGAGACACTGGTGTGATTTCTATCCCTGGGAATCTATTTAGACTGTGATGTTCACTGTGTCTTCTGTAAGTGCCAAAAGGGGTTGTTTCATCCCTTCTGTACCCTAGGGATTAGGCAAAGAAAAGCCAAAGAGCTGAGGTAGAGATCTAGCAGGAACTTGCCTCAGACAAGTGCTGTGGGTGACTCACTTCATCTCTCCTCCTCTCTGCCAGCCTCTGCTGCCTACATAGGCTCAGTTCTGCTGATGTATTCTCATCTTGGTAAACTGAATTCATGGTGGAGATTGTTCTAGTCCACCAGGTTAATAATAAATACACTAATAAAACTCGTCACCACTTCAGCGTTGTTATATAAGTATAAAATCTGTAAGTAGATCAGGTTTTGTTCAATGAACAAAGAACAGATATGAGAATAGATATTAAAGAGGCTGCATATTAGAGCCTTAGCTGCTGTGCAAAAGTAGGGTTGCAGTACAGCTGTGGTCCTTACTCTTTAAGTGACATAACTTTCATCAGTTTCTTCCTTCTTTCATAAAGAACTTCTGGTTTCCATGAAGACTGATTCTGCATTTCTGGGTGTGCATGTCCCGTGCAGAGACCTAGTTATGGGAGAATTGGGAGCTGCCTGTCTATGTTGATACTGTTATAGAGAGATCATAGAGGTGTGATAGAGAAAAGATTGTTTTTTACACACCTGGCCTACTGCAGACCAAGTGCTTTTGGTACATGACCTTGTGCCTCTGCAAGGTGCTGTGGATATTTGGGGACTGAGCCAGCTGTAGGTCTTTCTCTGCTGTACCCTTTCAGATAATGCAGCCACATCCAAAATATAATGACCAGGCCTGTCCTCTTTCTGCTTCTCACCTCTGTAAAAGCTGTGCCAATCTCTGTACAACTCTAAAGAAATGATGGGTAAGCATGCTTGGGTTTTCTGCTTAATTCTTCTCTCTGAAGGATGACTGAAAGACAGCTTGGAAGAAGGGTGTATTTCCTTTCATGTGCCTGTTTGTTTCCATAAATAGATCATAGCCCTTCAAAAACAATGGCGAAGTAATGAACAAATTGAGAGAAGCCCTAAGAAACCATCCATGGACTGTATCTTGGGTAAAGGGGTTTGGAATCCATCCTGCAGTTTAATTAATCCAATATCTGGGTGTTTGGTATTAGTTGGAGCTTCAGAAATACTCTTTGTCTTTTCTACAGCCTGTTGAAAGGAAAAGGTTGATGTGTTTGGAGAAGAAATGTTTCAACTAACCCATCTCTACAGATTTTAAAGGTAGACATGTTCTTCAGAGTTTGCCAACCTGGCCTCCCCTGTGATAGAGGCCAGAGGCTTACTCTGATTTCTGCCTCTGCTGCAGAATGGTTAAGCTTTATTTGTAGTCTAAAAGCAGTGACAGCATGTGGCTTCATTAGAGCCTGCTGTTCTTGATTACATGACGGCACGTCCCCGTCTCTGTTTTGGTCACAAGCTGTGATACCTTTGATCTTGCTGGGGGGCAGCTCGTGGGGAATGCATTTTGCTTCCAGGACAGTGTAAATAGTTTTGTGGCCAGCACTGTGGCTGTAGGAACTTAATGGCTGTCCTAGTTTTGGAAGACACTAGTGTATAATGGCCAGCCTTCCAGACATCAGCCACTAATAATAACAACAGCTCATGTAGGAAAAAAAATATATGTGGGAAATCCATTTGATAATGGCTGCATGATGCTGTTGCAAGACATGACTTTCTCAAATAACATTTGTCTGCTTGTTATCCATCATTTTCCTTCAGCGTCCCAGGAGATCTGCCCTCTTCATCCTGGGGCTTCCTTGGCATATTCATTTTCCAGGGGAAAACAGAGGTCATTCAATACAAGACCCTTGAACCAATTTTTCAGAATCTGCTGAGGACATTGCCTATGAGTCATGGGTAAGCAGCTGTAAATCTGATGGCTTTTTGAGATTTTTGAGGAAGAGGCAATTGGGAAGAGGCAGTTGTAGGTGCGTGCTGTTCCTTCGCTGCACGAAGCTGCCTCAGCAGCTGTGGTTGAAGCTGTGGCATTTACACCTGTGTAAATAGATGCATGTGTCCACTTTTGAGACCTGTGTTCTGTGCTTGAGGTTTAGGTTCTGACAGAGGCTTGACTGATTGAACTGGCAAGGCAACCCTCTGTGTTCTTCAAAATGGTCCGTGGCTGGGTCAGGGCGTGAATTATTGTCCACAGGCTCTGAGTGCTACACAGAAGCCAGGGAAGGATCTGTTGCTGTTTGAACATCAGCCTGTGTCTGGAACTTTCCCAGGCAGATAACTTATTTTTATGCTTACAGGGTATACTTATCCTTTTTGCTACTTCCTTTTTTTTTCTTTTTCATATTTCGTCTGAAGACACATAAGCTGATTTCAGCCATGCTTGACAAAAAGGTAGAGGCCTTGATGTTAGAAAGCTTTTTAAGTTTCAGTTTCTAAGGTGTCCAGAGAAGGGAGATACACCTTTGAACTGGGATGGCAACTCCTGTCATGCTCAGGGAATCCACACGTGCACCTCAGTGACTGGGATCCACTCTGCACTGGGCAGCTGAGAAACAGTGGGCAGTGAGGAGCAGATGTTTGCCCTGCCCTTGGGTTCTTTCTTAGCACCTTGGGGTCAATTCTCTGCTCTTACAACTAGAGGGTGGGAGCTGGTTGTGTTGGGAGCCTGAAGCTGGCAGATCTCTGCCTCATTCACAGGAGTATTTTACAAGTCTGAATAGAAAAGAACCCAAGGCTGTGGGTGGAAAGCAGGCAAAACACAGCTTTGTGCTCAGGGAGTGACTGGCACAGGGCAGAGAGGGTGGTGAGAATTCCAAAGAAGGGGTCTTCCAAGGAGCAGGCAGTGCTGGCCCTGACACACCCGCTGTGATGGAGGTGTTGGAACTGAGGTGTCTGCAGTGAAGGAATTCCTGCTGTTGAGGAGGTAGAGTGGCACAGCAGAGGGTGGAAGTGTCGGCTGCAGCCCCAGGAAGTGTCCATTGCTGGATTACAGATAGCTTGGAGTAGAGGACAAGGTGGTGGAGTGGGAGCTCTCTGCGCTTTGAAGAGCGGCACACGTCAACTTCCAGCCAGCTGTGGGCTTTATCTCACTGGTGACTCACCGGGCTGCTAAAGAGGAGCTTGTAGCTTTAATCTTGGAAACAGCAACAGTGTGTTGTGTGATTCCTAAAGGCCAGTGCTCAACCTGGAAGTAAATCCTGGGATCTGCTTTGGCTGGATTCTTCTACTGGCATGGCTGGTAATTAGCTCAGAAATTACTGTTGAGGTGGCAGGAAAGGGAGAAGGATAATGATGTGACATCCAGATTCATAAATGTTGTCTGTTTTTGTAGCCACACAGACAACACAACAATTGTTAATGTTCACTTTGAGCATACAAACTCTGTTTTTGTGGTTTAAAAGGGATATTGTCAGCTATTTATTTATTGCTTTTAATTTCTTTCTTGCTCTTTGCAATATACCCCAGAGATACTTGAATTACATTTCTTTCTCCACCAATTTTTTCTCCTATTCTATTCCACAAAAGACAGCAGGAATTTTTCTCCCCTTTTTTCCTCATTTCTTTCTCTTTTTTTTCTTTCCCCCTTTTTGTCAGGTCTCATGTCTAGTTTCTATTGGCAATTTAACTACTTCATTGTGCTACCCCTGAGGTGGCTGCATAGGAAATAAATTTTGACTAACTGAAAGGAACTATAAGAGAATATAATATTTTCCTTTCAAAATGAAAATGTACCGGAAATTTCTGGATCCTTGAAAGTTGCAGTGCATCAAGTCCTGTATATCTTTAATAAGCTGGACTATAGGCAAAAGAAAAACACCCTGCAATTTGGTCTGAAATTGTGTATTTAGTAAACAATGCCTTATATGATCTAAATAAGCAAGTGCTATGCAGTGAACTTAAAAATGCAGACTCTCCCTTGCTTTGTGATTTTCATCAGTTATCAAAAGCATCAGTCCACATTGTGAGCTTGCTGCTGGGTTCTTGTAATGAGAGCTGAGTATGAGCTATAGAAATGTAAATGGAGCAATCTGAACCTGCATCTTTGCTTTTCCTTCTTCTGCAACTTCTGTAATGGGACTGAAGGGAAATAAACCAGCTTAAAAAAACCCCACCAAACACCCCATTTCAGTGCTTTTCTGAAAGCTTTTAGGCTGGGTTTTGGTAAAAGCTAATTTTTCCACCAAATTTTAAACCCTTGGCAAGGATGAAGATGGGGCTTTGCAGTGGGAACCAGGAGTAAGAGATTTTTCTCTGTGATGGTGCTGATGGATGCTGTTATCAGTCTAGATGGTGAGTAGTGCTAGGATGAGCAAATGATACACTGATTTTAATGCTTTAACGCAGTAGTCCAAAGAAAAATAATTCATTCAGCAGGGACAGGAGGGAAGGAGACCCAGATTGAAATGCAAATGTGTTCATTGAGGGAAAGAAAAAATTGTGTTCAGCACTGAACAGCCCTCTAACCTTTATGGATTTGCTTGGACATGCAGACAGGCCATGGCAGGAGAAGCTAATGGAGCTACTTGGTGCTGGCTGGACTCCAGGGCTGTCAGTCTTTCAGCTTTTTTGTTAGTCATTGTGTTTCTTTGGAAAAGGGAGAAGGAGATCCATGTGTAACACCAAGGGCTCTTGTTGCAGGCAGAGTATGCTGGAGGGCAGAGAGGCGGCTGTGGTGGCAATATCTCCTTCCTCTTTATCTGGGCAAGGGTGCAGATTGATGCTCTGCTCCTTAGCATGCAAAGGTGAGACTGAAGCCAGCCTGGTGAGCACATCTTCTAATTGAATAAGGGTGGCATGTAACAAACCCCGCTCCTTATTGATAGGAAGAAGGTTTCAGTCTCTTTAAACTTCATTAAACTCTCTGTAGTAATTAACCACCGTGCAAAGCAGCATTCTCTGCAGTGCTGTTAGCACTGCCTGGCCGTACCTTATTGATTAATCCAGCCCCAAAGTCAGACTGCTGGAGAGAAACCACTTGGAGAGAACATGCTTCTACTTTCTTGCTTGTTGTGAGGGGACCAGGCAATTTGTTTTTAAGGGAGCAGTGTCTGGTTGTTAGAGTTTCTTCCATGTTTTGCTTCTTGCCATCCCAGAAGACTGAAGCCAAGGGGTTTTTCCCACTGCCATGGGGAGTGACCAGGGACCAGACTAAAGACTGTCTAATTTAGCTTCATTGCTGCAGGGGTATTGGATAAACAGGAGACAAGTGAATGGAATAGGGAAAATTGGAGTCTTTAGTTGGCTTTGGGCCATCCTTATATTATCTTTTCTATTGGAATCCATTTGTGTTCCAAAGACCTGAATAGTGAAAATGAGCACAGTCTAGGGATGGAAAGGGTAATAGATGCACGGGAGGGCAATGATGGGGCCAAAGGGTGTTTAGCCCAAGCGCCTTGGTTCCTAGATGCCTGTTCCATTGGTTTGTGTTAAACTTTGCTTTTCCTCTCCCCTCAGCGCATCCTGTCTGTTGCCAGACATCAAAGCGAGCACAGCGCCCTCTGATCCCGCAGATCCCCTTTCCCAGCTGTGCTGCCCTTGAGGCTCTTTGTCTTTGAGGTGACGGTGTGCTGTTCGCTCCCCTGAGCTCTGCAGAGCTGATACAGCCGTAGGAAGAAGATGGACAGTGCTCCCCTGATCCATCACGCTGTCCCCCGGGATCGTTCGTGTGGCTGAGCCCCCGGGTGCCCGTGCGGCCGCGGGGAAGCGGGGCCGGGCTGTGAGCGTACAGCGCTGGTGCCCTCTCCTGGAGGCAAAGCCGCGCTCTGTAAGCCCTGGAGAGCATCCCCTGGCTCCTCTCAGCGACCCACGGCTTGCAAACCGAGCCATCAGCACGGGGGACACATCAGAAGAATGGAGTGTGCAGTCCCGTACCTTGTGACAAATACCGGACTCTTTGGAAAACTGCTTGGCATCCCTGCGATAACACACGCTGCAGGGAAGGTTCTTCTTTACCCTGAGCTGTTTACAGGCCCAGGAGCACGATGCTTTAGGTCATGCTATAACCTGCCAGTGGCATTTTAATGTGATGGTGAAGGTTTGTGTGGCTTTCTGGGGCTGTGCTGTGCTAGGACAGCCTGTGTAGGATGTGAGCTGTGCTCCATGCTCTGCTCTGGGGGTCTGGAGTGTGACCCTGTAGAGCTGAGATATTGTTTGCCTTTTTATTTTTTTTTTTTTGTTCTCAGCAGCCAGAAAGATGGTGGGAATTTGGCTGCCAAAATTTCTCAAAGTCAAATTACATCACTGGAAGGTGAAATTGAGGGATAGTTCCCTGCCTTAGGAGCATACACGGAGGAAACACAACCCATATGTGGAAGCTGCTGCCTTAGACCCCAGGTCTGTGTTCTGGTTTTTGTGGCTCCCTTTAAAAAGCCCCTTTTGCACTATCTGTGAAATCTTTACAGACCCAAGGACATTTAGCTTGAGGCAGTACATGCTGCTACACACTGTCTCCTTGGCAGATGAATGCAGTGCATATGTTTGTGAGGAGGGTATGGCAGCGTTTCCAGGCTTCTCCTGGTGCTATAGGAGCAGCAGTGTAACAGGCAGGTAAGCTGTTACTGAGTGCTTAGAAAGAACCAGCGGTGCATTATGGAAAACCAACAAACGGCAGGTTGAGGGAAGCCACCTGGCAAGGCATATATTCATTTAGTCTGTTGGGACACTGAATTTTTAAAACTTAAAACTCCCCAATAATACTGAGTCTCTGTATTGCCAGCCAGCTGGCTGCAGTTGCTGTGATACTCCCCTTATTTGCAGGAAAACTGAGTTTCCAGGATCTGCTGAACTTTGGAACATCAGCAGAGGCCAAAACATTTTGCTAGAGTGGGCTTTGTGATAGACCTTGAGCAATTTGATTATTGCACTTCAAATTCTGCAGGTCTCTTGTCAAATATTTAATTTTGTTAAGAAATTAACTCCTTTCCCCCTTTCGTTTTAGTTTTTTTTTCCTTATTTCTCCTAATTTTATTAACTCCCTTTTTTCTCATCTGGAATTAAAACCTTTAATTGTAGCCAAATTTTGGGTGTATGTTTGTAAAGATATATTTTATACATCTTGGGTAATTCCTATTTCAGAATGAATTTTATTCTCATCCTTTTGCTTTTAGGAGTGTCTGGAAAAGAAGAGCAAGTGGGAGGAGATAAGGCTTTGAGGCGTATTTTGTTTTAAATCACTGATTTCTAGAGAGATTTCCCCTGTCTTAAACTATGTTGGTGGGAAGTCATAGCAATCATTTACTCTTGGAGAAGTCTGACTCTTGGGACAAATCTCTGGAGTACATCTGAACTTCCCATATATTGAATTCTCCTTGCAGAATATTGATCCTGTTTTCCGGGTTACAAAAGAGAGATTTGGGCTTACACGTTACATTTGTCCTTTATTAAATCTTCTTAGTTAGGGCTGTATTTCATTTGTTCCAGAAGGAGCTGAGGAACCTTAATTTGAGTTGTAAAGCCATGAGAGCACTCAGAGAAACAAGTTTTTCTCTCATTAGGGCCAGGTTGTTGGAATCAGAGTGTAAAAGGTGGGAGGCAAGCATGGTCTGTTCTGACAATGGGGCAAAGCAATTCCTGGAAAGGGCCACAGTTGTGCTGGAGCTCAGCATCTCCAGAGGAGAATATCTTCTCTGAGATACTCAGCATGGCTCAGACGTGCAGCTGTGGTTGAACCACTGGGATATTCATTTGGGAAGACTTGCTTCCAGAAGAAAGCCTGGGATGTAGGCATGTAACTTTGTTTGAGGTCTGGTCCAGTCTCTTCCTCTTGTCAGCAGAGGCAATCCTGCCTGTGGTGTGAAGGTGATTTCTGATATTATGGACGTGTGTGTGCGTGGGGAAGGAGAGAATTTACATTGTCATTACTGGCTTTGGTGATTTGTTTTCCTATTTAGTGATCTGTAGCCTGACTAATACAAACTTTTATGGCTTGACCAGTCTGGTGCTGCTGTCAGTGTCTGCTTTCCAGCCTTCTCCTGGCTTTATGTCATTCCCAGCACAGATAAGGGGGCACTTCACTGCTGTTGAATGCTTGAGAGCTGGTGTTGAATGCTTGAACAAGCCTGTTCCCTTCTGCAAAACTAACCCCTGTCAATAATTTATAAGCACTAGGAAGATTTCATCTGGAAAATGATATATAATTCTTGTCAGCCATGTTCAAGGAAGAAGAATTGAAAATGAAACAAGACAGGCAGAGATGGGCTGGTAAGATGACTGGGGAAAAGAGATCCCCTCTCCTGAGTGGAGACTAGAAGCTTGTAAAACTGGTGGAAATGATGACAGAGATGGGAAGTGCCTGTTCTCTCAAAATGTGTTAAGGTCACAAACAGTAGGGAGGAAGACGAACTAATGGAAATAGAGGGCAGTGTTGGTTCAGGAACAATCAGCTGTTAACTCAGTGAATGAGCTGAAGGTAAAATGGAAAAAAAGTTTCTAGGTAGAGCAATGAGGCTGGGTAATGGTCTTCTCAGTGGCACCAGGAAGGAAATGGAGCATTTTGTTAATGAGAGGTAGTTGCTGATGATACTTGGAAGGCTTTGACACGCTGGAGGTCCTTGCCATTTGTGTGTCTCTAGACACTGGGCTTTCTGGGCACCATATTTTTTTAGGATGGATTTACCTGGCAGTAGTCCAGTCCTCCAACAGTTTTCAGCTGATCATGCTGCTCCTGTGTGTAAACAGCAGCTTCATTTCACTCTAGAACAGGTTGTATTTTAAGCTGTGGAAGGTGTAAGTGGTGCCTTTGGATGATTCCCTAATGCCAGCTTTGAAGGTAATTTTGGGTGAACGGTATTCCCGGAAATTAAGGAACATGTGCTTGCTTCAGGAGATGACGATGAAGATTGAAATTGCACTACTTGTGGCAGAAAACTGTCTCCCCTTCAAAAGAGAATGATAATTGTAAGAACTTTCTTGGACATCCAGAAGGTGACTTAGGGCACTTGCCTCTTTAGCCCACCTCTCTCTTGGGGAACCTTCAATTTGTCTTTCAGTGAACACGGCACAGTGTTTGCCCTGGCTTCGGATCGAGTGCAGGTATCCTTTTCTTTTCTGTGCAAAGAGCAGGTGGAAGATGACAAGTAAATGATGACATTATTATGCTTGCACTTTAATAGTTTCCAAGGAACTTGCAAGGAAGCGAAGGCAACACATGAAATATTAACAGTTTCTCTTTGCTCTTATACAAAAGGTTGAAAGCTTCCAGAGCTGGAGTTCAGGGTACATGAAGCATATGGAAATAACACCTGCAGCTTTGCCTGAAGGGCTAACACTGACCTTTTTTGAATGATAAATAGGGTTTTTTTGTCTTTTTTTCTCCTTTTATCTCAACTGGGAAAAAGAGATCTGTTTTCCACACACAAGATACAGTCCCCCTGTCTATAGCAGGCTTCCTTCTAGATTTCTATCTTCTCTGCTTTATGGCTGCCCCCTTTGCTTGCAAAATTAGTTTTTGAAGCAAAATATTTCCCTTGTGCATCCTCTACCCCTGCCCCATTGTATAGAAGGACCACACATCAAAGCAGTTTTCTATAAATGAATGGAAAAAAAAAAACCCTTTAAAACATCTGTACTTTTACAACTGGTTATTTCCAAGAGGAAACGACCTTTCAGTCTAATGCTGTAGATCTGTAAGCAGGAGGAATGCCCAGTTTGCTCCACAGGTGTTTATATGCCCCTATCTTGGCACTGTAGCTCCTGAGCTGTCAGTGCTGGGTTAAGCCAAGGAGCACTTTGTCCTGGCTTCTTGTTGCTGCTATGTTTGCCTGGAATACGACAAAGCCAGGGAGAATTACAGGTCTGTGGTGCTACTTTCTCACTAGGTAACTGGAAAACTACCCAGGACTTTGTCTGGGAGCAGGAGACAGGTGACCTTTAGTAGAAGAGTTCAGTGCAAGGTTGTTCTTGTAGAGAGCCTAGAACAGAGAGCTGATGTTTACTGTCTCATCTTCTCAAGTTCAGGTGTGTACTGGGTATCACATGAGGCAGGTGCTGCTGTTTCTTCATCCATCCATCCATCCATCCATCCATCCATCCATCCATCCATCCATCCATCCATCCATCCATCCATCCATTCTTTGTAGTCCTGGGATGGGATGTCAGAAGTGTTGCTCTTGAGTGGTGTGATCAGAGCTTGCTGGGTCCCTTGCTGTCCTCATCCAAGTGTAGTTGGAGATCCTTTGGCACTTAAAGCTGCCCTTGCTGGTACTGATACTGAAAGTTTTGGTTAAACTTAAACCTGTGAGGTGACTTAAACCAGGAGGTGACTGGCTGCAGCCACAGGGTGCTGGCTGGCTCTAGCAGCCAGTTCTGTGTGTGAGCAGGTTTCTTCTGTGGGTTGAAATTCCCTGCCTGGGGAAGCAACACTTCAAATTATGCCTGTGGAAGGGGACAGACAGTATTGGAGTATCTGCACTTACTGCTGAAGTCTGGATTTCTTCTACAGAATTTTAATTGTACAAACTCTATGCACATTATTTGTTCCTTTTTATATGAGAACTTAACACCAAGTTGTTGTTCTTTGAATAATGTCTTATCCGCATAATAATATACCCAGGTGTGATAGTGCCTTATCCACAGAGATAAAGCTGACTGTCCAGTTCTTGGTACCCCCATCTCTTGGCATTAGTAATGCTCTCTAGAGGATTCAACCACCCACCTACCCCCATGCTCTGGTGGGTTAAAGGAGATAATTGTGAAAACGTAACATTTGGAGGTGTAAGTAAGGGTTAGTCAGAATAGAATGAAGAGGAGGTGGTCAGGCAGTAAGAGCATTCAGCCAGTGCAGTACAGGAGAGAAGCAGTGACACAGAAACACTCTGTATGTGGGCAACTTGGCTTTGTGTGCCTTGTGTTCCTCCTGTTCTGGAGAGCAGAGCAGTGACAGTGGCCAGCACCAGTCATTGTCAGCTGCTACTGGTGGATGTGTCGGGGAAATTGTCATAGCCAGGAGCTGCAGTGGTTTGCAGATATTCTTTGGCACTTCAGATGTCAGCAGTTCTGGCATTTTATAATCCCACCTCCTTTATTAATCTCTGCTGCAAGTGATTGATTTTCTTTTTCTTGTGTGCACGTGTGTGCTCTCCAGCAACGCTCCATCACGCCCGCCCTGCCATCCAGAGCTGCACAGCCCTGGAGGTGACATTTGCAAAGTGTCAACAAGCCACAGCTTGGAAACACCGGTCTGCCCTGGAAGCCTGGCCTCAGAAGGGTTCCTTGAGCCTGATAAAAGATAAGCCAGAAGAGAGGAATGATCAGTAGAATATTTGTAACAGATAGAATCTGAAGCAAAGCAAAACCAGCAGTGTTCTGAATGATATGGGTCAACAGAAGGCAGCCTTAAAATGACAATTAATTTCATTTTATTCATTTCGATGGTATAAAGGTCAAACCAGAAAGTTAAATTGTTTCAACAGGGGAGGGAAGAAGATACATTTTTATCAAAATGGAAACGTTTTGTGGTGGCAGTTTCAGTTTTGGAAACAACTTCCATTTCTGATAATTATTTAGAAAACAAATCCATTTAAAAAGTGAGCAGAGTATGAAGCAATTAGGAAATAATTTAGCTTGCTTTCACTTCTCATGAGCAAAAATATTAGTAGGCTCTGACGATTTAATGAAAAATATTTTCGCAGTGAAATTGAATGTTAATTTCATTAAAGCTCTTTCCCCCCCCCTCCTCCCTTGCTTGCCTCCCACTGAGCTAAAGACATTTGAAGGATCTGTCAGGTAGTGCTGGCAAGACCCTTCCAGCTATGGTTCCAGCACAGGTTTTCAGGACTGTGACCCCAGTGAACTTTGCTCCCTAAAGCTTTTGAACCCACTGGAATGCAGCTGACTCTCCTCTTGATCTTTATGCAGACTGCTTCTTCTGCAGTTTTGTTCTGCAGTTAGGATTTGTTCTGGAGCCTGGAATTTTACGTATTTAGCAGAAGGAGTAGAAGAGGTGGTGTAGTTTAGCTGAGGTGGATGTCTCCCAGCCTTGAGTTCTGGTTGGTTTCCCTAATTTCATGCAATAATGCATGAAAAAAGATATAATTATTATGTCTGTTGGCACCAGAGGTTGAGAAAAATTGCAGTTCTATCACCATAATTTCGTTCCTACAGCCTGTAATTGGCCAGGTATGTGAATAATCCTCTGACAATACAGCAGTCACTTCACTTATGCGTTTTGTTCTCTGATTTACCACCTAAAAAACAAGATACCTTGCTTATGGATCAGTACTGAAGGTGAGAGAAGAAAATCTTCCTTCATAAGCATTGGGTGGATGCTCATTGCATCAGAACACTTGAGTGTGCTGAAGGATGAGGCAGTGCCAAATCCCAGCTGCCATTCCCTTGGTGACAGGCAGCAGGAGGGATGGATGCTGAGGGACATCCAACAAGCTGCAGTGCAGGGTACAAGAGGGAGCAAGAACCACATGGATGGTAGCTCTAGCTATGAAGTGTGAGAATGAGCTGGTGAACTTTTCCCATCTAAAGCTGCTGGACTGAGTTTTTCCAGGTGGTTTTGTGTTTTTTTTTGGTTTTTTTTTTTTTTTTTTTTTTTTTTTTTTTTTTTTTTTTTTTTTTTTTTACTTTGAATGATTTTAAGAGACTAATTGAAAGGTGGGACAGGAGATACGGTGTTGTAGGAGGAAGTGCTCCAAGCTGTGCTCTAACAGACCACAGAAGGAGCCTTGAACTGCAGCTTATCCCAGACTTGTGAGTGATGGAGGGTGAGCGAGCTGGCTCTTGCCGTTGTACCTTGACGTCCTGCCCTCCTGCCAACCCTTCCTGAATTCTCATGGGAAATCACAGAGGGATTTGCTTCCTGCGCTCTTGCTGTGCTGCTGGGTGGTGGATGGAGAGGTGTGAGCTGCTCCCTTCACCCCTCGAGGTCTGCAGCTTTTACTGTGTTTGTGTCACAGGTGGGGCAGTGGCACAGCGGTGGGCGAGGAGCTGTCCAGCACCTGAACGGTGTCTGTGCATCAGGAGGCACAAGGAGTCCTTTCAATGAGCACCGCTGAGTTTTAGGGCTTTTGTAAGCTGAGAATTTATAGTTGCAGGTGGAGTTCGAGGCCTTGCTGTTCAGAGCTTTTATCACAGGAAGATATCAGGAGAACTGGACTCTCAGATCAGGACAGTCTGGCCTTTCCTGAGAAGGGGTGCTGCCTGCACAGATTTCTGGTAGGAGAACAGCAAGTCCTTCCAGGAAAGGAAATCTTCTTTGTTTCTGATCCTCCTGCCTTGATTCAGTTTTGATCTGTGTATAAAGGGTCGGCCAGAACCTGCTCGTGGTATTCAGTGTTTTTCCTGTTGCTGATTACATCTGCATTTTCTTACCACCAAAGGCAAGTGCTCCAAGAAAGCCCTGTGATTGCTGTATCTGTATCTACTGAGCTAATACTGAAGATCCATCATTCCCTCCTTTCATCCCTTTTTGTTTGCATCTAAATATTTTTCTGGGAGCAGGATGAATTTGTCATTGTTATTAAGCAATGGATATAATCTTAATTCAGACTCATGCCCTGAGGTGTTTTCTTTGCATAATTGGAAGTTGTCTGAGCTATGAATGCATGGCTGTTTCTATGTGGATATTAGCAGGTTGTGTGTGGTGAAGATTGGAGGGTGGAGGAGGTTGAGCAATGAGTGAGACTGGCTGTCTTGATGGCAGTGAGCAAACAGAGTCAGAATGTCTTTATTAAGGTGAGAGCAACCTCACACTGCCATTTTTTGCAGTCTGTCATGCCAGCTGATTTAACTGCACAGCATCATTTTCTCCTGTCCACCTTTTCAAGCTTCATTTTCTGGCACTGTTAGCAGGGAAATGAGCAGCACAAGCCCCCATGTGCCCCAGCAGCATGGTCATGGTGAAAGGTTGACAGTTCATTCCCCTTGTGAGCATTACACAAATCTAGAAGCTTCTTGATTAGGATCTGTCCATGTGCTAAGACTGGGGCATGCTTTTGATTGTATCCTGGCTGCAATGTGTTACTCTGAGTGTTTTTCTGGCTTTGTGGTTGCACAGTCCCTGTATCACAGTGGGCTTTCCACCCCTCCACTGTACCAGTGGGTCAAGAACGGGTATCTCTGTTTTATCAGGAACCAGGTCATGTTTGATGCCTCTTTGGGCTCAGACTGAGAGTTTGGTCTGGAACTGAAAACTGGTCTGCCAAAAAGAGCAGGCTGAGAGTCATTCATTATTTTCCTCATATTCGTGTCTAAACTTGCTTGAAAACACCTTTCAATGTCTCTATTTCCCCAGTAGCACTAAAATATTGTAGCCTGACTCCTGCCTTAAGCCTCCTGTCTCTCTGCAGGTGTCCAAAATTACCTGTTATGTGTCATGATCATTGGGTTATAGATGAGGAGATTCTGACAAAAATATTTTGTGTCATAGTGGTATTTGCACAGATCAGTGAAAAATCAGAAGTGGGGTGAGCTGTCAGGTTTCCTGATCTTAAAGCTATGGAAAAGAGCATCTAGGGAGCTGAGGTAGGGCAAATTTTCTTGAAACTCCCCTAGGTAAACATCTCAAGCATTCTCTTAGGTTCTTCTAAAGGCATGTGTTTTGTTGCAGGGAGAATTGTGTCAGTAATACACCAGCTCTTTGTATGAGGACATTTCTATGATGTCTGACTTAAGGGGTTTGGCACTGACCATTTTACCTTGGTTGCTGCTTTTAGCTTGAGGAAACAACAAAGAGCATCCTTGGGCTTGTCCTCTTAGCTGTGTTGCAAGGTGTCCTCTGCTTTTTCTGCAGCTGGAAGCAGACTTTCCCCAGCAGCACATTTGTCACTAATTAACATGATACCAGGACAGCACAGGGTCCCTCATTGAGGAGAACCAGCTGATTTTGTATGACAGCTGTCCAATGTAGCCTGAGCTGATTTTGTGCCCATGAAGAAGGTGTTTGTTAGCAAGAGCTCTTTGACTCCCTTGCTGCAATGTGCAAGCACTCCACAAATGAGCAGTCCTTAGGAGCCTTGCAAAGCAAGTATTCCAGAGTTTACCAATGTCTTGGCAAATTAAACTAGGCAGACTCTGCCAGATTGTGTCTCTTTTACAGGTACATGAGAGAGGGATATGTACAGTCTTGGCTGAACTGTACTGGAGCTCAGGGCTGGCAGTGAGTGAGGACAGAAGTTCCTGAGTGAGGAGCACTGACTGAGCTGTGTCAGGAGCCAACCCAGAGAACAGCAGAGGGCAACACACAGCTTCGGGAGGGAGGGGATGCTGCTTCTGCTGTGCCTGTCTTATGGCACTGTTATTAGTTTCCCAATGTATTAAATTATTTACTTAACTACTTTTTTTTCCCCTTTACTTTTTTTTTTTTTTGAAGAACAAGTTAATTGCTTAATTTCCCTTTGCCTAGCTCTTCTGTTGCATTGGGGCACAGCAGGGAAGCTGGAAATGCCTGTCTATTGGCTATTCCTAGGGAATTAAGGACCTGAACAGCAGCTAATCAGTGTTTTAGCTGTAGTTTTCAATATTCTCTCAGTGTTAATGTTGATAATAGATAGTTGGCCCAATTAAAACAAAAAATTATCAAAGCGTGTTTGAAGTGCCCTTAGGTAATTCTGCATGTGTTTGTTGGAGAGCAGCTAGGAAAACAAAATTTGACCTTCTAAAGAACAAAATCATGTTACAGAGAAAGACGGAGGCAGTGGGAGAGTAGCAAGTGAAAGTTGATGTTAATAAGTTGTGGCAGAGATTTGGCTGTACTGGATCATTTCACCTGTTAAATGCACTCTCCTGCTTATGGCACTGAGTAATAAATGGGTGTTATGTTTGAGTCATATAATCCTCTGTGGTAGTTCTTCAGTGATATCCAGAGGCAAAGAAGTAGATATGTTTCTGACCCTGCAGGCAGTTAACTTGCATTCTGAAGCATGGGATTTGATTGCTGTTATGTTAGCTGCTGCAATTATTGACAGGAAAATTAACCAGTTCATTTTAAAGCCTAGACTTTTTCTGAGTATACTGACCATCTAATGGGGTCAGTTTTCACTGATGTGTGAGGTATGTTTGCTGCAGTTACCTGAGCATAACTGGCTGATTCCATAGGACAGAAGACCATCAGCTGAAAACATTTGCTCAAACCCATTTGCTGGTGCACTTGGCGTGGTGTGTGCTGTGATACTGACTTGCCTACAGGTGGTAAAGTTGTTTTGTAAAATCAAGCCCTCCCAATTTAGCATAGAAGTATGGATATCAAAGTTGAGAAATTCCTGCTTTGATTCCGTGTGTTAAACTGGGTTAAGGCTAATTATTTTCTAAGATGGTGCAGAGGAACCGGTAGATTAAAACAGGAGAAAGTAGTGACAATTAGGAGAGGGAGACTTCCATTTTGAGGTCAACAGTGACTTTGAATGCTGGAGATTTCCTCTTTTGGATCCATTATCTAGACTGTGGTTTAGAGCATGTGTCTTTGCTGTGGTCTTAACACACAAATATCTACCTGAAATCCTGTGTATTATGATGAACCCTATGCTTATGGGTATCTTGTGGCAATTATGTCCCATTTGTTATGCTTTTAAATTCCAAATAAAAGGACTATGTGTTACTTTGGCTGGCCTTAATATCATATCAGCAGACATGATTGTTATCAGTGCCATGGTTGTTAGCAGAGGGCTCTTGGTACTGATCAGGATTCAACATGAACAGTTGTTTGTGCCACATCAATTTGAAAAAGGAAACCTTATTTAGATGGCATGGTCATCTTTGCTCTATCAAGGTTTTAGACTGCAAAGATTTGTAAAACTGCATCTTTCCACCTCAAGAGAAGGAGAAACAGGAGACAGATTCCTCATCTTAAAGTGGGTTGACAAGGTTAAATTTTGTGTCAAATTCTTTAGAGTAGGTCGGTTTGAGTTTGCTGAAGTCTGTGAAGTTTGCTGAGCACTGTGAAGTCTCTGCTGTTGGGGTGCTATTGGAGTGTAACACCAGCACCAAGTTATCAGAACAATCTGCTTGTCTGCTCAGAATCATTACAAAAGGTAAGACCTGCTCAGTCTGAGTGCATTATTTGGAGAGAAACTGCAATACGAGTGATAAAGAGGAGAGATCAACTTTTTATTGGGTTTCAGGACTGGTTTCATTAAGGACAGATAAAGAAGATTATCCTCCAAAACCTGGTTTTGCCAAGACTTCCTCTGTGCTGCAGAGCAAGACACTAGGCTCACACCTTCAAGGGGAAGGTTTAGGTGCCTGATGCCAGCTTAATTTCAGTGGCTGCCAAGTGCTTGAATAAGAGTTGGGACTGTGTGAACCTGCTGTCTCAGACCCCAGGAAAGTTGCTTAGTGTAAAGCAGGGGTGGCTTGCAAAGAAGCTGCAGTTATTTCTGAAAACACAATGTTGAACACAATGATTCTAGAATAAGTTTTTTGGCCTTTGGGGTGTTGCCACACTTATTTAAGACTGAATTTCGTGCACTGGCTTTCCCTTGCAGTGTCTGGGGTCTCTCATAAGCTTCTCATAAGTTCAAAGGTTCTCAACTTGTTAAATAGAGATTGCCCATCATTTTTTTCAGGTTGTAGGATCTTCTGAGTGCAGTGTTTGGCAATGTTCTTAACAAAATACCTGACAAACCAGGAGTTTTATCTTATCTGGGTCTTGAAGTGCTATTTTTGTGTAATTGCTCACCGAGAGACAGCCCACCATCCACGCTCTTGTGCTGAGTTACTTAGCTTTGATCACACGAGGGGAGGCAATTGCTGCAAAGCATTTTCCTCCACTCCCTCTTGCTGTGTTCTGGAGCATCAGGCTGTGTGCTTGGTGTAGGCAAATCCAGCACCCAGAAGAAATAAATGAAATTGGCCTAGATACTGTGAGAGTCTTTAAACTTAATATCCAAAAGGGAGTTGAAAGTCAAAGTCTCTGAAAACCCTTTGTGGCTCCCTTTCTGGATCTTCTGCTCCTTAGCAAAAATGCTGCAGATTGAACTGCCAAGACCAGCAAGTATTTTTCCTTGCATTAGTTTCTCTGGGGAGAATGGCTTGCTGGACTCTATTAAAGCTAGTGCTGGAGACTTCAGAGAAGCTGACATTGGCAAGTCTTGGATTCTGAACTGTGTTCTGTCTTCAGAGGTGGTATTACTGTTTAGAGTATAGAACATTAAAATGCACAGTGAAGATGTAATGCTGCTGGACAATTCTGAGCTGCAGCTGATGTATTGTTGATAGATGCCTACTCTGCTAGCAGAGTGCTCCAGGCCATATTTGTGGCATTGCAACACAAGTCTGTGAGCATTATTATTAATGGACAAAGTTTTGGGGAGAGGAGTGAACAAATGCCTGCTGCAGAGAACTTGGGAACACTCAGCACCTACTTGGCAGCTTGCAGAGTTGGATCCTGGATTCAGAGCACGTTCTGCTTAGAAAATATTCTCCCTGTTAATAAACAAAAAAAGATGATTTGACAATTCATAGTGCAGAAATACATCTTTCACCTTAATCAGGAGGCCTGGCACAGCCTGTGCTGGTGGCTGGCACCAGAAAGGGTTGATAGAATTAACTACAATGGATGCATCTGGGAAGCTGAATGGCTTGATGATTTGAAGATGTGTGTTGATGAGGTACTGAGGGATGTGGGGTGAAACCCACTGAGTCCAAAAACCTGTCAACTGTACTGGAGAAGAATTCAGAAGTTATCTTATCCTGTGGGATGCAAGAGATGCGCTTTCAGGTCCTGCCTTGGCTCCTGACTTCCCGTGTGATTTCAGGGCAGGAATTCAAAAGGGACTTGGCATTTACAGAAGAGTAGCAGGAAGCAATTTTAAGCCTCTCAGGCTCTGTCTTGTGGGTTTCTGAATACTTCACCTCCTCACTCTAAACCAGGAATGAACATACTTTTTGGGATACAGGGAAAAGTTGAGAACCGGTGTATTTTTATATAGGAGGAATCCAGATACAACGATGACAAAAAGTCATGAAATGTCCAAATCAGTGTTCTCGGACAGATCAGGCATTCCTCCTTCAGTCAGATTAGGAATAACTGGTGTTTCAGGTGTTGGATACCAACTTTGCAGAAGGTAGATGTGCATAAACATGTGTAAACAGACCTAGCTTAAGCAGTTACTTATCTGCACAAGTAGATCTAATTTTGCACTAATAAACTCTAAAGAAGGCAACTCCTGGTTACTGTTCTTCTGGGCTTTAAATACCTGTCACATTATCTGGAATGGATCAGGTTTGAGGACATTCTGTTAGCATTTGGTGCTTTTCGTGTTCTTGTCTTTCATTTCAATGGTTTGAAACCACTTAATCATAAAAAACTCTTTGAAAACGTTTTCCTTTTTTCAGCTCCATGCTTTGTCTCACATTTTGCCTACAGCACCCCACCACTGCCCTTCTGTTGAGAAACCTGTGTAGAATCATCTGTGTTGAGACATGGCATGAAGTGCTTTGTGTGGATGGCTTCATGGCCTGATGACTCTGGGCTGGAAGAGCTCTTTAGGTCCGCTCTTAAAATGATGTATTAGAACACTCTAGAAAAACCCCAAACCAGTCCAAACCCCAAACCCACTCCTGCAGCATGACCTGTATGATTTATTGGTGGTTTCACATTTGAGAAAGTTATTGTTCACCTTGGTGGTACAGAACTAATGTTCTGAAGATCTTTTATCCTTGAAGGCTGCAGATATTAGAATTTCTTTTGGAGAGCTGGTGACTTAGAAAAAAGCTCCTATCAGAAACAGCACAAAAAAGGACAGATGTTTCTTCTGTTATCTTTCCACTGAACCCAAAGACAAATTTAGTCTGGGATAACAGATTTAGGTCTGCATTTTTTCTGATTTGTATAATCCCCTCTCCTTGTACCCAGTGGTGTTTAAAGTATTCATTTGGCTCATCCCAGATCTGATTATTATATTTTTTAATTCTTGATGAAGTAATTAATATCCTAGAGTAATTTATTTTGCTCTTTTTGTAGTCCCTCTCTTCAAGGTAGCTGAGTTTTTGCTCCTTCTGTGTTGTAAGAAGTAAGAACTTATTGCATTCAGCTGCATAAACAGCTGTCTCTGGGTTGGAAAACAGTGAGTGTTGTATACCCCCACCAGTGAACAGCCACCCATAGTGTCTGGAGAGCCCAGAAGAAGTTTTATCTGTTTGCATTTTGCTTAGATCTAGTCACACTTCCCATTTTGAGGACTGGAATCCTATCTATCTACAAACAGCCTCATTTACCATCTTTGTGACTCAGTTCTCCTCCATTAACTAGAAGGGCAAAGGTATCTCAGACTGTGCTGGGGCTCTCTTAAGAATAGCTGGTATCTTTTTCTGACAGGATTTATTGTTGCAGTAAACGGGATGAAGCTGATGCTGCAGACCAACAAAAGCATGCCTACTGCAGGCTGTGGCTGTCCAGGACTGTTTGCAGGGGTCATACAAAGGGTGTAGTTTCCAGAGGTGTTGTGTTTCACCACTGCTGACCTGCTGCCACATTGAATCAGTGCTGCTGTTCCGTGGGCACCACACTCTGCTTTATGGTGGTCACTGGAAGGCAAAAATGTAAACAATCATCAGCCCTGTGCTGTTATAATGCATGTATTAAAACCGTGCTGAAGACCACTTTATAGTTTCCATCACAGCAGAATCAAGGCCCCTAATTTTCCCTTGGAGCAGAAGTAAACAACTTTAGGCCTCATGAGCATTAAATGTCTTCTGGACAGATGAGCTAATTTTTGTTGTGGCAGAGCGGTGCATGACCCAGTTTCAAGGGATGTAAATTGTTCATGTCTCCTGGCACTAGTGAATAATGCAGAGTTGGACCTCTTCTTGGGCTGGCTTTCTGATATTAATGAGCCCCATTTGTTTTTTTTTTTTCCCTGAGTGGGAATGGAATGAGATCACATCTTAATTGTGTCTAGGTGTGAAAGATGCTACCTTGTTCCTTTAAGAGCATGAAAGAAGTAAACCCCTTCCACTTTTCTTACTGAAGACACCAAGAACGATCCAGCATGGAAACTTGTTGAGTTTTTGAAGTCAGTTTTGGGCAAGGGACTCCTATGGCACAGATCTTCCACAGCAATCTTTCCTCTGGGACTGGGTGCATTGATGGTTTTACCAGAGATATGTGGGCAGAAAAAATGGCTGTGGCAGTGCCTCCTGCCCACTGTGGATAAAAGGATCTGGGTCTACATAAGGGCACCTAATTTAGGATGTTGAAGTGTAATGTGGCACAACATTGAAAAGAGGAAGCTTGTCCAGAGCTTAGAGCCTTTCTTAGGGTTAAGGTTTTGTTCACTCAGAGTTTCAGGGGAAAAAAAGCCTCTTTTTTGCTTAATATTAGCCCCTCTTCTGGTTGCCAGCAGTGAGGGCTGTGAAGTCAGGAGAGAGCATCTTCCATTCTGGCTGTGCATTTTATACATTTCTTTGCATTTTGTGGTAAAGGCAAATGGAGCAGTCTGCTGCCCCAGGCCCTGGGTTTGGGTTGCAGAGAGGTGTGTCACCTCCATGGTCGCAGTAAGTTTGGACTTGCAGTTCTGTTGGTAATGTGGAATTACCAATTGCTTGTTCTTTCAGATCAGCAAACTTTAGAAGATTGGCTGGCACAGATCTTTGGTAACCAGGTCTCTTTGGTTTTATTTTGCTGAAGTAACACTGGCTTATGAGTTGATAGGTGGCTGCATGTGGGAAGAAAGTTTTGCTGGAGCAGCTGTTGTGTTTACATGTGTGTGTGAAACTCCTGTATTGCCACCCTCGAGGAGTAAAATGGTTGAGAGTCCTAACCTTACCCACTCATGGGTGGGTCTTGCATTTACACAGCTCTTCTTGCACTCGAAATGTTTATTGGGAAATTCTACATTCTTCTGCCTCTTCCCTGGGCACACACACACCCACACTTGACCTAGACAAAAGCATGTTCAGGAACAGCAAGTTCCTTCCATGAAAAGGAGAAATGAATAGTGCAATAAGTGAGTCACCTTATTGTTAGGATACTGAATTATTTAACTCCATGCACATCATTAACATATCATTGACCACAGCAGAGTTTGACAGCTATATTAACTTCATTCTGTTTGCTTGTAAGAGAACAGATGGGGGTTGGTCAGCTTCATATGGCAGGATGAAAGGCCTCAGACACTCAGTAAGATATGAAACATTAAGGAGAATTGCACATTAAGGTAGAGTTCAGGCTGAGTTTTCCTACAAGTAGAAGTAATAAAATATACTTTTATTATTTTAATGACCATGGCATGGCTTGAATTGCAAAGGTCACTCTGAGATCTAGAGGAAGAAAGAAAAGAGTATGATCAAGAGAACAACTCTTTTTATCTTCTTTGCCATTATCTACAACCAAGGTTACATTCTTCTTGTGCCAAATGGTTATAGCACCAGGCAGGTCTGCACTGTGATTTAGCTGTATTACTTTGTACGTACCTATGATTTTGTTTGTGGGACAGTTAAATGTTTGCTAAAAGATGTGGTTTTCAGGGTGGTGAGTGTCCACAGCTCCAGCTGACTGCAGTTCCAGCTAACAGAGGTCATCTAGCAGATCTGGTGTGGACTCTTCCATGCGTGAGGAGACTCTGTGTGCTCTGGTGCAGGGTAGTATCTCTCCTTGCTGTTGTGCAGAAGGATTAGGAGCCAGTAGCCTTTCCATAATGGTTGCATCCTATTTGTGATGTCAGGAACACCTACAGCTAACCATGGTGTCCTCCCGCTTAGAGCTCTTTTCTGACCATTGTATCCTGGTGTTTTGTGTTCCTTGACACACAGGATGGCATTTCACCTGCTTTTCACAGGTTGAAGTACTAGAAAAAGGAATGAGGGTGACATCCAGTGCTGCAGGTAGATCCAGGGCTTTTTAGGATATTCTGCAGGATCTGAAATACATCTTTAAAGTCATCCTTGGTGATGTGGTTGAAGAAAAGCTGGAAATTTGACTTTTCTATTTTTTCACCAGCTCCCATGGCCCTTAGTGTGTTAATAGCTGGAACAATCTTCTTTTGGCCTATGGGGTGTGAACTGCTGTCATTAGAGCAGGTTAGGGATTTGCTGGTGAGCTTTGTGTTGCATGCTATTTCCAATGCCTGGTCTGTTCATTCCTTTTGGGTTTTCAATCTACCTGTCAGCTCCTTATTCATTATTTGTAGTTTTCTGTTCTCCAAATGTTGACCTTTTCTAAAAGAAGAGTGTAGGAAGAGAGCTGGCTTTCCTAAGAAATGAGTTGTACAAAGAGAAGTAAAATATGGGAAGGAAGGAAGGAAGGAAGGAAGGAAGGAAGGAA
>VZSR01000514.1:2988522-3061856 GCA_013398615.1 Brachypodius melanocephalos
GTGTGGGGGGGAAAGGGCAGAAATCCATTTTTGATCATGGTGGTGGGAGAAGTGAGGAAGCAGTGCTACAAACCTGGATTAAGTGAGAAACCAGCCCATATTGTGTTTACAGAAGGCAAATACTGAGGTTATTACATTAGTTAAACTGGCAAGAGAGCTACCCTTGTTATTAATCTAATATTGCAGTGGCTGGAATTCAGGTAATTGTGCCTGTGGCAGACACTCCTAGAAGTTCATGCCTGACTAATACTTTTGAGGGACAAAACCTGACAAGAAATGAATTGCCTTAGATACAATGTTCACTTAATAGTCAAGGTTCTCTACATCCATCATTTGACACAAAGCTCCTGTTCCTGAATCTGAGTATGTGCTCGAGCTCTTTCTCATTTTATGTGCATTTTTATTCACTTGCCCACATACACAAATATGAATCTTCCTAGCCTTTCTGGTTATACAGAAAACGTCAGAATGGGAACTGAAGCATTAGCTGTCTCCCCAGGAGTTCAGGCAGCCAGAATGAATAATTTTCAGAGGTTTGAACAAGCTTGTTCATTAAGTGAGGTGTTAACCCTGAAATTTGCGGATGGCCAATTAAGCACCCATAATGACTCACAAGTGACAGTTTTAGCAAAAACACCCAGATAATTTGTTGAGTCGTGAACTCATCCTGTTGGAAGCCCTCTGTAGCACAGGATAGAAATATTTGGCTACTTCTTGCTTATCTATACATGTAACTTTAGTACAGCAAATGCAGAATAGTTAGGGAAAAATAAAGCCCATGCAGAACATTCTGTGGCTACAAATAATGATGATTATTCATGGTCTTAATTTGTCTAGTTAGATGGGATGTGGATTAAATGGATAAAATGTGACAGAATCCAGGACTTTTTTTTTTCACAGTGTGGTCTATCTTGCTCTAGGATATGAAATAATGTATGACATGGAAACCTCTGCTCTGAATTTCCCACCTGTGGGTAGGCTTGCCTTGATTACATGTGTGTGGTTGTTTGAAGGTGAATAAGCCTTGTCCCAGTCCCTGCACCCCACCTCTGTTGTAATTAATACTGGATGAGAACTGTCTAACTCAGGCCTAGCTGCACTGGAAGGATTTGCTGTCATGTGGTCTGTTGATTGAAGTTTTTGTGGTTTCATATGCAAAGTGAGATGTTAGTGGGTGAGTACCACCTCATTTGGTGGGGGTAAACTCTTGCCTGATGTATGACAAGCTCATAGTGCCATCCAAGGCCAGTCAGAGATGCCCTGCTGATGCCACCCATGTCCACATTAAGGCAAGAGCTGGCAAATTCCTTTATGTGGGACTTTCCAGTCCCACACTTTCTGAATACTGAACATAACTGAACACTGAGAATGGAAAAGGAAGCAAGATTGTTTTAACTTCCATGAGGAAACTATAGCTCTGAATCTGTAATAAAACTGAAAGTATAGCTCTGAATCTATAATAAAACTGAAAGTCTAGTGCAGATCATGTGAGTTAGAGAGGGCAGAAACAACCATGAACTTGGGTGGCTGTGAGTCAAATTTACTGGTGCCTCCTTTTTCTAGGCATGCTTTTAAACAACTGACCCAAGACATCAGGTATCTTGGACACAGCTGATCATTTTAGCCAAGGAAGTAACCCTCTAAATCTGTTATGATGGAAGGTGTTTATCCTTTTGTACAGGGATGGAGAGGATTTGCTCTGGTGGAGTGCTGTAAGTAGGAGTTTGAAAGAGGAGTTTTCTTCTTCCTCTCTGTTTGGAGGCAAAAGGGAACAGGACATTTAACTGAAGGTTGACAACCAATTAGCCAAGAACTGGTAGCCCATTATATCAAAAAGGTAGGACAAAGCAGTCCAGGAGAAAATGCTGAATCTAGGCCTAATGTCTAAGCTTTGAACAGAGACAAACAGTAAAGGGAATCAGAACCCTGGAAAGATGCAGTTTATCTCTTCTTTTGCAGACACATCCGGTTGAGCAAGGGTGGCCAAAGACACTGTCACCTTGCATTCCTGGCCCCTGGCAGTCAGAAGTTTGTCCTGGTTGCCAGCAGGACAGGATGACACCAAGTCTTGGTGAGGAGGGCTGAGGAACTTGTTTTCACCCCCACAGTAGGCAACTAAGCAATACTTGTTCTTTAATTGCTAACAGAAACCTGACTGGTGACGCTGATGTATTAAATATATCACAGGCCAGACTCAGCTTTGGTCAAGGAGGACCCATTTTCTGCTGAAATGAATTAATTACAATCAAGGTAAAATTAAATCATCTGGAAGCAGTCACAGCAATTAGTTCAGCAGCTCATGCTTTCCTTGGTTTGCTGGAAGGCACAGGTTGTGCACGTGTGTGTGAAATAGGTTCATGGAACACCTGGCACTGCTGTGGTGCAGGAGATGGACTTTTCCCTTACTCCCTTGCTCCCAACAGTGGCTCACAGCTGCACCTTCATTTCGGCTGTAATTGCACAACCACAGCCACTCACAGTGCCAGGGCCTGGGAAGAAATTACTTGTAAAGAAAAAGCAGCAGCTTCCAGTGCCTGTTACCTGTCATTAGCAAAAAAATATCAACACAAAGATATCTGATATGTTTCTAGTTAGTTTATGGCAGCGCAGTGTTCCTCCTAGCTTTTCTCTTTTTGTCTCCTCATTCAGTTTGTAAGTCATATATGGGATATTAATTTTTGCTCAAGAGATGGTAAAAAGGGAGATGAGGGGTGGTTGTTATCTGAAGGGCTTTGCAGCCTAGATTCAATAGAAACAGCACCAGCTGGAAAGATACAGGGAAAATAATGTCACAGTTAATGCTTAGCAAGTCAAATCCAGGGGTTTACATGTACCTGCAACCCTTTCTGTGTAAGGTGTTTCAGGGGCATCATGGTAAAGGGCAGGTGTAGAAGAAACTAAAAAGAATATATTGTGTGGGAGCTCGTGGGGGTTTCTTTAAAACAAGGGAATGGTGCTAAGGCAAAGTGTTCTTGCACCTAATGTGTGAGCAGAGGTAGCAGGTGGTCAAGGACAAGAGATAGAGAAGACAAGAAAGGAAAAAAAAAAAGGCAAATCTTGTGGTTGGTCATGTAAGTTAGGAAGAAATAGGGAGAAATTGAAGGAAGTGAAGAGTGACTAGAAAGGAGTTGTGAAAAGACAGGTAGGACGCCAGGGTAGAGAAGCCTGAAGAGAGCATGTGTGTGGAAGCAGCAAATGTAGCTAATAAGGAAAAACAGGCACTATGGCCAAGTAATGAAGGACAAAACAGCTTAGTGTGCCCACAGGGAACCTGCAGGACTCCCCACAGCCTGGCATTGCTGTTGCAGAGTACCTTTTGTCCTGCTGCCTGTTGCCATTCTGAAAACATGCTCTTGCTTTCAGCAGCTTTTGGGGGAGCTCACAGAGCTAAGCATGGTATGATTTACCCCCTCCCATAATATGAGGCAAAGAAGTGTGTAAAGATTCAGGAAGATTTCAGATGAACTGCCTCTATTATAAGCCCTTTCTTAACAGCCAGGACACCAAATAAATGCTGCGCAGACACTGAATTTAATGCACACGTGCAGTCACCAGCCTCGGGGTTTTGAGCAGCCTGATCTATTAGTAAATCTGTTCTGCATGCTCCATGCAGAGTCAGATGTTAAAAATGAGAACTTCAGTAACTGTTTTGTGTCCCCTATTTACTGTGGCCTTTTGCTGCTCAGAGATTGCAATTTCCTTTTGCTTGAAGCTACATACAGTGAAAATTGGAGTTTATCCCCAATGCTTTCAGATGTGATTGCCTTCTTTGTAGGTTAAGATTCAGCCAGCTGTTAAAGAAGGGGCTTTTGCTAAACCATCAACTGTGCTGTTACATGCCTTTGGGAAAGTTGCAGCGCAGGGCAAAAGAGGAGAGTGCGAGAAGTATCTTATGGAATTACACTCTTAAATATGTACTGAGAATCAGTTACAATGATACCATTTTCCAGGCTTGTTACCATTACAGATTTATGTGATGCTATCTTCTAGTTTCTTTAGATATTTTATCAGAAGAAAAAACCCAACCAACAATCCCAAAACAGGCATCCCCGCAAAACCCATCAAACCCACACGCCACCAAAACCTTGGAGCACTGGAGCTTTAACGTCATAAAAACTGGAAAAACATAGCTACAAACTATTCCTTTGGATTCCTCTCTTATATTGCTTTCCTTTTCCATCCTTTTAAAGTCTACTAATATGGCTTTTTTGTTTTCTTCTGAACAGCCTTGTTTGGCAGATGCATAAGTAAACACGTATTCAAAACAACAATAAATACCATTACGGAGTGGTATGTGCCCTAGGATCTTCCACCAGATGGATGTACACTTGTAAAGCAATAACAAAACTATTCTTGTATTTTCCAATACCTTTAAAAGCCCCAATATGTACATGGAAATCAAAGAATAAGTGAAGAGTTCTTGTCTACCTCTCCTGTTGAAAGATATCATCTTCTGTCTGTGTGTCTGTCTTGAGTGTCCCTCTTGTGTGCCCTGGGTAGCCTTGGGGCAGAAAGAATGGACAGAGCATCCATACAGGAAGGAAAAAACAACAACAGCAACAACAACAACAACAACAACAACAAAAAAACCAAAAAAACCCCAAAAAAAACCAAAACAAAAAAAAAAAACCAAAAAAAAAAAAAAAAAACCCCACCCAAACCAGCTTTGGATGTTTGCTGCTGAAAGCGAAGTTTCTGTGGGAAGGGAAGTAAGGGAGTGTCTCAGATCAGCTGACATGCACAGTTTGGGTGTCCCAGTGGACAGACACCCATCCATGTGGCAGAACCTACCATACCAGCACAGTTGGTAAAAACAGGTGGTGTCAGCAGAGAGGCTGGCCCTGAATGGCCATGCAGAATTGATTTGTGCCCTTACTCGTGGAGATGGGTCCCCCTGAGCCAAGGCTGATGCACACTGGCAGGGAGTGATGCATAGGCAACTTGTTCTGTGCTGCATATCTGTTGTGACAGAAAATAAATGACTTCTTCTCTACTCTTGTCAGGTTAATGCTTTCTGTGGGCACCAGAGAGAAGGGGGATATAAAAGGAGAACCACAATTAAAAAAATGTGGCCAGATATGTGTCGTTTCTGACACTGTCACAATAAGGTTAGTGTCTAAGTAGCTTAAGTTACCTAGAAATGAAAAGTCAGGTACAGAAACTTGGGCTAAATTTATCACCCCAAGTGATGGTAAGAAGCAGAAGCTGTCTAGAAAGTTACACTGCCCTCTTCCTTTATGGGGATAAATTAACAGCATTATAGGCCACATAAATTGCATTTATACCACACAGATTTGTAAGAGCTGTATATCAGGAAGAACTGTCTTCTCTGCTAATGACAAAGTTGCTTTGGTCTTTCCAGAGCTTGACATATTGAAGCCTAATCCAGCTATCTCTTTGTTCTTTCTCCAGCATTGTCATCTTGTCCTTGATTATTTTGTTTGCCCACTGACTGTGTTTTCCTCTCTCATCCTGTCTTTTTGCTTCTCTTCTAAGTGAGGACAGAATGACAGAGAATCTCGATGCGTGGCACATTTGGCAGGGGTTCTTTTAATCCCTTCGCTGAAATATCTGTACTGTAACACTGAATGTGTTCACTAAAATATTTCTTGAGGACTGAAAGGGAGTCAGGTTGGTCTGGAGGAGGGAGAAGAGGAAGGTAAGACTTGACTGGGCTCTCCTTTGCTTGCATATGAACCTGTGAACTTCTCTGCTGCATCATCTGCATTTTCTTTTGGGCATCTTAGACCAGCAGGCTTTATGGTGTCATCTTTTACCTCTGAGACAAAGGTCAGATACCAGTCCAGCCTCACTGTACTTGAGAGGGGTATCAGAACCCTATTTAATACCCTGAATGGTAGGAAGTGGGCTTCCTGCTTTGAGGCTTGTGGGTCAGGCCCTTCTGCACTGTGTGTGCAGTGTACTTGACTCTGGTTTTCCTTAGGGCACTGTCTCATCGTAGATAATATTGAAATACTTGTTCCTGCCATGTTCTTAGGACACAAGCCCAGACTGGATTTGATTCTCCCTCATGCTGGCTACTATTGTCTTGCTCCCCACTCTCAGCTTTTACTAAACTGGCTCTATTCTTTGTCCCATGCCAGAGGTTTGTTCATCTTTTCTTCTAAGGGAGGCCATTATCTCCTAAAAGTCTCTTTCCTTCTGCACAGCAATCCTGACAACATTACCTACTCTGGCCTGGCCAAAAATATACCAACATTTACTCCAGCTCTCCCCCTGCCCTGACTTGTTCTCACTCTTGTCAATCTCTCCTTCAGAAACTCAACTCCACAGTGCACTGAGGATAGGTCTGGCAGAGTGTTTCCAGGAAGAAAATCCTCTGCTGCTTCAGTGAGCAGGATTATATGTAGCCTGCAAGATACACAAAGTAATCCTTCCTGTGCACTCAGGGCAACCAAGGTCTCAGCAGTAGCTCTGTGGCCAGTCTAAGTTCACATAAAGAAAGATAAAGATAATTTTAAGAGACTCTTCCAGAGAAAAATGAAGATACTCAAACACAGGGTAACCTGGCTTACAAGGATAGCTTGAATGGATGGGAATTTTTCAGCTAAAGAAGAGGAAACTGAAGAGGGATGATAAAAAGAATGTAAAACACAGTTGTTTAAGGTAAATAGGGTTTTTTTGGGTTTTTTGCATCAGAGACCATTAAAAACAGACCAGGCAAATATCTCTTGGGAGTGATTCAGAGGAATTACATCCTGCCTGGGGAATGGAGGTTGGTTAGACAACATCTCCAGAGCTCACTAATTCAGTTGTTCTACACTTCCAAACCTGAATGATCCTCCAGGTTTTTCATCTGTTGCAGCATGTTTTGGTTCTAGTTGCATCCCTCTGTAAGTGTCAATAAAATCTTGATTTGCAGGAATCATTGTGCAGCTTGACCTCTCCTTCAGTCCTGTTAAATAGCCAGAACTCTGATACAACTGCATGCAGGCTTTTGAGACAGAAATACCGTATAATTCTGTCAGATAAGGCCTGGTATCATTTCCATGGGTTTTCTTTGGGGAAATGTGTGAGTACCTTCTGATTACATACAGGTACAAGTTTTCAGTCTTCTCCTGGAAAATAGGAAGCACTTCAAATCTGGGTCCCTCCAAGCCACCGTATCTAAAACAAGTAATTGTATTTTTGCACTTTTCCCTGTGAAAAAGTGATTTCTGTGGGATAACACTGCAGCTGTGGTGATTGCATCTTTACTTCAGACTGTGGGGAGAATGATGACTTAAACAAGTGTAAGTAGGCTGTGCAGGAAAGGCTGCAGTGAGGATTGGACTAAGCTCTGTATGGCAGGGGAGAAATGGAGACTGCTCTTGTGTGCTGGGAGAAGGCAGCAAGGCAAGACTGAATTTCCAGCTGCGTGGGAGAGCTGAGCTGTGTCAGCACAGAAAGGGCTGGGAGAGCAGTGAGGGGCTCCAGCCTGAGTGGAGATGGAGCCAGATGGGGCTCTGATTTCTGTCTTCCCAATGGTGCTTGCTTCTGTGTAGCATGGGGTAGTTCCTGGATGTCTCCTGGATCTCCTGCTATTCCCACTTTGTTGGAGAGTGTCCAGGGTCAGCTCATCTCAGCACTCTGTAGCTGGGGTGAGTGAAAGGTACTTGCCTTGTCTGAACTGTGGCAGCTTGTGGCTGTTGCAGGTAACTCTCTAAGCTGTTTAACTCACTTCTGCTCAGGTGTCAGAGCTTATTCCTGACATTCAAGTCTAATGAAGCTGGAACAATGACAGTGCACAGTGAAATTCTCCTTTCTTTGTCAGTTCTGCTCGTTTTTGGCACACTCTGCCATCTCTCCTCCATCTAAAGCTGCAGTTCCACGGTGTCCAGGTTGTGTTGCTGCTCTCTGATGCTGCTGTGAATTCAGCCAGTCCCTGCAGCCCCAACAGGCTCTGTGCAGGATTGGCAGCACTAGCTGGCAGCAGACTGGAGCTGCACCTCAGGTGTTCATTTAAAAGATGACTGGAAACAACTGTAAGAGATCAGATATGGGCAAGACAGAGGGAACTTCACATTCCCCTTCTAATAACAGCTTTTAGAAACTGCATTAAATTGTCAGTGAACTGTATTTTCTTTATGTTTGAAGTGTCAGACTCTGCATCTTTAGGTGTTATATTCCTTAGGGGGAGCCCCAGAATAATCTTAATTTGTGTACATCTTGATGACTTTTAAGTGCACAGTGGCAAAGAAAGCCTAATCTGGCTTTAAAGCAAGATCATTTTTTTCGGTCTGAACACAGAACTCCCTCCTGACATGGTGCCTACGTTAGGCAGTCACTTCTTGGGCTCTGGAAATGGAAGGCACACAGATAAATCTGTGTGTTCTCCAGATTGCTGGACTTCCATAGAGGAGGCAGGGTTGCAACAGAGGGAATGTGAAACCACTTCTGTGTTCTAAAGAGGCAGTTTGTTGTATCCAATGTGTTTTGACAGGTAAGTGCTATCTCAGCCAGTCCTGGATGTTGCCAGGAGACACTTCAGGCATAATTAGGGCTGTAGGCTGCAGTTCAAAGCTGGCTATTGTTCATTTGTTCTGCTGCTGTGGCAGATGGGCTTTGAGTCACAAAGACATTGCCAAGGTCTGTACTGTCTGTCCATAGATCTCCATAAGGCATTGCCTGTATGACCATGAAGCTTGCAAGGGTTGGACATCCATCTAGCTGCCTCCAAGGCTGGTTCCTGCCACATGATCCATGACTATCGTTCAGTCAATAGAGGAGAATATTATGCCCTTGTAATGAACAAGATGGTTGTATTTAAGAATGCCCTGAGGTGATAGATCTTTTCCACACCTTAATCGAGCAGCAGGTGATCTTTACTTTCTAGGCATGATGCAGAAAACCCTTGTGTAGCAGTAAAAGAATGATGGTCTCGTGGGTGGAAAGATTTTTGATTCACAGTCTGGCTAAGTTTGTCGTCTGGCAGATTGGGTGCCAATAAACTGGTGAAAATGTGGCCTTGAAATAGGTAAGGATGAGCCTTTTGTCTTAAACACATCTCTCAGTGAATCATCCCCGTGCATGGATGTCCAGATACTCCTGCTTACTCAACAAATGCACTCTGCAAAGCCCCATTTATTACACACCTTTAGCAGATTGAATCCCGGCAGCCTTTGAAAACTCTAGGATTGAATTTGATATGGGCCAGCAGGGAGAGGGAGGCACACACTTACTATATGTGATAAGAGATCCTGTTTCCAAGGGTTTCCTTTCCCCTGCTTTTTAACAATTTGTTTGTTTACAGGAAAACAAATTGAGTGATCTGAAATCAAATTTGCATCTGCTTGATGGAATAAGGAAACTGCTTTATTTATGTTTTCCAGATTAAGTGAATTTTTTTTTTGTTCACTTTGCTTTTATTTTTCAAAGACATGTTCCTGTTTAAATTTGGATGAACTTGGTTCTGAAATACAATTCTGAAATAGAAAACTCGAAGTCCATAAGAAACCATTGTGAAGGCCAGATAGCCTTATCAACTACTCTTTAGAGCTGACCTTATCAAACCTTTTGAAGCAGTCTTGCTCTCAGTCTTTCCAATTGGAGAGTTTATTAGGTTGGGCTGAAAAAAGGACCATTTCTGTACCAGACCTAGGAAGAACATCAGAATCTGGGGGTTTGGGGTACAGTGCAGAATTTCTGCTGCATCTGACTTTGCAGAGGAAGTGGTCCCAGCGTGACCGTGGCTGCTTTGGGTGGTACTGCTGGGATGCTGCTGCTCTGCCCTGTGGGGTTGCCATATGTGGAGAGGATGTGGCTCCACATGGAGCTCTCTGGGTTCTGACAGTCCATTTGCATCTGCCCCAAGCTGTGACATGACCCATTAGACTCTCTCCAGAAGGAGGTTTCCATAAACAGGCTGTAAATTTTGATTTACTGCGGCTTCTCTTTTTTCTTCTTTTTATATGAGAAATAGCAGTAGAAGATTTTTTTTTTAAATAGTGATGAACTATCTCAAGCAAGGTAGGAAGGTGTGTTACAGGATAGACACAGGGTCCTCTGGCTTTACTGTTATACTTCTCATATTAATCAGTGGTGATTCTATCTGAAGGGAGCAGAACTCAGCTGTAGAGTGATTTAGATCAGGTTTGCAGGGGGAGCCTCTGCAGATTTTTTGGTCCAGCTCTTCCTCAGATCAGCTTCAAAGGCTGAAGCAGAGATAAAGCTTCTCAGAGCCTTGTCCAGTCAAGTTCTGAATTCTTCCAAGTACAGAAATACCCCAACCTCCCTGAGCCCTTGATTTAGTGGTGAATCAGCTTAAACCTGAAGGACTTTTTCTTCTCCTTTATACCTTGCTGGAAATTCCTTGGTGCAACTGCCTGCCAAAAAGGTTGGTTCTTGTTTGAAAGGCTTGCTACCCATTTTTGTGATGATGACTCATAAGTCTGGAGAGATCATAGATAAGGGAAGTAAAATAATGCATCCCTGAGCTATTACTGTTCCTGAACAGGGCCAGCAGCTTTCAGTTTGAAGGCTGCACAGTGAAAGTAAGATTAATTTTCTGCTCATCTCCCTGTTTCATTAAATTCCTGGTCTCAGCAACAGATTCATTTTGGACTATTTTCTGTTCTTGTTGCCATCTTTGTCACTGGAATGGGATATCAGCATGTTAATGCCTCATATAACCTGTGAATGATGGTGGAGCACAGTCGCTCTTTGACATTTTCAATGCCCTGTAATTTCATTATCTGGTCATTCTTCCCTTCCCCTGCAGTGTAGTGTGTCTGACATGGTGATTGCCACTTCTAATGTCTTTTTCTGGTACTACTTCCAAAGATTTTCCTCTGTCATTATGGGTGCTTTTCCTTTCTTAAAAGGAAGGTAATTCTTCCAGTAAAAAAGAACTTTATCTTGCATCCTCAAACTATATTATTTTTCTTGTGGCAGAAATAATAAATTGCTGCTTCTTTGCAATTTTCATCCTGAAGGATTTTATAGAATCATGTCAGACATAAGCATCACTCTTCACTGTAACATGGTCACTTTTTTGAGTGGAATAGGGGAGGTCTATGTTTAAAAAGTGTCTCCTCATTCAGCTGTGGAGGAGGGAGATGTTGTGTGTCTGACATGCTCTCGGTGTTCCACTTCAGACGATCATCTTGACATTTCTCAGATCCCTCATTATTGCAAGGCTGGAGGACAGCAGCAGTGCCCTTGACTTTTCTTTTCCTGTCTTCCTGTGGTATATTAATTTTTTTTTTTGTGGGATATTGCTTTGTTTTGACTTTTGTGGTTAAGGTCTGAAGTTTTTTCAGAGGAGTTGAGAATTGTCTTGGGATTTATTTGCATGATTTGGGGACACATAAGGTGCTGTACCTTGCTCCAGACAAAATGTCCCTTATAGTTCCACCTTCTTATGCAGTAACATGCTCTTGGAGTGAGTGTATGCAGGTGACTGGATGAAATCCTGCTTGTAAATGTCTCTATATATCAAAGATAGTAGAGGTTAGGGCTCGTTTTAGGAAAAAGATTGGGGCACTCTTTAAATACTTACACTAAGCCAGAAGAATGTGACCACATTAGCAACGCCTCAGTTAACAGCAGGGAATTTTGTAGTGTGTAAGATTCTGCAAATCTTGTAATTCCCTTCTTCATTCCCTCCCAGGTACATCTGAGCTCTTCTGATACGTACACATGTTAATTCTCTCTTAATTCTGGACTTTCCATGGGGCTGAAGCAGTGCATGGAGATTTACTGAGCAGGGGAAATGCAGCCTGGTGTTTAGAGCAAGGACAGACACTGCTTGCAACAAGGACATTTACCTAGAGGCAGCCTGTGTCAGAGCCCCTGCTCTAGTACAGGACACAGTGAGGTTCTGCATTTTACACCAGAACTGCCACGTGTCCCTGTTGAGAGCTGGCACAGAGTGGTGGTAGAAGAAGAGCTGTTTGTGAAGGCTGTTGGCCAGGGAAGGTCAGTCTCCCACCTCTCCCCTCTCTTTATTGACTAGAAGAGAATCCAAAGGAGAACAAGCTCCTTGGACTAGCTCTATACCTTTTTAAAGAGGAAACATTTAAATTTAATGTCTAGAAGAAGCTTTATGGAACTGACTTTCAGCCATGCTGAGTAATCTTGCTAAAGAGGCTGCCTTGTTCTACAGCTTTAAATCTCCTTTGGACAGAATATTAGCAATTATCCCATAGGGAGCAATCCTGTTTTTTTCTGGATAGGCTAATAGGCTTCTTGCATCTCTAATTTCTCTTGTGCTGCAAAGATGTGGATGATTGTTATTGAAGGCTGTGAGAAGCAACTGGTCAGCTCATTGCCAAACTGCTGTAATTCATGGCTGTTGTACATGGGCTGCAGTTTACTTAACATTGCAATCTCTGTATTCTAAATAGTTTTCATAGAGCCTGGCCAATAAAATTACAGGTTTATTATGTTCATGCAGATCTCATTTAATCAAGAATGCCACACGTGCTGAGAATGCAAAGCTGCTCTCGAGCAGTGCCTCTGGATGTCAAAGTGTGTGAGTCAAATTGGCTTTATTTTCCTTTATGTTTGAATGTAAATCCAGCCTTCTTGAATGGAAAGGGCTCATGGCATCTGTAAGTAGTTGCAATAGCTGTTCAAGAGTGCTCTGTGCTATTCTGACTGTGGCATTCCTAATCTGAGGCATCTAAAACAGCCTGAGATAATTTATTGTCTTCTTTCTTGGCAGGGAGAGGAGGGAAAATAATGCAATGGAAATCATTCAAATTCATTATGTATATCTATAAATTATGTGTATATGTATATATATAAAATATATGCATATATGCATGTGTGTAAGGGAGAAGTAAAAATAAGAGATGATGAGATTTTGTTGTTTTGTTTTAAGGCATTGCTGACCTCCAAGAACTAGGGCTTGTAGAAAACCAAAATGCAACCATGTGTGCGAGGTAACTTGAGCTCTGTGATGCAGTGGAGGATGCTGGTGTTCTGACAGCTTGGTTTAAAGCTGAGCCCCTGGTGCCTGTTTAGTGCATCAGTTTTGTAATGAGAGCTGCTCTGGCTGCAGGAGTGCTGTGAGGAGCTGTGGAGCTGTTGGAATCAGTCTTGTGCTGGTCTAGTTGCTAGAGAGATCTGTATCAATTGCCATTTGAAAGGCTGGACTGGGGAGTATCTTCATCCTCCTGTGTTGTACAGGTGAATTTACAACAGGTTACTCTGGTCCAATAACCAGGTTTACTGAAGATTATCTTTAGAGCTCTTGCTGTCAGTCCTGCTACAAAAAGGGCCCAGAGAAATATTTCTGTTTTGGGAGGTGTTTTATAAGAAGTAGTTTGTAGATGATCATCTTAGTGAAAGGACAGCCATAAAACATCAGAGGCAAAAATGAGCCTTTGGATTTGTTCTTTAGTGTGTCACAGGTACTTAAAAGATGTGCTTACCTTTTCCTGCAAGGTAAAACAAAGAATCTGTGCAGAGTGGATACACTGGCACCATCCACTTGAATCAGCCCTCTGCTCCCCACCATGCTTCTGCCTCTGGTGATGTTCAGAGCTCTCAGCTTTTGCCAGCTCAACACTTTCTCATTAAAAGTATCATGGTCCTGTGACTTCATGGTACTGGTAAAGACAAGACCTTGTGGTGTGATGGTGGGAGGGGAGGAGAAGAGATTATTCTGATGGTAATCCAGGGCTCTTGAGACAGCAGAGAGGAGAAAAAGCTCTCTCAGACCTTGCAGAGTGGCCATTACAGGTCTTGTTTAGTCAGTTTGCATTCTTACTTTGTTGTACTGCACAGCCATTCCCTCTTATGTTCCTGAAGGGGCAGAATTATTTTTGGAGGCTTTGAGAAATTTCTGGTGCACCACGTAAAACATTCCCATGCAGGAACAGTCAGTGGGACTATTAATACTCTTTAGAGCCCCTCTGCAGTGATTGGTGGGTTTGATGTCTCAATGTAAGGTCAAGATAACCCTGTAGCCCGTGTAGGTGAAATTCCCTGAAGGTCATCTGGAGACCCTGCAGAGCTGCAAAGCATCTTCAGAGAACACGAGACTCTGTCTCTTCCCACCTTCTCTACCTCCAGATTTTGGGTCCTAGATGTTCTTCTGATGGTGATGCAGGTGCTAGAAGAGCGAAGCACTGAGCCTTCCTTTGTCATGCCTGAGTAAAAACGATCAGTCTCTCAGAGTTTAGCGTCATCAATCTTGATCTTAAAAGCAGTCCCAGTTTAAATGTCAGTCAGCAGTGTCAGTTATCACAACCATGATTCTTATAAGAGATACAGACAGTGGCTTGATATGAAGAGTGTGCTTCAATTTCTGTCTCCTGGAGGGCAGGAATCTTTCAGGTCCTTAGAAATAATCTTTTAGATCCCCAAGTAAGGAAAGGAGAGAGCTCTCACAATGCCAAACCTTCTGACAGTTTTCTGTTGAAGTGAGGGTTGCAGAATGGAGCCAGTCTGACCAGCTGTCCCTGGGCCCCAACCAACTGTAAAAGGATTCCAAAAGTTGATAGAGCTTTGGATTTCTGCAAAGGTGATTTGCCTCTTTTCTCTTATACAATCCGTGTACATAATGCAGAGCCTGTACTTCTGAGTTTCCTACTTTTACAGCTTGGAATCCTCAACCATAATGTTGCATTAAAGGAGATTGGAATTCAAGTTCCTTTATTTTTCTCAGCTTCTTTTTTTTTTTTGTAAGTAACAGAACACTTAAGTCTGTAAGAAAAATTGCACTTGACAGCTTCAACTGTGCTGTTCCACATCTCCCCATGTAGGCACTAACACAAGATATTTCTAAAGAGGGAAAAACCATTTTCTTTCTTACTACAGTCAAAACCAGAAGAATGGATTTTTTTTTTTTTTTTGCTTAAACACATCTCCACATCTCCCCACCCCACCCCTTGCACTATTGGACTGACATTAAAAACTAAAATTGTGTTGTGGATCTCAAAGATTCCTTCATTTTCACCCCACCACGTGCTGGTGCCAATTTTTTTGAGAGTGAGGGGTGGATGGAAAATATATTTAAAGTTTTAAATATATCCAGGAGTTCTTGGCACGAGCAAGAGCTGCTCTGCACAGCAGCAAAGGAAGGAAATTGTCCAGAGCGTGTTTTCACAGCAACATGTGAAAATTCACAGATGAAAATAATTTTGCTTTACTATTTAATGATACAAGACAAATAACTGCAATAAAAACTACTCATGGTGTAAGTAGTTCAGCCATTGTAATGACGATGAAATATGTGCACGTGACGAATACAGAATAAAAATAAAAAAGGTGATTAAAATCACGAGTAAAGATTATTTCAAAGGAATATGAGTAGGAAAAGGAGCTTCTAGGGCAGATTCTGGCCTTACCACAGTTGAGCCACTAAGTTTTAAAGTAGGTTTTGTCACCTGCAGATGAGAACTGCATAAACAGAAGTTCAAGGTCAGGAGACTGCAGTTAATTGGACAGACCACGTTTTTATTACCTTAATATATAAGATAATCAGATCATTTAATATTTTATAATCTATAATAATGTAAAAATATGTTAATTGGCTATTTAGTACTCAAACTCTTGCTTCTGACCTTTTGTCTGTCAAGAGCCCTGACTTGTACTTGTCTCTTACCTCGGGCACTTTCCTATTCTGTGTGTCCCACTCAGCCTGACTGACCCAAGCTGCCTGTGATACCTACTCATATAATCTAAAGGATCACTTTTATTTTTAGCTTGTTCTTCCTGTGATGATTCTCATATTTCACCTTCCCTACAGTTTAATTATAAGCACTCTATGTATGCATACTTAAGACTTTGTGATTACACAATGAATTTGTACAAAGATATTGCAGTTGTTTAAAGTAGCTTCTCATATGTGGTGGAAAATCTGATTATTGGATGTTGATAGTTGCAGAACCATAACTTGAACAATTTGTGCATTTTGCCCTTTTCCTCTCTGTGCTATGCTTGCCACTTGGCAAATTGCAACAGTTCTTATTTCCATGGGCTGGTGTGAGGAAGGGAATAAGCCAAAGTCTTGGATTTACAGTTAATAAGGATCCAGGAGAGGAAGGTCTTTTACCTGGCGATTAAAAACAGATGTGAGGGTTTATCTCCCAACAGGTACATTGTTTTTTTCCATGGTAACATCTGTAAAACTCCAACTTTTGGACTGGTTCTCCTGTGCTAGCAGTGAGGCATCTTCACATGAAATAAGCCTCTGTAGACATGAGGCTGAAATGGATACAGGATATCCTATCCATCTTCAGCAGGATATCTAGTCCATCTTCTGTCCCTGGGGAGAGAGAATCTCTTGCCCATGCAGTGATCAGTAACAGTTGTTTGAGTTGCTCATTGGAATCTGAAGAAGATCACTAATATTTATATATGTATGTGTGTGTATGCAGGGGAGAGGTGAGAGGGCATGTGTGTGAGAGGAGTGAGAATTCCTGAGTACAACCTGGAGTCTGAAATGGAACAGCTATAAGCAGCCTGAATTTTCTTGAAATATCCCCTTTGTGGGAACTTTTTTTCCCTCTTCCTTTCAGTAATGCCTCAGACACAAAATTTCCCACATAGTTTAGCTTCTTTTATAGAACCAGACACTCTTGCCTTCAAGAAAAACCCTTTCCTGTCCTGACAGTTTATAGGATGTCAAAGGGCTATGCTCTCTTACCTTTTTTTTTTTTTTTAATTATTATTATTAAATTCAGAATTGTCCTGTAAAGGTACTGTACCCATACTTGGAGTTCAAGTCATTCCTTCTTTTCAGTCTCTCCATGTCAGAAGCTTTAAATGGCCCTTCAGCAGAAATGTGACTGACTTCACGGAGATAAATTGCTGCACAGAATCTGCTGGTTCACAGATGGTATCAGGAGATAATTGGAATAAGAACTGAGCCAGCAAAGTATCTGGCTTTTTAAATTTTCTTCTTGAACTTAGAGCTGTGCACACAGCAGCTTTAAAAGGAAGATGGAGAAGGGAAGAAAGATAAAGTTTCCAAGGCTTTAGAGGGGGCTCCTTAGCGATGGGGAAGAGCTGGGATGTGATCTGGTGTGGGTTGCTGCATCAATAGAAATAAATTATGAGTTCTTTGCTATCACCTCTTATAAGATATGATAGGGGGCCCTTAAATCATATCACTACCTGACAGGAGAGATTGTGTTTATGTTGAACTGAGTTACACAGAGGTAAACCTCAGGCTTCTGTTATTCTAAGCAATCTAGACGTCTTTTTCTGGTGGGAATGTGTGTTTATGTGCAGAAAAACCATCCTGTAGAGCTGGGAAAAGTTCTGTGGAGCAAAACTGTGCCTTGTCATGGGGGTAGATCAGATAACCTGGGGAGTATTTTCTATCTCTGACTTCTCTGACTAATGCTACTCACAAGCTGCTGATAGTGTTGGTGTGTCCACCCTCCCTTCCAGTGGGTTTATTCCTAATCATAACACCTTTTCCAGACACTCTCTCCTAATTCTCTGTGGCTGCTAATTGCTTTTATATGACACAGACACATATGCACACAAGTGTGTGCACTCTCCTGCAGCCTCTGGGACAGAATCCAGCTACTCTGGATGAGATGCTGTAGGCATCTCATTTATTTCTTTATTAAGGAGCTTTTGCACAATTGCACAATTGCAATTAGGATTGCAATTTTTGTGTGTGCACACTACAGGTAAGCATGTAGATATGCAGGAGATATACTTGCTGAAACTGAGGCTGGATTTACCAATTCTATTTCTTACTTTTTGGGAAAAATGTTGCGTGAGAGATACTGCCCAATTTTTAATGTGTAGTGGAGACAAAAGAGCCTTTTGGCTGACTTGCAGCCACTCTACAGCTAGTGGCTATGAATACCCTCCCTTTGGTTGCTAATTGGAATGTCTGCCTTGGCAGAGGGAAAATCAGACTTCTGTTCCCACATTGTTGTGAAACATTGTAGTCCAATTCCTTTTCTGAGTCCTGGAGTCATCAGTCATTGCTTTGCTGCTGGGGTTATTCAGCTGCATTCACCAGCATGGCAAGGGTTTCAGTGTGCAAGGCATCCCTGAACATATCCTAAATTGCAGTCCCTGCACAAAAATGCCTAAAACTAAAAGCATGAAAGACCCTGTCAGATTCAATTAAAAACACTTTCCGATTTGTGAGAGGCCAGTAAGGTAAATCCATGACTCTGGAAGAGGTGTCTGTCCCAGTGTTGATGCTGATAGCTGCTGTCTCTGACAGACTGGGCTTGTCCTTGAATTGCCAAGGTATCCAAGAGAACCAGCACACAAAATTCCTGTCCTGCTTTTGCTAATAAAGGCATGGGAGGAGAGAGCTGAGCTTTCCACATCTGCCTCTTTCTGCAAGGCACTGCAGTAGTTTTAGTTCTGGGTTTGGTTGTTTGGTTTTTTTTTTTTTTGCACCTTCAGAACCTGTTCATTCAGTACAAGCCCTGGAAATGGGAATTTCAAACTGCTGCTTACATCTGGAAGGTGCTTTTGTGAAGATGATGGGATCTGTCTCCAGCTGTGCCAATGGGAAGGTTCTGCCCTGGCTCCAGCCCCTTGTGCTGCCTGGTTTCTCCTGAGAGGGGCAGAAGGAGCCTGCTGTGGCACTTTTCCTACTGGAAAGTGATAAACAAACCCAGGCAAAGAAGGATTAAAGGCAAATATCCTCCTTTTAGTTACTGGTTCTTTTTTTGAGGATAAAATCGACAGTCTCAGCTGTTTGGAGATCACAAGTTCACTGGAACACGTTTTGCTTCTGTGTGTGATCTTGGGGCTTGTCTCTTTCGATTTCAGAGGGCTCTTTTGCCTGCACTGCCTCAAGCCACCCACAGATCATTTTTGCTTCTCCAGAGATTAAAAAAGAAAAAAAAAGTATGAAAAAGTCCTTTGCTGCAGGTTAAGTTGGCAAAGCTTTACTCTTAACCAAGTGCTACTCTGATTTCCAGGGGCAGGATCTGTGTTTGTTATCAGTACCTCTGCTGTTTTCTTCTTGTGTCTTAGGATGTGCTATTCATTAATTCCTATTACCTGGAGATAAGTTTTCTTCAGCTACATCCATCAGACTGGGCAGAAAAGAGGAGATTGTATATCTTTAAGGTATATGTGTTCCTTTCTAGCTAGCCATTCTCTTACTCTGGGTGAACTCCGATTTACCTTCCAGGTGATGCTTCTTACCTTAAATTATCAAAATGTGCTGAATTGGATTCTTTCAGCTAAGCTGAATTCCTCAATAAAGACTCTATTTCAGAATAAAATGGTCTTTGATTTTTCATATGTATTCACAAAGTGGATTCAACCAAACTCTTAAGAATTGATTTGGATTCTTCTTTTTGAGTGTTTCCATATAGAGAAACACTTAAAATTTCACTTAACCTCTCTTTGCCTCCTCATCAGTAAAACAAAGCTGCTGTTTCTTGCCTTGTTTCATAGTGGTGATGCTTGCAGAATCTCTTAACACCTGTGGAATTTAAATTCCTCTCCTGGGAGCTTTGTAATAGTTCTATATTCATCTCACAACTGGAGATAACACTCTTGGGTATTGGCAACTGCACTCAGACCTCCAGTGGAAATGAGGGTGGTGCTGTTGCAGAGTGTGACCACTCACATGCACACAATATATTTTTGTGAGGAGATGCTGATGAAACCAGGGTTATGCAGTGACTATTTTTGAGAATCACTCTACCTTGACCTAGGAAAACACTTGTACTGGAATAATTTTCTTCAGAGCAGCCTGTGCCGTGCTGTGTTTGGGATTCTTGGTTAAAGCAGTGCTGATAGCACATCAGTGTTTTAGGTGGAGCTGAACAGAGTTTCACAGTGTCAGGTTTTCTGTTTCTCACTCTGCCCATCCAAGGAGGAGGTCAGAGAGGTGTTGTGTTCCGTACATCCTCATCCTCAGCAATAGTAACTGTGTTCTAAGACTGATTTTGCATTGGTCTGCTGGGGAGGACAGTCAATGACTGCCTTTATATCACTTGTTTGTTTATTTATAGTTTCTTCCCTTTCCTTGACTAATGAAAATGTCTTTGTCAGGAATTACAAGTTTTTTCACTTTTGCTTTTCTGGTTTTCTCCTGCATCAGCCTGGGGTGGGGCAGAGTCAGTGCCTGGGTTGGTGCTGAGCTGCTGGTTGGGGTCAGCCTAGCACACACTTAACCACAAATAGAGATTGAACATGTAAATGGTCCTTTCCACATCTTTTGAGTGTTTATTTGGGAAAAATTAGGCCGGTGTTGGTGGCTTTTGACATAATTAGCTTTGAATGAAGAGATTGTATGAAAGAGTGTCATAGAAATTCATGATCATGAATGTGCTTGGCAATCAATCCATCTTTAGTTAGTAATTTTGTGCCTTAAAAACCACCCATCACCACCACAAAAAAACCCTCAAAACAAACAAATAAAATCCCCCCAAAATCCTAAAGAAGAAAACATCAGGGACCTGCATAGATCTGCTGCTGGTGTTTAAGTCCCAGAGCATTTTAAGCCAATTTGTCTTTGGCTGTGAGCATTTTACTGACACTGCTTCCCAGTATCCTGTGGGTGCTCACACAATTTGAAATTTACTTCTTGGGGGCTGTTGCTCTCGTGTGGATTGGGGAATGGCAGATGGGAATTGCAGACAAGCTTCCTGTGGCTGGCTTGGAGGGTAGAAAATGTTGCAAGCATCATGGAAATGTAAATATGTCTGTGGGCAGGAGACAGAGACCCCAGCCTGCCAGAGCAAGTGAGTGGAGAGCTCTCATTTTTCACATGTAAATTTGTCTGCCCTCTTTCTGCTGTGCTCTGTGCTGCCCAGTGCTCATCCCTGTACTCTTTATTAATTACTCTTGGCAAATATGTGCACAGGGCTGCTGATGAGTGGTGTTAATCTCTGTGCTGATCCAGCAGGATCACTCAGAGAAGGGATGTCTCATGAGGTAGATCAGAGCTGGCCTTTCAGGAGTCTGTCTGACATCTACTTTCTCTGGCTGCTGTGCTCCTTCCTCTTGTGTCTCTAACATGAATGTCCCCTCGCACAGGACTGTGACAGCCTTTGCTGTGGTGCTTTTCACTTCTTCTTGCTCCTCACTTGTTGAAGTTCATTGTCAACCTGCTGAAGGAACTGCAGTGCCTTTGCACTCTTTAATTTGTGGGAAACAGCTATTATATATTCCACTCTGGGGTATATGGAAGGCACTTTGCCAGTTTAGAACTGGCAAGATTTGGAGCTGGGTTTAACGAACTAAAGTAATTTTCCTTTGTAGTAAAATTTTATTGGCATGGAAGATTGTTACACCACCAAACATTCTGAGAAGCTCCTGAGTATTTTTGTGATTTGTGGGCTTGGAGATTCCTGATAATTGCCTGAACAATAGGGATTCCTTCAGGGATGTGTTTTTGAGGTGAAATGAAATGTGGGCTAAAGTTCCTGGTTGTAATTTTCTGCTTTCATGCCAGCCAAGTTGTGTCAAGACCCAAGGCTGCTGAATTGGACAGTTTTGGACATTTGCTGGCCTTATTTTAGAGAAGTGGTCCATCCTATTAAATCTGGGTTTAGAGGTTTAGTATGCTGTAGAGCATTGTGTCAGGATTCCTCAGTACCAGAGGCTCTTGATCTGTATTGAAATATAGACATTGAAGGTAAAAGATTGACAAGTGTTGGCATTTTTTCTATAAGCCTTAAAGCAGGGTATTTAGTAGACAGTGAAAAAAACTCCAACCTATATGCAATATGGAGATGCAGGTGTGAAAAGTAAAGCACATAAGAAAATTCTTGTAAGAATTGGAATATCACTTCTTTCCAAAGAAAATATATTTTTTCTGATTATCCTTCCTCCATTCCCATTTCCGTCTACAAAACCAAAACAATTTGTTAAATTATTCAGGTCATTAAGTTTTGTGTAAGCTCAGCTTGAAATTGCATTTTCTGGAGGGAGTGTATTGCCTTAAGGGAGCTGTAATTCAGCCTCCCTATTTCCACACTCTGTCCTGCAGATTCTTCCCCTTTTTTTCATTCTCAACCAGCTGAGCTGCTTGGTGTCCCAAGGGACCCCTGCCCTGGGATGTCCTGGGAAGCCTGGCCTGCAGGAGATGGGGAGATTTCATATCTGAGCTGTATTTCCTGAAGAGAGAAGTGTGATCCCATAGCAAAATGCAGTTTAATGTTGAGCTGACTTGGAATTAATTTTGGAAAGATTGGTTTGATGAATAGAAAATGTTTAATTTGGCACTATAAAGGCGTGTTATTTTGATTAAAGAATGCCTAATTGTAAGTTTTTGCTGTTTCTGAATTGCTTGGAACTTAATAAATTTGTATTTCTATTCCCCAGAGCAAAATGTTTTAATTTATGTTGCAGAGTGGGCATTTTCTATGGGGTGGCAATTCCAGATTTCTCCCAGTTCAGGGGAAGAAAATGTTTTTGTTTTGAAATAGTGCCTTAATTGTAAAATCTCCAATTTTCAGTAGAATTCAGCTTTTAAAATGAAAACCATCAAGATTTTCGTGCGAAATTATACTGGCATGGGAAAAAAAGGGTAATTTGTTATGTTGATAAAAGCAAGCTGAGTTTCTTCAACTACAGAGCAGAAATTGGAATCAAATGTCTCAGCTTGGGTCAGTGAAGGTTTTTCCCTTTTTAATTTTTATTTTTCCTGCCAGAATTCAGTTTTGGAAAATGTGTCCAATTTTCCTTCTGTTTTGTTCAGTTCTTTTTCAACTGAAGCATTCAAACAACCCGATGTCTTAGAAAATCTGGTACTTCCCCACCTGCTCCATGTTTCTTCTCAGCAGGGCTAGGGCAGCTGATGGAGCTTCAGAATATCCTCCTGGAAGGGTTTGATGTTTGCTTTGCAGAGCTGTGTCCAACACAGCCCATGGGAGCAGCCCAGGGTCCAACTCTGCCTTTCAGGGTGGTTCCTGAGCCGCTCAGTTTGGGAATGTTGCCTCTCCTGGGCTCATGTGCTGAGTGATTTTAGGGACAGGTTGCTGTAGGTGTTACCATTGCCTCAGACAACTCCTGCTGTTTCCTGGGAGCCTGTGTAAGACACTGCAAAGGGATGCTCACTCTTGTGCTTTCCATGCATCACCAACAAGCTGAGATGGATGTTAGTCAGTTATCCTAGGCAGAAATCCAGAAAAGTCACACTAAACAACGTGTTTTTACTATGAATTTATACCAGGAGCTGAGTAGCATTCAGTCCCCTACTGTAAAGCTGTTGTTATCCTGGGATTTGCAGGGTGGTGATAGGTAAATGATACCTTCAAAAATATAGAGCATAGGAGATCTGAGGAGAGACACACAAAGAGCCGTGACAGTACGGATGCTGTCTTTAGTTTTAATTGCAATTTAGGGTAGAAATAAAGTAGAATCTGTTGAAATTTGACCGAGACATAGATATTTTATTTACAATGTTTAGGAATGAATCCAGGATCCATTAAACTCAGCTGTCTTCAATACTCTGAAACTCAAAAACCTGGTGAAACCTTCCCATAGCTGTGAGCAATATGAGGGGTGTCACTTCAGGCAGAGCAGGGCTTGTGCTATAGTGCATGGCTTCCTGGAGAGCCTTGAGAGCAGTGCTGGCTGAGTGCCCGTGGGAATACAGGGAACATCCTAAAAATGTCATTCCCATCGGGTTTTACCTGGGGGAAGGCTGCCCTGCTGTGTGCAAGGGGAGGAGGCACACAAACCATGCAAGACTTGGTTGCTGCAGCTTGCAGCTGGCTCTTCCCCCTGTGCATGGGAAGGTGTGTGCAGGGTTTAAGCTGCATTAAAAAAGGATGTTAGCCTTATTTCCCCATGGCATAGCGTTGGTTTCAGCTGACATGGACTTGCATATGCTGACTCGAGTCTGCCTGGCAGGTTTCTCTTTTCACACCCTGCTGGAAGTAGCTTGGCTATTATCTTCTTCCTAAAGGTCTCTGCGTGGGGAAATAAAGGGAAAAATGCAATAGGGGATGCTAAAAGTGAATCCAGGAGAGGGAGGAATGCTCAGAGCATCTATTCTAAAATCATTAAGTTGGGCGCTGACTGCATAGTCACGTACCAAGGTCTCTTACAACTTGAACAAGTTTTTTTCCTGGTATTATGCTGACAGTAAACGAGTGCTGCAGCAGCTGTGATATTGATTATTCCTTTGGCATTTTTCTGCAAAGCTTTAAACCCTGCACCCATCAGCCTTTCAGCTGGAGAAGCCCAATGAAAGGTATGGCTGGTCCCAGTGCTGTGGGAGGAGGAGGAAGAGGGAGGGAGGCTTTTGTATAAGCAAAGATCCTTGTTGCATAGGGAAACATTAATGGGGAAACATTAATGAACTCAGGCATTTGAGCCACATCTCTCACTTGGACCCACCTTTTAGGCAAAGTGTGAAGTAACTGTCAACAAACCCACCCAGGGGATGGGGGCTCTTTGCCCTGGATGCTCTCTCACAGCCAGAGCAGATGTGAGGGGAACTGGCCTGTGCTTGAATCCTGCAAGGAAGAAATGGTGCTGAAATGTTAAAATGATGCAACACGAAAATGAAGGAGTGCCCTGGAGCTCTTCCTTGAGGCTGCTCCTGTCTAATCCAAGGGAATGAGCTGTATGATGTTAGTTATGCTAAAAAGGCAAGGAGCAGATGCTCAAATGCTCTTACCTTCCAGTGAGAAACCTTTATTCTTTCTGCACAAGTTCCCATCCCGTGTGAGCCTTGCACAGAGGCTCCTAAAGTATCAGAATGCATAACTGCCTTTCTAGAGAGAAAGGCATTGGGCAGTGTAGCTTGTAACTAGGAGAATTACATTTACCTGTGAAATCTGAGGTCAGAGCACCAGATATATCAGAGGGAAAGTGTTTTCCTCTGTGGTCCCCTGTGTACTGCTTAACTCCCCTCTCCCCCAGCCTCAGTTTTTCAGGGGCATGACTCTGGAGTGTTTTCTCCAGAAAGTCAGTGAGTCCTGGAGCCTCTGGCTCTCCTTGAGCACTAAAGGTCCAGGTGTCTGTCTTGCTCAGTGCATGCAGGAATTCCCATGCTCTGGAGTCAGTGACAGCAGATGGAGAAAACAAAGCTGACTCTAGGCAAGATGGACTGTTTTGGTACATGGGGATCTACATAAAATAACTTGCCAGTTCTTTCCATGGAGGCTGAATAATTAGTGATAGAATGTTGAGGGACAAAAGAAGTTGACTGTAACTTTAGACTGAGCTATTGAATTAACAAGGGTGCATTTGATTCTGTCCCTGATGTTAAATAATTGTAGTTGCAGAGAGGTGAGCTCACAAAGACTGATTAATTCCTGGTGGCATGTTTTATTTCAAATGTAAAACATTTTGAGATTAAAATAAGTGTTACTGGTTATACAATGCACTAAGGTAATGATTTCCTCTTTTATTTTTTAAGCCTACTTTATCCCACAATACTGCAACTTTTATGGGTAAATGCTCAGTTCTCCTTTGGGTGGTTTCAGATTTCCTATGTATTGTTACAAAATCTAACATCAACTTTTTTTTTTTTTTTTTTTCTCTTTTCCCTTTCTCTCCTTCTCACTCGCCCCCCCCCCATCCCCCTTTAGGTGATTCTCATCCTGACAAAGCTCTACGACTTCAACCTGGGGAGTGTTACAGAGAGTTCACTGTGGAGGTATGCGGATTGAGGGAATCACAGCAAGCATGGAGGGTTGTACTCTGTCTCTTGTAAAACTGGGGGCTGACCTGGGCTGTGGGCATGGGGGAGCATCTGAGTGCATCAGAGGAGGAGCTGGGAAAGAATCTGAGACAAATGGAATTGCTCTTTGGAAAAGGGATACATGATTAGGGTACATTCCTTTAATGAAGTGGTGTCTGCAAACAAGAGGGTTTCATCATATAATGGCACTTCCCTGGCACAGGGAGGAGCTTGGTTTCCTTCTCACATTTCAGTGTCCCTAGACGAGTCCCTTCTTCCTTTCTCTCTCTCTTGTGAGGCTGGTAATGAGAAAAGGCTCTATAGATGGGTGCACACTTGCTAGAACTGTGGCTGAGAAGGAATAAAGTACAGCGTGTGATATAATAGCTGATTGTAGCCTTGTTCCTCACGCCTGTGAGCTAACATGGTCATCTTGGTGGTGCCTCTGTGTTGGGCTGTAAGGAGAGGAGCTGCTGAAGGACTGGAGATGCCACAGTGAGGTGCTGATGTCTTCTCCACTGTAGATGTCCTTGGATGATGTCACACAGCTGCCATGTTCCTACTCTGACATAGGAGATGGACTGTCCTGTCCTGGGGAAACATGGGGCTAGAGTGTGTATTTGGAAGTATGTGTCTGCATTTAAAATAAAGAAATAACTTAAAATCTGCTCAACCCCCAAATTCACCCCTATATAAAGGTCAGTTCCTTGATGTTGGAAATCACCAAATTGTTTCATCGTGCTTGTGGAGTTGTATGCCTTTCACAGAATTGCTATCTGGGTTTTTTTTTACCCTAGGTACATAAAAAAAAAAAAAAAAAAAAAAGAAAAAGAAAGAAAAAAAAATGCAACCAGGGGCTGGTGAGACCAAGTGCCTTGTTTCAGATTTACCTGGTGTATTACAGCTATTGTGAAACCTGCTCAAAGTGTAGTTGGTGGAACAGTCAGTGCATTGCAGCCACTGCTTGGGTGGCATCACCTTCCTTGTACTTCTTTCTTCTCAGGTGATTTAAAAGCTCCTGTTTGGAGCAGGCTTTGGCCATTTGCTGCAGGTTTATTCCTGTAAATGTATTTAAGGGTTAATTATTCAGTAGAGCTCTTGAAACTTCTCAATTTGAACAGTACTTAAGAAGCCTAATTGCACTGCACCATGGTAATCTGCAAAAGTATAAATAACCATGCAGCTAATAAGAGACAACAGTCATTTCCACTTACCCTGGTACTTTTCAAGGTATTAATGCCTTAAAAAAACTTTTGCCTCTTTACGTAGCAAGTACAAATGGCACTGTGATTGTACTTTAAATGTAATTGCCAAACAATCTGCTCTGCATAAATAATGCAACAAACAGGCAAACCTTGTCTTAATCCTGAGCTTGCAGCATCACCTGAGCTCTGCAGAAAGGGAATAGCAGCACCCCTTTTGGAGGTTTCCCAAAGTGAAAGAAATGTAATTACTCATCAATACCATTGAAAGCATCCAGCACTTGGTCAGCTGGGACAAGACACTGCTTGGTGGGAGTGTTTCAGCCTCTTCTGGATCATTTCTGCATCTGGGCTCCAGTGAAATGGGGGCCAGTGGAGGGCTGGAGATTGAGAGAGGTTGGGAAGTTAGAACTCCCCAGGTTCTTTTCCTGGATCTGTGAGGAAAGCTCGGGGTAAGAGCTAGCAGGCAGATCTCCTGGGCTCTAAAGCTTATTTTCCACTTGAAAAATTCAGGAATAAGCCATGTTTTATTTGACAGGAGAGCGTGGAATCTTGGAGAGCATCTATGAGTTTCTCTGCAAAGGATATTTGCAAATAGATACTAAGTGTAAGAAATGCAAATAGATACTAAGTGTAAGAAATAAGCCAGAGAAATACTCCTTTTCTTGGGATTTCCTGTTCTATTTGCACATTCAGGCCCCTAAATCTTTGCATTGTTTAAATTGGAGTTTCTCAATATTTTCTTTTTTGTTTTTGAGACCCTGCAAATTTTAAGAGGAGGATTTGTGTTTGCAGTATGAATGCAAGCCTCCTGGCAACAGGTTTGCTTTCCTCAGTTGCTTTTTGTAGACTCTTTGAGCCCTCAGATGGGTCACAAACTGAATGCAACTTCAAATAAGTATCAAAAGATGATCTGTACATTTCCAAGGGTGTTTTTTTTTTTTTTTTTTTTCCCTGTGTTCTGGAAATATGACTAATCCTTTCTGCTAGCCAGGAGTCCTGCCCATCTTTGGCAGTGGTGCTGCCTGATATCCGTCCTGAGCACTTGACAAATCCAGCTGCCTTCACAGGAGAGGAGTGTGGCTTTTGTGGCAGAGAGCAAGGAATTACATGGCAGAGGATGCTGAGATGGAGCAGAGTGCAATGCAATCTCCCGGTACCATCCTGCATCCACCTGCTCCATGCATCAAAATCTCCTCAATTCCCCCTGGGTTTACAGCATGAGAGGCTTCTTCTAATGGAAAACTGAATTGCCATATAAAAAGAATTTCTGATCCCTGCATCTAAATACAAAAACAAGTAAATCAATAAGAAAACATCCTGAATGCAATTAAAAAAAAAAAAAAAAAGGGGAGTGAGAGCAACAAAGGAAGAGAGGAGAATTAGAAGTTACATTGAAAACTGCTCCTATATCAGGCTGCTATGAGCTTAGACAGGGGAAATGCTAGGCAGCATTTGAATGCAGGAACACAGACACTGCTCTAATATCCAAATTCATGCTTCTGGGGCTCAAACAATCACAGAAAAGGTCTCTATTGCTGCTGAAGCAGCCAGCCTTGAAGCAGCTAGCTTCAAGGAAAAACACACACCCACACACCCACTCTTCCTTGTGAATGCCACATCTCTTCTTCGTCACAGGGGATACCTGTCAGTTGTGGTTTAGATTTTTGTTTTTCCTCCTATGAAGGGAAGCTATTTCATTGCTCCTTTACTTGTGATGGTGTGAGTTGTTTGTGAATTTCTGGAGAGAGATCCTTGTCATAGGTCAACAAACTGTAAAAATTATTTAAGCTTTTAGACAAGGCAAACCTTTTATCAGTTCTCATTGCCTAGTGAATTATCTAACTGTGTAGTTAAGAATCCAGTCTGCTTTAAATAAAAAAATTAATTACGGGGTGGCCATATGCTTTCTGTAGAATTCCTTTTCACCCCACTAACACCTCTTCTCCATCAGCAAAAGGAAAACAATTTTCCCTTAAAATCTGTAATCTTATATGGTTTTGTTTTGAAGTGCTGTTGGAGCACCTCTAATTCCCAAACTCTCTGTAGGGCAGGATCCCTCCAATGAACTTCATTGTCCACGATGAACTGTAGGCATACAGGAGTGATCTGTATGAAATATGAACCCTCTCTCCGAAGAGTAGGTGCCAGGCTCTTCACAGGGATTGTTTAAGCTGTACAGTATTGAGATAAGGTTGTGGGAACATGACATTCTGGATAAGTATTTAAAGTTGATATTGTACAATTTAAAATGTTTTCAGCTGCTTCAACCGGTGTGTATTGAGCAGTTTCTTTGTGGTAAGATAACTGGAATAAAAGGTTTTCCACTGTTGTCTTTTTTAGTACTCAGAAATGCATTCATTTATTTTATTTGTTTGGATTTCAGTAGTTGAAAAGACAGCTTCCCTCTCCAGGGAGCTCTCAATCTCGGGTGAAGACAGAGAGACAACAGGGTGATCTAGAAGACAGGAGAGGCACAAGTGAGCAAGGTGCTATTTATGATCAGTGCCGCACCATGACTGCAGCACATCAGCTAATTGGGCAGTGGGGAGCAGTTTAGATTTTCTTCCAAAGTGCAAGCACTTGCATGTATCAGCTCTGAGTCCCTGCTGCCATTTTACCCATGGCAGATGGGTCCCCTGGAGTTCTCCTCCTCTGGCTGTTGTCCTGGCTAAATTATCTGATTGTTCATAATGCTGGCCCATGCATTAACCCAAAACTGCGGCTAACTCTTTCTGTTTAAGAGGCTAAAATGCTAATTAAGAAATTTTATATCTATATTCCTTCTTGTTTTCTTGTTTATTAACCAAGAAATTATATCTCCATGGCAGCAGTCAAAAATCCCCAAGCATTTTTTTTTTTCACTCGTGTGGCTGCTGTGCCTAAGGAGGTTAGTCTGTTGTCTTAGTCTCTTTGTTGAGTTAGAAAAAAAAAAACAAAACCCTTTCAGCTTTTTAATAGAGGCAGCTGCAGAATGCAGCAGCTTCAACCCTAGTTCAGAGCAGAGAGGAGTAAAGCCCCTCAGCTTGGATGCAGGATGCCTTCCGTCATGCATTGCTGTTTCATTCAGCTCTGTTTGAATTACCAGAGGGCTTTACATGGTTTCCTCCCACGGAATTGGCTCTTCAGCCTCCCACAGTCCCCAGAGACCCTCAGTGTGTGTCAGTGTACCTCCAGCACTGCAGAGATTTCCCAGCTCTGTGATTTCTGTGCCCTGGGTTTGTGTGTGGCATGCAGGGCTGGCTTCAGGTAGGGCTGCTCTGGGTGGGGAAGGGTGAATGTGGTGTGCAAGTGCCCTTTGGGAACTGAGGATTACTCTGGTTGCTCCAAATGCAGCAGCCTCTAAAAGTGGTAAAGGAGTAAAGGAGCCAGGGATCAGGAGATTCAAAAAGCCTGACTCAAATTTCCATATCATCCTCTGTGAAACAAGCTAAACCTGAAATAGTCATGGCACAGCCAAAGCTTTCTTGAGAGTGTTTCTATCCCAGTGTCAACACATTATTTAGACTGCACTGTGAATGGCAAATCCTGGCTTGTGCCACAACCTTGCGTTCAGTGCTGGTTTGGCTCCACTGGGGCGTTGGAGTTTTCCTGGAGTTTGCTGTATTAAAATGCAGTCTCCATGACCAGCAGCTGACATCTCCTCTCAGTATTGTCAAATTTGATTACATTTATAATTTTCCACTTTTATGCTGATGACATGCATCTTCGATATGTGCTATTTTCTGGATGATTTTATTCAGGCATAAAATTAATGGAGCTGATTTTCAAAGTAGTAATGTTTCCCATTATTGCATCTTCTTTGGCACTTTTTAATAATGCTGCAAGGTGCAGAAATCCTGTGCTGATGAGAAGAATTTCTTGTATCCGCAGTCAGCCATCAGTGCATGGAGGAAAGGAGCCAGCTGTGTGTGCAAGCACCCTGATCTCTCTTGGGTTTGGAAACCAAAAGTTTGGCATCTCTACTGTAGCTTTTGGCTAGAATGTATAAATAGCTTTATGATGGCAAGTTTTTTGAGGCTGTTGGAGCCAGCTATGAAAATCTTTGTGGTTGAGAGCTGTTAGGTACAGACTGTGTTTGCTGAAGAGCCAAAGGAATGAGGAACCACAGCAGATGATGGTGTGAGATGAGAGTTGTTCCCCAAAGCTCCCAGCACCCTGAGCCACAACCAGGGCACACCTTCAGCAACATCCCAGAATTAGGCAGTTCTTAACCTCCAGTACTCTCAATTATTAGCTGTTTCCCCACAGTAGGTGGTCCAGTTTACCCTGGTCCAGTTCATCCTGGCTGGCAGTCACAGATGCCATTGAGGTCACCTTGGCATGGGAGCTACTCTGGAGCCCTTTGGGACATGCACAGTGGCTGTGTGTTGGCCACTCCTGAGCTGACTGCTGCCAAATGAAGATGGTGGCCCTTTGTCTAACAGTGTGACCTAAACAAATATTTCATTGTGGATATCAGGAAATATACTGAAGGGATTGTTCAGATTTGTGTAGCTGAATGGAACAATTCTTGGTAATTAAAAAAATTTTAAAAAACCCAGTATTTGAGGAGTTGAACAGAATGAACCATAGGTTTAGCCCTCCTCAAATGTGCCAGAGTCCCAGGTGGTGTCCAGAGCATACATTCTTTGCAGTTCAAACTAGATGGAGGTGCTTTCATTACAACAAAGGGATAGTGTGATTTAAAACTGTTTAAAATGTCTGTTTTGGGAACCAATAATTAAAATGAATAGGCTTATCTTAAATTCAGGGCTGTGCTTTAGGATTAGGCAAAATCAGTAATGGTAATAAAGATAAGAATTCATTTTTTAATACTTTATTCTTTATGTATAGGACTAACTTCTGTAGAGAAGTTTCGTTTGTCTCCTTCCTGCTGTTTCCTGAGTCCTGTTATATCCCACAGGATTTTCCAAAAAGGCAAGAGTAATGTTTACACTTTGCTTTCTGGTGGTTCCTTACTTTAATCACATTAATATTGCCTCAGAGATGGTGGAGACCAAGGGGGATGCTGCAAAATCATGTGAAAAATATTAGCCCAGCAAATAAATCTCAAAGCCTTTGTACGTCTTGGTGTGCTGTGTGGATTGAAGTCCCACCTTTGCTTGTTAAGATGTCTTAGTCCCCTTGTTTCATGAAGCTCATTTGTCTTTTGTGAGCCAGCCTGCTGACTGGTCCATTTGTTGTGTCTCTTAATTGCTTCATCAGTGACCTTTCTGTGGGGGTGGGGGTGTCATCAGACAGGGGGCCTTTTGGATTTATTAATTTTTTTGTTTGCCAAGAAAGCTCTGAGACTAATTGCCAAGACTTCCCAGAAGATATTAGTTTACAAATTTTAATGACACTTATGATTTATTAATGTGTTTTCCCCTGCATCTGCTCATCCCTGTTCCTTAGTGAAATTCCTACTGAATTGGAGAGGATGAATAAAAACAGAACTCCAGATTGTAATGGTGATTTAGATAGTCTCTGCTATTTTAAAAATAAATGCCCATGCTTATTCACATCTGTGAATCTCTGAAGACAGAGGTAACTCTTGGCTTTGGCTGAGTTCTGCCCCAGAACCTCATTTTGGTGTTGTTTGATGGGAGCACAGGTGTTCACATTTTCATGTGCAGGTGACTCCTGTCCAAGCTGTGCTCCACATCCCCACTCTGTGCCCCATTCACACAGCTTTTGCAACTGAAAATGGGGCTGGTTTGCTGAAGTTGTTGGTGTTCAAAGGTGTGGCTGTGAAAGGACTGGGCTGCTCATTGGCAGTGGATGCTGCAGATGTGTTTGGGTGGGGAATGTGCTTGTGGAATATATCTAGAGAGGTCATGTGTTTGTACTTATATGTTGATCTCATAGATAAAACTGGGCTACTGGGATGCTCCTTTTAATAAGTAGACCTGAGAACTTTTGGATACATCTTGTTTTTTATCTGGATACAGGGAAGCAAAAAGAAAAGGAAATTTATCAAATTCCTAACTTTTTGAGGAAATGTTCTTGGGATGAAAGTGGAATTCCAAGCAAAATGTAGAGAAAAAACACATGCTGTGTTTATTTTTAATTTTCCACCATTCAGGTAAGAGCCCCAGCCATCCCTCTTGAATTATTTATGTTCTACAAAAGAGCTGCAACAGGAGAGACTGAGAATCTCTCCAGGGAGAGACTCACTCTAATCTTATGTGTGGAAGATCCAAGTTCAAGCCCTTGCTCTGAATAAGTATAAAGGGAAGTGCTTTTTATTCCTCAAGTAATTACATTGTGTAACTCATTGCTACAGGATGTTGTGAGGCAGAAATAATAAAAGCGTAAATGGATTTCAAAAGGGGGCTCAGTGAATTAACGGGGGATATTTCAGCTGGTGCTGAATAATGTGATAGTGTGGCAGTAGCCAATGGCTTGCATTAATGATTTTATAACATTGAGGGAACGGACAAATCTACAGCTTTTGGGTCAGAGTTCCAGAAACACCTTTTTTTTTAAATTATCTACTTTTCAGCAGTGAGCTACTCATGCTTTAAGTATTCCAAAGGAATAGTTGGGATTGTGCTGGAGACATGATGTTCCACAGTGTTTCAGTGGGTTTGGGATTTGGATATCTCTGAGTCCAGAGAACTGAATGACAGACCCTGTGAAGAAATCATGCTGTCTTTTATCTCTTTCATATACTTTCCCTGGAATATTCTGTGGCAGATTAACAGGAAACACAAATATTTGTAATTTGTTGTGTCTACTGTGGCTGTCTTATTCAAACAAGGGATTTGAGGCTTCTGCATCACAGGTGGGCTCTCCATCAGTTGGTGTCTCTTGGATGCTACCACATTTTGTAAGTAAAGGTGTTTCATTGGCCTGGAAGTGCTCTTTGAAATTGTAGTTTGGAAAAAAAAAAAAAAAAAAAAAACCAAAACAAAAAGCCCAAACCAAAACAAACCAACCAAAAATAACTTTGGCATAATTTAATATTTAAGCTAGTGCTTTTAGGCACTCAGCTGGGTCAATGGAAAAATAGATCTGTTTGGATTTCTAGTCATTCAGTTCCAGAAAACAAGATAATAAAATGGGAAGTTTAGGGAATTTCATGCCAGAAGATATTTAAGATTTATAGGCATTAGAATCTTAGTGTGAACTAATAAAATTTGTTATGGAAAAAAAAATGAAGTGTTCTAGGAAGCAGGAAGATTATGTTTGTCCCTGCATTATCAGCTAACGTATTCTATATTTATTATAGTTTTTCTTATTGGTGAATTTCTTTGATTATGGCTCCTGAAAGAAAGGAGACATCCTATCTCATCAGCAGTGAATTTTGAGCTCTGGTCATGTTCCCAGGCGTTTAGTTCTGGGGCTTTGGTGGAGCAGGCCAGAGGAAGCTTTGCCGAGAGCCAATGTGGTTTTGAAGCCTCGCTGTCCCTATGAAGTCGTCTTGTCAGGGCTGGCAGGTAAAGTGTGTCTGTAGTGCTTTGCCTCCTTGTTTAGAAGCAGCAAGGCAGCCCTCAGGAGGGAGTCTGCAGCCAAGAACCCGCTGTTGCAGATCCTGTGGGTGTTGTGGCTGTTGCTGCATCAGCAGAGCCGCACCTGTTAACAGGAATTGGCCACTCCATCTCTGCTTTTGTCATTTGGAACAGCAGCTCCACTGCTCTCGTTAAGGAGCTGCTCCTTTTGTTGAGTTATCTAATCTTACATTCTAATGAGATTTGGATGTCGGCTGCAAAACTTTTTGCAGGAAGCCACACTTGAAGATGAATTTGTTTTGACCTCACTAATGTCTTTTTCTGATCACTCTTCGCTGTGCAGAGGAGTTTCGTTGGCACAGATTAGTAGTGAATGCATTCAGTGGGAATCTCTACCAGTAGTAATGAAAACCACACATTAAATTCGCTTATAAATATGCAAATAAATAAGTGAAAAATAAAACTTTCTTAATAAATTGCAGAAGAGCTTCCATACTAAGTCTTGTCTATTACGATTGGGACAGGAGGTGCCCGGAAAAGAGTATGTTAAAAATCTTGCAGTGTTACGTGGTGTGGACAGGGTCTCTTTCTAAAGCAAGATGGAAAAACATCTCTCATATGAGGAAAGGCTGAGAGAGCTCTTTAGTCTGGAGAACGGTCTGGTGGGTTGTATTAATATGTGCAAATTCCTCAAAGCAGGGGGAAAAGAAGATGGAGCCATGCTCTTTTATGTGTCTGCCCAGTGAGAGGACAAGAAACAATGCATGTGCACAAACTGAAACTCAGGATATTCCCTCTGAATGCGATGGAAAACATTTTTTACTGTGTAAGTGGCAGAACTCTGGCTGATGTTGTCCGAGGAGGTTGTGGTGTGTCCATCCTTGGACATATCCAAAAGCCATCTGGACTGATCCTGGACAAATGTCTTCTAGGTGACCCTGCTTGAGCAGGAGGTTGGACCAGATCAGCTCCAAAGATTCCTTCCAGCCTCAGCAATTCTTTGGTTCCAAGAAGAATAAAGAAGCATTGACCTAAGGTTCAGAGCCAGTAGAAGAATTTGGTTCTTGGGACAATATGTAGTTAATCTGTGCGTCTCCTTGGTTTTTACCCGTGTTTTAGATAGGTTCCTAGAATCAGACACAAAATCTTTCAAGGATTGTAGTACATGAAAAGGCTTCATCTGTGGCTCAGTTCCCTGGCCTCTGGTCAGTCAGACAGAGGTAGATGCTGCCACGTACTCTCCAGGCAGTCAGGTCTGCATGAGGAGCCACCAGGTTCTTGCACAGAGCAGTTTCTGTGTTGGTGCCATCTCATGCATGCTGCAGAGCAGTGCTCCTGTCCACACTGCAGGCAGGCTTTGCATTGCCTTACAAGATTTGTTTCTCTTTCACCAAGCTGTTCTTTTCCTTTCTCTTCCTATCTCCTGCCTCCCTTGGCTCTTCTGTTCTTTCCAATTAGGCTTCAGATCAAGCCATAAATCTGGGATGCTTTGTACAGCAGCTTGTAGAATTTAGTACTTTAATACTTTAACATGGGTTGTTTCTGTTTATATTGATGTTTTATTATGTTGTAGTTTTTTTTTTCTTTTTTTTTTTTCTTTTTCCCAAATGCACTGCCATTTTATAATGGCTATAAATAATCTGAAGGATGGAGAAAAGCTGTTAAAAATGTGCAAGAAATCCTTCCATCTTTCTTTTAGTCTGGTCTGTCCCTCTCATTATGTCCATGGTAGATTCATTAGGCTTCTAATGAAGTTAAAAATACCCATATGAAGTGGTCACTTCTCCAAATAATATTTACAAAGGGCTACAGTTCCCCAGCCTGGAAGGCAGCCTTTGATTTATTTACTTACCACATGTGCTTCATTTGTAAAATCTGTCAGCCAGTTCTTTTACAGTATATGTCTGACCAAGTGAAAATAAAAGCTCTTGTAAACCACCAGATCATGGGAAGCTAGTGCATTTTTACATATAGGATTTCTGTCTCTGAATAAAACCTGTAGAAATTTAGTGAGGCCTTTCTGTAACCAGATTGTTAGGCCTTGTTTCTGGGTCTTTGAAGGGTAGTTACTTTAGAAAATTACCTCCATAAATATTAATAGTCAGTTATATCCAGTTTTCCTTGAAGCTTGCTGTCCAGATCCCTGAATCTAGCAGCAGGCATTCAGCACCCTGCAGGTCTAGTCAGGCATGCAAAAATCAGGTGGTGTATTGCAAAAGTTGAGGGATATTATTCCCGTGATAAATCCAAGAATATCCTTTGGCACCTGTAACAAGACTGTTACATGTTATTTTCTGCATCTTGCAGTCTAGCTCAGGGTATTTGTGAGGAAGATGATAATAGGAGACAGGTAACAGGAAGATGGCTGGGCTGTTAATGCAGCTGTTACTGCCAAGCCTTACCCCAAAATCCGGTAGTTTTGTCCAGGGTTGAGAGATGTGCTGTGAACTGACCTGGGTGAGTTCTGGTGCATTTAAAATGCAGCCATCTCCAGCTATCTGTAACTACTGCCAGGAGTGCAGGGCAGTCTTTTGTACCAAAAGTCCTGGAGCTTCCAAAGGTGCCTGGGGAGAGGTACACAGAGAGAAAGAGCAACCCAGCACTGGGACCTGGGTTCTGGCCTTGGGGGAGTCTGAGCTCACGGGGAGTAATCAGCCCTATGGAAAGAGAAATGCACACTGGTCCTCTTGCATCTCTTTCTCTGAAATGTTAGAAACTGTAGGAGTCATCTGTTTTAAGAAGGAAGCCTGGTTGCTGATTATTGGTCCTGGAAGGGGATGAGCAAGGAGCAGGTTCAGAGCAGAAGTCAGGAACAGCTTGGAAAAGAGTAGTTCACACACAAATAATAATGTCCCAGGTCTTGGTGTGGAAACAGAAGGATCACACATCAGCACAAAGGGGTGCAGGAGTTCCCTTGAGAACTAATACATAAAGTATGATCCCTCTCTGGGTCCTGTGTAATTACTTCAGGGATCACAGAAAAACTTGACCTTAAGGTGCCCCAGACACAGGTCTTTGTAAAGCCATTCTGAGGGAGACCTGTCCTTTCTTTGGATTACTTGCAGCTGTAAGTGTGGCTGAAGAAAAGCAAGGCAGTAAGATCATCTGTTCAAATGTAAGGTTTCAGATATAATGTTTTATTGCCATGGAGTAGTTAAGCTACAGAGCAAGCAGTAGACCATGGTACATCATTCAGAGTGCCTTTAGCAAAGTAGAGAGTAAATGTCCCCTGGAAGATTAAAATCCCATTGGTTCTATTATGTGTAACCAATAAAGATAAAAGGGATGTCTATGAGGAATACAGAGTTACCACAGCACACTTAGCTTTGTACCCCCCAAGTGTGCATTTCATATTTTGTACAAGGTGTGGGGAACAAAGGAAAAAGAGCTTTGGGGTTTCTCTTCTGGAAGAGTATATGGTAGGGGACTGTAGTGGACCATTTGCCTCTCTGAGAGATCCCTGACGTGGGAACTGTGCTTTTCCTCAGTATGCAATAGCAAACTTGTTCTTCTCGTGTCTATCTGGTTCCAGAGCATCACTGGACGTGGCAATTTGCCATGTCCCTCTGGCAAATCTGGAATTGGTTTGGTACTTGTGCTGCTAGGAAGCTTTTGAGGCATGCTTGGCAGGAGTGTTGTTGAGGAGCTCGGATCTTGTGGAAAAGTGGGTTCTTGAATTCCTTAGCATAGATATTCCAGTTTTCTATTGTTAAAGTCCCTGGATACTTGCAGAAAGCAAAGGCAGAATCCTTTGTTCTTAGGACTCCTTTCTTGTGTTTTATCTCAGCTTCATTGGTCACTGTGCTCTTTCTCATCCCATGTGACAAAAACCATTACAAATGCTGCAGTAGGCTGTGTTGCAAACTGTTATCTTCAAAAATGACATTCATAAAGGTTAATAATTGGAATGAGCTCTGGCAGTTACTAATTAGCACCATTACACAATCAGCTCACATTCTGGCAGCATTAGGCATACTTAATCAGTCAATTATCATTGATCTTGGAAAGTGGTGCTCTAAAGTTAGCATAAGGTGCCTTTGTAAGTGGAGAGAAGGAATTTGACACTGCCACAGTGGTCAGGCTGCTGGGAGCGTGTGGTTTGAGGTACCAGTGTGGTGTACCTGATTGTGATGGATAGATTGGAGTTAAAAATCAGATAGTACAGACTCACCTTCAAACAGGCATAAATAGCTCCTATCACTGTCTCTCTTTACCATTTCAAATGGTAGAGGGTGTTCAGGGAGAGAGCTGGCTTTGGGGAAAAATGGATTTAATGACTTCAATGAATTTCAGTTAACGTGGAATGACTTACAAGCTTTTTGAAGAACAGCTGGACCGTAAGGTACCATTTTCCTTGGTTTTATTTTTGTTCACGTGAATTATAGTTCTCAAGGTAAGAAAGTTGTAAACAACATGGGGAGGCACCAAAGCATTCTAAATTCTGAAGGATTTCCCTTTAGAAGTATTTCATAAAGTGACCTTAATCTTATAAATCTGAATGTTATGATTGCTCTGTGCTCTCTCAGACACTCAGAAGTGCAGAGCCTTTGCTGGCTCAGAGTGCAGGGGGAGCTGGGCTGGTGCTGCACACAGTGGCCAAGGTCTTCTAGCCGGTGTTTGGCTATTCCCTACTTGTGTGTCTCAACATGCATGTCTTGTGAAACCATCTATTATTGTGCCTGGTCAGGAAGGTGTGCAGATATGTGTGTGCCATGCAAGCAAGGATGGTGGCTGCAGTCCAGTGTGTGAAGGAGATTTTCCAGATCTCTGTGTGGAAGATGAATGTGTGGAGTGATCAGGGCTGACATGCTGGTTTCTGCTCTTGCTTCCCTTTTATAATTCTGTGTTTTGACTGTTTAAGATAGGGTTTGCAATGTGTGTGAATTCACAAGGGGTAGAATGGGCAAGTTGTCAACAGCATGTTGGAATGTAAGAGGAGTCCAGGATCCTGTGAAAGCAGAGCAACTTGTGTAGGTGAAAGGGCCAGGAAAAACATGAGTTGTACTTGACTCCCCTTTGGAGTTTGTGCCAGGGCCTCTGCCTGTTCAGCAGAAAGGAAAATGCATTTTTGTGATTATTTTGGAATGCATTTGTAGTCTATCTCTCTCTCCTGCTGCTTATTCTCTGAGAGCTTTCATTGTGGGCAAATGATCCAGAAAAAAATCTGGTTAGAATCTTACAGGCTGGATGTTTCCTCAAAACCATTTTGTGCAGCAGGAATCTCAGAATACACTTCAGGGCTGACGGAAGTCAGAACAATATTGATTATTTTTCTCTACATCTGAATGCTCGCCTTTGCTCTTGGCAAAAATCTACAAGGGGTCTTGGGTGTAGGGACAAGGAGAAAACCTTTCAGAAGTTCAACTCTGCTTCCAGCTTTTGGGAAAAGTTAGCCCAATGTGAAGGGATTTTCTTAAAAAGTACTTGATCATGCATCTGATTCCAGAAGTAGTAGAAATTGAGTGCAAGAACAAACAATCCAGAGCACCAGAATTTCCTTGTCTGCCACCTGAGATGCAGATTCTTCTCAGAACTGTAAAGGAAACTTGGTTGAAGAAATATTAAAAATCTGAGCATGGCTATGAATTGTACAATGATTATTTAATCTGGAGAGCCGAAATATGTACAGGAAACCTAGATGTAGGTCACTAATGTAGTATCCAAATTTGGAGGAGCTTTGACTAGATGACCTTTAAAGGTCACTTCCAACCCAAACTGTTCCATGATTCTAAGGAAGTCAGAGTGTTTCCAGGCATTTTTCCAGAGACTTTGGGTCAGGTTTTGTAAAAGTGATGAAGAGAAACACGTCTTCATATGTCAGGTGCTTATCCTGAGACACTCCCCTGAGCCAGCCCCGTGGGGGTCGTGTACCTCAGGAGAAGCTGCAGGAGCTGCTGCCTGGGCTGGGTGTGCTGGCACAGCTCTGGCTCCTGGTGCAGATGCTGTGCTGCACAGCTCAGCCAGGATTTCCCCTCAAAACCTCCAATAATCCATAGCCCGTGCAGGTACTTCTGGAGGTGACAGATGTGCTTTAAGAAATGCGCAAGGCTCAGAACTGGTAAACAGCTCTGGCGTTCTGCTCTATGACAAATGACATCACCTATGAAGTGTGCCTTGGTATGGCAACAAATGCTATGGCAACATCTGTAAGTGGAGCTAATTTTAGAAAAGAGGTGCCAGGCTACAGTAGCTCAGTTAAGGAAAAACAGTTGGACACTTTGTTCTTACAGCAGTCCCCTAAGAATGCAAATATCTACAGCATAATCATTCCCTCCCCTGCCTGGCCTCCCAACACCTATTCTCCAGTTACTGAGTATTTTGCAGCAGTGCAGAGGCAGGTTTTAGGAAAAACACCCTTAAAGCAGAGCATAGATTCTTGGGATGGTGGGAAGTGTCCATTTCAAAATACTTAAGATACACATCTTCTTCTGGTTAGTCGTGCCTTTGGGAGGGAGGGCAAACACTGACGGATTTTTCTTAACCCTGTGTCTGTAGTCCAGTGATAGAAGAGCCTCTCACCCATATCCCTTGGGAAAAGCAGCACAACAGGCTTTATACAAGAAGCTGATTCTGAAAGGAGCTGAGAGGTTAAATAGCTTTTCCTTTAGTGCATTCAGCACACTTTTCACCTATCAGCATTTTGTGACCTACCCTATCTTGTCTTGAAATATCCCCATTAAAATATTTTATAAATAGGGTAGTGAAGCCAGCATGGAAATTGGACAATATGCAATAAAAAGTGTTAACTTGACACTGAGGCCATGATCTCTGCAGTGCATCTGATTTCAATCCCATCAACGAGCCAAACATCGCAGTGCAGATGTGCAGTTGGATAGGATGCTTGGGTCTGATGGCTCGAGAACATGAGAAATTCACATCTCACCTCTTCGATGCCCTCTCCAACTGATTACACAGTGGAGACCACAGAGTGCAAAAATCAGCTGGCTGATGTTGGAGCCATGCTGGAAACATGTGAGTGCTGTCAAAGTAGCTGTGTTCAAACCAACAGTGCTGGCTGAAAGGCTGGTGGAAGAGCAGAAGGATGTGTTTGAAATGTGAGGGGCCTTGAGCAGCTCAGAATCCCACTTCTTTTTCTTACACAGGCGTGAAGCTGTGGCAAATGCTGTTGTGCTTGTAAAGGGAGGCAGTGGATGATTTTTTTAGATACAATACTAGGTAAATTGGTGAACATAGGCAAGGTCCCTTTGGCAGGGATTTTTTTTAGCTCATGGTGGTTGGATAGGAGAGATCATAATAAATAGAGAGTTTTAGGACCTTGTTCACTGGAACAGACTGTTGCTTTGCTTTCCTAGAGTCACCCTCCTTCATGGAGCAAAATTACCAGTGATTAGTTACTTGTACACAGGGTGGGATTTTATCATGGGAAGATACATTTTAGAGAAGGAATCTTGACACTAGAGTCTTCCTCGGAGCAGATACCTTCCGGAAATCGTGGGTTACACTCTTGGTGTGATCCTAAATAAAATGAAAAAATTGTCTAGATGCAACAATGGGGATAAGCTGTGAAATATTAACAGTGTCACTGGTGACTCATGGATGTGGAACTGTTAAAGAAATGCCTAGGTTATAAAGGCAGAGGGAGCATTGTACTCAGACACTGTGCAAGATCATGCAGGAGAAGAAAATCAGTCACAGACATTAAGCAGAGATTAATTCCTCATCTAACATCTGCTTGATCAAGAGCAAAACTCTTGGGACAACATCCTATCTTGATTGTAAATTAGCAGTAATGAAGAATTTACCTTATCCATTAGTACAGGCTGCTGGAACAGTTGCCCGCCCTGTTTTTTTAAAAAAGCACCCGCCCAAAATAGAACAAAATACCTTCTTACCCATGCTTGTCTAGCCTGAGTTTATCAGGTTTTAGCTCTTTGTGCTTTTGTGGACTGAATGCAAAGGCCTTCTACTTCCCCAAGTAGGTACTCACATCCTCTTTAAGGACCAGTTGTTTTTCATAGTGCTGCAGGTTTTTCTGCTCTAACAATTCCTGTTTGGGTGACGCTTCTCTTGACAAATGGCAACAAATCCAATGTTTTCAGGTTTCTCATGTTCCAGTTTATGATGTTGCAACAGAATTCTTGGAAAGGTGCTCTTTGTAGAAGTGCAGCTCTGCACGTCTTCAGATTCCTAGATTTAAAGCCCAGAGAAGAAGTAATGATAATAATCTAATTGTATAGTGCAGTCCAAAGAATCTTACTCAATAATTTCAACATTGAGTCCTCAGTGTAGTTTGAAGTATTGCTTCTTGGCTGGAAACATAATCAGTTTTTACTAATACTTATCACCTTTCAATTATGTGATCTGATTGGGGTTGCTGCTAGAACTGCATTTCATTTTTGATGCTGCAGCAAATGGACTCTGGGCTGAGTTGGCCAAATTCAGTGATGCTGAAAGACAGGCTGCTTTGGGATATAGCTGAGAGCCTCAGCACCTGTGAAATTTCAAATTGCAGCCGTGATTCCTGGACGATGGAAACCAAGCACTGGAGCTCTTTGTTCCTCACTTTCCCTTTCATGGCATTATAATTATTCGTAAAAAGAGCTGAGGGCAAAAAAATTCTGGGGGTGATGAAATAAAGCACTGGCTCGTTTATGTGGATCTTTTTTTTTTTTTTTTTTTTTTTTTTTGTCCTGAGATGGGTTTTTTTAATCTTTAAAAGACCCTTGAAAGAGGGAATTTTTCTTCTTGAGCCTGAGAACTGAGAAGTTTTTCTTCCTTTTCAACTCTGCCAAAGGCTTCATGGCTGATGAGTGTATCCCTGGAGGGAGGCAGACAGAGACTCAGGATCTCTGTGGATCTTGGATATGGTTGGTGCCTGAGGGAAAGGAGTATCTTGAGCTTGGTGCTGCTGTAAGATAGATTATTAATATTCCATCTTGCAGGTATCTTGGATGCAGCCAGCCCCAAGGCTGGACAGAGGGGACAAGGCTGACCCACCAGCATAGTACATCCCTTTGTTGGATGCGTTGGTGGATCCATGACTGCTGTGGTGTCTGCTGGCTCCTGTGCTCTGTGGGTGCCTCTGCAGCCTGGGTGCAGCCTCCAGCAGGTTATTCATCACTTGGGAGCTGCAATCAAACAGCAGATTGTGCCCAGTGCCCCTCATCACCAGCTGGGAATGCAGGTGCTCAGTACATTGCATGGCAGAATCAGAAGGTCCTGTGTGCCTTGGCTGGAATAAAGGCAGCTGTAGGGTTAAAGGCACTGTGCTCTCATGAAAATTGAGTGAGGTTCCCAGCTCCTCCTCAATTCTTTCCTCTGCAAAAGTTCCTCTTGGCTCAAAAAAAAAAAAAAAAAAAAAAAAAAAAAAAAAAAAAAAAAAAAAAAAAAAAAAAAAAAAAAAAAAAAAAAAGAAAAAAAAGAAAAAAAAGAAAAAAAAAATAGTACTTCTGTGGCTTTGTTCTTCTGAAACAGGAGGTGGTGAACAGCAGAATAATGTTGGGGGGTTTTATTTGCTGTGGCTATAAGAACAGGAGAGTACAGATAAAGTCTGCAGCTTTTCTTCTGCAGGAACTGATACAGTATTTTCTCAAGATACAGTCTTGGCTAGTCTGACTGTTCTGGCACAAAAAAATGGCTCCACATTTTGGAACAACTGGCTTGTGTTTCTTCATGTTATTAGTTACCTGAAAACAGCTCTTTTCTTTTAAAATGTGTTTTGGTTTATCTTCCTAGACTGAGATATTTTATTTTAGCCTTGCATCTATAGTATTTACTTCTCTCATGTATTTTCAGGTGCAGTGGAAAGATGCTCACTGCACAAAATAAAGCACAGTTTCTATTTGTATTAGGTTGCAGATCCCCTTACATTAAGGAGAAAGAGCTGTCTTTGATTCCCTGCCATTAAATACTTGTTATGTTGTTTATAGTCTTTTAAAATTAAAACCTCATCTGGTCATTTCAGCATTTGTCACCTTCTACTTTTCTGCCTCTCAATAGAGCATTTACAAGTGTTTCTATTGGCTTTTTCTGCCTAGCAACATTTGTTGCAAGTAGTTCAGCAAAATAAATGGTTTTCCATCATAAATCCAAAGCTGCAGCAGGACTTAACAACCTTTAGTTATCTTTCCTCAGAGTTCTCTTTAGAAAGAAAGAGCTATCTGATGTGATAAAAATGAAGACTTGATGCCATGAAAACTCTGTTTACATTCTCCAAACGTGACGTTTTTCCACTGGAGTCTGGCTTTTTATGAAGGAAACTGTGAGATGCCCCTCACTCCCATTCTCCTTGCTGAAATTACACGGTGGGGCTGGGGTGTTTGTGGCTGATGGCTGTTCGTGGCATGGAAGAGAATTTTGGGGCAGGTGTCTCTGCATGCAGAGGGAGTGCCCAAATGAGAGGCCAGCTTGACAAATTGCTCTGCAGAGAGCAATCTCTTCCCTGCAACTTTGTGCTCTCTCTCTGCTGCACAGGTCTGACGTGACCAATTACATTCTGTTGTGTTTAAGCAGTGACATTTCTGTCACTTTGTTTGGCAGCCAGTTCCATATTTTAAGTGCCACAGCTGCCCCAAACTTGGATTTTCTATCTGACAAGATGGAGATATTTCAATTTCTTAGTCCATCTAGACATTTTGATGAAGTACCTCCAACAGGCACTACTGATGATTCTGCAAGTTACTGGATTTTAACAACGTTTGTCCTAATTTTTTTTTGTTGTTGTTGTTTATTTGTTTCAATTTTTGCATCCATTTTGAAGCGGTAAATAAGATTATTTTTTTTTTCTGGCTGGATCTAACAGGAATTGGATCAAGCTTCTAGACCTTTCACATTCTGATGATTACTAATACCTCTCTGTCCTTTCTTTGCCAAACTGCATATCTGATTATTTTAATCTCACCCACAAAGAGTGGGCTTCACTGTGGAACACATAATTTTATTTACTCTATGAATTTTGCCCAAATTCTTGTTATTCACTCAATATGATTAAAAACTGATTTTTAATTGAGAATAAATCTGCTGGATTCAAGATCTCTAACAGCATAGCTAACATCTGACTCAGATTTGTTTGTCTAAGTATAGTTTTCCCAGTACTATATATAGATAGATTATAGGAAGAAAATATTTTAATAGTTTCTTCCTTAAAAGCCATTGGTTATACAACAGTCAGGGTGATGGTGGTTTTTATTAAACAGAAGCTTGCTTTCAATAGTTTTGGATTTCTTTGTGTTGAAGTACCAATAATCTAGAAGAGGAAATGTGTCATAGGGTAGAGATGGTTTCAAATGCATTTTGCAGACAAAATGTAGGCAGAGTTCTTCACACAATGTCATTTAACCAGAGCTCATGTAGGAAATAAAGCGAGTCAAATGAAGTGTTTATTGAATTGTGCTGATGTTTTCTTTCTGGCAAAAACTAATATTGCAAATATGCTTTTTTTTTCTTCTTTCATGGCACCAATCTTTGTAACAGATTTGACCATGTTCGAATTTTTAAGACCTTATGACTGTTCCCCTGCCATGTGGTTGAATTGAAAGCCAACCTCTTTGAAGTACAGGAGCTCAGAAGTCTTTACAGGTGCTTTCAAAGTTCTTCATGAGAGAGAGTTGGAGGCTTCCCCACATGGTGAAGATCTACCTTTAGCATGGAAAGCTTTACATTTTAGTGCACATCTATTTGCACTGGTTATTCAAGTTTAAAGCAAGTTCACTGGAAATGTTGTCTGAATGCCTCATCTCTGGACTCTTGCAGTTGGTATAGAATGATGAAACTCTTCAGGTGGGAGCAAAGGTCAGGAATGAAACCCAGATTTCTGTATTTTTCACATGGGCAATATGCAGATGGTCACGCTCCTTCACTTGAGGAATGTGTAAATCATTGCATTGAGATGATTGTGGAAATGGAAACTGTTGCATTTTTAGTATAAATGTCATAGGAATCTTAAGGACCAAGCTGATCTATATCTGTATTTTTTTTCTATATGAAGTTAAACATGGACTTATCAAAAACATTTATTTTCCACACCCCCAGAGCCTCACCTCTGTATCCAAACCTTAGGCTGGGTGCAGGAAAGCCCTGTTTTTCAGACATTGTCTGCAAGGATTTAATGCTGTCACACTCTGCTGACAGTTTTTGAAGGTTTTCCGCAGTAAAAACTTTCTGCATGTTTGGTGCTCAGTGTTCATTGCTCAAGTTGGTTGGTTGAGGGTTCACAATCAAGATCAGAGGGTTGTAGGGAAGGTGCTGTTGAGAAAATTAATCTCTCAGGGACAAAGTAAAATGGATTTTGAGAAGGAAGATGTTTCAGAAGATAAATGTGGGAATATTTAGTGTGTTTTGATTAGGTCGTCAATGCTGCATACTTAAGATGAAGATCAACTCTCATTAAGTTTAATTGGACATCTGTATTATGTAGGTGTCTTTGAAAATCTTTCCCTTTATACATTCCTCTTTTTTCTGCACAGGCAATATCACCCACAGAAATTAATCTGGTCTTCAAATTGTAAAGTTTTAATTTTTTTTAAAAAAATTGAATTTTTAAAAAATTTTTACAGGAGAAGCAAGATGAATATTTTATTTATGGGATGAAGTAGATATTTGTCTTCTTCAGCTACTAATAGTATTTGTATAAATCACTTAATAAAATGAACATTGCTGCTCTGATATTCTCATTGGAACTCAGAATGTATTTTTAAATAGGAATATTTTCTTAATGCAAATATCTCCCAAGCAAGCATTCATACTTGCATCTTTCAAACACCTGAAAAATGACAGCTGGGAATGGAATGCATGTTTGGAAAATAGTAATAAAACTTAGAGTGAGCAGTTGTTGTTCTTATCTTTGGAGACTCGCAGGAGTTTCTCCAGGAGATCCCTTGTGGCCTGGGAGCACAGTCAGTAAGAAGGGAGGTTTCTGCATCTTGCTTCACTGCTGTAGATCCTTCTCTGGCTTCTGGCTCACCTGTTTGGCAGCACGGTGTAGCTGGCAGGAGTCAGGGCAACAAGATTCTGTGAAAACCCCACATGGCAAAGTTTTCAAGGAGTATCCATGGAGAGAAGAGCTGGGGCATAACTAACTTTGGGTGACACATGTCCAGGGAAGGTCTTGGTGCTGTGCTTCAGGAGCTGGGCTGGCAGGGCTTTGTGGTGCCTGGCACATGGTGAGGGTCCCTTGGCAGCTGTCCCTTGGCTGAGTGGACAGGGGAAGGTTGGTGCCATGTGGGAATTGTTGGGATGTGTCGACCTGTTGCCTTTGTTGCTTTTCTCCAGCCCACAGACCCTGCAGAGAGCATCTTGAGAAAGCCCTGCCTGGCAGTGGGCCCTCTGCTGCTTCTGCATCTAGAAATAATTCTTTTTTTTGGACCAAGTGTAAGCTGACATCAAAGATGTTTTCACTTCTCTCAAAGGTTATTATTTTAAAGGGCAAATAATGCCCAGAGCAGCATTTTACCATTCCCTCTGTATTTTTTTTCTGGTGACAAGCTGATTACTTTCCCTGCCGTTTTATTTTCCTGTTTTTGTTTTTCCCCGAACTTCCAACTGCCATGGAAACTCCCAAGTGGTTTTGCCCAAATGCATGCAGGTGAGCTTTTAAATGTGAATTGCTTGGTAGATAAATGAGGATCAGTTGCTATATTTAATTATGCAGTCTTCTGTAATGTGCCTCCAACAAGCATTCATCTTATGGATAGTAATTATTCTTAGCATGCCCATCTGAGCAAGATTATGCTTTGGTAATTGGTTTTGAATCCTATATCCATTTTATTTTAAGGAGCACTCACTTTAATCCTTTCTATCAATGTTTGGGGATTGAAAGTGAGGTGAGCATGCGGCAGGAGCAAGGGAAGGATTTCTCTTTTTTCTTTGGTAGGATGCTGCCAAGCTGACATGGCAGAAGTGGAGAGTGGTTAGTGGTGGTTGATGATGACAAGCAGCCTGCTGGCTTGTTTTTGATCCTGCTGATTCTCTGCACATTGAGGCTGCCCAGGCAGCTTGTGCAGACCTTCCTGCTATTGCTGCTCCTGGAGCTGCAGTGAAAGTGTCAGACCCTCCTGTCTGGGGATGCAGGGCCACGCTGATGTGGAAGTGTGATGATTTTTCTCTTGGTGGCTTGTGTATAGACCAATGTCCTGGCAAGCTTGGGCAGCAGGTGGTCAAATAGCTCTTTTTATGCTTTTGAAATGGAAGTTATGATTTTTCAGCTAAGTACCTGTATCAGACAGATCTGAATGTAACCTAGGGAAGTGGTTGTTTTATGGCTTTATTTTCTTTTTCTGTGCTTATTTGGTCTTGTTGGTCACACTGGCTATTTTGCTTATGCAAATAAGCTCAGATGATGCTTTCTGCAAAGATGAATTTGGTATTGCCATGCTCATCTCTTCATTTCTCTTCAGTGGGAAACTGAAGCAGAGGAGTTGACATGATGCTTTCATGATCTTAGTGTGTGCTTCCAGCCAGAGGTAATAACTCTTAATACAGAGGAAAAAGAAAAAAGGAGAAAATGCTCATGGCTGGGTTTATGGCTGCTGACAAAACCACACATGGAAGCTCTTTGTATTGCCCTGATGTTTTAATAGATCCCCTCAAACTCAGCACGGTGTAGCCCTTTGCCATGGATTGTTTCAAATGCATCTGGTGCCTCCAGACATCTCTCTTTGAAAGCCTTTCTGGTAACCTGCTTATTCTTCCCCACTCAGCACAATCCATCTGTGGAGCTGTGTGGAAGGACAGGGAGCAGAGAGCCTTTCATTCTCCCAAACCCCCTGCCCTCTGACCCCTGCAGCATTTATGTGGCACTAGACCTGAAAAGTTCCTGTACCAGTGAAACATGGCATCCTCTGATAGATCATCCCCTCGAGCAAAGGCCAGTGTGTTTACACAGCACAGGCTGTAAACACAGCTCTTGGGAGAAACTGAAATCTCTGTTCAAAGGTTGGTTGCTAAAATCCTCAACTCTGCATGAAAAAACAGCCTGGTACACCAGGGTAACTCCCTAATTCTCTGGAAGCAGAAGAGCTGCTTGCTGAGCACCCACACCATTTACTGCTTCCCTTTGCACTCTGCTCACGTCTGCTCCTGGTAACTAGGATGTGTTCAGTCCCAGACAGGCATACCCTGAACCAGTTTTGTCAAACCAGACAGACCCAAGTGACTAGTTTGTGTTCCCTAATTCCATTTGGGTTTTAAAAAAAACGGCACCTGTCACATGTTCTTACAGATGAGTGTTAAGGTGGTGTTAATTTTGAGTGGCAGGATGCATCTTGCCTCCTGGAGGGAAAAATGGCATTGTGACAGTAAACTTCGCCATCTGTGAAAGGTTATTCTTACAAGGATTGATATTCCATTTGCAGGAAGGAACTTATAATTGTTCTTCCTCATACATAAGCAACAACAATATTGCTGCAAAAGGAGTGAAAAGGGAGATTAAGAATTCATGTTCTCTGCTTGGGAGAGGTAAGCTAGATACATATTTGAGAACATGGGTTTGGCTGTCTGTCCACTGTAAGAAATGATGTCAGGAAACCAAACTTTCATCCTGGGATTCCTGCCTGTCCCCTCTTTGTGACTTGGAAAAAGTTGGATAGTCTTAGGGAGTTATTTCTCACTGAGGTGTGCCCTCAATCTAACTTAAAAAAACCCCCAAAGAACATCCTTTCATTCTTCTTATTCTTGTTCTTTGGGGGCAAAACCCCCACACCATAACACAGAAAATGAGTTTGGGATTCTGCTAACAGGCAGGGAGGTAACTTTCTCATGCAAGTCTATCTCCACTGAGGGCTGAACACTTCATGAGTGTGGATGCTAGGATTAGGAATAAGTATTAACATCCTGGGGAGGGAAGGATGGGCAAACCAGCATGCAGTGCCTTGTCAAACCAGAATGTCATCAGCACTAGAGCCAGACGATCTTTCATTTTTATTATATTTTTGACATCTCTAATTTCCTTGGCATAATGCACTTTATCCATAATTATAAAATATGCAACTAGTCCATGGCTTTGCTCTGTTCTCGTAACATGAGAGTGATTCTGTGTTTTTCATTAATTTAACTTTCTGTAAGCTAACAGATTGCTATTAAAAAACCTCCAGAATTTCTCAACCAGCACAGCTAATAGCTGTATTTCAGCAAAGGTCCCATGGTACATGTTGAACAATAACTACCACTTCTGTGCCACTTGCAGTTTTTAATTGAATTTCTATCCCATGGATATCGTGTCAGAGCCATTCATCTGCTCCAATAAGTCTTCTGATATTAAACAAGTTCTTCCAAGTTATTCTTGTAGTACAGATACTGCTCAATGGTTGATTTGCATTGCATGTACACTGGTCTGGGCAAGGTAATGCAGTGCAGAAAATCTGAGCTTGTGTAGGCACAAAGCAATTATTTTTGCTGAAATTATCATACCTTTCCACTTCTTTTTATGTTGGAATGGTAAGATCTGCTCTTTCTGTCCTGCTTCTCAGGAAGCTGCCCCTCTGCAGCAGAGGGTGTGAGGCTGGTCTGTGTGGGGTGCAGGTGGTGTCAGAGCCCCCAGCCTGCCCATATATGAAGAGAAGTTGCTCATCTCTCCAGCCAGAGGTTTCAATTAGCAGACATTCCATTTTTAATTTTTTTTAAAGCATCTTGGGGAATAAATTCTCTTAATGGTGTGCCTGTTGTGATGATAAGGTCTCACCTGCACTGTGGCACAGGGGCCAAAGGACATCTGAGTACTGCTGAATGGGCACCACTGGAATCTGTTTTGTGCATGAGGAAGAATCTGCCTGGGGGTGTCCTGGTGTCCAAAAGCGTGTAAGCCTTGCTGTAAGGACAGCATTTGCTGTACTTATTTACATCCTGCTTTCTAGATCCAACATCATTCCAGGATATTCGTGGGACATGGTTTAGTACTCTCGTCTGGATTCAACCTGTTTTCAGTTCCCACTGAGCTATCCAGGAGGCATTTCAAAGCATGCAGCAAAATCCCATTTAGGGCCTGTCTAGAAACCTCGGTGTGAAAAACCCCTGCCTCTTTATCTTCCTTGTAAGGTTGCAACTATGATATTAGCTTGTGACAGCAATTATTGATGGTGTCATTAAGGATGAGATAGAATTCCTGGAAATGCATTTAATATTTTCCCCTTTTTTGCTGCGGGGACACAGATAAGTGGTGGCAGAATGAGATGTAAAAAAATAAAAAGAGACAGAGAGAAGGTGGGGGTTAAAGAAACCCATGTTTATCGTTTGCCCTCATCCATGAGGAAGGGAGAATAATTCATGAAAAACTTTGTGTACTAGAGCTATTAAAATGCAATCTTTGCAAAATAATGACTTGTAGCAAAACCCCATCATTATTTATTTTCTTTATTTTCAGCATCAGCTGTGTAAAGTATGGACAAAGAAATAACCCCTTTAGAAAGCACTCCCAATGTGCTGTTACAGTTGGCTTGAAAAGACAGCTGCTATTTCACCACACTGCTTTGATTATTACAAATGCATTGTTTTAAAGCTTAGCAGCTGTGTAATAGTACATGATGCATATGTACACAATGTTATATCTCTTTCTGTGTGCCCTCTTTCAGTAATCACTGCACTTAAAGCTCAGTATGAACTTTATTGATCCATGATTGTAGCTCGTTAACACGGACCTATTCTCTTGCATCTGAGTCAAGGACAAATAAATATTTGTGTCTAAAATGGACTCTGGGGGAAGGTTTTTTTTTTTGTCTGCATGGGCTGTGATTAATATAGGCACACACTAGAGGAGTTAGAGATACTGGGAGAGGGAGGGATGGGGGAAAATGGATTGGGGGAAGCTTGGTTAAGATCAGCAGATTTCCTGTAGTGGGAGATCCTCTCACCATTTTCTATTTTCAACTGCCTAAGTGATGTAGCTTCACTGTGGTGCTTACTTAAAAGTGGATGATGCAGGATGTTCTGAGGAACACGCTGTACTGTAGTGAGGCTTCCAGTTTTGGATGGGATGAGCAGTTGCTTTTGGACATACAATAGCCAGGGGCCTAATGTTAGAGCATGAGCCATCTGCAGCATACTCAAGGCAGTGGTGTGAATCCAGCAGATTTCTTGTCCAGGTGCCCTCACAGGGACCCTTTGAAGGGACAGAGGTGGGGGAAGAAAATTCATCTGTTCTGAGCCACTGGCCACTCATCACTGCTCTGATTCTTTGGAATAAACTGCAGAGATGAATGACTTTTCCTACATGGTCTTCTGTTCAGGGTGTCCATCAGCCATGATTAAATGCTTATGCTAGAAATCATGGCAACATGTGAATCTCCCTCTTTTGACCCATATTTCATTTTCTCCACTGTCCTCAGAGTAAAACCTGTAGAGGTGTGCACAGAACTGCCTCTGCACCAGGTGGTTGATCAGACCCCTGTTTACTGCAGGGGGTTTATAGCCAGAGCATTCCTGTTCAGTCTGGAGGAAGATTCATTTCCAGAATGTTAAAGCTGATGTTAAAACAAACCACGTGCCTTCTGGTAAGACAGCTAAAAGGGGTAAGGAAATGGCCAATGATGAGTTGCCACTATTTCCTAATTAATCACAGGCTATTGCAATTTACCTGCTAAAAGACGGGCAACCCTTTATGCTGACATTATCCGTGGGGGACTTAATGGTGCCTTCCAGGAGTGTAATATCATGCTTCATTTTGTCACTGGCTTTTGAAGTATCAGGTTGAGTAGAATGAAGAAAAAAAAGGCTATTTCTTTCATGGTCTAAATAACATCACTGGAAGAACTTAAGTGCCACTGCTTTAAAACCTTCCAGGGGCTCTGATCCTGCTGGGTTAGAGCACAATTAAATATACACTTCACGGTTTATTGATTTGGGTCTAATTTTTTTGGTTTTTAGGCGTGGATCCGTGGACATTGCTGTCAGTAACATGAACAACAGTTGGTTGATCACATGGCTGATGCCCTGAGTTAGACTGGAACCCAGGTTCAAATGGAAAGCATGGCTAAAGGCCCAAAATATGCAGTCACAGGGCTGAATGCTTGGATAGACAACTACATGGATGGACTCTGAGCTCTGTCATGGCACAGAGCACAGGGCCTCATGCAACCCAGTCCATCTGCCATGGACAGGAAAATGTGGATCTCAGTTTACAGTTTGAAATGTCTTCCTCTGTGTGAACCTTTGGGAGGTGCCGTACTCCAACCTAGGTGGTTGGCACAGCAGCAAAATGTGCCCCAAACCACATAGAAAGCCTGTGGCAAAATAAGAACCCTGCAGGTCTCCCAAGATCCCTTCCAATGCCTTTAGTACAACAGAATTATTTCTTCAGTGAACTTTGGAGCCTGCAGGTTGATCGTTTGTGTTTGAGCCTCTCTATGATTAAATCCAAAGACATAAAGTAAATCCATAGTGTTTTTAGGAAAAGGACTTGGATTATGGAGAGCTTTCTCCTTTCATTTGCATTGATAATATGCAGGGTACTTAGCCCTTCATAAAATTCATTTACATAAAAGTCAAGACTTTATGAATAAGAACCTTCTCAGCACACTACTTAGGGATAAAGGCATAAGGATATTTATCCTTGTGTTTCGGGTTCTAAACAAAATATTTCCTAGAGGATATATCTGCAATGTAGTACTGGAGCCAATTCTCAGTCTGAACAATTGTAAGTTGGATCTTTCTGACTATTTCTTGGATCAACCTATCAAACTGGAGAGATGGCTGGTCTCTTCCAGTGCTTCCTTTTCTGTCCTTGTGCCTCAGCTTCAGATACCTTCCCTTGTGAGTTTGAAGGGGATGTGCATTTCCTTGTGCTCCGTTTACTGTTCCTTCCTTCATTAGAAAGATAATCACTCAGCTATCACCTGGGGGACTTGCTGATGCTGATTGACTTTTCAGGCTGCTCCCACTTCATTGATCTTCTGTCTGAAAAGATTCCAACGGGTTCATTCTCCCAAAGGCAAAGTGTTTTGTGTTAGATGAGTTTCCAAGGGCTGAGTGCAAGAGATGACAGGAAAAGGAGGCTTTTCTGGGATGAAATTATGCCTGAACCAGTGTGGTAGTTTGAAAGATATTAGGCAGTGAGGGGTTTGGGGCATTGGTAGAGTGAGAGTGATCAGCTGTGTGCTTTCTGAGCTGCCCACAACTGGCAAACATTTGGGGGGGAAGAGGGAGACCCCTGCCCCATGGATCTCAGTAATTTATTAAACTTGATGATAAACTGCAAGCTCACCTTTTTGGAGCAGCCTGTGTTGATGAAACTTAGACCCCAGTGTGTGCATTTTGAAAATGTGGTAACTGGAGTCAAGGCTGTTAATCCTCATGCTCAGGGAATGAGTAAAACTCACACTCAATCAGTGCTGCTGTGAAATTCTTACCTGCAGTGTGGCACTGAATTTAGGAGAGGTGTAATCCAGCTGCTGTGCTGACTATTGCACAAACCAAGAGAATACAGCATCATAATCTGACTGTCTGGATGAGAAAGGACCAGAGTCATTTGGGAGCATTCAGAACATCCCCAGCTTCTTGCCTGGAGAGTCAGTTGTGTAACCAGGTCACCCTGCAAAGCAAGTGGTGCAGCCTGCAGAAGAGCATTGTCAGCTGTACAATCTGGCCTGGAAGCTCCTTCTGTCTGGTGAATTACGATGTCTCTGCTATGCCATGCTCAAAAATGTTCTTTCAAAAGGCTGGGAGGGTTTTCAGATCCTGTCATGGATATTTCAATGGTAATTGGAATGGATAAGCTTTGGAAGATTCAGGAATGTGCTGATTTTATGTTTTATATATTTATTTCTCACATTGAAAGACAACTTGTGCCCAAGTCTGTTCTGGTGGGAATATGAGCACCACAAAATACCTGTTGAGAGCAATATTAGACTGAGACTTGTGTTCTTTTATAGCTCCAAATTCTGTTTTCTTCTTTAGAGAACTAGGTTTGCACTATTGCTTTGTCTTGTATACACAAGTTTAAACTTTGGAGATTTTCAGACATGCAGAATTCTCACAAATGCAAAATTTTGAAAAGCTTGCAAAATGCATTACATCCTCTTGTTAATGTTATTAGTCTTTATGTTTATAGATACACACAGATATAGTGGGTCCTGACCTTTATTGTGTATATTTGTGTAAATCTGCCATTATTACTCATTCACTTGTATGTGATAGGGCCATGTTGATTTTAGCTAATTGGGGATCTGGTGCTGTCCTATTAGTTCTGGAAAAGCAGCACGTAGAGGCTCTCAGTCATGCTGTGACTGGAGGTAAAGATGTGTTCCTAAGTCTAGAAGGTTCTTTCATTGATGGTCCTCAGCTGTCTCAGGTGGCTGCATCTCACGAGCTTCAGATTTTTTTATTTTTGGGAACAGTAAGAGTCAGCTTTTTCCCCAGGAAGCTAAGTTAATGTGGAACTGAGTGCTGAGGAGCCTTGCCTGAGGTCAGGCAGGATTCTGTGGTATTTATGTTCAGGTTGTGTGGGTGTGCTGCTGGGGACAGTAACCTTTGTGGGTCACAAGTAGGGGTAGACATAAGGCTTGTGGGAGAGGGGTCAGCTGAGGTAGGGGCTGGAAGGAGCTGCAGGCTGGCTGTAAAAGTTGGTTTGGGAATTGTCTGCAATTTTTAATATCTGTGTCTAAGGAACTGGACTGAACTATCTTTATCGCTGCCCTCTTTTTTAATTACATCAGTTTTGCAAAGATTTGCTGATGGCTTGAAAAAATTAACATGCCTTGTGTTATTTTAGAGATGACTCAGGTTCATCTAAATGTCCCCACAGTTCTGCCTACCACTGATGCCAAAACAGGCAGACAGTGTCAGAAGCAAGTTTTGGGTAAATCCCCTTTCCAGGGGACATGAGTGAACACACGTGTGCATCCCCAGCTGGGAAACTGAGATTTGAGTCACCTGGCCCTCTCTTTCAGAAGGGCATGGGGAGCTCCTGTCAGTGTAGTTTGTATAGCCCAGAGTGTGCTTATTCTCTGAGTGGTTGGAAGGAATTCTTTGTCATCCACATCTGCCACAATGAGTTGAGGGAGGGAGCATTTCCATAGTCTCCCCTTGACATTTTGCTCAAGACATATTTAAGAGAAGTTCCAGTTTAAATATGCACAGAATAGCATAGATGTTAAATGGAACTTCTAGAACTGCTTCACAAAATCCTACATTCAAAGCACTTCCTTTTACTATAAAATAATGCAAATTAAAATGATTAGCTACTTCAGAGAACCGTTAGAGAAGCATTTTTGGCTATAGTAATAAAAGCAGAAAAGGGCCTGGGAAGAGCCTTGTTTCTAATTAATTATCTAATTAATATCTGATTAATTAATGAGGCTTTGTCATCAAAGCTGTCTTTTATCTTTGAGGCTATTAAAGTGTCCTCTAGACCAAATTTCTCCAATGTGTGTTGATAAGGCCATCTTTGCTGAGTCAGGCAAGTGCTTGGAATCAAATCAATATGCTGCCTTATCACGGATGCATAAAACACCTCTTTGGAAAATTAGAATACATCAGAATCAAGAGCATGATAAATATGTCAGATCTTTTAGACAGTATGAATGGAAAATAAGTAATGATGAAGTGCAGGTCTTCAGAGCTGTAAAGAAGTAATGCTTTTACACAGGCTTTACAGTAGTGAAATGACCAGAGCAGGAAAAGTAGAAGCCCTGGGAAAGTCAGACTCTCTAAGCTCCAGCCTGCCCCTGATTCAGGGTGGCTGAACTCCGTCTTGGGTTATGTCTGGATCTCATCTGATGAGGTTCTGACCATTCCTACCAGCAGGCATCAGCTTTGCCTGGCCACAAAAGGATTGCCAGCTCATCAGTGGTGTAACGTGACAAGCATGCAGTGAAGGGAAGGGCTTATCCCAGCTCTGGAGGAGAAGCCATTTCACATTTTATCAGGTCTCTGTTTATATTCTTTATGCTGCCAGTAACTGTTGGGAAATCCATATCATACCTCCCTGCTTATCTCTGCTCTCTTCATTCTGTAACGTGATAAATTGTGTAAGTCACAGTGGAGTGCTGATACCATTTGGCACCTGCTGCTAATAGTAATTCTCATACATACCCAGAATAATAACATTTAAAATGTGGAGCAATAGAACATTATAATAAATCATGAACTTTTGATCTCAGTTAGGATGGCTGAGGTCCTTCTTCTTCATCTGTACTGCCAGTTCAGTGCATGCAATTTTCTAACCCATTCATGGTGAGATACACCTTGCTTTGTGCTAGTTGTGTGTTGCTTGCTCTACTCTCTTATTACACTGAAGAGTGGAAGAAACCTCAAGAGTATATCCTCATCTATTTTAGGGTGAATAAAGCATCCTCCTAGTTTACAGTTTTTGTCTCCAGGTACAAAAAAATGTGGACAGGCTTGCGAGATAGAGCTACCTAGTTTGTAGGTGGCTAAATTTAAGGCCACCTATAAATATAAGAATAAATTTAAGAAATTTATTCTTATATATTTAAGAAATAAATTTAAGAAATAAATGGCCATGGTAGAAAGAAGATGGAATCTTACAAGTGGAGGAGTAGAGTTATTTCAGTTTCACAGTAGGAGGCACCAACCTTTGTTGTTTTTGTGGCTGCTCATTGTGGGCTATTCAGCAGCAGAGTATAAAGAAAAGCTCAGTAACCACTACTGCAGCCTGCTTGCTCTGATCAGGTTCCCAGGTTCTCTGAAAGGGTTTTTTGCTACAGGCTTTTATAATACAGGCTCTAGCCTGCCATCAGGTGACAGGATCCCTCAGTTTGGCTTGGTTTCCTTCTGCTTCAGAGTAGAGTTTGCCATTCTTTGGTAGAAGCAAAATGTTGAGACAGCTTCAGAGCTGCCTTTAGCCCAATCAGTGTCCCACAGTGGCTGAGGTATAGTGCCTGCCAATGTCCTAGGGCAGGGAATGCCACTCTGGTGCTCAAGGTGGTTTTTTTTTTGGTTGCTGTGGTGAGACCTAGTTCTGCTTTGCCAAGCATCCCTCACTTTTTCTGCCATTCTACTTATATCCTGCAATCCCCTTGTCCTCCCTCTTCCCATCTCAAAAGAGAGTCTTTCTTCTTTGGGTGGTTCTACAGAATGTTTTAGATCTGAAACTACTTCTGCTTTTCCACAGAAATGGTGTATTTGGAGGCAAGGGTGCAGAAAAGAGAAGGGGCTGGGGAAGAGCACCCTGTTTCCTGATGGTGAATGCCATTTAGGCACCCTGTGTCATGTTCTGGGTGGTCAGTGATTGCTGGGGATATCTAAAGCATCTCTGTGTTTCTACAGGACAGGTGCAAGCACCATGCAAACATGTGGCTTTCAAGTTAGTCCCCACCATCCCTGTAGGGTTAAAGGACAAAAACTGCATCTCCATAGACTGTTCATGCCCATCTGAGTATCCATCTCTGCCAGGAAAGGACTGGTGTGAACAGCCCCCCTGCCCTGTGTGATGGTGAACAAATGAAATTCTGATGAACAAACAGCCACAAGAATTGTGACTGGTATTTGCAACCCCTGTGTTTTGTTTGCCATAAATCCAGGGGTGGAATATTCTGTATCTTTTTTTAAAGCTCTGAGACATCCAGTGTCCTCCCAAAGGCTCATATGGAATGAACAACAGAGGATATCTATCCTATAAAAAAATAAAGAGAAGAATTTGTTAAAAAAAAAAAAAAGAGAGAAAGCCAGTGTTCCTAGTTATCTCTTCTCACCTTCATTTTGAACTGTGAATCACAATGACTAGTGCATCATGGCAGCTCATTTTTCCTTGCCAGTCTCCAGTCTATGTTGCAGATGGAAATTTATCAACAAAGGTCATCTTCAAGTCTTTCGGATGTTTGGTGATGGGAATCCCCATTAATCAAAAAAGAGACAGGGTGGAGGAAAGGTGCTGGGATCATAATAGTAATTGAGGTGGATACTCAGCTCTTTACATGACATGCAAACTAAAACAAAAACAAACAAACAAACAAAACCCCCCAAAAAACCAACAAAACAAAAAAAGCTTTTTTTTTCAAGAGACATTACCAAAACTATGATCTGCTTGAACTTCTTTTTTCCCAGTGGGATCTCTGGTTTTAGATACTTTTGAAACTTTATGGAACTGAAAATCCACTAGAACTGATGGGTTCCACAAGTATTGAGAGCGTAAAACTTTGTGTGTGATGGCAGAAAGTGGTTTTATTTAAATTGTGAAAAATATTCTGGGTCTGTGCTGGTATACTTGGATAGTTGGGGTGTTTTTGCAGGAAGATCTTCCTGTTAAAGCTTGGTCCCTGAGGCATCCATGACAAAAGATGTAATTGGGCCAGTAAAACTAGTCATAAAATGATCAGAGGCATGAATAGCTTGTACAAGGAGTGGCTGAATAAACAGGGAGTCTGGAGACTGGAAAAAAAAAGATCTGTGGAGAATATGACAACAGTCAGAGAAATCATAAATGGCAGCATGGAGCTCCATGGTTTTGTACTCGTTAAGTGGTAGCAGTTAAAACAAAAGGAATCCTCTCCTCATACAGCACAGAGCTGTGGTGTATGAATACCATATGATTGCAAAGTTGCCAGAAGCTTCCCTGTGGGATTAGACAGATTTATCGAGCTAAAAGCCCACTGATGGCTCTTGCATGCAAAGACATCATCTTCAATTTAGGAAGTCCATGATATTACTGTAGGCTGGCACATTCCACCAGGAAGCAGCACCACCTGCCTGCTTGATTTCTGTTCACTTCCCCAGACTTTCATTGTGGCCCTTAGTTTCCTTTGGTAGGATGGGGACAAAGGGAGGCAGCTCTTTTTGCTTGCAATTGTAAAATATTCAGGTTTTACATTTATTGCAGTCATTAAACTCATGGTTGGGTAGAAACAAGCTCTCAGCAAATGTTTTGCTCCCTTAGCTGGCTGATTCAGATTACACACACTGGAACTTCCTTAGTTGGTGAGTAGATTTAGCTCCACAGGGCTTCTGTGGGTACTTCTGTTGTAAAATATCCACATCCAGACTTATGTCAGCTCCAGACAGGGAAGGACTAAGGATTACATTTTGTTTCTTACCTCCATTGATGTCACTTTTGATGCTATCAGATAACAGTACCAATGGTGTCCTGGCTGTGGGGTTAAAATATCCTTTGTCATGATCTAGTTAAATGTTTTTTTGGTTTTTTTGTCAGTTGTTTTTTTGTCAATTGTTTTTTTGTTTCATTGGGGCTTTTTTTATTTGTGGGGTGTTTGGGTGTTGGGGTTTTTTGGTGGTTTTTGTTGTTGTTGTGTGGGTTTTTTGTTGGTTTTGTTTTGAATCTTACTTTATTTTGTCAGCAAAAGTGTCTGTGTGTGTGACCATATCAACCAGACAGCCTGGCAGTGGTAACAGTGGATTTTTCTATCCACTGCCTCACTGGACTCTGACTCAGGAGGGCTCTTTTCTCAGTGTGTCATAGCTTCAGAAGGGCCTTTATCTCAGGGAGGGTAATTTGAGGGGAAGAAGGGGAAAGGAAAGAAGGAAACATGTCTCACAAGTGATGGAAGACTGCCTGAGTTCCTATGTTGTGCAGTTGAGTTCTTTGTAGTGCATTAATATGTGAGCTGTGTTTGAATGTTTTCCTGCAGCTGGATGTTCAGAGAGATGTGCCTCCTCTCATGTTTCATGGGATTTATTTCATGCTGCAGCTTTTCTCAGAGCCCTCATAATTGCTCTCCTTTTGCTGGCTCTTGATTTTAGTGAAACTTGTAGAAACTTTGTTCCTCTTGGGTTTTTGGTTTTTCTGCCAAACTGGGAGAAAATTGGCCAGTGAGTAAAAGCAAGAAGTTGTTTGGGGGGATGGAGAGACAAGCAGGCTGCAGGCAGACAGTTTGCAGGCCCATGAGAAGTGAAGCAAATATTAATCTGGCATGTTCCTGTTGCTCTCTGAAGTGCACAGACACTTGGGTTACTCCTCTGCTCATTTAAGCAGAGCTGTGTCTCCACACAGTTCTCAGTGTGGGGCTGCAGGTGGTGTGTGTAGTGGGACCCTGGGCTGGAGATCAATGCATCAGCTTTAGAAAAAGCTTAGAAAATGGCTGAAAATCCCAAAAATGTGATGGCTCCTTCTCCACAGAGACACAGAGAGAGCTACAGTACAGAGGAGAAACCCTCTGACAGGAGAGTTGGTGGAGGAGGTTGAATTCTTCATCCCAGTCATTTGGTGCCAGCATTTGCAACTCTTTTTCTCCTGGGAGACTGATACATGTTTTACAGCCTATCTCCATAACTTAGTGTCTGAGACTTCAAACAAACAAACGAACCAACAAACAAACCAACCAACCAACCTGTCTTTCTCTGTCTGACAGGGCCCTGAGATGGAAAGTGTCACAGAGAGCTCCTCTGAAAGCTGTTCACTTGGCATTCTTTCTGTCTCTCCACACCTCTACTTCATATCTCTGTGACTGAGCAAGCCTAACCAGAACAAGAAATCTGCTGGCTCAGGCCAGTTTGCTGGATTCACAGAGAAGCTCAGACTCAGAGGAGCAAGATGGATTTTTTTTAGCTTGTGGTGTGCTGAGTTATGACCAGGTTTTGTATAGAGAAGTTTCTTTGCCTGGATGTGTTTCTTGCACCTTGCTCTGCCAGACTGGGGGATGTTGCAGTGATGGTTTAAACACATCATGGCCTGTCACTGGTGGGCAATGGAATCAAGCAGATGGGGTTTTTTTTTTGCTCCCAACTGTTTAAAACAGAATATAATTATGGGAGAATTTACAGTATCCCAATAAAGCACTACATTATAAATCTTGCTTTTCCAAATGGAATATGCAGAATTTGGTGAGGAGCAAAAATCTGATGCAGCCTAGACCCTCAAAGTCATCATCAGAAACAGGGCCAAACCCATATTATTACAGACACGTGGGAGAAAACACATGGACTGTGTTTATAGAGGGTTGTTACCTGTGACCAGAGCCCATTCCACATCAGAGAGTCAATTAGGCTGGAACAGACCTTTGAGATCACTGACTCCAGCCATGACCCAACACCACCTTGCTGACTGCACCATGACACTGAGTGCCATGGCCAGTCTCTTGGGGTGTGACTCATGGAAACCACCTTCCATGTCACTGAGTCTTGTGTTGTTTTGATATAACTACATTTCTTCCCCTCCACTACTTTAGTAATGTGCTTGGAAGGAGATCATGTTGTGACCAGAGGAATGAGAGAGAATACGGTATCCAGCCTGCTTGTAGTGTCAAACAACTGTGAGGATGTATGGGCTAGTTAATTTGGAATTAGAAGGAATTACTAAAGGAGAAGGTTCAAGTGAAGATTGAAAACTGACTCAAAAATTTTCTGTTCCACCTGTAGGTCACATCTCTTTAAATGTTCAGGCTTGGGTAGCTAAAATTACCAGCAATTTTTTTTTTAAATGCTTGTTTTCTAATTAGGCAATTTGGTGGTAGAGTTGAGCCCTACACTAGATGATTGCAGAAGCTGGAATGGCTAATTGTAGATGCCTGCTTTTGAAAAAAATGAGCCATTACCTATGCAAACTTTCAGCTTCTTCATCTCTAGAATAGAGATAGAATTTCCCAGTATGGCTTTTGGGACTTTGTTCGTTTGAATGGATTAGCACGAGACAAAAGCTTCAGGTATTTGGCTAGAAAAAGTGCTATGGAAATACAGTATATTATTGTGATATCCTTTGAGACATTTCTGTGAAGCCAGTGGTGACTGTCATGATAATAAAGCAAGCCTCAGAGAAGCTAACGAAATAATGATCCTACTTCTTTTCTAGCTATCCTTTGAAAGGGCAAATGCAATGAGTGATAATGGTTTAATGAGAAAAAGTCATTAGGGCACCCAGCCTGCATCTTTAGAAGTGCAAAGCATTTTGGGGGATCTTAAAATTACTCAGAGAACAAACCCAAAGTAGCTCTGTCAGAATATTAAGCTGTTATTTGTATTCTCTTTTGATGCTGATTGAAACCAGTGATCTCTTTCCCTGGCTGGTGGCTGGTACATGTGTGGTCACAGAAGTGGCTTGTTCATTGCTGCAGAGCTGTTGGAAGGGTAAGATAAAGGAGGTACCTCTGCTTGCCCTCTGTCTGTTATCCTCTGCTTAGAGCTCAGTGTTACCCGAGGATTCCTGACCCGTTGAATTTGCATTTATAGGAGGCCTCATGCACTGGAATTAATTGTCCTGGATTATTCAGTTCCATTAATAAAGCTGTTTCAGTTTCAAGATTAGCTGGAGAGGGAAGGCTGCTATTGTTTGTTTGTTTGGTATTGATACCTAGTGAGACAAGAACTTCAGATACTTTGGGTGAGGAAATTACAGTACATAATTGTTGTATTCTTGGGGTATCTCTGTGAAGCCCAGTGGGTGATACTACCATGCATTAGAACAGAAGAGTGGTAAGTGCAAATGGAGCTAGTGTTACCTCTATTTTTGTATTAAAAGGTTAATCAAAACACAAGGAAATTGTTTGAGACTTGAAGCATCCTGGCTGCTGACTGGTCAAAGGAGAAAGGCTGGTTCAATCCATTTAAGGAAAGAAGGACTTTACAAACTATTTAGGAATTGTCCTTGAAGGATGCACTGAAGGAAATGTGTTGGAGCCACATCAGTAACAAGACAAGCCTTTGACTTCATGATTCCTACTACTTGGAAGTGTGAAACCAGCTGGCTGTTTTTGTGACTTGGCCCTTCTGGTGTCACTCTGGACTCCACCAGCAGCGGGGAAAGCAGCAGAGCTGGGGACAGGCTCTGGCATTGCTCAGTTCCTCCAGCCACGTGAGCTGCACTGTTCATTGTGATGCCAGAAATGGCTTGGGACATTTCTCTGCCACACAGAAAAGGAGCAGAGGGTTGGTCTCAAGCAGAACCACAAAGCTGCAAATTCTAGAGGCTGGTTGAATTTAGGAAACCAAATTACTGGAGCCTGGTACTGGGAAAGGCACTGAATTGCTGCATGTTCTCTGATCATCAGTCCAGTAAAAGCATGATTAGAGAGGAGGGCAGGGGACATGGATCCCCACCCTAATAGACCTGTCCAGGTAGGCTTTTTATGAGGACCTTTCCTTGTCCATCTGCTGAGGGCTGTGTTTGCTCTGTCCCTATGGCAGAAGCTGAGTTGGGTTGGGAGCCAGGCTGTCCCCACTGTTTGCATGGGGTGGGGGGCTTTTCAGGCAGAGTCTGCCACCCCTCCCTCCTAAAGTCAGCTGGTGCTGAGCACTCTTCAGGTCTGGGATCCTGTACAATGGAGCTGTTGGGTCGTTCTTGTAGGAAAAACCTTGTTTGTTAGAAAAACAAAGTGTGAAAACAGTAGAGAAACAAGCAGGACAGCGAGGTTTCAAACATGCCCACAAACGAGGAGGAGGACACTACAGAAAACCCTCTGTGACGAAGCAGCCCTTTCCCCAGTCACGAATGGGTAATGCCACCCCCACATCATCTGCTCCCCTGGGTGGGATTTGCCAGTGTAGGGGCCTGGATCTGTCTCTGTAGCCCAGAAAAACTCACTGCCTGGCACAAAGTAGGATGGGGGTGAGTGAGGACTCAAGATGCCAGTTTAGGCACATTTTTATCTAGACGTGAGTTCAGCTGTTACAATTCTGAGCCACATTTGGATCCCCATCTTCCAAGTCAGAAACCAACCTATCTAAATAAAACTGTTGTTGTTGGGTTTAATTTGGATTCTTATGTTGGGTTTGTCTGAAAAGAGAATTCATACTAAGGGTGCTGCTGACACCAGAGTCCTCTCATGTGTAGATATCATTTGCAATCCTACACTGGCACATGAGGGCAGAGCCTGCTCCCAAAATCCACCTGCATGGGAGCACCACAACTCCCTGGATGTGCACGATCAGTGAATGCAGAGACACACACTTCCCCAAAGGACTCAAATTTTCTTCTCTTTTCTGCTGGCCACCTTGAATGAAACATAAAATCTTGTGTTTCAAGCATAACAATGCTCAAACTGTAACTTGGAGCATCTGTTCACACAGATTCCCTTCCCCTGAGCTCTAATAACCACATAAACTCTTTTTGTCTCCTCTTTTCTCCAGGTCAACAGACTATGGCACTACCTATGAAAAGCTAAATGACAAAGTGGGCCTGAAGACTGTGCTGAGCTACCTGTATGTCAGTCCCACTAACAAGAGGAAGGTAAGGGAGAGCCATTGCACTGGTAGCTATAGAAACAAAATTACAGCATTCTGAGAGGAATTCTCATCCTAAAGTGAAATCCGTTGGCAACTCACAAGAGCTTGAATTTTCTAAGTTGCACTGGTGCAATTCCATGGAATCCCGTAGAACTGGCCCTGCTTTACTTGTGATGCCAATGAAGCATTTAATTCCCTTCTGAACTTTCTAAAGTAAAGAGGTTGCTTTTATTTGCTTCTGACTCTTACAACTTTAAAGAACTTACACAAATATTTCTGGGTTTCTTGCTTACACTGGCTTTGGCTATTACATATCTCCCTGCCTTGTGTCTCCTTATTATTAGAAATACTGAGTAAAAGGCATTTATTTCTGCATTTGACTCTTTCTCCCCACATTTGGAGGTAAAGATGTAAATGACATTTTCTTTGGTTGCATCATGTAAGGGGGCTGAAAGCAGAATATGCCTGTGAGAGTGGGTGGAAGACCTACAATTTGATTTGGTTGTGTAGGAGAGAAGATGAGGTCACAGCTTTCCAGCCCCCTGCTCGCTCTTCCCACATGATGCAATTAGGGCTGCAGCTGGCTCACACAAGCACAGCCCAGGAACTGCAACTCAGTGCCTTTCTGGTTTAAAATTATTGCCTGTGTTGATTCAGGGGAGGTGGTGGGATGAAGATGCTTTCAGCTACCCGCAGAAATCGATGTGGGAGGGCTGCAGCACGAAGATAATTGCTGACAGTGAAGTTGTGTTGGGACAGCATGGAGGCCCAGTGCATCATATTCTGTTTGATCACTTCCAAACTGTCTATATCCTGTCTCCATCAAAAGATTTCCAAACCAGTAACTTGCTAGTTGTACTGTTCTTATTGTGACTGTTGTGTTTTCCATCACTGGTCAGTCTAGAGATGTTTTGGGACTGATTATTTCAGTGTATGCAACCATAAGGCAGACATAGCTGTGGTTCCTAAGCGTGGCTGTACAGGGAGGAGGAAGAATGCAGTGGCCAGAGTTCAGCTTGCATTTTTCCTGATGCAGGAGCTAAACTATTATGACAATTACCCTGACTTTTTTTAAACTATTTTTTTTTCCTGAGCAAAACAGATTAAGATGTTTTGTAGTGAGTTTTCCTGGCCTTCACACCCATCCTGTATCCAATGTGGGGGGCACTGAAGAGTTAATCCTTCTTCATTCTGTTTCCAAAGCAACTCTGCCCACCCAAAAGCACAGGCAATATGCTCAGTTACAAATCCTACGTCACTGGTGTAAAGACTCCCTCACAAATCAGACTACGAGGATATATTATTATCTTCTAGCAATTTCTCAGGCTACTGAGCTTTACAGAATACCAGTCTCTTTTTTTTTTTATTTTTTAAATTAAAACCACCTACATTTCATCATATAGTGGCATATAGGCCTATTTTTACTCGCTGTTTACTTATTCGAGACTAGAAATTTAAAAGAATTTTTTTGGGTTTCTGTTTTAAGGAAAGCGATTTCTGGACCTACCTGTGCCCTTCTTACCCCTTCTGAAAAATCATATGAAATGTAGAGACAAGATGTAAGGAAAACTCATAGAAAACCAGCTTCAGTGCTGGCTGCTATGGGGACAACTTCCTTCCGTTCTTTCTACCTCTGCTAAATATATGAGCACTGTTATTGTGCATGCTTAAACAGCTGGTCTGCCTACGTTCTGCTTTGTTAACAATCAAAGGCATTCATGTAGCACTTGGGCAATGTCTGAACAAGGTGTCACTGGGCCAGAGCAGATGGAATTTGTCAAATTCAGGTTTGGGTTTATTGCCCACCCACTCCTCTTACAGATCCTTGAGGTTATGCACTGTAAAAAACGCGCTAGGGTTGTAGTCTTCTCCCAGTCTCTCTGGGTGAATGTTATTCCTGTGGCATGGGGAGTAAGCAGAATGATTTTGCTGAGCTCCCGAGGGCAGCTGCCAATGCTGAATCACAAAGCAATGGGTGAATCAGCTGCATCCCAGCAGAAAAAGCCCAGGTCCCTCGTGTCTCACCTCCAGCAGCACAAGTGCTGCCTTGTTGACCATGATGCAGGGATCTCCTGTGAGCTGCGAGAGGGGGCTTTGGTGGAGGCAGTGAGTGGGGAGGGAGGTGCCAGCATGCACTCACATGCACGGAGCCTGTGTGCACACATGAGCCATGCAGAGCTCTCCAGGGAAGGTTTTCTCCTGAGGCACTGACTGGATCCTGCACACTCCGTGGCTCCTGTCGATTTCTGATGGGTTTGCACATTGCTGCTGGCCCTGTCTGCTCATTAGTGCTCAGAGGATTAGCGCTAACTTGGAGGAGGAGAAAAGCTTTCCATACATTCATTCCTAATTGATTTACTAGTGAGAAGGATAATTACTTCTCAGCTACCCTGCAGAACTACAGTGGGAATTACCTGTCAGATTTCTTTGAATACCCCAAATGCCTCTTTTCAGCTGTTAAATAAGAATTATATGTTCAGCCAAATGCCAGTTATATAAACATCATTTACCTGAATTGTGGCATAACCCTGGGCTCAGTTATGAGGCACGGGAGTTTTAAAGCTGGCATTTTGCTTTGTTCTTTTAAAAGAAAAGCCTTTTGTTTCTGCTTTCTTTTTTTTGGAAAACTTTGGTGGGAATATTTTAATTTTTTTGGCCACCTGTGCTTTGTTTCCTGGAGGTCAGATTTAGTCTGTAGCTGTTCCTGGCTTTCACATGTTGCTGCTGCTGGGTGATATCCATCCCACCCTCCTCAGAGTTAACGAAGGCACAGAGCAAAGACTGAGCTGGGGTGGGGCAGATCAGGGTCCCAGAACACCTGCCTGCTCCCAGGTGCTGCCCAACCTGCTGCTCTTGGAGCTGAGATGGGGAGTATCCATTCCCTAGAAATCACAGAAGGTATTGGCAAAATGCACTTTGCCCTTGTGCAATTTGATATTTGTTGTTATGATTAAATCAATATTACAACATGCACATACTAAAGAAGCTGCTGGGCATTCTTTTTCCCAGCTCTGATGCCTGAGAGGTGTCATTCCCAGTGGTCAGGGTCAGCTTGGTGATCTGAGACCACCTTAGGTGCTGACACAAGGGAGCTGCCAATGCGTTCTGCAGCCCACTGTGAGTGTGCAGACTCTGGCTGCACTCTGGTCAAAACACTCCCTGCCATGAGCCAGGACTACTTCATCTTCCCGTGGAGCTGTCATCCTGCTAATTCCCCTCCCCTCAGAACTAGCAAGTTCAGGGTTTCACAACACTTGGAGAGCCTCTGCTGCTGGGAGTCGAAACTGGCAGGCGTGGGTCTGCTCTCCTGCAGGTGGTTGGGCTGTTCCTCCTCTCCCTTGCACAACAGGCACTTGTGTCTGCATCAGGAAAATCTGCACTGAGCTCTCCTCACTGCTGTGAAATTCCAGGTGGTGTTTGCCCATAGCAGTCAGACAGCTCTGAAATCCTGGGGTCTGTCTTTCTTGAGAGTTCCTGATTTGGGCTCTGGTGAAAAGCCAAGAGCCTGCAGTGTTGACACTCCAAACCCATGAAGATGCTCTAATAGGCAGAGTGTATTCCAGGGCACATCTTCCCCTTTAGTGCATCTACCCACCCCATGGCTGGCCTTGGAGAAAGACCTCATCTGCTTTGTCCAGTTGCCAAATAGGTTGCAACAAGCAGGTAACTTGTGCTAAACTTCAGAATGGAGAAATGTTCATATTTGTTTAACAGCACCTCTTCCTTACAGATGAATGGGATTTAACAGCAGATGTTTGAATGCTCTGAAAAGCTGAATTTAGCAAAATTCTTATCTTTGGCTTTTCTACCCCGTAGCCTGTTGTTTGTCTTTGGGGATATGACAAAAAGCTGCTGGGCAGAGATTTCAGTTCCCTGCTGACCTTTAATTTAAAGCTGTATTTTGGGCGTTAGTTACATTTTACTAGAGGCAGATTTTCACAGCAGTCTGGGAATTAAAAACGTTTATTTCTTCCAAAACACTAAGGGAAAAATCTCTTCTATTTTAGTAGGAACATTTCTCTTGACTTTTTAAATTTCCAGTTTCTTTTTATCCCAATTCTCTTCTTTCTTTATGGTTGCTGAAAAAATTCTGTTAGAAAATTGAGTAATTTCCACAAAAAATTAAGCTTGTGATTCTTTGCTTAACTGGCTGCACTTCTAAATGTCACTGCTTGGAGCTGAAGTGCTGTGATTCCATATTTTCTAGCATGAATTGGTCTGCTGGGTAAGATCCCCTATTGTGAGAACATTCGCTTTCTTCTTGGTTGTCAATAACAAGGTTCATTTTACAACTGATGCCTCACAGAGAGATGTAAAGCCCTTCCAAAGGGGTGTAGAAAGAAGATGAGGATTGAAGTCCCAAAATCTGAAGCAATGCTCCTTCCAGGCACAGAGGTGCCACTTTGAATCTCAAGGAATTGTTGAACCATAGATTTTTTAGGTATTACTTTTTCCTGTGAAATATTCTACAAAGACTGCTTATTCTTGGTGAAGATGTTGTTTAGTTGAAAACCCAGTTCTCACTATGAAACTTTTATCTCTACCCTTGGGAATACTGTGGAGGTGGAGATGATGGAGTTAAAAAAAAAAAAATTAAAGGAAGAGAATAACAACTCTGACAGATCAGCCCCACTTCCCTGCACAGAGTATTGCTCAGATAAAATATGGATAAACTGGAAGGCCTGATTGCATTTAAGATCTCAGGTGACAGTTCTGATGTCTTAGGAATACCTTCCTTCATGAATTTGCTTTGCAATTCAGTTGGCTGCAGCTGTTTTTAGTTTTTCCCCTGAGCTATTACAATCATTGTCACAGGTGATGACTTGAAGAATTAAAAGGTCTGTAGCCTTTTATGCTGACTGTCTGAACAGAAACATCACCCAGGTGCAGTGAATGAAATGAGGACTCCCCCCATTTTCCCCTTATAGCAGAACTGAAGCATTTTAGGTTTTATTTAAAGGTAGACCTTCCAGCTAAGCTATTTGAACAGTAGTTGCAAACAGAATAAAGGAGAAATAAAGTTATGGTGCTCAGTTATAGCTTTGAGAAAAGGGTTTTTCAGACTAATTTCTTTGTTGTCACAGAATCAAAATGGAGGGGCAGTACAAACTACTGAGGCTGTAAAAGCCAAAGTCATGCTCTCACACCTCATCATGCCTCTGAACTTGGCCTATCAGAAGGAGAAATATTTAGAGATATTTAGAGAGTAAGAATTTCTAAAAGATCAATCTAATTAGATTTGTTTGTGTCTGCTCAGTTTCTTGGGGTAAAGTAGAGCTGTTTATGGGCTGGCAGAGAGGAATGCTGTCCTGCTGTTCACGTTAATAAAGGAAGGAATTGTCTGCAACACTGTAATTGCAGAGGAATGCATCTACCTGACTGGTGACTAGCTAGACTATTGGGAGTGACACCTCCCTTTGCAGAAACTGGAGATCTCAAAATGAACACAAGCCACTTTGACCTCCTCTTTATTTCTGCTTGCTCACTTGGAGGGAAACTGAGAGCAAAACCTGTCCTGGCCTTTTGTATCTCCAGAGGGAATTCCTCAGCTGTGATTGGAGCCTCAGGGCAGAACCATGATCCAAACTTATCTGGGTGTTGCCTCCATTTCTTAGTTCTCATGCTCCCAAGGGGAATTCTATAGCATTTTGTTTTCTCCTTACTCATCAAACGTGTGTCAGGTTGATGAGGCAGAGATTCCAGCACGTACCTGATGCTTGCTAGCCCAACCTGAACAGAGCTGCCATGCTTAGCCACAGCTCTCATTAATCATCTGCTGCCTTTTCCTAAGACTGCATCCTTGCCATTGGTGAAGAACTGAGCTCTGCAGTAAAGCCCAAATGGCTTTAGGAAGACAGAAGGTTTCCTTGGACCCTTTTTCCTCATTGTGCTGACACTATGATCAAGGGTCTGTGCTGCAAACTAGCACTTGCTGATGTGATTTCGAGAAAGTATTTGTAACCCAAGGCAGTGGGGCTGAGTTAGAGCCACAGGGCAGGACTGATGGAATAAGCTGTTTCTACTGTCTTTTATCCCTAATCTTTCCCTTTAGCCTAATGGAGTACAGTCACTAAATAGCTCTTGGTTTTGCAGCTGCCATTAACAGGGACTAAATTACCTGACCTGCAAATGCTGCTGCAGAAGTCTCTGTGTGCACTTCTTCTCTGGACCCATGGAGCCGTATATGATGTTCCTGTGTTTCTCAGAGCTCCAAAATCCATCCCACCCAGTCCAGAGTTGATGGGGCAGATAGGAAGGCTGTGAAACACAGTGCCTGGCTTAGCTGAGCTCAGGTTTGCCTGCTCTGCTTAACCAGTGGATTGTACAAATATGACTGTGGACAGGGTAGCATCTCAGCATATCCATCTCGTAAATACACTTCAGGGACAGTCACACTCCATCTCCAGAACTGAAAATTTAAGTAGAGGAATAAAATGTGAATGAAGAAGTAATATTTTTCTTCAATTACTTGTGTTGCAAAGATGATTTCCTCAAGGTCACCCACAATATCTAAGGAAGGGTGAGAGGATGTGTGACATGACATTTTATCTACAAGGTGCAATGTTGTGTGCTGTTGTATGTAGGATTCTCTCTATGTGTCCAATTAATTCAGCTTGAATTTGGCACCTGAGAAAAGAGATCATTTTTGTAAATGTTTGCAGAACTGTGACCTGCAATTGTGGGAAAAATAGACTGAGTTACAGACGTTTGGTAATACTTCAAGAAGACGACTTCAAGAATTTCTTATTTGAAGAGTTTTCTGTTTTTTATTTAGAATTCAGCAAAGTCACATTTTCAGAGTAGTTTTCTCTGACCTTTCCTATGTAAGATGTATAGTTTCCTGATGCTGGATAGCTTGGTTTATTAGTGTTTTGAACATGGTTCAAGATCAATGAATGGAAAAGATTGAGATAGAAAGGCATAAGTGCTTTTAAATCTTTTTCGATATATCCAAGTTGGTGTTTTTGTTGTTTTTTCTTTTGTGTCTTTTGTGTGTGTGTTTTTCTGTTTTTTTTTTTTTTTTTTTTTTTAATTATTGTTACTAATATGTTTGGGGATTGTTCCTCCTTGTGAATCTCTCTAGTCAAGATGCTCCTGTGAGAGTTTTCTGCCCTCTTGCAGTCAGGGACTGAGGGCCCTGACATGCCAGATGCCCCACTGGAACCTGACCTGACCTGTAGGATCCTGTCCCTAGAGAAAGAATAAAGTCTGTTTGCTTGCAGGTTTTAGCTTTACCATTTCTGGTTTCACATAAATCATAGAGGAAAACAGAGGTTGTGCAACATCTGTGTTCTGGGAGGTGACCATTTTCCAGAACAGACAACACAGAATTGGGGCCCAAATTGACATGAGACCCCCAGTGGAAGTTTTCCCCTCCCTTAAACAGGGGCAATGTGATCGTTGCCCTCCAGGGAAGGCTGTCCCTTGGAACTCATGGATGTGAAAACTGAGGATTCCTGGTGGTTTTTTCAGTTAATTCTCTGAAGAAGCAGATACATTTAAAAACAAACAGAAACCCCCCCCACCAGACCCACTGAACCACACACATTGCTCATCAGCTGTTTCTAAAAATAAATGCAGTTGAGATAATTAACAAAATACTCCCATATGGCATTATTTAATGGGGCTGAAGGGAAGAGGGTTAGAAAACAGGTATAAATAGAAACCACCATTTACAATGAAAGCCATGCTTTGAGTGTTTGTGAAGGAAAAGAAGTTCATATATTACAAAACTTGAGTAAGGGTTGTCTTTGTGTACCTTTACATCTATATTTTGCATCTTTGCACCTCTGCATTCCAAATTGGAAAGAATTTTTGGAACAAAAGGACGGTTACCAGGTGGGAGTGATAAGCTTGGCAAGATACTGATGCAGATCTATGATATAGATATCTAAAATTCAGTCCCTCTCTCTTGTTGCACTCTCTGCCTGCTTCACCTTCTATTGCTCCAGTCAGAGCCCTGCAGAGACACAGGGATGTTACAAGGTTGTTAAGACGTGAAATGGGGTAGAACTGAAGAGGTCCCCTCCACATTCAGATGTAGAGTTCCCAGAGCTGGCTGGCTGTCAGAAAAACAGAGGTAGTTTGCTCCAATTTAGACAGTGAGTGTTAAAGGACAGAGCAGGAGTGGGGATAGAGATAGTG
>VZSR01000514.1:3072668-3217840 GCA_013398615.1 Brachypodius melanocephalos
AATATTGTCTAGAGCTGCTCCCTTTCAGAGATGACGGAGAATTTAGAGTGTGCTTTGCTGATCTCACTTTGCAAGTTTTCAGATGCTCAAAAGCCATGTAGTGACTCCAATGCCAGTTTGCTGAAGGGAGCTGAGTGTTAGAGTGATCATGATGGGTGTGGAAACTTCAGCAGTGGTGATACGATGAAAGATGAAAAGATTTAGAGATTTGACATGACATATAGAGCTGTTCTAAAAATCTATTGATTTGTAGGTGCTGATTTCTGCACTGTCTCTGAGGATGGAGCACTCAGGCTGGGTTGGTCTGTAACAGCTGGCTGTTGAGCACTGAGGGGTGCTCATTCTGCTTGCACACTGAAAGTCGGAGAGCAGCAGCAGATGACCAACTCCTCTGTGCTGCTTTTAAGCCTCTTTGCAGTGCCTTCTGTGAGTGACACATCTCCAGTCTGTTACTTTGTCCTTAGCAAGTGCCCTTACATAGCACTCACCTGTCTTGAAAGGTGCTGAGCAGAGCAGGTGCAGTGTGCTAGTGAGGTGCTGTGGCTAAGGAGATGTGTGCTTCAGTTCTGGAGCAGCAGTCCCTGCTACAGCCCAGAGCTGAAACATAGGACGATCAAGTTACAAATTCTACAGAGTTTAAGACTTGCCAAGCTTTTATTTTTCCTCTCTTATGTTTCTGCCATCCCTAGACTCTGGAAAGCAAAAACATGCTGAACAACCACTGAGTTTCTCTCATGGTGTTGGGTTGACCCTGGCTAGATGCCAGGTGTCCATCAAGGCCACTTGGTCACTCCCTTCCTCAACTGGACGGGGCAGAAAATATAATGAAAGGCCTGTGGGTCGAAATAAAGGCAGGGAGAGATCACTCAGCAATTACCACCATGATAAAATCATACTCAGCTGGGAAAATTAATTGAATTTTTTACCTATCAATACTCTACTGTACTTTGCTTTATCCTATCCTACTCTATCAAAAAAGAGTAGAGTAATAAGAAGTAAAAATGAAATCTTAAAATACCTTTCTACAACCCTTCCCTTCTTCCAGGGCTCAACTTCACTCACAATTTTCAATTTTTTCTGTATCCCAACAGCAGAGTGGCACGGGACATGGGGGCTGAGGTCAGTTCAACACATATTGTCTCTGCCTCTTCTTCCTCCTCAGGGGAGGACTCTTCACACCCTTTCCCTGTTGCAGCCTGGTGCCCCTCCCATAAGAGACAGCTTTCCACAAACTTTTCCAGTGTGAGTCCTTTCCACAGGCTGCAGTTCTTCATGAATTCCCCCAGTGTAGATCTTTTCATAAGGTGAAGCCTTCAGGAGCAGACTCTTCCAATATGGGTCCCCTGTGGGCTCACCTGTCCTTCCAAGGGGTCAGCCTGCCTCACCGTGCCCTTCACTGTGAGCTGCAGTGGAACCTCTGCTCCAGCACCTGGAACACCTTTTCCTCTCCGTTTCACTGACCTTGGTGTCTGCAGCACTGTTTCTCTCACATATTCTCACTCCTCTCTGGCTGAAGTTGTCAATTTGTTTCTTTCCCTCACTTCATGAATGTGTTATCCCCGAGGTGCCACCACTGTCCCTGTTGGGTTTCACCTGGGCCAGCAGCAGGTCCATCTCTGAGCTGGCTGGTGTTTGCCTTCTCAGACAGCTTCTTGCAGCTTTTCATGGAAGCCACCCCTGTAGCCTCCTCCCTGCTACCTTTCCACACAAACCAATGCATTCACCAGTCAGGTGTGAGGGTGTGTCCTGGGTGGGATTTTCAATTTCTGCAGTTATTGTTGAAGATTTCTGAACTAGCCAGGCTCACATCCCAGCTATAGGAACAATATAGCTAAAATGCTGTGCCTCTCTATTAGAGAATTTCCTTTGAAAGGCTAGTGCAAGATGTAACCAAACTAGGTGCTGAGAATATAATCAAATAATTTCCTGTTGCTCTGCTTCCCACTTGCTAAAAGAATGCTGTTGCAGGCCCCAGGTGTTTTGCTGCTGTGCTACTGATGATTCTTGAGTGACATTTGCAAGAACAAAGCTATTGTAAACACACTGCTTTCATAGTATCAATTCCTTTCTGTATGAAGGAGTTAGTCAAATGTCAAATAGCTTTCTGTGCTCAGAGGATCAGTGTAACAGGGATTTTGAAGTAGAGGGGAAAGACCAATCTATTTGATGTCACAAAATGGCTCGATGCCACTTTTAAGCTGGAGGTAATGATTCTGCATGATCCTGGTGTTTATACAAACAGATTTGGAAGAAATAGGCATCTGATGAGGTGGTCATGTATGTGAGAAGGCAGATGAGACATCCTGAGTGTGCATTTGCAAAGAGATCCTTCTGCAGTGGGTGCAGAGCATCTGCTCTTGGCTTGAAGCACTGTACTTCTACTAGCAGAGCTTTGTAATCTTTTTCTGATGTTAGTCACTGGAAGGAGAAATCAAAATACAAGGGAGGCACATGTGCGGTGGTACTAATGCCCCCCTGATCCAGTACAGCAATAGCAGTCTAAGAGTATTTTTGCTTCTGCCCCTTCAAACTAATGCATCTGTGTGCACATCTCAGCTGCTGTCTTCTGCCCAGGAGAAAGACAAGAAAAATTAACTGAGCTAGAAACACTCTGAAGCTGCTTGCATTTTGTCCCAGAAATGGAATAAAATTGTTCAAAGTGTAAGAACAAAGATGAGTTGGTCTGTATTTTGTTGTCAAATGGAAATGGAGCAATGCCAAGTTCAGGTTTTTCCTTTATTCATGGTGCTTTCCTTCGCTGCTCAAAAGGATGGCCCAAAGTGCTGGTTCAACGTGGGTCCTAAAATGGAACCATGGAGCAGTGCTTTTCCCAGTTGAAATGTTTGCTTAACATAACTGAGGTATAGTTTGTGCTGAGCCATGTCTTGGGTTAGTAAGGGCTGTGAAAGAGCTGTCACACTGACTCAGGATCACGCAGCTTCTCTGCAGTCACAGCTGATACTGAGATAAGGGGCAGTGCTGTTAGAGTGTGACAGAAGGGCCGTGTGAAATCCCCAGGTGAACTCTTCTGAGAGGCCAGTGGGATGCATTCCTGCATGTCTGGAGACAGGGGCACTGCCACAGTCGAGTGGGAACCGGAGGTCAGCCCTGTCCTTCTCTCAGGTTAGGCCAGGGCAAGAATGAAGTGTCTTTTAGGCTTTAAGTCCCATACACTTAAGAATATTCATCATCCTTTTGCATCTTCATAAGACTGTTGTGGTTATTCTCTCTTTTTCTCTAGAAGCCAGATCTGGATCTCACTCTACTGTGCCATGCCTTCTCTCCTAATGTGGTTATGGGATCATGCCAATGCCAATGACCATTTCATCTCTCTGCTGCTACCAGAAAAGAGAGAGCAAGAACTTCCAAAATAAGTGTCTAGAGAGGCTGCAGTGGTGCTGTGTAGTTATGAGGAGGCTATCCAAAGGGATGCCACGCTGGCAGGGACTAATTGTCCAACTGCAGCCTAGTTCTGCTCATACTCCTCTGTCCTTTGTTTTTGTGCCCATTTTCCTGCAAAGCATCGTGAAGTTGCCTGACACAAAACAGGTGGAGCTGTATCAAATAGTACTTGTTTTCTCAGTTCATGTGTCTATTTTTTGGGGATAAAACTGCTCTGAAACGCTTCTGATTTGATGCATGAGAGGGCAATAAAATAGAAAATTTATCATTAGCCTGTAACCTGCGGGTATTATTATTCCACAGATCCTGTGACAAGAAAGGTAACTTTCTGTATGCTCTGCAGTGCAGCCACTGCTACAGTGGGACACCATATTCTTCCACCTCTCTCAGTTTTAGAAGTGTGTTTGACCCTTAAATTCTGTTTTAATGACTCCTTTAGGGGCAGATTTAAAAATGAAAATAACTCTGAAAACAAATCAAATACATACAATTTGACTGCCAGCAGCAGAAACTATTAAGGGAAGATCTAATCCATCCTCTTATAGCTGTGAATATGTAAACAAGTTAAAATAATTAATTTCATATCTTAGATTAAAGGATGTATTTCAGATTAATATTTATCTTATTAGTTTTCTTTGAATTAAAAATAATAATAATGTGGTGTTTTAAGCAAGCTGTGGTCTACTTGGAAATTAATGAGAATGATGAATCTGAAAATCCATTTTGCTTAGTGTGTTGCTCCACACAGTAAAATGGAATGAAATAGGGACAGTTCATATCCCAACAGACAATGGATTTGGTAACTGCCTGCATCAAAAGATTTTAAAATTTTTTTTGTTTATAAAAATAGAAAACCATATTAAAGTTTTGGAATTAAATACAAATTTAGTGTTTTGGATCTTCCCATTAAAAAGTTTCCCTCAAAGCTCTTCTGACCTACAGTTTCATGGCTGTGATTCAAGCCTTTTTTTAAATGACTGGCTTATCCTAGACATCCCTCCTTGTTTTTAGCTAACTTCTGCACAGTTGACAACAATGTTAAGGTATTCATCTAGTTGAATAAAGAAACAACTAACCGGCTTAAAAAAACCAACACATTTTGAATGCCTTTAACAGAATTATTTTCCCTTCCAAGCTGGTGTTTTGTAAAGTCTATTGCATATCCTAAGACCTTCTTTAAGAGAAGGAGCCCATCTCTTCTCAACAGAGCTTCTTGAAATATGGCTTCATACTGAGAAAGCCAAAGACTTTGTGATGCTACCACTTTCATCAACTGAAATAATTGAATATTAAAAAAAAAATAAATCCGTGACCAAATCTTTCATTAACTCTCACATAGGTATTGTCCTGCTTTTTCCTACTCAGGGCAATTCATAGAAGACAACTGAGTGAGATGGAGCTCAGAAAGCTTTCTGAAAGATATATGCTGTGAGGCTGCTGGTTACTTTGTTGATTTAAGGCCAAATCTCAGTTAACACCATTTGTTTTCTCTTTGCAGTATCCAAGGAGTTATTCAGGGTACTTCCTCATATGAGTCAACACAGCATACCGTTCCTGTTCTTAATTTTTATAGCCAATTAGGACCCTCCTCTGCCTTGCTAACTCTCCTGTATCATCACATAAAGGCAGCAGGGCTGAGCCAAGAAATCTGTGTGTGTGGGCATGAACATGCAGCAAGTTCATAGACCCTGATGTCTCCCCACAGTGTATAAAGCACAGGCTGGAGGAATTTTTACAGGGCTTTAAGCAAACATGGGTGGGTTTACTATTCCCCCCCGAGCAGCCATGCGACATTGTATAACTATCAGGTCCTGGGAGATTAAATGCATCTTGTGAGTTGAAAATCTTGGATCTCTTCCCAGCAGCTTTGTGTGTGTGTGTGTGTCTGCTTTATTGATAAAATAGTGCAATCTGATGTGTGCACGTGTTGGTTCTGTTAATGGCCCCACTAAGAGGCCTTTGGCAGAAGGTGGAAACTGTGTAAATGTTACAGACAATTTGCTGTGGGTCAGATTGGGTCTCACAGGGAGTGTCCATATTGACACTTGGATATATCACCCAGCACAGAGGGAAAATGGGCCTGCAGCCTCCACTTTTTGTGGGTATTTATACATAGGAGGGCATTTAAAACAATCCTTGGATCAAAATGTGGTAGGAAGGGGAATGTACGAACAAGGTGCGATATTGTCTGTTGGAAAGTGTGGGGAACTGCTCTGTGAATGCTGTGAAAACTTAAGGTACAGATTTCACTGCTGCCATTCACAGTGACTGGGGAGGAATATCTTGAGTCGATCTTACATTTCTGATGCTAATATATTGAGTGTCTGATTATTTGTCTCATTTAGCCAAGAAACCAACTAATTCTCGATAGGCAAAACTTCCCAGACTCCAATACCTCTGAGGGAAATGGATGAGTCTGGAGGTAGAAATGGAAGGGAGTTTCAACCCCATGAAGTTTCTCTCACAATGACATGGAAATTTTTTGAGCAACATGCAAAACTCTCTTGCATAAATAGTTGTTTAAAAGATAATCAATAATTTGTAATAATTAATAATAATTCGTTTAAAAGAGAAAATATTAGTGAATAGGGAGAGAGATATTTAAAATATTTCAAATCACCATTGTTAAGGGAAAAAAAACCCCAGGTATGCAATGTGATAGAATTCCACCTCTTCTTTACAGACCTAGCTGTGATTTGGAGCCTGCTGGGAATAGGTAAGAGGCAGAAAAATTCAGTAATACACCAATTTAAATTCCCCAGCAACACCATTACAAATTTGGGAACATTGGATAAACAAGAAGTTTGGCAATCAGTGGCTTCTCCCTCCATAGAGCTCAATCTTCAGCAGAAAGTGAAAAAAGGGTGGGTGAGGTGATAAATAAGAGGTGCAAGATAACATTCTGCTGTATCACCAAGTTGCACCTGGCAGAGAGTGTCAGGTCTGACTGGGGAGATTCCTTTGGTGTGGGAGAAGTGGCCAGTTATCATCTGAAAATTGGATGCAGTGCCTGTCACAGCCTTGACCATCTTGACTAGACACTGCTCAATTTATTAAAATAAAAAAAATACAGATAACACTGGGACTATGTGGGAAAGTTTGTTGGGTGTTTTTTTGTGTTTTTTTTTTTTTTTTTTTTTTTTGTTTTGTTTTGTTTTGTTTTGTTTTGTTTGTTTTGTTTTTTTTTAATGTGGCAGACACAGAACCAGAGCCATGAAAGCAGTGTGCCTGCTCCAAGTGAAATGCTCCCCTGGAATTCAGGTCCAGTCTCCCAGTATGACATAGGGCAGTAAGGCAGCCAAGGGTGGGGTTGTTTGCTTGGGGCTTTTTTTGGACAATGTGCAGTTGGGCAGGGTGCTGGCAGACAAATCCAGAGGGAGTTGCTTCTAGGAATATAGGCACCTTATTCCAAGCATTCATCTTTGGGATTCTTTGTGATGAGCTGTTTTCATGGACATATGGAACAATCCAATTTGAAAGGGATCTTGAAAGATCATCTGGTCCAACCTTTCATGGGAAAGGGAGCCTAGATGTGATTATCCAGCACCCAGTCCAGTCCTGTCTTGAATGCCTCCACTAATTGCTCCTTGATTTTTGTGCCCCTTAATGAAACTTGGGCACATGGGGGCTTCAGGGCTGTGTTTGTGTGAGGCTATTGTACTTTGAGTTGGAACCCCTAACGTTGGAAATGTGATTCCAGGATAGCAGCTGCTCCTGCGCGTGTGCTGAAATTAAGCAGTGAGGGTTGCTGCATGTCTGAAGTGAGATGTGACTCTGGGCCAGGTCTGTGGGTTTTCTTTCCTTAGGAACTGAGGTATGGGGCTGATGAAGAGAGGCAGGTTGGTATCTGCCTCACACCTCGTTCTGATATAAATCAGCGGGCACCCAGACCTGTTACCTGCTCCTCAGCAGCACTCCTGCTCCCGGAATTTAAATGTGATTGTAGTTGTCAGAAGTTGTCAGAAATGTGAGTAACTACTCCTTTAATAAACAACAGCTCAAGACTGCATCTCTTGGGCAAAACTCAGTTTTTCTTAGCAAGATGTAAACACTACTTTTAATAAGGAAAATAGGTTCTTTCTGCTCCTGCATGGATCCTCATGGTAGAATCACCATTTCATTATAGGATGTGAGAGAGCACACCAGGGCTAGTTTCTCATCATGGTTCATTGATATCTGAAGAGCACAATGACTGTGATTCCAATCCTAGGGATACAATGCTCAACTTTCAGTGTTGCACCACTCACTTGACTTTTGAACACCCCACAGACTGAAGCTGGAGGCACACCAGCTGCATTCTTTTCTTCACCCCAAAGGGAAAGAGATTGAGGAAGCTGCCATAATAACAATTAGCCCTACAGGCCTACCATACTGAGGAAGGAAATAACATGAGTATGTTGCCCTCCTGTAAAGGAACACATAGTGTTTCATGTCTAATACAAGCCTTATTACAATAACACCTCACAGTCCATTGTATTGCACATTCACATTGAGAAGCAATCCCTGCCTGAGAGTGCTTGCAATTAAACGTGAGGCTGGCAGACAAAGTGGTGTCCCCTGAGTATCTCCAGTGTATTCAGGCACAGGTCATTAAAGTGTTTCACAGCCTAACTACCACTGAGGACTGTAACAAAGTCAGAAACTGAACGCAGATAGAGTCCTGTTCCCATGACTTAGCCACAAATAAGCCTTTCATCTCTTTGCCTTTTGAATACTCTTCTGAGAACATCAGGTTCTACAAACATATCATGTGTCTGTGTTGCTGGACAAGCCACCTGCCAGCAGCTCTCCCAGGCAGGCAGGGCTTCATCAAAATGATTTTCTGAAATGTTAGTAAAGTTAGAAAAACACAAACCAAACAAAAAGAACCAAACCACACACCAAACCCTTGAGATTGGGAATATTTAAAGGCAATTTGCAGAAGTCTCTTCTTCAATATGATAATGAACTGAAGAATTGAAATCACTTAACTTCATTTACAAATCATGAATATGTATCAGTGCCTTTAAATGAAAGGACGACTAAAACAGATATAGTGTTTGTTCAATTCATTAAAAGGAAGACAATTTATCAGGAGGTTTTTCCACCCTTAAACTAAAGCTATATGCAAATGTCAGTAAATCAAGACCTTGCTCTAATTCTGCAGCATGATGAATATTTTTATAATCCTAATTAGAACCAGTCATTTAGTTCAGCAATTTCCCCCAATCTAGCCAATTTGAAATTAAAATAGATGCCTTGATTACAAAACTCATTAGCAAAGAAGCACCCTTTTTGCTAACCAGTTCATTTGGAATGCACAAGCTGAATGAAGTGAGGAGCACTTGTGTTGTCAATTGCCGTAAGTGAAGTGAGCCTTAATTGTTGGCATTGTGAAGTATTTGTATTGCTGCATGTTTCATTGCAGTGTAATATATCATTCATTAAATGTAACAAAAGCAGTTTTAAAATGATTTAATTAAGTGATGTTGGTGCACCAGGTAATTTTTATAAAGTCAGATGTCACAATTGTTTGCATTTGAAGTATTGATGGGCATTACTGTCAGAAAAAAGACATATGACTCTACATTTATCACTCTGATTATGGTAGGCCTGGCAGTTTTAATAGGAGATGGGAAATTAAGTTATGCAACCTTGGCTCTACTTCAGAAATGCCCAATGAATTTTGTCCTGGCAAAATACTGAACTTTGGGCTTGTGATGATTTGTGATGGCAAAGAGAAAGTAACGGCTTGTGAAACGTGATTCAGCCAGAACAGACTTTCCTATTGCTTGTTATTTATGTTATAGTCACTTCATGAGCAGGTTTTACTTTGAAAAGGAAAATATAGAGATAAATGGAGCAAGACACATTTGATGCTTAAATGTGCTCTTCTGCTGGAGCAACCTAGTTTATTGTGTAACAGAGCAAGGATCCTGTGGCTTATTCCTGGGCCATGCTAAATCATGGCTGTATATTGATTTTATCTGGAGCCTAAGTGGGGTGAAGAGTGGTTATAAATATAGCAGATGGGAATAAAAATGAAGGAGTGAAGAAGGCTGGAGGATAAGAACACCGGGGGCATGATTTATTTTGCCTGACTGTAGAGATCTAAAATGTTGCAATGCACGCCTACATTGGGTGTCGAGGCTTCACATCGTGGTTGGTGGTGATCTACTGAATGGTGTTGATTGATTTTTGGAAGCAAATGTAGGTGGCTCTTTCAGGATGAGGTAGATTGTACCTTGGACTCATTTGTATTGACCAGGCCTCCGCTGAGTGTCAGGGAAGTAATTTCCTTTGCTGAGATGTAACTATTTGCTGTATTACCTGAGATTAGGGGACTTGAAACCAACCCTGCTGTCTTGGACGCGTGCAAAATGGATTACAAGGGATACGATTCCAATATGATAAAAACAGCAAAAAGCATTAAGTTTCCCAGTTCCTGTTATAGTGCCTACAGATTCCAATGACCCTCACCCTGGAGGGGAGAGCAGACATGATGTGCAAACAAAGAAGGTGTTCCCACCCTTCTGTTTTTCTTTTCCTTGGGGCGGCCAGCTGGATGGGTGATGCTGAGGGGTGAAGGTACAGTCCTTTCCCCCTCAACCCCCCAAACCAGCACCTGCATGTGTCTGTTTGTTACATCACCAGCAACCAAGGACAGGGGCAGCCTCTGAGGGTGCTTCTAGAGGGGTGCATTTCCCTGTGCTGGGCTGGGAGCTTGCAGTCAGGAGTAGGAATGGCAGGGCTGGAAATAGCAGGCTGGCCCTTGCTCTCTGTTCTGCCCCTAAGGCAGGGGCATTTCAGCTTCCTGAAATCAAGATCTTTTTATACAGTTGAGAGATGCATATCTGAGAGACAAAGAAAGAGAAAACTCCAGAAGGCAACAAAGCAGGAACTGATACTTATTTCCTGGCAGAACTTCCAGTGTGGTTGGGGTGGGGACCCTACGTGAGAATTTGTCCTCAGCAGGTGCTGTAGTAGTAAAAGGGCTGCAAGGCAGAGAGGGTCCTTTTATGCTGTAGCACAGCAATCCGTTAAAAAGCTCACATATCTAATTTTGAATCACTTTGTGTCTATTGTGTGAAACAGGTTTATGTAATACTAGAAGCTTGTGTGGTTTTTTCTCGTATTGCCCTTTGCAAGCAGGCTCCTCTCTGTCACTCGTGCCTCTCCTTTTTGAGTCACAACAAAACATCCCTGTCTCCAGTGCTTGTTTTCAGTGGGGAAATGGACCATGTTCTGATCTGATAGCATACCTGAAGTGATTTACAAAGGATGTGTGCAGTCACACACACTAGTGAAATGCTAGTAGAATTGGAAATTTTACCAAAAAAAAAAAAAAAAAAGGAACAAAACCCCCAAGATCTTCATAGTGTCCTGATTCCAGCACTGTTCTTCTGCAGGGCATTTATGCTTCTAAGACACATATCTGTATTCATGGTTGCAGATGCTGCACATCTTCAGTTGTGTTTTGGTGCATATTTCAGCTGGGTCTCCATATTGGTTGTCTGGGAGAAGAATGTGACTTGTTTGTGTAGGGGGTGCACACACCTGTGTGCAGGTTTGAATTACTGCAGTAGAAACCCCACAGTAGTTTTGTGACAGTTACAAGAAGTTCTTCCAGACTAATAAAATTCTTTAGCTTTGTGTTCAGTTGATTTTTATAGGACTATGGGTGGCTGTAAAATGAAAGTTAGGCCATGATGCAGTAAAATTTTGGTTCATTGGAAATATTGTGGATATGATAAAAGGAGGAGCCGAGGCACCAAAATGAAGGGTGATATTTTTGAGAGGAGAACAATTGATCAAAGAAACAACAAAACTTAAAGCTTTATAGAAAATCCTTGTGATTCTGTAGTGCAAAGGGAGGAAAACGGGATCCTTCCCACAGCCTCCTACCTTGGGCAGCTCATTTCTGCCAGAGGTTCAGTGATCATAAACTGTCTGAATATAGATTTTGTAGCATTTTATACTTGCAGTGTTCAAGAGATAACAGCACGTACAAATATCGTGTTAGGAGAATATACTGGACCCAAGGGGACTTTCCTGCCATATAGTAAGAGAACAATAATGTCATCAAAAGTTTTGCTGCCAAAACAGGACTCCAGTTTTGTCCTCTAACACAGCACTTTCTTCAGGCCAGTTGATTTTTTCAGATCTTGGTGCAAGTCCACAAGAGATATGCACACATACCCAGCGGCACAGATGTCACGAGTCTGAAAGTTCTGTTCCAAAATTGAGTCTGATATTCCCTAGCTACATGAGTTGTACTTTTTCTCTAGTGACAGCATGAAAAAAGCTGGTTTATTTTTCCTTTGCGGCCATCCACTATGAGTTATGCTGTACCATCACTGTGAACCTAGGTTGATATCAGAAATTAAAGTTACATGAAATCAAGTTTGATGAGTTGTTGTTGACTATAGTTGTTGCCTTGAATTGAGTTTGTGTAGTCCTGTGGCTTTGGAGGGGCTTTTTCCTTCACACTACTTCATAAGGTGGGTTGAAGGTACCTAGAGTTTTAACTAAATGCAATAAATAACTTAAATATAGACACCATAGAATATTTACAAACCTAGAGAGCTGCTGAGAGAGGCTAGCTAAGAGCTTCCTTTTTCTTGCAAGGTCTGCAACTGCAGATTCATTTATTCCAAAGGTACACAGTTTGATTGCAGGAACTGGGTGATGGATGAATCAAAGATGACAGTGTAAATGGTGCCTGCCCAGCAGCCTGGAGGGATCCCTGGAACATGTGAGTTTCTCATCTGGTGATTTTTCTGGCAGTGATGCCTCGCTGCAGTGACAGTCTCTGCTCCAGCTGTCAAGCTAAATTGTTCCTGATGGTGGCTGGTATTTACAATGATGCTGTTCGTTTGGGCTCCTCCAGCAGACACTCTCCCTTGCATGTTTGGATTGGGTGAACTGAATCTCTTTGAGGTCCAGGGAGGAATCTCGTTTTCCATGAGGCTTCTTACTCTTCCCTTCCTGCGTGTGATCTCTGGCTTGGCTGTGAACGTGTGGAGATGGAGGCCTGTGTATTCGGGCTCTGCTTTTCCCTTCACTTGTTGCCTATTGTCACTGCACGGATTGCCAGGGATTCTGGTCAAAAAGGAATTTAGCTTGCTAAAGGTGAACTGAATTACTCCACTGGATTTTAGGTGTACTGCAAGAGCAGTACTGGAGAGTATCTTCAAGATAGCAGAGACCCTCATGGAGACCAGAGTTGGCTGTTGAGTAGGAGAGTGAGGCTGAAAGGAATCTAACTTTCTTTATTATATTGCATGTTCAAGCTTGCAGAAGCCTCTTGATTCATTGTAGGACAGGATATGAAAAATACATGGTAATGGAGATGGCCTAGAAGAGCGAATTGTGCAAGAGCTGCAGTGTTTGAGCAGGAGATAATATCTGCTGAAGCTGCATCTTCAGTGCTATCACAAATTGAAGTTTTCTACCTTGTTTTTATAATCTTTTTTGCTCATGGAATGCATTTCACAGTAAGAGTTGTCCTATGACCTGCTTCTGTATTTTCTTTAGAGGGACATAAAATTCCCATGAGGTAAGGCTGGCTTTTCTCTGGTCTGGTTTGGTGCACTATTTGCCCTCTGTTCCAAGCAGAATAGAGCACAGGCTGTGTGTGTGGACCAGAGCCATCCAGAGAGGGATTCCTCCCAGTGCAGAATGTGTACATGTCCTAACCATTACCTGTCCATCTAATGTATTTTCCCAGAAGACTATCAGGATAGCAGTGGGGGCTTATCCATGACCAAAACAGACGGGGGTAGGATGTGTGTGGTGTCTGCCTATCAATGCCTGCTCTGCACCCACAGAGCATCCCTGACAGAACCCACAGCCTCAGGCTGAGGGGGCACGGTGCCCTCGTGGGGGATGCAGTAGAAGAGAATGGACAGTTTGTGAGACAGCTCTGACTTTGTGAAGAAATAAAACACCCTGAGAAGTGGGGTGCAGGTCCTAAGGGTCTGTGAGGTTTGGTGCTCTTCAGCTGGTGAGATGAGAACCAAATGGAATGGGCAACAGCACTCTGTCAGGGCAGATCCCGAGTGAGAGCAGCATTGTCACCCGTGTGAGATGAGTTCAGGTGTGTGTCTGCTCAGTCTCTCAGTGTGGTGGGCCACAAAAACTGGGGAACTATTTTAAATAACCACCCTTGTCTGTGAAAATGCTGTTGAATAACAAACTGCATTGGGTGGCAGGTGTGTGTGTTAAATAACATGCAATTTAAACTGGGGCAGAATACATTGCTTTAATTTTGCCTAAATGACACATACTGCTTGAGACCAGACTAATATTTCTTTCAAGCTGTGTGAAGTTTTTTACATGAACAATGACTATGTCTCAGAAAAAACTGCTGTTCTAAATGCAGTTTCAAAACCTATTCATTAATGTCCATGTACACACTTCCAGAATTTTTTTTTTCCATGTAAAGAAACAAATCAGAAAAATCTTATATGAATTTAGAAGGTGGTTTGATGGTGTGAAATCTATTTCTTCAACTAATCTGAAAAAATCCCTGTGCCATTAAATCCTGGCCTGTATAATATAGAGGTTAACCTACAGATAGTGCCACAGGGTTTGTAAAGGAAGGAGGAGAGGAAGAGCCAAGCATGTGATTGTAGCTCCATGTCCCACTTTGGCTAATGCCTCAGCTTCTCCTGCTTTGTCCCTTGTAGTCTTGTGCTCAATAAACAAGAAAGATTGGTCTGTAATAGCAACGAATGTACCCAGATGCTTGCACTGTAATTAAAGGCATATATCACACAATAAAGCGCATTTGAATGAAAAATCTTCCCATTAGACATGTGGTTCACATTTATTTCCCCTGATTGTTAAAGTTCTGGAGTATAACCATTGATGGAGTGTAAGGAGGGATTTCTAAAGGGCTGCAATGTGAAGCCCCCAGGAGCAAATGAAGTTTTGCTGTTGGGCTGGGAGGGCACAGAGCTCCTCAGTGCAGGCTGACCTGCACAGCAGCAGTGGCTTCATCCATGTGGTTGGTGGATCCAATTAGCACAAGCCTCAGACCCAAGGCTGCCTAAGGATTTTTAAGCTGAAGAAACGGGACTAAGGGACCAGCCTGGCTTTGAGACAGAAAAATCAGCAGCCGTTAGAGGCGATTCAGTCTTTTGTGAATGTTAAAGAGCTGATCTGAGGGAAAAAGGAGTGAAGCCTCCTCTGTGGACAACAGGAGCAACCTGAAACCTCCCTCTACCACTGGCTGAGCCCATTGGATACCAATAGAAGAAATGCTGGTAAAGATAACTCCTGGTGCACCTTGTAGCCTCTGGTAGCAGGAGGCAGCTCTGCCATCTCCATCCCATTCTGATCTCTTCATGGTCCCAGTGTTGTTTGCTTGTTGCTGTTCTCTACTTTAGTCCTCAAACTCTATAGCTGATTTTGAAATGGTTAAAAAAATCATGGAGAAAGGAATTAATAAGCAATCAGAAAAGTTAGCCCTCCCTCAAAATGGCATTTCTATTTATAGTACCTTTTGTGAGTTGCTAAAGCTAAATTCCTTAGAAATGATTGAAATGTGTTTTTATTGACCAAATTGAACATATTTTTTTCTCCAGATTTTCAGTTCAAGGAAAAAAAAAAGATGGAAATAATATTTTTCTTCTTGGTTCTGCACCACTGTAGCATTTCTGGAGGTAAGGGAAAAGCACGCCAAAAAAGAGCCTGTTTCACCCAGGGCTAAAACATACCTTAAGGTCTTTGTGATACTCCCTTGTGACCCTGCTCCTGTTACAGCTGTATCTGGACTTCTTTTTCCAATAGAAACCAGTCATGGAGTAGAAAAGCAAAAGATGCTCTGCACTTAGCAGAAATACCAAATTTTTGGCTGAGTGTGCTTGGTTCCAGTAAGGCTTAAGAAAAATTGAATTGTGGCGGTTTTTAAATGGACTTTTTTTCACCAGTTTAATCCACTTTTGTCTTTTTCTTAGACATGTAGTGGCAAAGCAAACAGAGTGTGCTTTCAGCATCAAGTTTAAAGTGGACCCATTGAGTGAAAGCATTTTTTTAACTATGAAACCCTGAAACTTGACATCAGTGCATTGTCTTAACCTGTCTGGCTTCATTAGAAACCAGGCTGGGATTGAGCTATACAATTACATCCTGAAGCCAGACGTTTCCAAAGCATTTGGTCTTTGTGCAGAACTTCCCTGGCCAATGTCTTACCATGGTGGGATGGAGACTGAGTTTCTTTTGCCTGGAGACCTAATCTGACAAGCATGTGAAATACTTGTCTTAAAATGCAGAAGAAAAACCTTCCCAGCTTCTGAAACCTTTACTTTTTTTTTCCTCTCTGTATGGGACAGGTGACAAAAGTGCATTTAGCATTTAATTTTTGTCTTGACCAGTTTTCAAAATGGTTTGTTTCTAGTGTCCCATCTATTATACAACCTCTGTAGGGAACTGAGCAGCTCTGGTGAGTCTCAGACATACTTTAGTTTGGGTATGTTCTCTTTCCATGCCTAAGACAATCTGGCAGTACAATGCTAGAGAAGAACCCTGGGCTGCAGTGAGGTCTCCTGATGCAGCTTTTAATCACCTGGAAAGGAAATCAAAGTAAAGAGATAAACTGGTCCATTTCTTTTCATTACAATTACTAGTTTTTACTACTCTGTGTAAACAAAGGCCATAAATTTGGTGCTGGTAGACTTCTTTCTACTAAGTTCAGCCCCACCAGCTGTTGTACAAATCTTTTGGCTCAAGAAGTAGGATTTATTTTTAGCTTCTTTAGTGTGGAGCTGTCGAGGGTGCCTTACCTGAACTGTGGTTTCCAGGCAGCCTGTGACAAGAAAAGAGAAGGATAAGTTTTTTCCCATTATTTAAGGGTCCAGAAGCACTCCCAAATTTTAGATCTCAGCACCACTGGAGCCCTGCCTTGCAGGGTGGCAGGGATAGGTGTTTCCCTTGGAGGGGTTGGAAAGAGCAAGCACAGGTAGTTCTTGAGCTGGTTATCAGCTTGAGGGTGACATTACCCTTTGTGTCCCTGTTGGCAACCCTTGACACTCCAGAGGTGTTTCTCTAAGGCCCAGACTGAGGGGAATTATGGAATAGAAGAAAGAGAGGAATACCCTGAATCTTTTTTTGAATGCAGCTTTTTCTGCTGTGGGTAATAAAGCTGCTTCCATGCCAAGGGTTGCTCCTGACCTGGTTTCAGCCACACAACTGAAATATTTTAGACCTGAGTCCTGTACCTACAATGCTGGGAGTAACATATCCTGCCTCCCAGGCGAAAGGGAAACCCCACAGACCTCACAGTTTAAACATTACACTGATGCTGTGAAAGGGAGAGGTGAGCATCTGTCCTTAGAAAAGCAGGGATGGAAGAGGTGATAAGGAAGTAGAGTGTGTTTCTGGGGTACCATTAGCTGTCTTCATGGTTATGCTGAATCTATCCTGTGTTCAACTGGCCATTGTCAGACATGGCTTATCTGTTCTGTACTCTGGAGACTGAAAAGTGTTGTGAATTTTTCCTCCAGTTCATTTTCCTTCTAGGAATGACCTTTCTGAAATATTAATGATGACATCCTTCTTGTTTTGCAATTTCATCTGTAACACACAAGTGTGGAGAAAAGATGCAACTTGGAATTTTCTGAGAATTTGCAACTTTTTCTGAGCCTTTAATTTTTTTCTAGTGCTAATGTTTTTTTTTTCTGTCTGTAGAGAAAATTTAAGACCCTGAAACAGACTTTCTTTTCTGAGTTATCCTTTGCATGCAGTCCAATTTCCTACAGAAATGTTGACCTAATTTCATTTTTCTTCTGCCCTGGTTTGAGTTTTTGGCAGGATCCCTCCACACATCTTGTAGATTTTTCCCACCAGCTGTGGCTGAGAAGGTGTTGGTTTGCTTTGTGCTTTTCTGGGATCAGAGCCATTTTTTCATGTAAGCAATCTGAGCTACTGCTCGGGATCTTGCTCTTCTGAGGCCAAGCAGACCAGGCTGATCTGACCCTCCTCTTCCATAGCGTGTCAGCTGCTGCCAAGTTATTACCACTAGACCTGCTCTCACCCTGATACATTTATTTTGGATACATCTTTCCATCATCAGCTGCATGTGTTTTCTGGAGGAAGTATAATTTTTTGTGTAATAAATGAACTGTTCCTCTAAATGCATGTATTTTAGGTGATCTTCCTGCATTTGTCTGACATTATTTGCACTCTTGGATGGCTGGCAGGCAGAAAACTGTGGAGAGAGTCTCACTAGATGTTTTCTCAGGCCAATAGATCTGATTTCATAGCAACAAATAATATTTGATTTTATTTGCTTATAGGTTTTATGTATGTTCCTGGTGCCCTTCTTCTTATGTATACATGAAAGCCTACGAATATCAAAGCTCTGTGAATTTCTTTAGTCTGTTTTCTATTGCTTTTCAGTCTATAAATGACATCTATACATGCTTCTTGCAGTGATGGAGAGTATCCAGGCTATGATATGCTTGGTCTTTCTTGGTCTTGCCTTCAGCCTTCATTCTTCTCTGTGCTTCCCCCATGAAGACCAAGCAGGTCAGCCTGGGAGCAGGGAACAGATCATGTCTCTGGTGGGGTCATCTCCTTCTCTACTAGTTGCTCTGAGCTTTTGTAGTGTCTGTCTACAGACACTGGAAGATCTCAAGGCTTGAAAAATGAGCAGTTTTAGAAGAGTCTTGCTTGTCTAAAAAAGAGCCTTGGTGACTAGCTCGGACATGGATAACTAAAAACGAGGTTGAGTCTCTCCCTGTGTTTCCTTCATTGCGTGTTCTTCTCCTCTCACTTCATAAATGGAATTGAAGCACACCAGTTTTTCATGCTGCTCCAGTTCTGAGAAGCTTTACTTCTCTAGGAAAACCATCCTTTTTCTTACTTTTTCTTTTCTTTTCTTCTTCTTCTTCTTTTTTTTTTTTTTTTTTTTTTTTTTTTTTTTTTTTTTTTGTAGCTCTCATTGGTAAAATAAACAAAACACCCAAACCCAAATTACCCACAACCCTGAACAAGATCTTCCAAGGCAGCCAACATGATGTGTCACCCTGAGAGTTCGTACTGGAGAATTGCAACAGCATTTTTCATATGCAACACAGTGCATGCATGTCTGTATTCTTCACAGTTCTATAATTCTGAATATGTTTCTGGCACATTGCTTGTGTTTGTGGCACAGAATCTGACACCAGGGATAAAGCCCCTTCCTTAAGTGCCTTGCCAATTCACTTGGAAACAATGCTGGTGCGAAATAAAATGCTGCCACTGTTTTTAGGGTTTGAAGAGGAAGCATTCTGCCTGTGGCACATAGAATCCTTATGATTCAGATTTGTGCTGAGCAAAACAAGCAGGAGTTAAGGTCTGGCCTGTAGTGACACAAAGCTGTGTATCACTGGGGCTGCCAACATCTTTCCTCGCACAGATTGTGTTCCTGGGGAGCTGCAGGGCTGTGTTGGTGGATGTGATATGTTTGGTGCTACAGTCCTTGAGTGAGGAGTATCGTGATGCTGTTTGGATAAATATTTGCCATTTATCTTTTTGATGGTAGAGCCTTTCCTATTTTAAGTGATTGGGTCTGACTAGGCTCCTGAGCAGAGGCAGAGCCAGATTCACTGTGTGCTGCTCTTCAGCTCCATCAAGAGACAAGACCAGCCCAAACAAACATATTTCAGCCATCAGATTATGTCAAATAACAAAAGGAGATGCAGAAAGGGCCATACCTTCACAATACCACCCCCATGGTATGCTGGAGTCCACCCCTCTTGAACCAATGTGTTGGAGTGCTCCAGGAGGTGGAAATGGCAGAGATTACTTGTCACTAAAGAGACAGAGCAGAGCTTTAAAATGAGAAAATCTTGGCACCTTACCTACATAATTTCTTTTTCCTTTGCTTAGTATTCAGCCTTAGGACAAATAATTTCTGTTGAAATCTACTGTACTTTCTACTAAATTTGTTGTCTTTTCTAAAGCTTGTCTTCTCCCGTGAAGGGAGATAAACAAAAAGTATGTGTATATATTCAATTTTAATGCATACTAGAAATCACTTTAGTGTATGTTTTATTTATTTATTCAACACTAACCTTTGCATTTGCATCTGTAAATAATACTATGAAACTGAACTGGGCCAGGCAGGCCTTTCAGGGATTTGTTCTGTCATACAGCCTTAAGACTCAGTCATCTGGTTAAAATTTGAAGTGGATGCCCCAAAAAAATAGGTGAATAATAAATAAAAATATTGAAATGAATAATATCCTCTTTATCTGAAATCATATGAAGTTCAGTTTAATCCTTCTGACATCAGTCAGCCTGAGCCTTAACAGAGAAAAGAAAGGAAAAAAACCCCAGACCAACAGCTGGTCTCTGGTTTTTAACTTGATACAGAGCAGGATGCTCCCTGAAAGAGACACTGGATGGTTGAAAGAGATTGTGCTTTGTGTCCCTGAGCTTTCTGTAGCTACTGCTGTTAAGCTGCTGCAGAAGAAAAGGAAATGCCAGGGGCAAAAGATAAAAGAGGATTGAAGGAAATGGCTGTATGTTGCTAATCTTTCCCTCTCATGGTGAGAATGGTTAATCCATTGCAGAATACAGTCAGGATGTTAGACCCACTTGGACTTGCTTGTGAGCATGACTTAGCTGGGACTGAGCTGCCTGAAGCCTGGCCAACTTGCACCTGTAGTCAGGACACACAAAGGATAACCAAGCTGTTCGATGCAGCTCGGTCTGTGCTGAGGTCCTTGTGTGTGTAAAAACCATGTCCAGTGACTGAAGGAATATTCCTGGCAGGAACTGTGCTAAAGTCAGGGCAGAGTTGTAGCACTGTAGAGTTTTGACTTTGGAGTGTGGATTCTCAGTTACTGTTTCTACAAACCTGTGTGTTCTGAGAATCTTTATCAGATTCTTAATATTGATGCTGATGTCATAAGCCTAATCTCAAATTTGGACAAGGAATTTTCTTTTCCTGGCTCCTTTAATTAAAAAAGACAAGCCATGTTTTGCTATTTTTATTTTGTATCTACACAGAATTCCTTTTGGGGCAGAGGATTCTATCATATTTTTTTAGACAATCACCTGAAAAGCAGAGGAAGTCTGGCTGTTGTGGACTTCTATGCAATATGTTACCCTATGTAGAGACAGTGTTAAAGAAATATGGCCAAATTAGAATTTTCAGATAATAGCTGATCTCCTGAAGAACATGGGGCAAAAAATCCTTCCTAATATTTCTTACAACAAGCTCAGTGATGTTGGCTGAAATTTACATTGTTAGAGTCCTTTTTGACATGCAGATTGAAGGATGTCTGCTTCCATAACTTTCCTCCTTTTGTTTTACTGGCAGCTTGTGCTGTTACTGGCCAAACTGACATTCCTGTTGGCATAAATACAAATGCCTGATTCTTTTGTCCTTACACATATCAGTTGTATTTGATACTTGATAGAGCCTGAATTTCAGTTTCTAACTTTCTTTTGCCGGCTATTCAGTGATTTGGTTGTGTGGTTGAGTACAAACATAGCAAGAATTAATCAACTGCCTCAGGCTTTGGACGCTGCTCAAACAACCCTTTCCAATCATCTTTCTAAATTGATCTATGGTCCAGCTCTGATGTGGCTGCTGCATCTCTGTGGTCAAAGATACAGCCCCTTCAAGAAATGTTAATATTCAGTGTGAGGACATGTGGTTTATCTTCCCAGTCACACACAGCCATCCATCACAGCGGTGCCACAGGACACATCACTAGGTTGTGAACCCTCACAGGCTGAACATGGACCTGCCTCCAATTTGCAAATCCAGTTACTCAAATCAAATGCAATGCAGAATCTCATGTGCTCAGATGATATAATTTTCCCATTAAGGACTTAAATTTGGCTATTACAAATATTTAAGTTTTTCAGTTCTGTTATCTACCGCCTTAGCTGGCAATCCACCCTTGTTGTGTTAAGCCAGAATTTATATCAGATGAAATTTAGCTGAAATCTTGAACAAAATGCCTGATATTTGGTTCTCTGTGATCTAGTGGTAAAGCATGGTAGTTGTTTCTCAAAGCACTTTTTTTCTCTGAAGGACCAAATTTGCTCACAGTTGGATAAAAGGAGCTTACATATGTTTTGATTGTGAGAGTATGCATTGTGGATAAGAAAATAATTATTTTCTTACATGTGGAGAATGGTGTTGCAGAGTATATATGAAGCAAACATATGTCTGAAACTTAGTGTGAAGTTGCATGGAAATTTGGTTGCATTACAGCAACCAGATTGTTGTTTCTTAACCAGAAAAACTCAAAAAGATAATTATATTGAAAATTTGGCTTCCAAGAAGAGTCATGTCACTATCTTTGGTGTTTAGCTAATGAGGAAGTTGATTTCTAACTTGTCTGAAAATTTAGACCTCATTCTGAATATTAGAAAATGTAAATTTGAAGCAATTTACTTTTCCATACAGAAGAGATCTGATTCACTCCATAAAAACAAATCATGGTATGACCTTGAGTATAGAGTCGCTTCCACATCAGAGTCATGTTGACTAATCTGATTTGTCTCTCATTCTGTTTGATATAGGAACTCTCAGGTCACCTGCTTCCTATTAAGCAAAAAAAGCCAGGGGAACAGCCAGCTTTGTTATATGGCAGTCAAAGTGAATGTGTTGACAGCTGAAATTCAGAAGCATAAAGTTTTTTGACAAGGTTTGAGAAGAGACAACCTGCTTTTGATTCTCAGGAGCCCAGTCTGGTCTGAGAGTAAAGGGAAGACATTGCCTTGTCAGCCTCCCCTGGCAGTGAGGGCAATCAATAATTGTGTATAATTATTGTAAACAATCCATTCATGTTCTTTAATCTGAGCTGATTTTAATACTTCATCTAGCAACGGTCTTCCTTCTTTTTCCTCAACATTTATACTTTCCCTCTCTCTCTGTCTTCCAGCTGTACAGCTCCATGGACTTTGGAAGGAAATGGCAGCTGATGCACGAGCGGGTCACTCCAAACAGGTTTTACTGGTGAGTCAGGGCCATGGCTTGGCTTGCTTTGGGTGGGTCATGGAGGGGAGAAGGGCGTCTGACTTGAAGGGATTGGTTCCTTTGGTTTTGTTCATCATCATTGCTATAAATTCAGTCCATAGCACACACTTTGCATTGCAATAGTCTCTCTGTTTGTACTTCTTTGTACTGATAAAACCTGGTGTCTTTTAAAGAGAAGTACAAGTCTTTTGATAATTGCAAAACTCCTGCTTCTTTGTTACACACCTTATTAGAGTAACACAGAGGAGCTGCCCAGTGCTTCAATGACAAACCTGTGACCATTAGACTTCCTATTTTTCAGCCCTTCAAAGAGCTACTTTAGCCTAGAACACAGGCTTTGTGCACAGCCAGCCACTCTGACCACTCTCCTCGTGCAATCTTGGTGAGAAGGGATGATTCACCCTGCTTTAAATCACTCTCTGTGGAGCCAGTTTCATTATAGCATCTAGTGAAAGCCCAAGATCTGCAGTTTGCTAAAAATCTGCTTTGTGACTCAATTCCTTCTCATTTTCCAAGTGTCAACCTCTCAAATTGGAAGAGTGACTTAAAATCAGAAAATGAAACAAATTTAGTTCCTGTCTCCAGGCTCAGCCATCTCAGATGCCTCTTTTCCAAACTTCTCTGCACCACGTGAAGGCTCAAGAATTGACTTCTAGAGAGAAAAAGAAAAGTGTAGTTCTTCTGTAGCTGAATTTAGGATTTGGGGCTTGGATCTGATTCTTAATGCTGTACTTACTATATGCCAGATGATGGGGTGTGTGTGAACGTGTAGAAGTGCTGATTCACAGAATCTGTGCATGGCTAAAGGAAGTGTCTGATCCTTAAGACCCAAAAAGATTGTAATATTAAGGAACAAGAGGGTTGGATTTTGGGTGGTTAAAAATAAAAAGAGCTTGGAAAACTTAAAAGCTGACTTCCAATTACAAAGCATGATATCTGTATCTATATAGCTTAGAGTCAAATTCACATGGAAATGTTTGCACCTCATTGAAAGCCCCTGGAATTCAGGCACAAAATACCTATATATCGTATTTTCAATATTTCCACACCTTCCAGTGGAGGTAGACTCCTCAATTTAAATTATCTACGTCCTTCTGCAAATCTCTCTAAACATCTTTAGACTACAACATTTAAAACGTGGCTTTTTAGCACCAGGTCTAGAGATTTCCCTTAGTGTGCCTGAGGAATTTGAACAGTGTGAGAAGGTTTTGAACACTGAGGAAAGGAAGTTTTAAGGCTCCTAAGTCACACAGACCTGCAAATTATATCAAAGATGTAGTACATTGTCTGTCCATGTTACTGTTTCACAATTCTGTAACGTAGGGAAGCAAGTTGTCATTTTCTCCTGGTTCTGGTGGGAGGTGGATGATTGACCTAACTATCAAAAATCCTTTGATCTCACTATTCATGCTCAGCGCACATGACAAAGGTGAGTGTAAATCCTTTCCAGGTGTATCCTTATGTAGAATGGCTGGTCCTTGGAATATCCTTCAAAAAACAGAAATGAGCTTAGGGGAGAGGCTTTCTTGCAGGATGAAATGTGAGGGCTAAGCTGACTTGGGAACAGAGCAGAACCTCTTTTTAAAGGACAGGTTGTGATGTTGTGCCTTATTTTCTGCTTTCATATAATAATGTTTAATGGAAATTGTCTATTTGTCCATTTGACACCCAAATGTGCATCTTTTTCCACAGTCTGCATCGTTTTTCATTGTCTTTTGGCTGCACAGTTTGAACACTGTTTTTTAGCAGTGCATTAGTATGTCCCTGTTTCAGGTGCCTTTTTCTCTTAGGAAATCTACCAGTCTTCTATAGTTAAAACTCATAAGACATAGACTTAGAAATCTTTATTCCACTCAGAAACAGCAGAGTCCCACAGAGAATAAGCTTCCCAAGAGAATGAATTAGGTTTTTCCCAGAGTGGGAGGGATTTGAAACAATCCATAGTGCAGGCATTAAAGGTACTGAAATTGTGGAACATAACTCTTCTTAGCTGATTTATTTCACTTTTTCCTTTCTTTCCTTTAAAGCTGAAAACTGAGATGACTTGCAAGCTCTGGCTTGTAAGAACTGTACATGAAAAAATGCAAAAAAACTCCATTTTAGCCTGAGAAATTTGTCGATTTCTTTTTATTGTGCTATGAAAGAGAGAGAAAAGTGGGTACAGCTGTAAATTTCAGAGGAATGTAAGCCACTACTCTGGGAAGCTCATAGAATAGCATAGGTTGGGAAAAAACCCTAAAGATCATCTAATTCCAACTTCCCTGCCAGGACCAAGGGCACCTTCCACTGGACCAGGTTGCTCAAAGCTCCATCCAGCCTGGCCATGTGCACTTCCAGGAGGGGAACATCTGCAACTTCTCTGGGCAACCTGTTCAATTGTTTCATCAGCCTCACAATAAACTTCTTCCCATTATCTATTCCAAACCTGCCATCTTTAAATTGAAAGCCACTACTCTTGACCTATTATTACATGTTCTTGTAAGAACTCCCTCTCTGTAGTGACTGAGAGGTGCTGTAAGTTCTCCTGGAGCCCTGGGGTTCACACAGACCCACCTCCCAAGTCTGTCAGTGTCTCTCTGGGTGCCATCCCTCCCCTCAGGTGTGTGGGCTGCAGCTCCCAGCTTGCCTGGGGCAATCTTGCCTTTCCACATCACCAGCCCATCACTGCCAGTGTCATCAGTCAGTCAAATACTACATTATTGAACCTCTGAATTAAAACTTCATGGAGGCTGAAATAGTAATGACAGGGAGGTGCCAGAATGAGGTAAGCTGCTCTTTTGTGCTGCTCTGCATTGTTCATTAGCAGAGGCTCAGCTAAGCACCCTTCATGAAATGGGACAGTCTCCATCTGATTGGAATGCAGCTGGCTTTATCTGGGGCAGGCTTTGCTGAATGTGTTTGCCTTCAAAACATGACTTTCATCTCTCAGGCTGCTTCGAATGGGCTTGTGAAGACTATAAACTTCACCCAGTTTGTGTGATCAGTCAACCTGACAAGGAGAGGTCTTATTTTTCTCTCTGAGACCTTTCTGAATAATTACACATTCCCTCAGAGACCTCACACATAGAAACCTTAAGGCCAGGAGAGAATCAGGATTGCTTCAGAGCTTGTGAGACTGGTATATGAATTCTCCCTCAGCAGAGTAAACACAGCCTCTCTGTCAGTCATGGACACACAATTCACTCTGTGCATTTTTTGGTGTAGCTCTAGCAGGCAGCGTCTGTGATGGCTCTGCTCTGGTCAAAAACAAAGCCCTGAGCTCCAATCCTGACTTGTGGCATTGGATCCTGGCTCTTGCTTTCAGCTTCTTTCCTTGGTTGTGGGTGTTGGTGCTACTCACTGGCTTTCACTGGTTTGTAGTTTTGTGTTCTCATTCCATACAGATGTCACGTGTACAACTCTTCACAGGACATCTCTCATCAGTTCCTGAGCCCACTCAAAGTTTGTCCGTGAGCTGAGATTTACCCCTGGGCCACTCATAGTTATAAAAAAAACCCTAGGATTTGAGTTCTCTACTTTGGTAGTAGTGATTCATTTGTTAACTACACCCACTGATGGCAGTGGCAGAGCTTGAACAGAACGCATTACTTGATGTGTGTACAGGCATCCAGATTTGGCTCCCACGTGCCTCAGCCTCAGATTTTAATAACTTAGGATCCTGTAAGACTGGAAATAGGGAGTTTACTCTAATGTGATACAGAAATTCCAAGATCACTCAAAATAACTGGAACCAGCATGGGTGCAAAGTTTGTTAAAAACGTACTCAATGTTCTTTTCCTTCAGAGCACATTTGTGCAGCTCCCCCTGGGCCCTGTTCATTTTGTATCACTGTGACTTAGACACCTGTGCTGCCATGTGGAGGATATAAAAAATCAAGCCCGTATTTTGTACCGTAGAAATGCTGGGGAGGCTTCCTCTCCTGTACAACACGTGGGGTGTTCTGCTGACTAAATGCTGTTGCTCTTCTGATAAGACTTCGTAGGACTCGAATTGTCCTTAAGGTTTTTTTACTACCTCTGCCTTTTCCTGTGGCATCACAGTGGGACTAAGCAGGTGGGCAGTTTGGTCACTGGAGCATTCACCAAGCCCTTTGGTGGGCCACAGCTTTTCCCTGTCACCTTTGGTGACTCCAGGTGACTTCGCCTTGTTACCCACCAGGTGAGGCTGGGATAGGAGAGAACCTTGATGTCTGTAGTGGGTGAAGTCAAATACGACCTGCTACAGCAATAGATTAAGAGCACTAGAGGGTACAAGAGAAGAAAAACATGCTTTAGTGGCATATGAAATCCTTTTATCATCTTATGGCTTAATTCTTTGAAATACAGTCTCTTAAGGGGTCCTGTGTTTTCTGTCCAATCACCTAAACAGCTGTGGGTGTCCTCTGTCCATCTGTTTTTGGAGGCCCTGCCTATGTTTGCTGAGCAGACACGAGGACACTGAGGATCACCATCCCGAGCAGAGGACAGCACTGTATTCCTTTGGACACCAACACCCTTTTTTAGGATCTCCCCATGCCCCCAGGTGTTCTTTTTTGAAGAGCACATTCCTTTTTCCTGCCTTCCATCATCACCGAGGAAAGTGAAGTGGTGGATGTGGAACCATTTTCCTTGGATTTTTTGTTTTGTTTTGGTTTGGTTTTCGGTGGTTTTTTTTTTTTTTTTTTTTTTTTTTTTTTTTTTTTTTTTTTTTTTTTTTTTTTTTTTTCTTCTGTTACAGCTAGGCATTTCCCTTCTCTCATGTATTTTTTTACTTGTGCTCTCTGGGGTCGTGGATGATTCTCTCAAAGCCTGGGAACAGGAAAGTGGGGAATACCCATTTGTGTGGAAGAGAGAGAGAAATCTGCAGAGCATTTCTGATGCTTTTGGGGATACTTGGAGCCCTGAATTCAGTGTGCAGCATGAGTCTAATTGGTAAAACCACTGCAATACTCACTAGTAATGAAAGTTGGACAGAAAAGATCAACAAGGCAGCAAAGGAGAGACTGGAAGAAGAAAATTAGGACATGCACTAACATGACTTCAAGAAGCAGCATTTGTTTATGCAAGTAGAAAAAATTAGGTGTATCAAGCATTTCTCAAATACACTACTGACTCCCTCAAAAATCTCTTTAGAATTTTATTTTTTCCCCTCTTTCCCATGATAATCAGCCAGATTTCTGTTTTGTTTTGGGGTTTTGTTTTGATTTTTTATTCTTTTTTGCACCTATGAATGCTAGTCACACTGATCTCTGAGGGCTAAAAATTGGGAGAAGGGAACACTTTCACTAACAGAAGGAGAGAGGCTGTGTGTCCAAAACTTAGGCTATGCTTTGGAGTTAAATGTTTTCTGTCACAGTTGTTTGAGGAATGAGACAACAAGTTTTGTGTTTCAAGGGCAAGGTTTTCTGTCTTTTTTGTGATTTTGGATAGGAAGAGGAGATAAAATGTATCAGCCAGTGTACTTTTTGTTTGCAGCCTGAATTTCAGGACAAAAAATAGTGGAGGCTAGTTTGGATATCTGAGTAACGTGGCAGAAGTTAAGGGGTTTACCTCAGTGTTTCTAAAGGTTATTATCTGGGTTTGGGTCTCCCTTCACACAGATGTTTTTGTCTGTTTTTATTTCTTCATCGTTGTGACAGCACTGATATTTCCTAATTCCAGCACCAGTTTTGGTCCATGCAGACTGTTTCAACAGCAGTTCCAGTAGCGACCTTTGGGTACAGCTGACATTACTTTTCCTTGCCTAGTTTGTCAGCAGAGAGATGGTTAGTCAAATATGTGCCTGCCTCTGCTGTAAATCCCACTAATCATTAACTACCAGATGGTGTCATTGCACAGTGCTGGGGAAACATCGCCCGGATTTTTACAGCCAACTTTAGTGTTAAGAAAATATAGCCTTGTAAATGTCAAATACACCCTTAAATAATCCTACATTGGAGTTTTTCAGAATTGAAACCATACCATACATGGAGCTATGGATAAAAGGAATGACTCCAGTTTGGCATCCATGGGTGGCACCTACGAGCATCACCAAGGCATGGATGTACCCGGTGCCAATTACTGCAGCCTCCCCTGGGCTAATGACTCATTTGGCTCTGCTGAGGGCCCTGCTTCCCATGCTCCGTGGGCAGGAACACCCAGGGAAGGTTTTTCTTCTGTAGAGTAAAGCTAACATAAATCTGAAACGTGTTACTCAAGCCACCATGGCCATGGACTGTACTGAGCTGAGGACATTTTCAAACTCCAGCCTCAAGCTCTGCAATAAGAGTTCAGGAGAGATGAGACTTTCTCATAAATTCTTCCCATATATTGGAAGATTTCCTTGCCAGGTCACTTTAATTCATTGAAGACCACAGCACCATGGTGATAATAGACCTGATTTTATTTTCCTTTTCACTTAAAAAAAGGGCAAAGGGAAACTGTGAGCTTGGGTATTTTATTTCATTTTGTGTGCCTACAATTAATGCCATCGTCACTATAGATATTTAGTGTTTCCAAATGTTAGGTTGTGGATGACTAACTTGTGATTACACAGTAACTCAGTGACAGAGATATAAATGGAACCTGGATATGGAGGTAGATACTCTTTTATTGGCTGAAATAGTGTTTATTTTTGTTGAAAAATTTCAAGTCCAAAAAGGCACTTTAGAATTCATGGCAACATTATCAAAATGTTTCCCTCAAAAATTAAAGGAAGGAATACGGTGAAATGTTTGACAGCTTTTGAATGGTCTTTTAAAGCAATCTTTAAATTTGAATAAAATTTCATTTTGCAATATATGATTAGAAAAAAAAAATTAGGGAAAGAATGCAGTCTGAAACAAAGTATGTGGTATTTTTTCCTAAACATAATCTTATCCTGGTTTTGAACTACAGATTGGTAAGTGCTCGTCTAGGGACATTGTGATAGATTTTACGGATATCTAAAAGTATAAAAACCTAGTTTATACTAGTCCTAAGACCCTTAGGAGAGGAAAATCCTTCACTTTCTGTCTCTGGGAAATGCTGCAGGACTATTATAGAGACTGCACAGACCCCACGTGTTCCATTAGTGCCTATGGTCAGCGTAATGCTCAGACTACTGTTCCCTTTCTGAGCACAGTCCATGTTCTTTTTTGAACAAAATTATGAGGGATTGACAGGAATAGTTGGATCTGGGAAAACATCCTTGTAGAAGCTGGAAAAAACCCATAGTACAATACTGGAGAAGCATTACAGACTATTTTCTAGTTTACCTGGGACTAAAACCAATGATATTTAGGGGTTTGGTGTTATGTTTATGCTGATTGATGACTTCACCTTTCAAAGGAAATTTGTTAGAACTAATCTGTTGTACCATGGATATAAGCTCTAAGTTGTTGCTGATGGATGCTTTACTGTCCTTACTGCCTGCTTTTCTAGGAAAATAAGTGTTTGATTTTTTTACAAAGTCCCGGGGATGTCATGCTAATCAGGCTGCCTAGGCTCAAAGTTCTTCTTCTGAGGAAAAAAAAACCAACAACAACAAAAAACCCCCATACTAAAAGCATTCTGGCTTAGATTGTGTGTAATTGTGTGATTATGAAGAGAAATAATTTTAAATGCTTAAAATTCTCCTTTAAAACCCATGAACTACATAATAATAAGTGAATGCTAAGTAAAGTTCCACAGGATAAAGCGTCACAATACATATGCACCTCTGTAATTCTGGCCGCTATCACAGCAGGAATGAGTTCTTTCAGTGAAGGGTATATCCTCTGGAAGGGCAATTTTGGGATAAGTTGTCTTTGAAGGACTTTTCTTTCTAACCACCTTTTTTTTCCTCTCTAACCTCTTTTTGCTTGAGAAACACAACATATCTTGCATAAGGAAGGATTATCTCTCTCCACTAATGTAACTGTGGATGTCCTTGCATAAATACTATCAAGCTTTTAGAATTTGTGATTTGTTGTGATTTTAGTACAATTTGTGATGTTTGCAACGTTTATGGCTTTAATATTCTATGGCTGGAAGTTGTTTTTTGTTTTTTTTTTCCTTAAGACCTCAGAAAGTAAGGGCTGAAATATTTCTGCTTGTTTGACTTAAATCTAATGCCTGGCACTGTCTGTCACCTGTTGCACTGCAGTTAGTGCTTTCAGCCACCAAAAAGTCTTTTGCTTTGGTCTCTCACCTATCAGGTTTCTTTATCTCCCAGGGGCCAGACTCTTCTCTTACCTCTCCCATAGTTAATCTTGGATAATTTTATAACCTCCACCTCCTCCACACTCTCTTTGACTGTCTGAGACTGAAGCAGACTAGATGAACCGCTAGTAATAAAGACCAGGAATGCTTTAAGGAAGAGTTTGTTGAATATTTCTCCCAGTTTGTATTGATCCCTGGAGCGGGTCCCAGTGCTGTGTCTGTCTGAAGAATACATGGTGGGAGAACCTGTGTTCTTCTCATGCAAGAAGGTAAAAAATAAGAACAAAACCCATCAAAACAAGTAAGTCCAAACCCCACCACCACGTTTCGAAGGCCAGTGTTGGAAGCTCTCCCTGGCCTGACTTCATCCTGGCACTCCTGATGCATGTGAACTCAGACACAAATTAATTCCAACCTGTCAGGAATGGTCCCAGAGTAATTATTTCTGATACTTTGTAGGAAGCATTGATGAAAGCCAGCCCTCTAATTAATATATTGAATAATGCATCCCTCTGAGGCAAATGGGGATCTCCCATACTGTCACAGCTTGGCAAAGCTAATCAAAAGCTGGGCTGCCAGGCTGAAAGTAGCATCATGTTTTGTGCATTCTGGCTAGAAAGGAAGCCTCACACTTCTAAAAATTTTTTATGGGGAATTTGGGTTAGGTTTTGGCCTTTGTTTTGTATCATACTTATCTCTCTGTTTCTGGGAAAATGGGTGAGAATCCCTCTTGTTTTCCTCTGACTGAAAGAGAAATATTTGGAAATTCTTTTAAATTCACTGCTGTTCTCGGATGTTTAGGAATGACCTTTCCACATACTCTGATTATGGACATAATTTTCTGCCTATTTCATTCAGTGGCAAAACACCTACAGGCATCAGGAGTGAGCATCTTTTCTGGATTCATCGTCCCTTTGCCCCAGACCTCATCCCTGATGGCCAGCTTGATTTTGAGAAATGCACCATTATAGCTCTTGTTTCTTTACAACAACTGAGGCTGGAAGCATCCTTGCATTGGAGGAATTTGCAATCCAACAGAGGATTTATCCTCAGCAAGCACATCAGCACTATCAGGGACCATTTTTACTTGAAACTAAATACCTCAAAATTCTTCAGAGAGATTTTCTCAAATAGGATCAGGAAGGACCAGGTAAATTCCACTTCACTCCCCTGAACTGACTTCAGCTGCTGAACCTTTGGAAATTTGCCTGGCGTTAAGCTGAACAAAACCAGTTGTTTCATTTAACAGAAGAAGTTGAGCCCATGCTGTGCAAAAAGAGCAGTCCTATCATGGTAAAACAGACAAGATGTTTCTGCATTAATTTAAATGTGAACCATTTGTGTTGCTCAATAACATCCATTAAAGATAAGGAGGTCCGTTTTTATGCCTTCTGCTTATTGTAAATTAACAAACTCTCTTAAAACGACAATTCATCAGCAGTTATATGAGGCAGAATTCATTCTCGGCGAGAGGAGAAAATGAAACTCCCATCCTTTCACTCCCTGGCATTCCCCTGAGTCTCCTCTGTAGAATGAGATGAGTTTAATTTTGCTATTGTTAAGCACAGTGAGCACGAAGCTACATCAGAATGTGAGAGCAGGAAGGAGCATCTTATTAGCTGCACTACATGTTCTTTTAAATAATGTTGATTCAGTAACTTGTGTCTTGCTGATCATACAGAGAGCGAGGATGAAAAGCCAGTGAGTGATGCTGTTTCACTTGCATATTTGTAGTGAGTTAATTGGAATAGGACATAGCAGTGGTTATCGTAGCTCTGTAATTATCTTGCAAGATAATTGTTCTCCATTGGGCAGAAGGCAAGAAAAGTGGGATGTAGGCACATTGCCATGTTTAGTGGAATATCAGGAGTTCTGTAGCTGAGTTTGAGAGAGAAACATACTCACCTGTGTCTGCCAGAAAGTACTTAGAAAATAATAAATACCTGTAGACTTCAGAGCTAATTTCAGTAGATCTGGGTTTTCTTACATAGGAGAAAATCCTGCTTTTTGTTGAAAAATTAAAGAAAACCAAGCCAAAAACTCTGTCAGGTTTTTGGCCAAAGGGTACAGACATATTCTTGGGTTTTACTCTCAGTATTTTTGGTTTTCAGGTTTTGATTGAAAATCTTTGAGTGAAGGAGACATGTTCCATTAAAATATTGATTTTAGGGGCAATCTGTAAGAGTGACTCCCTAGAGCCATTTCTAGATCTGCAGTAGTTTCTCCAGAATTCTATTTTTTTTCTTTCCACAAATCATTAGATTTGAGCAGTGTGCTGGCACTTTGGAATTTGCCTTGAGGATAGAAACCAGCAGAGTATTACTTTTCATTTGGCCTTGTGCTTCTCTTGCCTTTTATTGCTCCTCTGTAACCACAGATTAAGAACCCAACAAAAAGCAGCTCTTGATTTACCTGCAGCTTGACCGTGAACCTTTGCTTTTTGACACAACTCCCACTGCAGCATTCTGCCCTGAGCGCTCTCACTTGATCAGGGTGATGCTTTGGGGATGGGGATGCTTTGGGATGCTGCCGTTGTGAAGAGCTGGGAGTGTGTCCAGTGCTCAGCCCTCTGGGCAGCCTTGGCTCCTTGTTGTTTGTTCACCTTAGAGCAAAGGACTCACAAAAGATCTGTGGTTTCTCTGCTCCCTCCTGCTGCAGTGTTGCTCTTCCACTGACAGAGACCTGCATGTGACTGTGTCTGTTTTATTCATCTCTCCATTCTGCCTCTGAGGATGCCTCTGTTTTCAATGCAAACCTGTCTTGTCATCAGGCACTTGGTGATCTCCTGACCTCATGTCACTGTTGCTTTTACAAATCATTGCTGTTCCTACAGACAGAGCCTGTCTTTAGACATCTATCTGCTGTCAGAATTCCTTTTGTTTCCTGCTTATTTGTTTTTTCCTCCTGTGGTGTTGGGACAAATGAGCATCTCACTCTCAGCAGCTAATTGAGTGTGATTATTTGGGGGCAAGGAGGCACATTTACGCATTTATGCTTGCTGGTCCAGAACAGAGTAGTTTATTCTACTCTCTATTTCTCCTCCTGACCTTTCTTCTTCATTCCTTTCTTTTCCTCTTCCTTTTCTGGCTGATGGCTCAAAGTCAAAGAATGAAATAAGCTATTTGTTGTCTTCATTCCTCTGAAATGCAGATAAAGAACTGTCGCAAAAGGTCTGTGACACAAATCTATTTTTTCGTATTGTTTTTCCCCAAAATGCATGAAATAAACCACAAATTCATTTCCAGAATGTTAGATGGTATCCCAGGGTGATTCTTCACAATATCCTGTAACTGGGAATGTAGAGACTCATTCTTCCTTAATTAATACAATGTACAATGCTCATAGGCTTGTGGAGCTCATCAGCAAATCCTGTACATATTGTCTGTGCCAAGTTTCATACTGGCATCCCTTCTTTGGACAATTTAAGCTTTATTTTTATCCATCTACTGCTGCATTCATTTATTAAATGATGCTCTTGCTCTGAAGCTTTTCAGAGGCACTTTATTCTGCCTAGGTCTCTGTTAATAGCTGAATCACTGAGCCATAGCATTTTGGGCATGTCATGTTTACAGTTGGAAAATATTTGTACAAATGAGGGCAATTAAACACACAGTGAACTGATAGTCCTTATTTTGGTGTAAAATTTCTCTTGAATGGGTCATGTTTAAGATACTTCTGCTAGGAAATAAACTCAGAGGAATATGATAAATGTTTCCTTTGAGGGAGAGGAGTAACTCCAATGAAATCTTTGGTTACAGGACTGCCAGGCTGAGCTGAGGCATCTTGAGCATGTACTGTGCCTTTTTAAAGTGATTCAAAACAGGGCTGATTCATGTTTCATGAAAAAGCAAAGCAATAATGCATGGCAATTCCCCATGTATACAACTTTCAAAGGAGGGTAGCCAAGCACTGGGAAAACATTAATTAACTGGGCATCATTATATAGTAGGTACTAAACACATTTTAAGCAAATGAAAAAATCCGAAAATATACTAATATTCTTGTTTCCTAAAAAAGTGAAATTTTCCTGCAAAAAAGTGTCCCTTCTAGCAGAAGGCAAAACAGAATCAAACCCCTGTGTTGGAATGTGCTTAAAACTCGTCCACTATAAAACTTGCAGACCTCTAAACCCCATAAAATCCGCCCTCTCCTCTCTAGAAATGCCGTCTCCAGAGCAGCTCTGTTGGCGTTGGATGCACACGGGACAGGGAGATGATGGTGTCGTGCACTCAGGCTCTGAGAGGTCTTCAGGACAGTAACGCCTTAACTTGATGAGCTGATGCTTCATTACTTCCACCATATCCTGCTGCTGGTACTGCCAGCAGAAAAATGGCTTCTATTCAATTAGGATAAGGGATAAGCCCCCGGGGCTGCCTTTGCACAGCCTGGATCAGCTGTACCCCAATGATTTGGAAGCAGCAGCTGCATGGGAGCAGCACATTCAGCTCCTCAGCACCAGGGCTGGGGCTGCACCTGGGAGCAGCCAGCAACCAGGGCTGGCTTGGCATAGCTGACACACCCCCTGCATCAGCCTCAGCCCCCATAAGGAGCTATTTCAAGGGCAATCTCCACTGGGAAATTAGGATGCCACCTGGAGCACATGCCCTGCCTGTGCTCCTGGCCCTTTCAAACCTTGACCAGCCTGTGAATAAGAAGAATCTTTGGCCTTCTACCCCAAAAAAATTTTCAAGAGAAAAATTTCACGAGAATGTGAATATATTTGTGGGAGTTTATGCTGTAAGTTTGGGAAAAAAATGCCAGAGGACTTTAAAGGACTAAGACCTATTCACTGGATGAGAACTAGGCACAGACTTATTTATGCATGGGTTTTGGTGTTAGAATAAAGGGAAAAAGAAAAAAATATTAAGCAACAGCAGTTTTTCTGTTGCTAAATGTACTTTAAAGATATTCCCTGTTAATTTCTGTGACATAAAGAGTCACTTTCTTTTAGGTACTGAGAAGAGAAAGAAATGTTTGTCTGTGCAGCAGAGCCTGCTGCCTTGGATGGATTCTCTGGTGGTGGTTGAAATGGTTGAGCCTAAATGTCAGTTTTCTCCTCAAGGAGAGGATTGATTTGGACCTCTTTCCTGTACTTGGTCTGGTTTATGCATGAAAGAGCTGTGTGTAGCAAGTTTGAGGTTCATGGGCCTGTGATCCACTGAGTTTACAGGGGAGGTACAGGTTTAAACATCTGGAGTTAGTGGGGATGAGGTGCAGGAAGGCAGATGCATGGATGCACCTATGGAAACACATGCAGATACCATGAACACCTTAAGTTTTGTTTTCTTTGAGGTACCATGCTGAGAATCTCCTTAAAATTCATTGGGACCATTTTAAAAATTGGATTGGCTTTGCTGAAAAGAAATTAGCTGAGAATAAACACTTGGCAATTTTTTTCCCTTATCTTGCAAGCTAAGTCTCACAACAATTACTTCTGCCGATGTCCAGAACTATAGCATCACAGAAATTAGCACTGGAAAAGCTGTAGAAAGCTCCAGGGACTTAGCTAAGACAGTTCCTTACAGTATCTTGCTGCCCAGTTCTTTTCCCAAGCTTCATTTGAAATATGCTGTGTAAGGAGGTTTTGCCCATAACTCTTCAGAGGCCTCATCACATCCTGACACGTCCAGCAGCATCTCCCCTGGCTCAGCCACAGGGAATGATACTGTATTTATGTGTTTAATAAACACATCCTTTGCCCCAACAGTTCAACATTTGTGTGGTTCTTAACTATGATAGTTTATGGTGGGTGGTTGGCCTGGGGTTGTGTGATTGTAGGTGCCCAGAGTTGATGTCTGATGGAGCTGATTTTAGACCAATTAATACATGAATTGCCTTGACTGTCACTCTGCTTTTTCATGTCTTAGACTTGCATCCTGATATTAAAGTTAGAGCCTTCTGATGTTTTGGAACTCTGAGCTGAGTTCCCAAGCCTTTTCATGTAAATAAGAAAATGTTTACATTCCTTTGCAATGAGAGAACATTTGAGTGATTGAAATGATCACCAATCCGAGCGATGGGATGATCTGCTTTTGGCCAATACTTGGCCACTTATGTATAGTGTATATAAATGGAGTGAGAAAATTTGAATAAAGAGAATTCCTGCATGCTGACCCTGGATCTGTCCTGCCTCGTCCTTTCCAAACTTCATGAATGCTGCACAAAAGGTGCAACACTTGACCACCTGAAGCCAAGTGCAATTATTGATACCTAGACAGATGTGGTGCAATATCAGATAGAGGAGAAGCCTGTAGGAAAGGTATGTGTCATTTAGCAAGGGTGGGAATTGAATGAATTAGTTTCTGCCTCCATATATCCACATGGGCATGGCCCTTGTGTTGCTTGGATGAGTTAGAAACATGCGCTGCTTGCCTGGTACCACACAAAAGTGTTTATTCACTTCTGGAGCAGGATAGGATTAAAATGACAGCAGACTAATTGGCATCATCCACTAATTTAACTGTAGTTGCCTGCAGCAAGAGGATGAGGTTTTTTCCCTTTTTACATATTATTGAATAATAAATGTGCCTTGTTCCTTGTTGTTTCTAGCCCTTATTTACTTCACAACATCCTGCTAGGTAATATCCATCTGTTTCCTCTGTCTCTTTACATGGACACTGGCAATTGCCTTCAGTCTGATATCTTAACCTGCAAAAATAAGTTTTCAATTCAGCATTTTGGGAGTCTCAATTTGTTGTAAAAGCTTTGATTTTGTTTTCAAAGCTGGTGAATGACACTTTTTGACTGGTCAGAAACTAGACACACCCCTGGCATAAAGCTCACTCCAGCAGGTTCCAGATCAAGTTTGAAAGGCTGACTCCTGTAACCTGTTTTTTGCTTTTACCTTGTTGTAAATCCCAAACACAAATGTTGCTCACATTCAGTGATACTCACTCAAACCTCCCAAACTCTTGGGTCCAGGAGACAGAGGAATAGAGCAACTCTTACACTCAATTAATGGTTTAGGGAGCAATGATCAACAGAGGCAGTTGGAATTGCTCAGCTTTTTTCATTTAAGATGCTGGAGGAGCCATATCCCAATGCTCCTTCTCACCTTTAAATGCCTGGTGTCTGCAAAATGGGTAGAAAAAAAATGCAAAAATTGTTTATTCCATGGAAAGGCATTAATGTTGGTAGAGAAAGTGAGCTGGGCTGTGCAGTAGGCAGGTAACCTGAAGGGTCTCTGTTTTTCTTTTTTCCTTTCTTTGCACATGTTGGCATTTTTTATTTTGAAGTATATAGCACTTTATAGGGAAACATTTCAGGAATAAAGTGCAGAATATTGTGTTTTCCTTGCCCTTCTCGCTTGCTCTGCCTCCCAGTCAGAGATGAGATATTAGCAGAGTGGCCTAGGAAATGTGCCCCCATGCACAATGCTGTTCCCTCAGGACAGAGATAAGGATCTTGCCAGGATCATGTCCATCCTTCAACTTTCAAGAGCACACAATTCTCTTCTGAAAAGAAGGGAGGAAAGATCTCCTGAAAATCAAGAGCTACCGTAAAAACAGAAAGGAAAAGCAGCAGCAGAAGATGCAGAAAAGGTAACAGTTCTTGCTTTTAATGGAATTCAGAGGTGGTTTGAATTCTTAATTGGAAAATTATCCTATGGTTGCTGCAATTCTGGCTGCAGGCTCCACACTTTGAAAACTGCTTTTGCGGCAGTTGGGGAACGTGTCAGCAGGAAAACCTGACCTTTCCTGTCACTGCTGCCTGCATCCTCTCAGCATTTTCTCATGTGAGGGGTGATTAATGAATAGGGCTGGTGGAAGATGTTGATTTAGCTCAGTTCCTCACAGTGAGGGTGCCTTTTTTTACTCCCTACAGCCCTCCAAGACAGCAGCACACACGGGTGCATTTTGTGAACCTTGGTTTAAGTTTTGCTGTCTGGAGTTGATATGCACAGAGCTGTGTGACCATGGGTCAGGACCTCAGGCTCCTGAGTGTTAAATACTCTTGTCTTTGTAAGCCTCTGGACAGGGTTGTCAGCTAGAGCACCATGAAAGCCTTTCCCAACCACCCCACTCTGTGGGTTACACTTGGGTTTAAGTCAGGGGATGCTGACATCTCTCTCAACATGCTTTGGTTGCTTAAATAACATTGAGCAGTGCATCCTCCAAATGTTGTTCAGAGAGATAACATGTAAGAAAATACAAGGCTGTGAAAGTGTCTCTTCTTGTTTTGTTGCTGCTCCTGTATTGCCAGATCTGAGAGGCTGTTGTAGTGAGTTCTCAAGGCTAGAGAATTACAACAGGATAAAGGGATAAAGGAATGGCATTAGAGTCTGTGTGTGTGTTTTTGCAGCTATGCTTCAGGATCTGCATTTACATCTTGTTCTTTCCACTGCTGACTTTTTTGCATTCTTCATGTAAAGCTCCTCCAGACAAATGATGAGAGACCATTTACTGAAAATACCTGAATTCAGGAGTCAGAGCCATGCAAAGCAAAGCTCTGTTCCTTGCCAGTGGGAACAGATGTGAGGTGAAGCATGAAGAAACAGCATTGACTGGGGATCTGTTTTGCCATCAGTCATTGGTGTAAGAGAGCAGCTTGGTTTGAGCAAAGGAAGGATGACCAATGCAGCATTTTTGAGGCTTTGCAGGTAGAGCAGCCTGTCTTGCTTTTGAGTTGCAGGACACTTTGAGACCTTTTCAACTTGCAGTGCAATGTTTGATGAGCAGAGGAGTACTAGGGATGTGCTATGTGCTAGTCCCTTTTTGTCATCGTTGTTATTCTGAAAAGAGCCATTAGCCTTGTCAAAATTAATTAAGGGAACAAGTAGATGGCACTGGAAAGGAACTTCAAGCTAGAATGACATGTTTCAGGAGATCCCTCTCACTCCCTGGTGCACACTTGAAAGGCATTATGAGTAGATCCACAGAGCTTGTGTATGCAAATGCACAATGTTAATGAGTATTCCGGATTTCATTAGGAAATACTTAGGTTCTAATTACAGTCCTTTTAAAAGTGAGTAGTACCGTGGCAGACTGATGTCTCTCATTGCCTGGGCCAGGAACACTTTTGTCCCATTGCTGCAGGGGGAGATGCAATGCCCTCTCCACCTGGAGGGCAGGGACACAGATGATGTCAGGGGTGCAGGTGAAGCCATCTGACATTGTGGTGTCAGGACACTGCAAATAGCTCTGAGGAGGAGCCTGGTGTCTGGCTTCCAGAAGGATGGATGCCAGGAGAGTGCATTTAAGGCTGGATTTAAGAAGGAAAACTCTTGGTAAGGGCTGCAGGGCAAGTCCCTAAAGTGTTCCCAACGTTTACCTCAAAGTGCTGGAATTACCACTCTGTTTCATTAAGGTGTGATGAATGGATATGATGGCAGGCATGTACATCTGTCTCTATTGGCATGTCATAGACAAGGGTGATGGTTATTGAATGACTGAAATTACAGCAGTTAGTGCTACTCATTTGAAAAAGGCAGAAAACTTCTGCTATGGACTAGAAACACTTTCTCTGTGCATTGGGGACTCATACTGCAACACACTGTAATGTTTTTCACTGATATTTAAAGGAATTTCTGTGCATCCTACTGTCACTTTTAACTGTGTCCATATATTGGGAAGATCTGATCCCAGTAACTGCATGCTCACAGGAACTCGAGCTCGTTCTGGCATCCTTACCAGTAACAGAGAGCCCTTTATTCCTTGTGGGATCACCCTGGAACTGATGGTAGCGATTAGGGAGCAGACTGTTTCTGGCTGTGAGTGGAATGATGAAAGCCCTGCCTGTGCTGCTCTGTTTTGTTGTGTTGGTATCTCTTGGCCACGATTCAGGGTGCTGTGAATGGACTCGCTATCGATGTGGTGCTCTCGCTAACGAGCAGTGCCAGTTCCACTCACCTACACAGTGGGTCATAACATTGCTCTTTTGACATTTGCAGCACTGGCTGATCTTAGCTGAACCCCAGCACATTTATGTGTTTCTCATTGCTTCAGTTTGCTGTGGTTTTTTTGTCGGATTCGCAAAAATTTATCAGAGCATCCGTATTTTTAAAATTATTATTATTTTAATGTTTCTGCTGTTGATGCCCCAAGGATGAAAACGGCAAAAGAATGTGATTAAAATGTTTTCAGAACATTAGAGAATTCTGAACGTTGGCTAGCTCAGAGGGAAACTATTATTTACAATCTACTGTATCAAATTCACCTCCCACCAAATTAGAAGCTGATTTTTGTCATTGTCCCTTTTTAATCTAACCCTTTGGTTAACTCGGGAGAAGCAGCACCATAAATCACGTGGACATCTATGGATTTTTTTTCCCCTGCCAGCCATTGCTGAGACTAACTGTTCATCTCTCAGTGATTCTTATCAGCTAGGACACTGATAATAACATTTCTGTTCTGGGCTTGACTTTCTCTCTTCCAGGAGGAAAAGTTTCTTTTTAGTGTGCTCTGGAAAATATTTTTAGGGAGTAAATAATGCACGGGAAGATTTGACTCGGGGTACTTGAGTTCCCGCTAGTGAGATTAAAGAAACTCCTTGTGTCTCTTTTCTTAATTGTCAAGGACCATGGTTGGCATGGGGTCATGGTGTGAATAATGAACACCTTCTCACCTCTTTAATATCAGAAATTCACCATATGTGCAACACTGTTTTTCTTTTGAAGATGGGGAAAAGGAGGTAAAGAATAGCGAGATTGCCCAGCAAACCAGGGGCAAATCAGGAAACTTAGTCTTTCATGTCTCTAATCAGCCAAATAACCTTTTAATTTGCTTTCTGAAGGCATGGGGTTGCTGTGCCCTTGTTTTTCCTTCAGCACTAAAAGAGAATTCTGATTTTACTGGATCTTGGGACCAGCTCTCTCTGCCACCACAGGAACAGTCATAGTCTTGATCTTGTAGACAAGGGAGAGGCAGGATCCCTCTCCTGTGCCTGGGAAGGTTGGTGTAGGGCCCTGAAGCGTGGTCTGTATGGACATACAAAGGAGATGAGACCTTAAAAAGTGGAGACCTCCATACCAGGTGTCCCAAGGTAGGCTTAGACTGGTTTTGCTTTCCTTTACCATCTGTGTCTGACTGCAGCCTTTCAGCTGACTGTCTTCTTTGTCTCTCTCTCTCTCTCTCTCCTCTCCCAGGTCAGTGGCTGGTTTGGATAAAGACCCTGACCTTGTGCACATGGAAGCCCGGACAGCTGATGGACGTGAGTGCCTCCAGCCAATGCTAAAAACTGGGCTTTGAGCCAAGAATGGGATGGGAATGAGAATTCACTTTACCCATTTTACCTCTCCATTTATATTATAATTGGTAGGGGAGATGTGGGTCGTGGGGTTTGATGTGATGTTCTTATCCTGACCCTGTAGGGAAAAGTCATGGGCTGCAGGGCTTGTGTCTGTGGAGAGGGTGGACAGAAGAACAATCTATTGGGCTAAGAAGCCATCGATTCTGTTCCCTATTTAGCTATTTCAATACCACATAGTTTATTGAATCATAAAGAGCTGGGCTACCAGCTCTGTACCATGGAACCTCTGTGCATTTCCAGAGGTGCTCAAAACAGCTAGGTGGTACCTGAGAATTTGACAAATCACCTGCAGGCAGACTTACCCTCCAGCCAGAATGCCCCTATGCCCCTTTGTCTTGTATTGAAAATATTTTTTAGTTTCGCTCATCATGTATGAATAAGTGTTCCTTACCAAAATATTACGGGCCTTGAACAGATGCCTGGATCTGAAGTGGGAAATAGGAAAAAAAATTTCTTAAACCCCATTTCTTAAACTGAAATGAATCTAGTCACATTTGTAGTGGAATGGGTTCCTATGTAGTCAATCTCCAGCAAAGACAATGGTGTTAGAAGTAAGCTGACTTACTCTTTCCAAAGGGTTTTAGATATTTCTCACAGGAACTGCAGCATAGTAATGCTTCTGCTCCTTGTGTGGAACTTTACTCCAGTGGGAGGAAATGGGAGCACTGGGGCAAGTGTCCCATTTTGGTGAAGGAACAGTATATAATAACAGCATAAGATTGAGGAGTCAGAGGATTTCTGGGAGGAAAAAAAGCCTCATTTTTGTTGGTTGCAAACTTTTCTCTGTTTTAGTCAAGTGCTGCGTAGGCCAGATGTGTGAACAAGCTCCTGTCTATCAAGATGGCTTCTCTGAGGTTGTGGATATTCTAATATCACTCATTGGCCTCCCACTGCTCTTTAGTGATGGCAGCTGAATAAATAACCAGGCAATAAAAGCTCAGGGGTGACAGCTGTTTGTTAAATATGTGGAAAAAGCAAAACAGGCCGACAGGTGGGTGGACAAGGTAGGGAGGCATCTTCAGTGCCTTTGCTGCTCTGTGTATTGCAGCAGGTATGATGGGAGAAGTGGTCAAAAGCAAATAAAAAACCCCAAGCAAGCAAGCAAACAAACTGCTGATGGAGCCTGTTTTCAAACTAAGTTTAAACTTGCTCACCCAGCTGTTTGAATATTGGATATGTCAAGAATGCAAATGTTTGAAAGATGCATCCCCAGCCTAAAGACATCTCTCTTCCTTCAGGCCTTGTTTGCTCAGGGGTTTGCCTTTTGTTCTTGTTCTAATGTATAAATTCAGCCTTTTGAAATTGGCAGGTGATGGTGTTGAGGGTTTCACTGGAAGCCAGGCTTGGTGTCATCAAAACAAGAGCCCCACTGCAGCCTCCACCCCAGATCTGTCTGGCCATGCTTGTGTGTACCCAATGGCTCCTCTCCCAGCACAGCACAGCACAAAAAAAACAGTGTTCCTCCAATTAGGGGTTCTAAGGCTTAAAACAATGTTAGCTTGTGTCACAAAGCAAGGACAGCCTCACAGCTATTGTACAGCTCTGGGTGCTCAGGAATGGGGCACTGAGCTTTTCCCCCAGTCAGTTCTGCAAACAAATTGGGCCTTCATGTGCTCAGTGAAATAGCTGGGGCACTTACACCTGCTGGAAAATGGGGCCCTGCAGTTACTTCCTCTTGATCAGAGAATTTCTGATCAAAGTTTTCCTCAGTATTACACAGAAAGAAGGAAAGGCTTCTCTAATGCCTCTTTTAGGTCAGTCTGGTGGCTCAGTCACTTATTTGATGCATTAACAGACATGGATTTAAATATTCCCATTGCTTAGTCCAATTCAGATAGAAGAATCCATGACTTCAATGTCACTGGCTACTTGAAAAATCCATGATTCTTGTAGACTGGGCGTTTTTCATCCCTCTTCTCTTTTCCTCCATGTTTTTAATTAAAAGAAAAAAATCAGTAGAGACTAAAAGCAGTGGAGAAAGGAAGGAATGGAAATGGTATTTAGGACTAGACTCCTGAATTTGATGATTTTTAAATTTTTTTGTTTTTTTTCTTTTAGCAGTAATTGGGACTCAAGAACCTATCTAATACCAATTCAGACACTAAAAGGTGCTCTGGAGCTGGGAACAGGTGGTGGGGCATGCTGGAGCCTCTTTCATCTATAAATGAGTCAAGGCTATCAATAAGCTTATGGATCTGGGAGCTGGCAGACCTGATCACCTCTCTGGTGTCTGTCCTTCAAGATATCTTGCCACATGGTTTTGTCTGTCCAGTTATTAGAAATGGTTGTGTCTCTGAAAAACTCATTTGCCCCTGTGTCTACTCTCCTTAAATACTGCAAGATGCTGATAACTCCAGTGCCTATCTTATCTCAAGCTGTTCCCATCTTTTGTAGCAGATGAAGTTTTTTCACATTTTTTCGACATCTTGGCAGAGTCATTGTAGCAGAATAATAATAGAGGCTTGCATTTTTAAATTGCAAAAACATGAAGGAGCCTTGGGCATTGTGCCTTCTGCCAGGGTGTAATAGGCAGCAGCAAGGACAGGGCTGGATGCAAGGGTACCATTATGATCACACTGGCACAAACACCCACCAGCACTCCTGGGCAGGATATACTGAACTTTCTGATGTTCAGTGAGCTAAACTTCACCCCACTCACAGATACAGTGCAATAAACAGGATTGGAATTAAAGAAAAAAGAGGAGGAAAAAGCTAACCAGAAAGATAAATCAGGGCAACTAATTCCTGGACAGTCTACAGGTCTTTTTCTTTGGGGGAAAAATTTTTGAGTCCAGTGAGTTTTTCTCCCTCCCGTGGAAACCTTCATGATGTTATGATTTTAAATCTTGCCTGACATCGGGGTCTGATTTAAGCTGAGCCAATCTGCTAATGCAGCTTGTCTCTATCAGGTGCCCTCTTACCTGTTAGCCATGCTGGCCATCCATCCCTTCTTTTAGCTGCCTTGTTGGTGCTGCCAGGAAGGAGCAGGATTTGCTGTCCTGTGTCTCTAAGTCACAGTCACCTGCACACAGGTTGACCCTTTGCAGCCTTTAGCACAGTGACACAACAGCTTTGGCTGTTTCACCACCTTCCTTCAGGGACCCACATCTTTGGGGAGACAGCCTCTTGTGCTCCTGCTTCCTGCCAAAGCTGGCACGGCTGGCAGGAAAAGATGAGACTTGGTAGCTTGGCTTATTTCGCCAGTTTCTCCCATCCAATTTCAGGAAATTGTTTCCGTTTTGTCACTTCAAAAAGGGTAAAAATACACTCCAGAATCTCAAGATGGAAGGCTGCGTTAAATAGCACTGAGGAGGCGGCTCAAGCTCCTCAACTGGAAAATGGCTGTACATCTGTGAAAGCCATTCCCCAATCCTGAGTGAGGTGGGAAGGGTTTGTGTGGAGGCAGGGGTGCTGGGGTTTGAGCTGCAGGAAGCCCTCCAGGCTGCTTGGTGTCCATATTGCCACATTCACAGATGAGCTGAGAAAGTGGCTAGAGTTTCTCATAAGCATGAGAAGTTTTTAATGCTGCCTGGGAAGCAGGGAGCTCTTCTCAACTCCTTTTGCAGCGGAACATTATAAAAATCCCAAAAGCAACAAAAAATTCAACCCGCTAAAAGAATCCTGAAGACCAAAACACCCAGACTCTTTAATTCTGGTGTTGTATAGTACAATAGATAAGTGGGAAGTAATGCCCAGATAGAAACAACCTCCCTTAGGCCATACACCTCCCAGTAAAAGGTAAATAAAGCTTTGGAGGCATGGCTTAGTCTCATGTCACCTGCCCCTCTGGGTAAATGTTCTTTCACCTTGTGCCTGTCCAAAAGAGGGGTGTGCAAAATTACCTCATTCTGGAGGAGAAGGAACTAATAGTTTGGAAGCTAGGATGGCCTCTTCTCTCCAAATGGAGACTTTTGTTGAGAGACCCTGTACTTTCTATGTGAGAAGAGCTCTGTGAATGGCACCCTTTAAGAAGCTTGAGCAGGGACTTGAGATTGTTTCTCACTTTGAGTTGCACACAAATGGGAACTGAACTGAGTGCTGCTATAGTTTTTTTTACCTCATTTTAAAACATATTATAAAGGAAATTATTTCTTATTTTCCTTGGAGAAGCAGGAAAAAAGCAAGACTTAACTTTATCTGGTATCCTAAAGCAGACAGGTTTTAAAGACATTATATTTGTCTGTATTTGTTTGGGTTTTTTAATAGGCTTGTATTGTAAAAGATATGAAAGTAAATAAAACAAGAGACTAAATGGAAAATGGGTAGTGAGCTGCCCCCCTTCTCCATCACCATCTCCTTGTGAATATTAATCAGGTGCCATTCTTTGAGTATATTTGATTGCTGGTGTAACACACTCAAAATGACATATTTCCCAATAGGCAGGAAGCTCGTTGTCATGTCAACACTTGTGATTTATCTGTATTTATTTGTGACAGGTTTTTATTCCTCTTCCCATTCTGTCACTCACCAGCAGCAAATTATCCCCTTTTTGGAAGGATAAGAATATCCAGGCTACTGTGTGGGAGAACATACTGGAGGGAATGAGCTTCTAAAAATACAACTCCTGACCTCTCCTCCTTGTTCTGCCTAATTTTAGAGCTACCTCAAAGAGCAAGTCACTGCTGTTATCTCTTTGGATAGCATGGCAGCACATAAGACCCCCTTGTTTTCTGAGCAGTTGCTTTTATCCACTGCAAGGTTGTCTTAGGTTCCACACTGAGGAGCTAAACAGCAGCTCTGGGCCAAGCGTGTGCATATCAGTTGATGAAGAACTTTAATTTATGCCAGTTGAAAGTCTGACCTCTCTGCTGCTGCTGCTGGAATTTTATGCTGGGAGCAAGCACAGCTCTAATACTCTGGTTATTGGCACTGTCTCTAGGTCAGGTGGTTTTCACCATACACTTTAATCACTGCCTGGTACTCTGAGCTGGCACCAGCAACATTTTCTGCTGCTTTAGCATCCTCAGTGGGACTATGATTTCATTACTGCACCAGACCTGTGTGACTGCTCTGACTCAGCCCTTATTAACCTGGAATCCCTGGTGCATCAACCCAGAACCAGGTCTGCAGCCTTTAAACAGGGGCCTTCAGTCACTGAGTGGCTGGGCATGGACCTTTATTAGATTAAAACTTGGCTGTAGTTTGTGACTCTTTTAGACAAAATATTTTAGAAATTATTAGTCTGATTATAATGCCTCTGACTTGCATTCTTTTTGCATTTTTAAGAGTGTTGCTGGGACAAGATTTTAAAACAGGAAACTATCAGTCTGTGAGTCTTGTTTTAGAATCTGGGAAAGCAGTTGGCTGAATCTCAGAGGATTTCAATGGTGCCCCCCAGAGCTTTCCACTGCCCCACATTTTGCTGTTACTGGAAGGACACAGACCAAGGAGAAGGCAGTTCTTTTGTGATGGAGAATTCTGTAAGCAGCTTTGCTGGGCTAGTGACTGTCTTTTTAAACTTCTCTTTTATCATTTTGGGCTCAGTTTGACAAGGTCCATGTCAGAATGTTCTGTTGTGAACTAAAATCCCTGCACCAGGCTCACCCCAGCTCTTATAAACTTGCTGTTTACTCCATTGAATTGTCTGTCCTCACCCTTTGTAGAAAAGCAAAGAAGCAGTTGAATCTAGGGAGCCTGTAAAAGTGCCACAGTGCAAAAGATACGACCCTTTTATCACTCCAGCTGTCATCTTAGTAGTATTTTCATTTTCTCCCTAATTTGCAGTTTTCAGAAGAGCAGTTGAAAAGCAGAGATGGCGTATTTAGATTGCACACATTCAGAAACACAGTTCCTTCATTGTTCTGTTTCATAAGGCCTTTTCTTAGCCTGAGTGAAATAATGCTTAATCCCCTATAACCCCTCTCAACTTGCTGGAGGTGAGCATGTCTCCTCTTGTGCTAACTTTCTACATATCTGCCTTTTCCTTCTGTTGTCTTCATGCTCTTCTTCTAGTCCTGTCCCTCCTCTCAAGCAATGCCACGGCCTGACAAGGTCCCACTAGCGTGATGGTCATCTTCTCTCTAGACAGAAACATTTGATGCTTCTTGCAGTGTGTATAAATACTGCTAGGAATCTTCAGCTACTCATGTTATTTCATGGCCATGGCATTTTCATTCCTAGCCTGTGTGTGCTATAAAAACTTAATTTCAATTTTTAAAGCCTTGTGATTTTCACAGAAAAATAAGTTAATAGTGTTGATTTGGGCCTTTCTTTAAAAATTATTTTTGTGTTTTACTACCACAATTAACACCAGTCAATAAGGCTAGGGTGTTTCAGAGGGAAGACAGGGCTATGATTTCCAGAAGGGTACAGGAATTGGTGAGTTCTACCTGGGTGGCTTTGCTCTATATGGTTTCATCAGCAGCTTTCTAATGCATTTGTGGTTGGTACCCTCCATTTATGGTTTGAACTTCAGTCTCCTGAGGGGTGTCTGCACAACAGGGAAGGGAATGGCAGGTGTTGAATATCGAATGTGAATTCCTAACTTCAGAGAGCAGTTACAGTGTCAAAGGCAGATCACGGAATAAAATCTGCCTAGCTGGAGTTAAGACCTTCTGTTGAGCTGCTGCTGGTGTTTACAGACATTTCTGATGTGTCCGTGTTCTCCCACTGCAGACACCCACTATCTGACCTGTCGGATCCAGGAATGCTCTGAGACCAAGAGGAGCGGGCCCTTCTCACGCTCCATCGATGTCAGCTCCCTCGTTGTTCAGGATGAATACATCTTCATCCAGGTACGCTGGCTTCATGCAATTGGGATGTGGATTCTGTCTGCATAAGGGATTTTTTTCTGCACAAAAATACCTGCACGAGGTATTTTTTCTGTGCTAGAGAGGAGGCATATTCTTAGGATAAATCCTTAAGAGCTGGGAATCCATCCTGTTGGCTCTGCAGTCTGGGATAGAGTACTTGATCTCTCTGCTCATCACTTGAATCTTATATATATATATATATAATATATATGTATAATATATAGCTATATATATATAGCTCTCTCTCTATATATATAGCTATATATAATCTTATGTATATTTTTAAAGTTTGTTCATTAAGGGTCCATGGATTTCACAACTTGCTATTCATGTGGCTCATTGTAATACAAGACAGCTACAAATGAATTGGGCAGGACAGAGAAGAACAAAGGAAAGGTGTGAATGATTATTTTAACAGCTGGAAAGGTTTATGCCGATTTGAGAGTCAAGTAATGCTAATAGAGTGAACCAAAATTTGTGGTAGGAGGTAAAATAGCAGAAAATTTGAGAAAAGATGTTACAGGGCAACTTCAAAGTGAAAGATGGCTGTAAATTTGTCAGTTGGTGATTTTTTTGGAGATGAGGGGAAAATGTCAGAAATCGAATGAGAAACTACGTGTTTTTGAGATTTTTTGAGAATACATGGGCTGGATGGAACAGGGCCATCTCTCTAAATTTCGTGTCTGTGGAAGCCTGAGAATGACTAGTACAGTCTGGAAGAGCACTTCCTGAAGATGTACCATTTGGTTGAGAGCTGAGAGCCAGGCTCTGGTGATTCCGGATTGTGGGAAGCTCAGGCGACACAGAGATTACAGACATGGTGATGTTAATTGCTTGTCTCCAGTGCTGCAGCAGGGGGAGCAAAATGAGATGAAGACTGGATTCAGGTGGCACAAAAAAGACACATGCTTCCCTTTTTGAATAAGACTGTGTTACATTAAGCTCCTATTTTATTTTCTTGAGTGAGCATTTTTCTTGACTGTATCCAAATGATGAGAAAGTTTTGCTGTGTTTATTGTCAGACTTTCTTACAGAAGAGAAGACTGATAAGTCTGTGCTGGGGAGGACTGGATCCCTGTGGCCTGGGAGGGCTGCAGTATGAAAACTGCATGCATTTGAGCAAAATTAGCAGACTTCTTCTGAGAGTAGGGGAGTCTGCTGCTCTGGAGATGATCTACTGCCATGGAAGCCACAGTTCCCCTCAATCCCCCATGAAACCCAGTCTGCTGCTGCTTCCTTTGGCCTCAGTGGAGATCCACTGCTAGAAAACACAGTGAAATCGGTTATTGCAACTTAGTAAGTCATGTCTTGACTAAAAGCAATGGCTTTCCAATCGATGAATGCTCTGCTCTCCAAGGAGTATTTAAGAAAGGCTCTCAATGTGGTGGTTTATGTCTGTGGCCAAGGGTGTTGTGGAACATCAAATCCTTTAAGCACGAGGCCTTACAGACTTTTCTCACTCCACAGCTCTCCTCTGTGTTAAAACAAGGACAATGTTTAGAATCTTGATCTCACAGTGAGATCACTGGTGTGTGTGTTCCTCTGCCTTAAATCAGCAGTGAGTAGCTCAGGCTAAAAGTTTCTAATTAAAAAGCTTCAAGTTAAAAAAAGTCTGTGCGTGTGTGTGCGTGCGTATATACAAACACATGCATGTATGTATATTTCATATTCAAATGCCTTGACTATTCTTAGCAAGGTTTTATTATAGCTTAATGGGTGTTTGAATTGGAAATCACATCCCCACACTTTAAAAAGCTGTTAAATATACACACAGAGAACATTGCTGCTGCTTTGGGCAGGAGGCTCTCCATTGCCAGGCTGTCCATCCCTTTCCCTGTGTCCTGTATCACACTGCCAGGGTTTCTGCCTGTCCAGCAGGCTGCTGTAAGTGGCTGCAGACCCTGGGCAGGGGTTGGGTCCTTGCAGAGCTCCAGTGACACTCAGGCACTGCAGATTCCCAGCACGCTCCGAGCTGAAGGTGTGGAAAATCCACCGTGCCCAGGACACGGCCAATGGACTGTGCAGAGTGTTTGCTCGGTACATATGTAGGAGTGCTGATATGTCCTGAATGTATTCAGTCCCACAATCAATGTGGTGTTGCTGCCTATTATGGGATGTGTCAGATTGACTGCTCGCAGTGTCTCACGCATATTGTTCAGTCTGAGTAATCTTGGACAGAAGTGTAGGAGGCAGGTCTTTAGAATTTTAAATACTAAACAGAGTTGAATAAATAAATAAATATCAAATTAAATGTTAAGAACCTGGTGAGGTTTAATAGCTGCATAAAGGGTTGGTGCATGAGTTCTGATATGTCCATTCTGGAACAAATCAGAATTAATGTCTTGGAGTTGAGAGAGGAACTTGTTTCTTTTAACTTTTGTCATTAAACTAGTAGATTTTTAGTCTAAATCTGTAAGCAGTGCTCTTCTAAAGTTAGAGAGATCAAAACCTCCAGGGGCAACTTATCTCTTATTTCACCTATTTCAACATGAGATAGGTCTCTCTTTGAGTATACCTTTCTCATTAATATTAGGAGGAACCTAAGTAGAGCTTAAACCCTGAAATTTTTGATGGCTCAAATTAGGGAAGATGAAATCCAGCTATTGATATCAGTGTCTTAGATTATCTGCATGCAGTTATTTACCAGTGAATATCCATTCTAACCAGGTTGATGAACAGGCCTGTACTGTAAGATTCCTGGGGAGCATTAACTTGCACTCAAAACAAACGTGATACTGTGATCCATAAGGGATGAGGGAAAGAAGAACACAGAAGATATTATAATGCAGTGATAAATCAATGATTCCTGTTGTGCAGCACTTCTGAAGAGATCTTTCAGAATTACAGTACAAAGAAAGAAAATGAGAATGATCTTATGCTTGAAAGTTTTTTCTGTTGGAGAGAGTTTGAAAAGACTGACACTGGTTACCAGGCAAAAGATATAAATAGCATAGCCCATGAGGAAAGATGTAAAAGGTAATGTGGAGGGAAGAAAGAAACAGATACTAAGAGAGAGTAGGAAGAATTATTATGAATAAAACAGTAGGTGATCATTCTGAATTTATTGACTGACTTTCTATTTGATTGATCAATAGTTATTTAAGCATGTCTAGCATGTCACTAGGATTGGATTGAATAATTCTGCATAAATTGATACATTAAGAGAAAATCTTACTCTCTCTTGCATGTATAAGATTTCATTCAGTGGACAGTATTGCTCTGGTGTAACCAGGAGGCAATATCGTAATCTTCTTTCATGATTAATACTTAAAATTCATATAACTTGCAAAGCAGGTCATTTATTTGTGAGAAAACCTTGGAATATGTCTGGACTTACAGACTATACCAAAAAGGAGCTAATTTGATGATCAGCTTTCCCATTTAATGTCCCTGTCTCTGTTGTTCAATTACATAGCTGTGCTCCAGTGCTTGTTACTGAAACAGTATCACTTTGCAAATTTAGGTGCAAACATAACCCACAACTGCCTAAAAGATGTGATTTCCTGACAATTACCTAAACTGCTATGGTATTCTCATCTGCAGAGCCTGCACTGTAAGACATGGGGATCAGGGATAGTCTTTTGGTATGAGTCTAGAGTACTGATACTTGGGAGAATTTATATGTTAAAAAATAAATTACAGAGGGAATTCTGGGAATTCTATTTTTTAAGGAAGCCTTATACCAAAATTTCTAATGGAATTGCTCAGGTTGCTGAAAAGTGTTGAAAATTAAATAGGCTTTAATGAAAATAGTGATTATTTTTTACGAATTTAGATTTTGGGTGAGACAGCATTTTTTGGAAAAAAAATTTTATTTTACTATAAGTAAACAAATAATATCAACGCTACTTTTTTCTTTAAAGAGAAGATCAGGAATGATCTGTGTTTGTTTCCTTGTCAACAGATAAAATTTTTCCACTGAAAATGAAGGAAATCATGAGCAATTGTCACCACTTATTTCAGGCAGTGGGGAGAGTCTGGGCCACAGAAGTCCCAGTACAGTGTTACTTGTTTGTGGGGGTCTGAGGAGTCCTGAGGGGCATGAATAGGGCAGTGCATTCCCTGGGAATCAGCTTGGCTCTGGGACAGTGCTTTAGGCAGAGAGTAGATCTATAGCTGCCATAGAGAGCTAAGAATTGCTCAGTTAAAGGAGCTGTTCCTGGTTGCCCAAAGGTTATGTGCAATCATCTCAGGTGGCTCAGTGGTTCTCCTGGGTGGCTGGACTCCCAGCTTGGATGAGTCTGGCCACTAGTGGAGAGGGATGACATTCCCAGTGCTGACCTGTGTGAGGACTGTGTGTTCACACAGGTATCAGGAGATGGACAGAAATAGTGATGGAACCCTTCAGAATGTGTGACCTGATGACTGGTGCCACCACTACTGTTACAGTGCTGGTGACTAAGGATCAGTGGGACAAAATTTGCAGGGAGACAGTATTTCTTATGAGTTGGAACTGAGAGTTAGAAAAGGGACAGATTAGATTATGGGCATATTCATAAGATCCTAAGGGACTTGAGGAAGGATTTGGTCTCTCGAAATTGTTTCTTCTCCTTTTCTCCTCAGCTGTAGATCTAGGTCTCACAAATATGTTTCCATCCCCCTGTTCATCTTGTTGTGTTGTGTAGACCCTTCTGCAGGTGGCTTTCCCCCCAGAGATTGTGCCAGTCTAGTTTGGCATGCAGTTATCTCTGTCCCCATCCCTCCCCTACGCTTCTGTCTCTGTCAGCACTTGGAGACCCTCGGGGTTACTTTGGCCTTTTTGATTAGAGCTGGCTGTAAGTCAGTGCAGAGGTGTGTGGGTGGGTGATCAATACCTGTCTTGGTTGTTTTTTATGTCTTTATTTTTCTCCAGGATGCTGCAGACTCTGCTCTCCCAGTAGAGAGGAGCTGGAGTTGATCTGAATTGTAGCTCAGACATTCAGCACTTTCCATAGCAGTGACAATGGCACTGGGTAGAGAAGACTCCTCAGAGTTAGCAGCTGATGCCTGGTTTGGCTTTGGGGGTGATGCAAGCCAAACAAATGCCTTTGGAGATGAACCCTCTGAGACCTCTCTTTGACTGGTGGTCTCACAAGGACGAGGAATGATCCCTGCAAAGTTTGATTGAAAAGGACTGGTGTTTTGCTTCAGATCCTGGTCCATTTCCACTTTAAAAGGAAAGTTCTTTGCATCACTGATCAGAAAGGCATGCTGAGAGGCAATACCTTACCACTATAAAGAGTGGAAACACGGGTACCACTTCCCCTTTCCATCCCATGGCATAATTTATCAAGGTGTTTAGCTGCAGGCTGAAACTCAAGAGTGTCTTGTCTCTCATTGGCCTCTGCTTCTACTTCTCCTTCTCGAAGCTTTCTTATCTTCTTTCTATGCCATTTCATTAGTGATTCAGTCTCCTGGGAACCCTGGGAACTGCACATCTTTCTCTTGAGTCCATATTCCTTCAGATTGTCCTGGGGCATATGATGATCCCATGTTCAAAAAGCTGTTTGTCTCTTGGTGGCCCTTTGTTTTGAGGTTGATGCGATGAAGGAAGAAAAGTGTGTGAGGGCAGCTGGGAAGAGAGGCAGGGTCCTGCCTGTGGTTTGTGATCCTCCTGAACATGATGGGGTCTGTAGTGTTGCCATTTAGGAGCAAGGGATGGTGGTTATTCCCATCTTGCACGTGCAACAGTGCAGAAGCAGCTGCAGTTATTGTAGAAATTGTAGGAATTACACATGGAAAGTGAAAGGTTTAAGTGAAAATGCCCTTCTGTGATACTGATCTTTTATCTGGCTCTTCACCTTGTGAGGTAATTTTGAACTTGGAACACTTTTGCCTAATTCAGGGAGTCGCCCAGCAGGGCAGCATCTCAGCCTGCTCACTGGCATGAGTGAGAAGGAGCAAACCCAGAATTTCTCCAGATGCTGTTGTGTGGTGCAGCTGAGTGGGAGTCTGACAGTGCACATCTGAATAACTCCTCTGGCTCAGAGGACCAAACACTTCTGCCAAAATCTGTTGAACCATTTCAGTCTCCTTTTGCATCAGAAAAATTTCCTTAAAACATATGCAGATGTCTGTATTCATCCATAATCACTGCTAACTTCTTACAAAACCTGTGGATAATATTTCTTTTATCGGAGGCCTGGTGTCTCATCAAAGTGTGTCCAAAAATTTCAGCTGAAGTAATTTGATGCAAAATGGCATTTATAGATGTTCTTCTTATCTGAATCAAATTCTGGTTTTAGCAGGGTGGATATATTTATAATAACCTTTTTTTCCTCACCCTCAGTAGGAAGAAAAATACTTACTATTTATAATATTAGAATTCAGGTGGGGGGGACACTTCTGTTTGAGGCGTTATAGAGGGGGAAAAAAATTACTGATTCTAGAAGCAACATATATCTAAGCCCGGCTCAGAGAAGTAGTTTAATATTATTGCTGGTTGTAACTATGCTTGTTTAGGAACACTTGAAAGTGCTTACATTTAGTAGGACATGAGTGAATGTTTCAAGTTTATTGAGTATTTAAGAATAGGCTAAATGAGCATATTTGCTGAATTGAAGTCATTTATCAGGTGAATAGACTTCAACCAGCAGCCACAGCTGATTTTATGCTAATTCATAGGGATTCCTCACCTCAGTTATCAAGTTATCAATTTAAAAACTTAAATAAGCAGCAAATTTCTTCAGGAATAAAGAAAGTGTTGGGTTGGGTTTTTTTTTTTTTTTGTAGTTTTTTTTTTTTTCTTGTTAATGTGACACTTCTCAGCAGTGAAACAGGATAGAGGGGAGAAATTAAAGGTTCATTTCCCAGTATAGAGCCTTCTCTTTATTTTCATAGAAACTAAATACACCATGTTCAAATATAAATTTCTTTCCTCCATTTTTTTCCTCCATTAACTAGGAGCCAAAGGTCTTAACAGAAATCAATCCATGCAATTTATTTTTAACTTCACCCTGCTTAGCTATGATTGATTTTTATCTTTGCGATCGATGCTAGAGAAAACGGTTTGGCGGGACAATGGAGCACTCTCCAGCTTGTAGGGGTTGGTCTTTGAGTCTTTTATTGAAGGAATCATTAAAAGCTTATTATGAAACTAATAGGATGAAGACGTTTAAATGATGAACACGATTACACCTGTTTTACTGGTGAATAATGCCTGCTACAGCTGATCTGCTCTCGCTCCTATTTAAAATGCTGGACAGCACTCCAGTGGGGGAAATTAATCCATACAGATGAAAGAAAGTGCATCCCACGTGCTAGTTAAAAGCTCTTCTTAAAGCAAGACAGGCAGTAAGTAGTTAGCTACTTTCCTATTCACTGCTGGGTTCTTTTCATCCATTTCTAGAACAGTTTTGTCTTTTCTGTGCCAAATATCACATTTGGAACTCGAGCCTAAACATCTCTTGATAAAAAAAAAATAAAATTATTAACATTTTCCTTTATTTATTTATTTTTTATTGATTTTCTTTCTAGGGCTTTTTGTGCTGTGCTTTCTTTTATCACTCTCTCCCCTCCCCTCACATTGTCTGATTGATCAGCTGAAGATGTAAAGTATTGCCTTGGCAAACTCCTATGTTTCCTCTGAAATCAAAAGGAGATTTTATGTGTACAATTATGCTCTTCTCACAAGTTGATTTCTGTGTGGGTAATGTGCACCTGCAGCTCTGATGTGGCTTGTGTTTTGGTGTAACTGCACATTTTCTGCAGGAGTTGCTTTTAAAACAAATGCAATACTTTCACTCGAAATGACTCTGTCCTTTAGCTGTGTCATCTTTGATCTGAGGGGAGAGGGAGCTGAACAAGGACTGGCCCAGTATAATAAATGCTCCTTTGTCATAGCAAATTTTATCTGATGGGTCTGATGCTCTAAAGAGTGCCAGGTTTTCCAAGCCTGCTGAGTTTTCCAGGCAGCTTGAGGGTGCTTCATGCACAGAAACTCCACAGCACACTCAGATAATTGCATATCGTTCAATGACTGTGCAGAAGGCACAATACTAATGAAAACCACAGGGAGATAATTCAGAATGGATGGTGCCTACCATGATGGGATTTATGCTGGGGCAGTGGAGAACCTCACTACACCAAAATATCTGGAAGATTGCTTCTCCTGGTAATGGTGGGTAATCAAGAAGAAAGAACATTACACGAGGTCCATGTTCTTCCTCATCTTCTGAACCGCTTGTGACTGCAGTTGTGGCTAGCCTTGGAAGAGGAGGCACAGCTCTTCAATCCTCATACTCACAAACCTGTGCAGGGCCTGGGCAGGGCTGTCTCTGAAGAACCCCACAATCCCTTGGTGGGGGTGTCAGTGGAGCAGCCTGCCTGCTGAACTTGTGCTTTAATCCAGAATTTGATTTGGGGGATTTTATGCTCCCAAGAAGGAGAAGGGGAACATAAAGTTAAAGCAATGAGGAGAGATGGCAGGACTCTCTATGGAGTTGGAGAACACAGATCCAGGATGCTGCTGCAACACTGACAGAGTATTTCTGAACTTCTGACTCCTACCAGCTCATTTGATGCTACTGGAAAGGAGGGGAACTCTACAAGCAGAGGAATCACCTCAGAAAACAAGTGAGGTGTTTATTGAAAATAATATCAACCATGTACAATTAAGAACTTAATATCAGCAAGAAGTGTAAAATTTGGTTCTGTGAGCTTTTTACTCACTTTCCTGCAAGTTCTTTGAGCAGCAGGAGGCAGATGGGGTCCTCCTTAGTCCAGGGGTATTTCTGAGAGTTACTAATTTTGTGTTTGTTCCATCAATATCTGCCTTAGATTGGAAATTACGAGTCCCAGCATCAGCCAGCCAGGAAGATGATAAAGAAGCCTGATACACTGTAATTTACAGTTCCTCATGTCATCCAGGGCTTCTTTACAGTTTGGGACTTCTTAACTCATTCTGCTTGCCTTCCAAACTCATTTAGATAACAGGTGTTTTTGCCTAAGACGAGCTTCAATCTTAAAAAAAAAAGAAGCAAAGCCACAAAGCTTGCTCTTAAATAATCATATTCAATCACTAACGTGAGAAATGGCTTTGTGTGTTCCTAGACATGTCAGAAAAATTATGGAGATAAATAGATTCCATGGCAAATTTAATGTAATTTTCTGCAGTCTTGTGAACATATTTGTTTTCTTCTGTGTTTGATGCACTCTGTCTCATTACAGGTCAGGAGGGGGAGTGAGCCAACATATCCAGACTTTCAGGGCTTTCAAAGAGAAATTTCTCATGTTTCTCTTCTTAAGTGCCAGCTGATATAAGTTAGATGAGTCTTTTTTTTGAATGTGGGAATATTAAAGAAAAGTAATAGTAGCTCTTGAGTGGAGGGAGGAAGAAAGAACATAGGTTAGGAAAGACAGATGTGTTTAATGACAAACACATTTGTCCACAGGAATCATTTCCAATGGCCAGAAGCCCAATTAAACACATAAAGTAGAAATCCAGAAAAACAGATTAATGATCCAGTCATTAGCGATGGAGGAAGAAAAAGACAAACCCAGCTAATTCTGTACTGAGCATGACAGATGAGCTCACAGCAAATAATTGGGTGACATCCATCAAATGTGATCTGGAAGGAGGCATTGGAGGGCAAAACACTGCCATAATCTCTGGGATTTACAGTGCTGGAGCATTTGCTCGCAGGAAAAGAAAAAGTTCATCAAAATAAATTAAGTCGGGCCTTCCAAAATTCATTCTGTACCACGGTGCTTGCCAAAACTTTATTGGAGGCTTGATCATTTTTTTGGAACTGTTATAACTGTGCATGTAAATCATGCAAAGATGAGATCCTGGCTAGGAAAAGCTTACACAACTCCTGCCAACAGAATTGTGGGTGGCTTCGTATTAACTGGCTCAGGAAGACCACAAACCTCAAGATTTCTATTTCTAAACCCTAGTCAAGGTGACCTAGTCCAGGTGGAAGTCTGAAAGGGAGTTTAACTATTGCATACTGAACTTTAACAGTGTTTTAATCCTAAATTTCTGCATTTAAAAACCAGACAAACAAACAATAAATATAAACAAACCCCCTCCAGACACTAGTTTTCAGTTGGATAAAGTAAAAAAATATAGTGTAAAATCTTTTGAATGTGGCAGACTTGTAGTAGATCTTGTTATGACCCAGAAAGTAGAATTTGATCTCCCCTTGATATTTTTGCCTCTCTGTGATTACTGGATTAATTAGAAGATTGTTGGACTGCTCCCAATCTTAATTGGTCATCACAGCATTTACAAAATATGTAAATATTCATGTCCTCATCTACAAGTTGAAAATCATGTCTCAGCCCATCAGAAGTGGCTATTGAGTGCAGGGTCCTTACCAAGCAGACACTGGACGTATTCAGTTCATGTGAGAATTGAGAATTTGGGGTTTTCCAGTGGAGACAATAAATATTAAATGGGAAGAGAGGATATTTAAATATTCCCTGTTCTATTTAGACAACATGACCTAGAAGTGTGGGATCATTTGAGCAACGCTTGTAGAGCTGAGAGAGATAAAATTACTGCAAATATGAATTTTTGCCTTTGAGCTGGACTCAGTAGGAATCAGCTGCACAGTCTGTTTTGATGTGGAAGTATTAGATGGGAAATACATCTTTCAGAAGTAGCACTCACTGACCTTATTCAGTCTGCAGAAGAGAAGGCTGCAGGGAGATATTAGGGCACCCTCCAGCACCTAAAGTGGCTTTAAGAGAGCTGGAGAGAGACTTTGGACAAGGGCAGGGAGTGTCAGGACAAGGAGGAATGGCTTTGAGCCGAAAGAGGGGAGAATTAGATTAGATATGGGGAAGAACGGGATCATCTTTAAGGTCCCAACCCAGACCATTGTGTGATTCTGTGATCCTCACAGCTCAGAGCAGGACCCTGAAATGTTCACTGCTGTGCCAGTCCACAGTGTACTTTCCATGAAGTGAGAGTCCAGTGACTGCTGTTTTCTCCCTGTCTCTTCTACTGGCTTCTTCTGGGTCCATAGACAAGTTGCTTTAGATTTTCGTGTTTTTATTTACCCTTAGCTTTAGCTAAGTGTTATCTGTAGAGTTTATTTGCTGTCATATAGATCATTCTTATGACCTTTTGCCATATGTGCTATAATAGTGTCTGGTTTGGGTTTGTTTTTTTTTTTTTTTTTTTTTTTTTCCTCTCTCTTGATGATGCTAAATGCAGTTATGGTGATATTACAAGTAAAAATGGGAAAAAATCTGAAGGGGAAGTCTTAGTATAGAAGCTGGTCCTGCTTCTAAACCTTCTTTTCTTTCCAATTTTCCAAACTGTCAATGGAAAAGCCTTGAATTGATTAGATACCAAATTTCATGACCAATAATAGCGTGTCCTTCAAATGACAGTTTTTCCAGGGAAAAAAGCCACTATCTAGAGGTGATATCGTTGCTGAGAATAAAATTGATGCTGTAGCAATATTCTATGTAAGCTGATTCTCAAATATCACTGTCAGATAAAGGAAGTATATCTAGGAGAGAATCTAGGACCTTTCTCTTAGCTTTATTGGAAACTTAAGAAGCCAACAAGTGATGTTCCACACAATAGACAAGTGCTTTGTTCATTGTTTTGTCTTAAGACCTGCAAGACTGCCAAACCAGCAGAATGTAGGAAATTCACTGATCTAAGCCTTGTTTCAGCCAGGTTTGAGACGGTGCCAAAAAGAACACGTACAGCAAGAGTAAGTGACTCTTGACAGGTTTTAGATCCCATCTTTTACAAATTATCTCTGCTAGATCTCATTGATGCATGGCATTTCTGCATAGGCATTAGTTCATTCAGTCCATAAACCTGCAGATTTGGATGTCTATCAGCTCCCCCCACGCACACCCATTCTCAGAGAGTATAATTTCAGAGAAACCAGTTTCATAGTGACAAAGGGCATCTAAGAGCTTAGCTCCAGCTTTCCAAGAGCACATTTACAGTTAGCATCAAATGGTGCTAGTGTGGATCTCTGCTGTTAGTCACTGTAAAAGGTTGTTGGAAGGCAATCCTGGCCTCAAGGGACTTACAGTGCAGACAAGGCTGAGAAACAGCAGAGAAAATGAGGATTATCTCCTACTTTCAGGGGAAGAACAGAAGCACAGAGATTTTGAATTACTTGCCCAAGGTAATTGAGCTGGGCCATGTGATGACACCAGATCCTCCTTTTCCTCCCACTCAGCACTTTTTTTCCTGAGATGTTAAAATCACACTGGATTTGAATCATAAGAGACAAAATGGAAAGTTCAATAAAACAGCTTAAATAAATAATTCTCCATCCCTCTAAAGTTTGTGATTTCTTTGGAGTTACCCAGATGCCTTTAGGGACAGCCGTGCCTGTCACAGAAAAGAAGAAACGTTTGTTGAGCAGTTTTAGAGGTGTGATCAGAGTGTCTCAGAAGGGTCATCATTCACTTTCTTTGGTGTTTCCACAGGTGACAACTGGTGGAAGAGCAACTTACTACGTGTCATACAGACGGGAGCCTTTCGCACAGATTAAATTACCCAAATACTCCCTCCCTAAGGTGAGTCCATCATTTGTGAACACAGACATGTAATATCTTGGGGAGCCAGACGTGTGAGGTTCCACAAGGTGAATTGCCAGGTCCTTCACTGGGATCACAACAGCCCCACACAGTGCTACAGGCTGGGACAGAGTGGCTGGAAAGGGGCTCAGTGGAAAAGGACCAGAGGTGTTGTTTAACAGCAGCTGAACATGAGCCAGCAGTTCCTGAGGTGGCTGAGAAGGCAAAAGGTACCTTTTGTATTAAAAATAGTGTTGCCACCATGACTAGGAAAATGACCTGTTATATTACAGATTTTTTGGTGGCCCTGATACAGAATTGGTGCATGCTGTAAAATCAGGGATACTTTTGTAATTTAAAAACCAGAAGTACTTTAAGGGTAGGTGTCATGGAAAAGTCTTCGAGCCATGTAAAGGAGGCTTGTTTATGCTGCCCTTGTTCAGTAGAATATTTTTGCTGTACAGTAATAACTATCTGTCATGTGCAGATTAATGAACTCTGCTGGAGCTGTACGTATGTGAGGTTGGCACCAGGGTAATGCAATATTTCCCCTGCAACTGGTATAAACAGATTGAAGTCACTGGGCATTTTGCTTTATTTTCACACTGTTGGAATTGGTATAATGCCTCCTTAATCTTTAAGGAATTATAGCTACTGGGCAAGAACAAACTTCCTGATTTAGTCTTCCTTCGTTGAGGGAAGTGGCAAATCTCCCACTGATTGTACTCACTGGGATAGAATTAGGCCCTCAAATGGTTTTTCTCCCCATCTCATGCTGATAGGATATGTTAGGTCTATTAGAGATAGCCCCATTTAATCAATCCCAACTTTTCATCTAGATACCTCACACAAAAGATTAAGATGCCTCCTAGGCAGGATGAGGATATTGAGCTGATCTTCCTCCAGATATTTTTTCCTGAAATCAGGTCATTCCATCCTTTGGGAGACTTCCAGAATTACGATTTCTTGATGCAGAAACAGTGCAAGGAATTAATCAAGGCCTCTTGGCACTGTATAGAAAGTTTAAACAGATACAAATAGATAAATGGAGTCTCAGATAACCACAGTCATTTTGCTTCTAGCTGAACCTGTGTCAGTTTGTTCAACAGTGATAGAAAGGATGAAGTGCTTCAATACTCATCATCACCCTGAAAGTAATTTCCATGCACCTGTTTTAAAATAATACCAGGAAAATACACTGTCAAATGTCTTTGATATTAAAACTAAATGGGAAAATTCCTGTTAGACATTTTGTATCTTGGTCAGCAGCAGAAATCCAATGAAGGTTAGTGGGTGGATTATTTGATAGCCCATATATTGTGGGATAATTGATCTCAGATAAACTCTCAATAGGAAAGTGTGTTATTAAAAATCACTATCAGCAGTAGCTCAGATTGATACCTATACCTCACCTTCAAATAAATGTGAACTCCAAGGTTTTTTGAAACCATCCCTCGCCAGTTGGAAGCACAAGCCCATTATTTCAGCATGTGAATGAAAATTATCAGTGCTTTTAGCATGGTGCCATATGATGCTTAGTGACTATGAAGACTCCAGGCTCCAAGGCTGTGAATCTTCCCTGAGTAATAAAACTGACTTTCAAATTTATAAATAAAAAATGAAACTGGATGAAATTCCTTGAAGGTACCAAAAATGAAGAAAGCAAAAGCCCTTCGCCCAGCTGGTGATTATTTAAAAAGTGAAATGCAGAAAAGTCACAATGCTGGTAATTTATTGGCTTGCTCTAACAGAAAGTTGTTAAACATACCTATAATTCATGCTCCATCTCCATCCTTTCATAATTCATGGTAATTACTACATGTCCCGAAGGGCAAAGAAATACAGAGATCCTCAGTAACAGGGCTTTTGTCTTCTTTTAACAGGACATGCACATTATCAGCACAGATGAGAACCAAGTGTTTGCAGCTGTGCAGGAGTGGAACCAGAACGACACGTACAACCTGTACATCTCTGACACCCGAGGGGTCTACTTCACCCTGGCCTTGGAAAATGTGAAAAGCAGCCGAGGCCTGGAGGGGAATATTGTCATTGACCTTTATGAGGTATGTAGCAAAAGTCACCCTACAAAGAGCAGCAACAGCCTGCTAGTCCAACCAAGTGTAAATCTCTTACCAACCTCTCAGGATTTTCATATATTGTGGGATCAGCCCTGAGGCATTTCCTGGATTTGATGCTGAGTTGACTCATGTGGGAATAGATGCATTTATTCTGCTACGGGTGCAGCAACTGGTTGGGTTCAAGTCAATGACTGGTTAGCTATGTGTCATTTCCAAAAGGGGAAACCGCTATCCTTCTCATCCTAATGTGGATATCCATAGAAAGATTAAGCATACCTTTTTTTCCCCCTTGGGTGTGTAGAGTCACCTGCTCACAGGCAGGGAATCTGGGCTGCATCCTCATGAGCACTTCCTGAACAGTTTGTGAACTATAACCAAAAATCTGTATGTGCCGCTTGCCCAGAGACAACAGATGGATAACATCTACCCCAAACTGTCTTCCATTCTCATGCTTCTTCCAGGCCTGTCAGCCTTGGCCAGCAGCAGTGCATCCAGAGCAGTTCCAGTTCCTGGTTTCCTCAGAGCATGCTGGTTTTGGTGTGTTATTACTGGTTGGATGGAAAATCTGCTGAGATCCAGGGCTCAGTGTTTTGCCAGCAGCAAGCAACTAACCAGTAATACTAAGATAAATAGTTGCAGGCTGATTTCTACTGTTACACAGAGAAATGTTCTTGCAGTTGCATGAAGAATTTAGGACTATACTTTTTTTTTTTTTTTTTTTAATTTCAGCAAGAATAATGCTCATTTAACAACATAATCAATTTGTTTATAAAAGTCCAGGTAGTTTCAGTCAATGAAGGAAAATTCACAAATAGCACATTGATTAGTATGAAGGACAGGGTTTATAGGTTTTTTTTCACTGGTTAAATATATTTTCCTGCCTGTGAAAAAGTTTATTTCTTTGCTGTGATGAACCAGCTAAAATTAACATGCATCATCTCACATTCCTGGGCAAACCTGTGTACTCTCCAGTGGTACATCATTGACTTTTCACTGTTAAATGCTAATAGATTTTACAGAGTCATTTAAAGAGTAGTATCACTCCAGGGGCTTCAGAGAAGAAGAATTTGCATTCTGACAGTTGCCAGGAAGTTGCAGATTTGCAGCAAATTTCTTCTTCCTGTCTCACTTTCACAGCTGTGCAACAGAGACCAGACTCAACATGAAGTCTTCTTGGGGATGTTTTGACAGGACCGTGTTCTACTGGAATGTGTTCTGCTGATAAAAATCAAAACATTTGAAACAACTGGCTTGATTTGTCAGAATTTGGAGGTGGAAGGAAAGTGAAGAAATCAAGTTTGCAAAACATCAGTGTCACAGCATGTTCGGGATTCACATCTTTTGTGTTGATTTTTTTTTCTGGTACGCAAAAGGATCCCACACTACTTCTGATTGGTCTTCTGTCTCCCCTGTTTTGACAATCTGTGGAGGCAGTGGAGCAGACCCTATCCTTGAGCTCACAGGGGTCAATGTGTGACCTGGTGCATGCTGCACCTTCAATCCCACCATCAGCTTATCTGCAAGAACTCAGTGAAATCCAAAAGCGGGCTGTTTCCTAGGGATTTGCTCTGTGGCTGTCCTTGTCTTTTTCTTCCAAAGAGAGAAATGACACAAGACCTTTCAGCTTTGCAACCATCATCAAGATATACCATTAGTGCCATTTTGGTGTTCTAGGATTTGACCGAGATGCCTTCATTGCTTTTACAGAGACCTTCCACTCCTGAGAGTGCTCAGATGGACATTGCTTTTGGCCTGCTCTTCCGATGTATTTTTTTCACCTCTCTCCCTTTTTCCTAGGTAGCAGGGATCAAAGGCATATTCCTGGCTAACAGGAAGGTGGATGACCAGATCAAGACTTTCATTACCTACAACAAAGGCAGAGACTGGCGTTTACTGCAGGCACCAGACACTGATCTGAGAGGGGATCCTGTACTTTGCCAGCTGGTGAGTGGCAGATCTTTTCCAAGGCACAACTGACTCCTTCAGAGCTGCTTATTGTAGTCACTAGGTTAAAGAAAACTCCCCTGTGTTTTTTTTTTTTCCTTGGCCTTTTGTGTGTTAAATGAATTCAGCAAATTTCTTTATCTACAGCTTCATAGACTTTAAGGGAAAATTCTGACCATCTTTCTTGATGTATTTAATAGGTTTCAAGTCAGAATAAGAAAGTTTCTGGGGAAAAGTGCTCTAAGTCAGATTGTTAAAATAAGGACAGACATGCTTGTTTGTAGTGCAGAGTTGCTGCTTATCCATCAAAGGAACATATGACCTATGTGTGCTAAGAGCAGAGGGGTCATTTTCAGAAGGATCAGAGCATCTGTGTGCAGTCACCAAGGGTTCCTCTGATATTTAACTTGCTGAATATTAAAGCTTCTGCCTTTTGTTTGTTTTCTGTCATCAGCCTTTTTGCTCATTGCACTTGCGCCTCCAGCTCTCAGAGAATCCGTACACTTCAGGGAGCATTTCCAGCAAAGAGACAGCTCCTGGGCTGCTGGTGGCAACAGGTAAGAACATAAATGCTTCTCACCACTTATCCCAATTTCCCTGGGAGCCTGAGAGTATGAGGTGTTCCCCACTGGTGTAAAACATTTCAGCTCTGTTTCAGCAAGTGATGAACTAATTCATATTAACTCCCATTTGCAGTGGGCTAGCAGAAGGCGTACGGCCCCAAGTTCAAAAAAGATATCAGGTATTTGTTGCTTTACAACAACCCATTTGCAGATCTGAGCCCACAGTTTCAAGATACCATTACCCAGTGGCATTACTAGGATCTCTCATGTTAAAACCACTGATGGACATGTCTACCTGTCTGCTGCAGGTGCCAGGAACTACTCTCCTAGGAGGTGTCAATACGTCCCACCTGTTGAGCAGCAAGCCCAGAGTTGTCACAAAATCTGTCAGGTGAAGCCTGGGCTTCATGGGTGCCTCTCTTGTGCAAGGCACCTACTTTTAACTCTGTACTGCTGCAAGACTAGCAGCATTTAATCAACACTGCATGGGCTGTTGGTACTGTGGGCTGTTCTGCAAAACAGTGCATTGCTCAAAGGACAGCCTGCTACAATAATTCATGGTGGCAGTGGCTGAGCCACTGTAATTAATCTGCAGGATGGATGGGGCTACCAGCCACCCTCAGCTCTGTGGGAGCTGCTGGGCTAACAAAGTGCTTCCCAATGGCTGGTGCTGTTGAAAGCTGGCCTCTGAGCCATGGAGGCAGTTCTGTCTTTTCAAATGGAAGCTCTTACATACACTCAAATACGTCTGAATAGCTTAGCTGTTCTTTCTAAGGCTCAGTTTATCTCCTTGGTCCTGTTCAGCATAGCAGTGGCCTGCAAGTGTGGGATGTTAGCATATGGTCTGCATGAATTTACACTATTTCTTCCAACCATTTTCGTTCTCATGTCATTCTGTTCTTCAGTGTGTCTGCCAGACTAAGGCAGAACCTGAGATGGGTTCCCTTCATGACATTTATATCTCAACAAGGGAGACACCATGTGATTTCTAGTTCACTGATCCAGGCCAAATGAAGTGAGATAATTTGATTTAAACCTCCAGATATCCCCATGCCTAGCCAAGTGGAGTCATCACGCCTGGCAGGTTGCACTTGCTAGATGGATGCTTAGGAACAAGCCCTACTCATGATGCTGTAATTACAAAAGCTTTTTTTAAAACCTTTTAGGAAGCAAATAGAGGCAGCAGGACAGTGAGATTCTGGGCATTGATCTAAATTGTTAGTAAATTAGGTTCTCTTCAAGCTGCCAGTGCATGGGATGACTGCTTTCCCAGTCTAACAATTAACCTTTAAAAGGCAGAATATAATTTCTGCCTTACTGCTTTGTAGATGAAAAAACCTTACCTGTTGGGAATACACACATCTGTTTCCACTAACCAGTTTCACAACAACAGGAGCATCTCACCACGTTGCTGAATGCATTCAAGGATAAGCTTTGCAATTTTTTCTCACAAGTGTTGGCTGCTCAAACACTTCATTTACAGTGAGACATTTCCAGCAATGATTGGAAACTTGGACACTTGGTATAGGACAGAGGTTAGATTCCTGTAAATGGAAGAATTATGTTTTATTATCTAGTTGCACAGCTGCTAAATCCTCTTGACTTGTTTGGGAGTTACATTTTGTGAGGTTTGAATATACGCAGCTGAAACCAGAGGAAGAGAATAAAAGAAATAATGGAATAGCTTTGCACAGAAAGAATGAAGTGATACCAACAAATTTCTTGCCTTTTTACTCCCTTTCCTTGCCTCCATCTGTAAATCCCTGTTTGAAAATTCAGTTTCCATTTTGATGTTTAAAACATGGCGATACAAAACTTGCACTGCTACCTTTAAATCAGCATCTAATTCTTGAGGACTTCCACTCATGATAAAATACTGGGCTAACAAGACCTTTGAACTGAAACAGTAGATTTGTGCTCTTGAATCTGGGTGTCCCTACGGACTGACCTTCTGTACAGTTGCCCACATCAGGTTTTCCTTACAGCCTCATCTAAAACAGTTGCTGACTCTTGCTGGTGTCAGGGAAGAAAATTAGGTAGATGGACAGTATGACATTTCCTATATCCTGAGCACTGATGGAAACACCCTTCTTGGGTTGTGCTGTCTCCCAGAGCCAGAACATTTTTGAAATAGCATTGCCACAATAATGTGGTTAGTTGAATTCCATGATGATAACAGGAGAGTGTCAACCTACTTAAATTACTAATTTTCCAGCATTAAATGTCAGAAATTTAATTAACATTTTCATTAGTGTGCTCATCCATAGAAGAATGTCTGACTCTTGTGTTGCAGGCAATATTGGCTCTGAACTTTCCTACACGGATGTTGGCGTGTTCATCTCTTCTGATGGTGGCAATTCCTGGAGACAGGTATGTTTTGCACAGCACAGGAAAGCATGGAGCTTTTTGCTGTTCTTCTTTTGACTCTTCACTTGGCTGTGGAGTGCAGCACTCATGCAGTACTTGGTTTGTTTGCAGATCTTTGAGGAGGAATACAACGTTTGGTTTCTGGACTGGGGAGGGGCACTAGTGGCCATGAAACACACGTCAGTGCCCATCCGGCACATGTGGTAAGGAAACTTGTTACTTTGAGAGGGTGGCAGCGTCCATAAAATGAGCAGGTTAAGTCATTCTTATCTATTTTTTACCACCATTTTGGTTTTATTGATGAGTATAATGATTGTTGTACCCTTTTATAAATAGAATGGCTCCATACACAGTCACCTACATATATCAATTACTCTTTGCACTTGTAACGTAAAACGAGCCTCCAGGAGGGGTTTCTTTCCTACAGACACGCATATACTAAGTCATCCTTCAGGGCTTGAGGTGTTTCTGAGAGGATGTGTCTCTCATTTCTACATTTTGTTTACAGAATTTAACATTAATCTGGTAAGATAGATAAAGGGAGGGAGGGAGAGGAGAGGGCAGTAGGTGTAGATAAGGACAACAGAGATATGTTGCTAACCCCTCCAGTATCTGACTATCAGTTTCCAGAGATACTGTGGTGGTGACTGATTAGAGTTGGAGGTGAAATAGAGCAAAATGATTTCTCAGTTTAAGACACTATTTTTGCTATAAATGGGTTATAACAGTCTAAGCACTAAAGATACTACTCAAAATTATCCTCTTCTTAGCTCTGTCCCCTCTGTACCAGTTAGACATTCTGAAATTCAGAACTAACACTCTTTACAGAAAATGGGTGTGTTAGCACCACCTTCAGTCACAGGGCTTGATTGAAAGCGGGGTATGTCTAATGGACTGACCTACCCAGCTTTTAATGCTGTTTAGAAGTGAATTAGTCAGAAATAGCTTTCAGAGACAAGATGTGTTCCTGTCTACAGTACTGGGTTGTCTCTCAGCTTGATGGTGCTAAGCATATGTCTATTACTTTGCATGCAGAACAGGAAATGTGGTCTTCAGTCAAACAGAAAAAGAAAGCAATGGTGTTTGGCAGCAGTGATGAGGTGTTAAGGTCTCTTCTACCTGAGTCATTATTGCACAAAATCCTCCAGTGAAACTGCAGTCATTCCAAATCTGGACACCTTAAGACAGATTGAGTTCACCCATTTACAGGCTCATGTTCCAGAGATTTACTTTGAGAACATTAACAGCTACTTTTTCAGTATGAGAAGCTTCTAGACTTTATGTTTCTGACCCAACAGATATCTCTGGGGTGACTGCAACATAGATTTCTATAAAAGTTTGAATATATTGCATTTGAGCACATTTCTTTGCAACCTGAAGTAAGGAAATGACTGCTTTAGTCATGGTGTGATAGTGGACTGTTAACCATGGGATGTTACATGGAATGTATTGGCTCCATAAGAGGAGAGCAGGAGCAGGGCAGACAAATCATGATGAGCTGCAGACTCCAGTCTGTGGTGTGAATGTGTTGGGGTGTGACTGCAAACCTCTGAAAGGTAACTCCGTTGTCATAGCTATAATCAAAGTGCTCTCAGAAAAGAGGACATCAGGAGCATGAGCCAGCCTTTAGACCAAACCAAGGATGAGTCAAGGAAGGAGCAGTGTGTGTTAGTCAAGGGTGGGTGTCACTAGCAGTGGGTGCATCAGACTGCAGCAGGTTGAGCTCTGGAAAGGTAAGCTCCTTACAGAAAAAGCTGCAAGTCACCTGTTAACCATTTGTTACTGCATTATTCAAGCCAAGTGTAACTGTTTTAGTTGTGTCTTTAATTGTGAAGACATAAAAAACACGTTACTACAAGTGCCTGTACTTACATATTGGGAAAGATTTGGTCGCAGGTCAATTTTTCATAGGAGCCCACAGCTCAGTTCACCTTTGTTTGCAAAGGTTCATTTCAGATGCTCTCCTTTGACAAAAAGTCTCCTGAAACGGTGTGTGCAGTTCTGTGAGTGCCCCACCCACTCTATTAAGTGAGTAGTGATTTAGATCTGTTATCAATAACCTCCAACAGGTTTCCTTCAAAATTGTACCCTTAGGTGCTTTGGAATTTGCTTCCTATTGCTTCAGCAGGCACCTGTTTTATGGCAGGAGTGGAATAGATTAAAGGGTACATGTAAATCTATTAGTTCTCAGGCTGAGACATTGTACAATAAGTTTCATGCTGGAGAAAAGAGGGGCGGATAATTGAAAAGCTGAGAGAACTTTAGCTAAGCTAATGAAGCATGCTGTTCCCCAGAAGTTGAAATGCTATTTGGACAGATAAGCATGCAAGCAGAACGCATACAAATGCACAGGTGTGTGGGAAGATACATACATTTTAATAAATAGATTTAAAGCAGATAATCTTTCTGTGTGCTGTTGTGCTCCCAGAGTTCTATCTTAGGTGCAAAGTCCCATTCCTGCACAGGTGCATTCTGAGTCAGGTGGAGGTGTCTTGCTAAGTGACATGGGGGGCAGAGAGTTAGAGAATGGTGACTGCCAGTCTTGGCTTTCCACATCAGAGATCTGAGGTTGGTGTAACCCATGGTTTATAATACACACTGCAGTGGCCTCCTGATCCTTTGGTGGTGTCTCAAATGGTGTCCTACCTACTTGGACCAGAGGGGATTCAGTGCCCACCAAGAGCCTCCCAGACAGATCCAGGTGCTCAGATGCCTGTGTGCACACACACATTCAACACATTCAACACACCCACAAATAAGCCAAATTTGCCTAGAAGTACTTATAGGGCTAGGGAGATTGTAGCTAATGCCATATGGCATTGATACATGGATGGGTCAAAATGTCCTCTGGTGGTGAAAGCAATTTTCATGCATTCAGGCCAGGGTTGCTTATGCTCTGAGTGGTGCGTCATACCAGGTGCTATTCCAGACCTAGAAACAGGTCTTGGCAAAGCTTCTTGATTCCTTGAGGTCTGATGTACAGTTGCATGAAGTATATCCAGTATATCCATATATTGCCAGTGTTTATGCTTTCCAAAGCTTTGATCTTTCAAAGTATATCAAGAGCATTAATTTAGCGGGCCGGGAAATGGCAAAGATTGGTGCTTGTCTGTAAATCTGGCTGCTGGAGATTGCAGACCTTGGCCAACATTTAATTTCTGCAGTTGCTCTAGAGTAAGTATTTTTATGTGTATAAATGTTGTCTGCTTCTATCCCAGGGTGAGTTTTGATGAGGGAAGATCTTGGACTAAATACAGTTTCACATCAACACCACTTTTTGTGGATGGATCCCTTGTAGACCCTGGCATAGAGACCCAGATAATGACGTAAGTATAGCAGCTTCTATTTTAAATTGTGATGTCAAAAGGGCTGCATGGAGAGCCCCAAGTGCAATGTAACCTCATGATGTGCAGTGCAGCATTGTGTAGCCACACGTGCAGTGTTTCATGAAGGCATGGTGCTGTTTTGTGAGTTTTACTGGTGGCCACAGGCCTGGCTGACCTGTTCTTGCATCATGTGGTGAGTAGATGATGGACCCAATCTCTTTGCAGCAGCGATAGAGGCTATAGCAAGGAGAGATGTTCCCAAGCTGTAGCTTGAGAGTTCACATAGAGCAGTAGATAGATCTGCTTCTCTGGAGAGTGGTGTAGCCTTGGTCAGTTTGCATCTAGTGACAACCAGAGGTCCTTTCTCATAATTACTGCTGAGATTGCATTCCTTGGATCTGATGGCCTAGGGACTGCAGTGCTGTCAGAAGTCAGAGATGGTTGTACCTCATGCCAGTTCTGTGCTTGCTCCAGTTGTGCCACATGATTCTCTTTTGAGATTGCTGGTGGGTGTGAATATCCCCCAACCTTGCTGCTTGCACTGTGGGCTGTACATCCGGCTTAGCTCAAGCTAAAAGTGTTCTCATTGTGCATGTGCAGAGTTGAGCTCAGCATAACCTTCCTGTTCTGGGGTGTGGTATGCTGTGGTTCACCCATCTTATGGAAGGAAGAGCTTGGGCTGGCACTAATGGTGCTGGGACCTTTCTCCTCCTAGGGGTGCTGGAGCATTGGGTAAGGCTGGTGGAACCAGGGGAGTGATGTTGGCCCAAGAACATGCCAGGATTTGAGTTTAACAATCAGGAAAGGGAAGTTTTTAAGTTCAAAGACATCTTTAAGTAGTCATCTGACCTCTTGCACAAAGCAGATCAAAGCTCTGTGCTCTGGCATTGTGAACAGAGCAAGGACAAGATGCACTGCCTTCATTGGTTTCAGAAATACCTTCTTACCTGTCCATCTCTGAACTGGCTGAAGCAGCTTTCTGAAAAACATCAGGAAGCAAGGTGGCTAAGGTGCCTTAGACTGGGGTCTGCACGTGAAGCACACCTACAGTGCAGTGAAGAATGCCTTTGGTTAATCACATCAGACACTATTGCACCACTCCAGTTCAGGGGCAGGAGATTGATTATAAATTTCATCTTGCAATCAATCTGCTTTTCTGCATCTGCACTTGAAGTTCCTGCACATTTTCAATGCTTGCAATAGAAAAGAGATTCAAGGTCAAGTTTATTTTCTTCTAGGCTACAGTCCATCTGCGTGCTTATATGGCATAAATGCACAGGTGGAGCTCATTGCTGGTGTCACAGGTAGTGAGAAACTGAGTGTCATCAGTTTCTGAAAAAGGTTGGGCAGGGTAATAGTTGTGTGTCTTAGACATTTCTGCTACTGATTTGAATGATTTGTGTTGTTATACCTTTCAAAATCAGTTCTACATCAGCTTTACACAAACAGAAGTGACCATGTGTCTATACTTGAAGTTGAGCTCAGCTGCAAGAAAGGACCTGCAGGAAAATCACATTTTACTCTTCTAAAAAATGGTCGTTTGAATTGGCTTCTGTGCCATCTATGCCATGGCAGAAGAAATGTTTTGGTATAGCCTTGGGAGACTCAAGAAAGAGTAGCTGACTCCTGCATAGCACATCCATATCTCCTGTGATAAATTTTCTTAGGAAGGGCAGGCTGAGTAATTATGGTTGTGCTTTACACAGCAGCACTCCTATGCTTTATTCCCAAACAGTGCTGGAGCAAAACAAGGCAGCCTCAGTGTCTGTCACAGACAGCTACTGAGATTTTATCAGGGTAGATGTGGTGTCAGTTCTGGTAGCATTGCTCGCTTTTCCTTTATTCTGAAAGAATGCCTTGGCTTTGGCTTTTTTTTTTTTTTTCTTTTCCTTTTTTCAAAAAGGCAAGCTCCTTGTTTTGTAGAAGAATACATCTGTGCATCTCTTGCCTTGCTATCTGCAAACATTGCCCTGTTTTTGTAAAGAGAAAGACTCAACAGCATATGATATACCTGTGAGCCTTTTCAGGAGACTGCTGTGAGCATCCTGTTGGGAAAATACATATGCCAATTCCCAGCTAAAGATTAGAAGCTGCAATTCTCTTCATTCTGTGCATTTCTTTTCTTTCTGCAAATGTAATGATAATGTGTAACTTTCTGTGTTGTTTAATACGGTGTTTTTCTGTGAAATTCTTCATGCAATGTGTGTCACTTTGCAGCTGCACACACCTGCAGACACATGCACACACACGTGCAGAGAGACAGATCTGAACTCACATAAATCTGCACGTCAGCACCTTCATCGAAATCAATGGAGCTAATCAGTTGCAACTAGATGTGGATTTAGACCATTTACTTTATAAATCAATGCAGTTTTCTTTTGAGACGAAAAATGCATTATAAATCTAAGATTATTGTTATTTATATCTCTGTAGTCTAGTGGAGAACGTAGGAAGTGAGTTATCTTCGTGATTATTGTGTATTAGGTTTGTTGACAACTTTTTCTTTTGAAATCTTTGCAGGCATATTACCATTATCATTGCCATTGCTATTGTTATTGTTATTGTCTTTATTATTACTGTCATGATTAGCAGTTTTTAAAACCCTTCTTAATAGTCTTTAAAAGCCATACAAAGAAATTTCACATGACACTTGCAATGAATGTTTAGAGAAATTTCTATCCACAGCATGAAAGGAACTGAGGAGGAAAGAGCCCATTTATAAAGCTGTATGCAAACCATTTCTATACAGAACACTTAAGTGCTTCTCCCAATGAGAATTTTAGTGCATTCATCTATAAGAGCAGTGCAGGGTGATGCTGAGCTTGTGTAAGCTTTGGCTAAGAAGAAATCAATGGCTTTCTATTGCTACTTGCCACCCTCTGAACCAAGATTTATACACGGTGGTTTGGAGGTACATGGAATTCGTGTTTGTGGGTAGAAATCCCAAAGATTTCAAGAAGCTGAGGAGAGGAGCACAGCAGTTTGGGATTTGCATCCCAAACTGATCATGGGGTCAGTGGGAGCTCCTAGACTTGAAGCAGTGCTGAGGCAGAGAGACCAAGGCTGTACACATATTTGTGTGCTGCCAAACTGGGTAGGTTAGTGGCTTTTAAAAGTTTGTCTCTCATCCTGGCAAATGCAGAATACTTCATCTAGTGGTGTCTCTTCTCTAATCTAGCTGATTCCTGTTAGAAAAGATTTCTTCCATGGATTTGCATCAAAGTGGTCTGTGTTCACCTATTTAAAAATAATAATAATATTCTGGGGGGGAATGTGTATTACATAGTCATTATACTCCAACTATTATTAAAATATTGCATTATTAACAATATTTTCATAGTATTATTTTATTAAAATCAATATATCAGTAGAATTAGTTTCCCAGCCTTCATTTTGTGCCACATGCTGTGAGGGACTCTCTGGGCTGTAGAAAGCAGCACACAATTTTGTACCACTTCATAGCTATTAAGTGAGCTATTTCCATAGCTGTCTTTACTGTATGAGTATACTAAGCTTTCTGAGTCCTTTGTGCTTTGTTCTGTATATGCTTGTCCTAAACAGTCCTAAAAATCTTGTCAGGATGGTTACATCAGTAATTTGCAGGAAGGGGCTTTTTATGATTTTGAATATCTAAGAGTACTCTGAACTAGGAGCTGCTTTTAGTGGGGTGTCGGACGGGATGTCTTGCAGAGGTCTGTTCCAGTCTAAATTATTCTATGATTTTGTAACTTTTTCTGGCTATGAATGCTGCAAGAATTAATTATTTCCTTACAAGCTGGGTGGGCTGTGTTAAGGACGTGGTTTTGTCATGCACAGGGAAGTATCATGAGGCTGTGAGTCGGTCTGCCTTGAACTGCTGCCTGGCCAAACTGAATCCACTGCCCTTCCTGCAGTCCTGGCTGATCATCTTCTGCAGTTCCTTTTGTTGTTGCTTTTAACGCTTCTCTCATCTGACAAGAGGGTCAGCTCAGCTCCTTTAGTGTAGAGCTTTGTGCCAAAGTACATTGTGGTGCTTGGTGCAGGTGTGGGGAAAGCAGCTGTGGAACCCACAGGGTCCTCTAGGAAAATAACTCAAATGCATGGGAGTGGTGGGTTGCACGTGTTCTCAGATGAATGCCTAGAATGCACTAGCCTTTTTGAAATCTACAGGTTTCTAAGTTCTGTGCTGTACCCCTCACTGTTAACTAGTATATCTTTTAATGATGTCATGTTCTGATGGGTCAGATCTAACATTTCTGGATTTACAAGCCACAGGCACAGCGTGTTCCTTGTCTGAGGTTGTCCAACAGGGGAAAGGAATCAGCCTGTATTCCCCTTCTAGTCAATTGTGATATATCCAAACTAGTTTGGACCATTCAAATCAGAGGCAAAATGTTTCCATGGGTCCAGAGAAGGGCTTTATGTTGTTCCAGCTCTGACTCATTACCTTGCCACTTCATCTCCTGTGCTAAGCATCTCTCCAAACCTATATTAAAATAAACAACCTGTTTGCTTCACAGCCCTGCATCATTTTAGTAGATTCATTATGTGTGTATGTGTGCAGACACTCATTTACAGATGGGGATCATTAGGTTTCTCTATACTGCTAAATAAATATTCGTGTAGACACACCCACGTGTGTGTATATAAATTTCTATGTAGTTCTAAGTATGTGAACTTAATGATCTCTATATATGTGTGCATGCATAATTGAGCATTAATATTTTCAGTGAGCTGAAAGTTGGTCTGTCAACATTGCTGTGACTGCTGCCCTTGGCTATGTGTGTTAGAAAATGTTCCTGGTTGTAAATGAATAGGGTAAAAGTCCTGGCCCTTTCTAACACCTTCTTCTTTATGTGGCCATGCAGTTTTACCAGAGATGAGGTGGGAATAATTTTTTCTTTCCAGGAGACCCATAAAATTACTAGCAATCCATCACTGGGTGGCAGAAGAGTGAGGAAAAATGAATAAGTAATTGAGAGATGTTGGAAAAGTTGAGATGGGTACCAGGGGAGGTTTGAGGTGAGAAAAAAAGTGTTAAGAGTACAGGCCACATTGTGTCAGACCAGAAGTCCCTCTATTTCAGTTCCATGTTCCAACAGTGGCAAGTAGAGAATGCTAAAAATACATATATTATAACAAATTATACTAAAAATAAGATTACCTTATATACTTCTCACATTTATAGAGATTTACAAATAAAGAATTTTCTTGGCCAAACATGGCATTCTTAGTATTTCTAAGGCATTTGTGAGTTTTCCTATTTTTAAGGCTTTGCCCTCTAAATACTTTGAAAAAAAAATTAGCAGCCACCTTATCCTGTGGCCAGGAGTGCCATGAGTTACTCTTGTTCTGAAGAACTGACTGACATGTGGAAGGCATCAGCAAGGTAGATAAAGGTATGAAGGCAATATGGACAGATGCTGATTCACACTCAGCAGAGATTGAGCAAAATGAGTTTGAGGAAAGGGCAACAGCTCCCAGGTCCAAGCTCCCACTGAGTTCTAAGTTACATGGGAGCCAGGAGTCATTTTCCTGTCTTTTTCTGATAAGGTGATTATCGTCTTTTCTCTTCAAGCGAGACAACATCCCCTGCCTTTTGCTCCTCTTGCTGTTACATTTAAAAGCTAACACAGGAAAGGAAATTACAAGCTGGCACAGTGTCCTTGAAACATTCTGCCCCTTTTCCTAGGGGTAGGAAGCTGTGGATCTGCCACCTCTGAGTGGGTGTAATGAGTAAAATGAAGGTGGAAGCAGTGCCAGGAAACAGTACCTTTGCTGGGATGAGGTCAGGTGGGCTTGTGCTCTCCCCCTGGCACCAGACTCTGCCCTCCACAGCCAGCAGCTCTGCTTAGCAACCTCAGCAAATGAGAGACAATGGGAGTGGATGGCAAAACACCATGAGGTTGTTTTACCTAGAAGGAATTGAGGCTCCTGTACAATGTGCATGAAGAAAAGAATCAGTGTTCCTCAATTCCCATGGCCCACCAGTGCCTTTAATCCTCCCTGACATCAGTCTGTCCTCTTTTCACTTCACACCGCAAGAAAAGAGGAAGAAGCTGTCTGAAAAAAACGTAGATCTGTAACTTTGACTGCTGCTGAATCACACAGAAATTTGGCAAAGAAGGAATGTGGAAGAAAGATTTTCACCAGAGTTGTCTAGAAAGCTAAATCCAACTTGTGGCTTCCAGTGCAGAAAATGAGACAGGGAGCTGTTGTGCTGAAAGATTCTGAACTGTGTTCTTATTTCATTTCACTTCCTCTGGGAACCAAGGCTGTCCATCCAGCCTGTGCATTCTCTCAGGACTGTCAAAACTATGGAGTTTTTTAAAGATCAGAGAGAAGATTTCAAAGCCTGGTTTATCCAAACATCATGAGTACCATTAGATACTAGAACAGACAAGAGGTTGTCTGTTCTAGTATCTAATTAGGTTTTAATTGTTGTCCCTACAGTGGCTTTATCTCACTTTTCAATTTTCCTTTCTTCTTCTGTTCAGTGCAATATCTGTTTGTGGTGCAACTGGCATGGTTATTTGCTATGGATTTTCCTGCCAGGCTCTGATGTGTCCTTGTGAGTTCAGTTTTTCTGTCCTCACCCAGGGAACTCTGCAGGCTGCAGTGCACAAACCTATGTAAGGACTCTTTCTAATAGAATCCATGACATTGAAGTGAATCTGTGAAAATAATGACTGCATACAGAAAGAAAAAGTAAAATTTGGAACTTAATCAGAGAACAAAAATTCCAAATACAATTATTAAGAAAGGAAGCCAAAATGATTGAGAGGATATTGGCATTTGCCATAGTGAGCTGCATTCATGTATTATCTGATCTAATTTCAAAACCTTCTGGAAGTAACAAATAGCTTGGAGTTTGTGAGAAAATGATCAATCTGCTAATGGCATCAAGTGACTTTACAATGGACAAGAAAATGTGTGTTATAGGAATTCCCATTTTATCCCAGCAAATGATCAGTTTATACCCTGGAGTAAGAGAGTTGATTACCCATATCATTATATTTGTTTGTAAGGCTTAAAAACATTATTAACGACCCCAAAATTAATCAGTGTCACTTCCTCCTCCCATCTCCCTCTGCCAGAGGAGTAGTCTGTTTTTTACCCTTTGGATCTCTGCTTGAATTCACCTAAACAGTCCACAAGAGGCACGATATTGATTGTGCTGTTAATACTTGCAGTGTGAGCCGAGGTCTTTCTGTGGCACCTGAAAGACAAATCAGGTGATGAGAACATCTACTTAGAGTAATCTTTCTCAGACAGCATAGTGTGATTTATTTGGCTTTAGGAAAAGGACGTCTGTGACCCCAGACCTGTTCCCAGCAGTTGCACCACGTTACTCGGAAGATTCCTGGCAGAAGCCATAACCCATGGAGAAGGCACTGTGCTCTGTGGCATGTATTGTCTAACTTTGACTTTCTGGGGCAGACATTACCCCTATTACTCCATTGTCTTTGGAGTCAAGTGCTATTTATGGACGGTAGATCAAATACTACGCTAAAATAGTCAACATCATTAGTTGTGTTTTGCTGGTAGGGAAGCTGAGGGAGAGCAAAGGACTTGCCCATGGTCAATCTCTCATCAGGCTGTTTTTGGGAGAGCTTGGCAGTAATGCAGGTCTCCAGAGCCCCAGATGAGTATCCCACTGGGCAGACTTTTCCCATTTCTTTGAGGGAGGGAGATGCTCAGTCATGTCTATAACGCTCAGACAGGGAGGGTAGAGAGGTGAGCCTATGCAGGTGCATATGAGAAAGGTGTGTTCACTCAAGACTGGAATTCGCTGAAGTGAATAAAAGAAAGAAGCCCTTGCAGAAGGAGCCAGAATGAGCAGCAGACTGATATATGATTTCTTTTCCCTAGATAAAAGGACAAGTTTTGCCTGATGGCAATACAATCCAGGTATTCTCATCTAGGGGCTCCTGTGCTTTGTTTCCTATGCTGCTAGGTAAGGACAGGTGGATCCTGGCCCTGTGCTGTCCTCCTGCCTGCGGGTGGGCTGGGCTCCATGAAGCACTCAGGCCTGATGGAGGGTGCACTGGAAGGGGCAGCATGCTGTGCACACATGCATTCCTGAGTCTTTCACCTTTCTGTGAGAGCAACGCATGAAATATTCTGGTGCTCTGATCCCACCAGCCCTCAGGGGACTGAGAAACTACATTGCCTTAGCACCTTTCCAGCTCAATCTCTCTCTGATCCTGCACAAGGAAAAGCGTGGCACAGCACACCAGCTTTTCTGAGAGCTTGAAGGCTCAGTGTTGGGTTGGCTGCAGAGTTCACTCTGACAGATTTTTGATCACTGAACTGAATGAGAGCTGGAAAGCAGCTCTCCAGAGCTTCCTCTTCCGAGCCGTCTTCTCTGATATCCAGGCAAAGCTCGTCACTGTTCTTCACCTGTTGCATGCATTTGGAGCTTGCATATTCTAAGGAATGGCTTCCACATCTGCATTGGACATTTCTGGCTGCAAATCTGCTGATTCATAGGATAGAAGATTGAAATGGCTGAATGTGTCGTCTTGTCTGGCTTCTGGCAAAGCAGCAGCACCTGCCTCTGCTGAGACCCCAGACCCATGAGGGGGTGAAATATTCAGATTGCTGATACCTGCCAGTGTCTTTTCTACAAAAGAGTGGCAGCATCTTCAGGTTACAAAGCTGTCAGAAACTGGTTGTCTCTCGTGAGTGCTTCGAAGAAGAGAAAGAACACTTCTGAAAAACAGCATTAAAAATTAATGTGCTTTCCCATCCCCCTTCCTAGGTGTCTCATACTCTCTTTCATGTTGCTGGGATTTCTTTTGAAGCAATTGTCATGTAAAGTGGTCTGAGAACATTGGTAATAAATTTTTTAGAGACCAAATTTCAAAAGGTTTGGTTTGTCATTCAGGAAGTTCTTAGTTTGATAGCACTTTCTATTTGAAAAAATAATAATAACAAAAAAATTCCTGTCTCCCCCATTGCCTTATGCAGTGTCTGTGCAGCTAAAGGGGAATTTGAGTCCAAACTGTAGGGCTGCTTTGTAATTACACGTTCTGCAGATTACTCACTAATTGCACTTGGCATTGCTTGCTAACTGAAAGATCATGCTGAGCCATGCCATTTGCAGTGGTTTTCCTCTTCTGCTAGCACTGTAAAGGAAGTGCCCATTGAGATGATGAATAATACCAGGACTGTTTTCCAAAGCTGAGGGAAAGAATCTGCCATGATTGCACTGTAGGATTTTTATTGCAAGGTTTTGGTTTTGATCTGTATTCACAGAAACTCTTTGCCTGCCCCATTTCCTCTCTCTCTCCTCTGAACTGGATTCTGGCAGTGGTGCAGCTTTTCACAACCAGTTCAATGTGGATTGCTGGTGGCCAACACTTTGAATTTCTTTCTTGTAGGCAATCTCTATGTTATGGAAATAAACCAAATCTCTCAGGTTTAATCTGGAGGAGAAATTCTGTGAAATTCTTGTGTGACCCTTCTCCTTGGGGAATAGAATACAGACCAAGATTTTCTCAAACAAATTTGTTCTCATGCAAGCTACTGTCTGGTGTTGGTGCATTCTTGGTAGTTTCACTGCTGTTGTTTTTTCTCCTTCTGAATAGTACCATTAGAGAGCCTTATATCTGAGAGGGTCGATTGAGATGGTCTAAATTAAACTAATTTGCATCAACTGAAAATCTAGATCCAAATGGATAGTATATTTTATTTGGAAGAAATGCATCTCTTCTTTCTAGAAAAAAGGCAGGGTTTTTTTCCTTTATTTTGGTCCACAGACAGAAGTACAGCAGCCCCAAGTCATCACCCACTGCCCTCAGGCTACTGTTCCTAGTTGACAGGTCAGCCAGAAGCGACTGAATTAAAAGCTCCAAAGTGGCTCTTAGAAACCATATTCATTGTTTAGGAAAACAATTAAACAGTGTTTTTTGTTGGCAATTGCCCGCCTTTCCAGTGTCATCTTTCATTTTTTATGTTTCCTTTGTTTCCAGTCTCTTACTCCCTGCATCGTCTTGCAAAGCATGAGACAGTTTAACTCTCCCTCTCCCACTCTCCCTAATTGCTGATTTGTGTCTCTTTCAATTAATTTCTACTTCCTTGTCTCAGCCCCTCTCTATCCAATTTCCTTGTAACTAGTGACCTCCTTTAATTCTAATTCCATCTAAATCCTAATAAAAAAATTGGGAGATTACACAGCCCATTTGGTTTTCTCTAAAGTAATAATTTATGCTTAATTCATGGAGAAATACTTCATCTGTTCATAAAATCTGGTCCCACCAGCACGACTTGCAACTATTCCATTGCTGCTCCTGTGATTTTGGCCCAGACATCCAAATAGGAGTTCAGCTGTTCAGCCTGAACACAGGAGTTTGTTTCACCTTACTGCCACTTCCTCACACAGAGATGGGTTCAGATCCAGATTTCATAACAGGCCCTCTTCTTTGTGTGAAATTGTCAGCATTTTCTTTCATTGACTCAAAATCCACAAATATCAGCAAGTTGAGGAGGTATGTCTCAATACCAAGATGTTCTGAAAGTGTTCACTGAGCCAGAAACTCTAGAACAGGCTAAAGTGGGACCAGGGTAGCCTGGCTGCTGGGGAAAAAAAGTCCCAGACAAATCAAGGCAATTATGGGTGAGAGGATATCTGTTACGATTGCAGCAGTAGCAACATGTGCTTCTCTGCTGGACATCACAAAGAGAATGAGCACCTTCAGCTGTGGTGAATCCTACTCACTGCTCCAGATCTGGGACTCCCTCTGGTTTCAGTGAGAGAAGAGCTTCCTCTCCAGGGACTAGAAAAATAAAAATAAAAATAAAACCCAAAACAAACAAACAAACAAAAACAAACAAAAACCCCACAAAAAACCCACCAAAACCCAAAAACCAACCCAAACCCCAAACCAACACGTGCTTGTTTTCCTGCCAGGAGGCGCTTCTTCCAGATTGTTCTTCATAGCACTTCTTGGGTTTGCCAGTTAAATATCTACTTCTGGCACTTCCTGTTAGATGCACAGATGTAAATAAAGAGGGATTTTAACTGAAATCAGATGGTGATCTTACTTGACTTTCTTCCTTTGTACATTCTCAAAACAAAACCACAGACTCAGGTCAGCTGACATATTTACTAAATTGGGTGATTGTACTATTGGGGATTTTTTGCTTGCTAAGACATTTCCTCTGCAAAAATTTTTTCTTTTACAGTAAAAGGAAATAAAAATCAAGGTTGGTTTCAGGCTTTTCTAAATGAAACAGTCTATTTATGATGACACTGCAATTAACTTTTCTCTCAGTATTATCAATTAAAGTATATATTTGGCTCTCTTTCCATAGCTCTGGCTTTGCTTTTCTGTTGATCCATCCATCTGCTTGTGTAGTTCATCTCAAAAGATGCTGTCTACTGAGTATATTATATTCTTTTGCTTTTATTTTATTTTTGAGATATTAAAAATGCTTACAGTCTATTCTGTGGGGCCCAATCTTGTTCAAATTTGGCTTCAGAGGTCCCCAGGGAACAGTGAGAGAAGTAAAAACCACCCAACTTTTTCATGTCTCTCACCTTGTTGATGTCCAGTGAAGGAAAACTGCTTCAGAAAGGAGGGTGCTTTTGATGTTAGGTGCAGTGAGGATTACCTGACCAACTTCTTCCTTCTTTGGCATTCCCAGTGCTCTGTCTCTGTGCTGGGCACATCCAAGGCCAGCAGGTGTTACACACGAAGGAGCTGGGAGGACTGGTGAAGGGAAAATCTCCCATCTTCATCTGGGCCAGAGCAGCCAAGTACAGGCAGCCTCACTGCTTGCTTGCTCCATGTGATATCCTACCAGTTTACTTCAGAAATGATAGAAGAGGACTTGATTTAGGCACTAGAATTTACATTTTAATGCCTGAACAACTCATCCTAAACTGCCAGCAGGGCAGGGGCAGACCCACACGGATACAGCCCATGCCATTCCTGTGGGAGCTGTTATTTGAGGAAGTTGGTTTCTCATACCAGGAGCAGGGACAGGGGTTGAACCTGTGCACCAGAAGCAGGTGAACTGATATCTTGTGACCCTCAATTCATTCTGTTGACCTGGCAGGAATGGGTAGTATTGAATTACATAAAAAGCACAACTGTCAACAGTACAAGGAATGATAAGGCAAAAGCAATGCAATTTGAGAAGAGACCACTGTAAAATAAAAAAGCTTTTTACAGAACTCCTGTACAAGATTGTCCAGGCAATGTATACTGCATTTGTAAGTTACTGTGTATTTAAAAAATTAATGAAAAATATAATTATAGCAGCAATACCAATGATCATTTCTAAAATTACTCCATCATGAAACTGTAGGCATTTCAGAACTGATTTCCATGTTTCTAATAGTTTTTCTGCGAATTAATGACATCCAGCCTTGGCAATAAAAGCCTTGCCTTGTTTCTCCAAAGAAAGGATTGGGAAGCATTTTCTGTTTTCTTAGCAATGATTTCACTATAAGTTGTGCATAGAGCCAGTTGAGAAGATGCTGTCCTATTAGCCAAGATTTTATGTGGAGCTGTAACTGCTTACTCAGAGGGATAGAACAAAATCTATGCAGTCTAAAGCCAGTAAATTACCATTCTGTGTCTTATGTTGGAGAACCTTTGTTAAATTGAGCTTAGTCAGAAAACCGACTCTATCTAAATGCCATCTGGGCTCTTGTATTTATTGCTTCTCAAGGACTTCCAGATCAGACTGCTTATATGGAAAAATCAAAATATAACTTCTTTGTTGGCTTCTCAAAACTGGACCCTGAAAATCCAGTCCTCTTGCTTTCTATCCTTGCAACAAGCAATCAAGAGCTTTCAGTTAGACCGTGGTCGATGAAGTTATTGAGGTGAAACTCATGGTACCTCATTTCCTTTCTCCCTGTATTATCTTGATAGTTTAGTTATGCTTATTAAAAAAAGCCCTCTTCCCTTGTTTAGTGACCAAAGTAAATGGAAACAAAGGCATATGGGAACCAGGTAAATTGAATGAGATGGTGTCTTCAAAGCAATGTGAGGACTCACCAGTTGAGTAGGGATAAATAAGGTTACACCAATCTCTTTTTGCATCTCTTTCCTTGGAACTTGTTTTGTTTCTTTGCACTTGATATGAAAACCAATATGTAGGAACTGAAGCATTTAGTGCCAAGCGCTTATTGATAGCTGGACACTCTGAGTTTTAAACTGTTGTAGCTCTTTGCTGTCTGCCCAACCCTCTACTGGACCTGGCCATTTCAAAACACATATGGTGGGAAAGGGCACGTGCATGGCACCTTGGCCACTGTGGAAAAACATCCAGTCACGGCATTCATAAAACTGGGAAAGTGGAGTTCAGCTGCAACACCTGGTTTTGTTCAGTCGGGGTTTGTGCCCTGTTATTGTTTGTTTAGATCACTTTGAATTTCACAAACAATGAAGATTTTCATCTCTTTCCAAGGAGAGATGCTTGATAGAACCTTGGAACCCCGGAGATCACATAACACTCTCCTCCATTCCTTGTATTTGCTTGTAGGAACTGATACAAGTTTTGAATGCACAACGAAGTCATCTTGAACTGTGACATGGTGGTCATGATCTTGGCCATTTCAGCCCTGCTGCAGGTGGCATTTGGCTTGGTGAGCAGAGCTCACAGGGTGCAGGTGCTTGTTGGCTTCTCTGCTGCTTTTATCTCCAAAGTCTCTTCCACAGTGATTGCTTAGCCTTAAGAAGCTTTTTATTAGGAAGGGGAGGGTGGAGTAGAGAAGTTACTGCTTTAGGAATCAGGTGACCTAGAACCATCTCTGCAGCGCAGAGGAAAACATTTCTCTCTGTTCACACTCCTGTAATTACATTTAGTGTAGTATTGTTTCCATCTAAATGGTAGCAATTATACACAAAGATCTTCTTTTAAATAATTTAATTAAAGAGTATCTAATGTTCTGTGCTTTTGGAATGCTAATATGTTGCCTTCTTCTTAGAAAAACTTGGGTTTTTTCATTAATTATCATGGTAGAATTTCAATGCCAGAAGGAATTTTTTTAAAATCTTTTTTAAAATAGATTTAAAAATCAAGTAATTCTGGGGATTTTTGTAAACCAGAAAGAAACCTTTTGCTCTCCTGATGGACGTTGTCCTAAGGGAGAATCTGAGTAGCAAGATCTTCCTTTTAGATGCATTAATTTGCAAAGTGTTGGATGTCTCCAACCCTGTACTCTTCTGGGTTTAGGCCAATGTTTCTGTTTGGTTGTGTTCTTGCTTCCTTTTGCTGTGTTTTCCATGTAATAAGCACCAAATCCTATACTGGTGTAAATCTGCTGGACTAAATGATTTCTGTGTGCTTCATTGCTGCTTTTCAGGGACTGATTCAGTCGTGCAGCACAAACAAAGCCGTGTGTGCTAAAGCAGTTGTAATGTGACCACTGATGGGACTTACCTAGTGCCAAGGAAAGGTGGAGAAGGGAACTGCAGCTGGAATTCCTATTGAGTACAGTTTTGGAGGCTTTCTGCAGCTTCCTCCATTCCTCCCTTCTCCCTCCTGCTCCCAATGAGTGCTCTGGCAGTCCACACTGCTTTGGTTTCTGTGGGTTTGTCTTGGTCCAGGGTGTGCCTTCCGTGCTGAGGAACAGGAATTGCAGCTTCTCCTGTAGCGTGGCCTGAGTGCTGTGGTGTTTCCTGTCACTAATACCACACAATTAGAACACCAGGAATGGTTCTGGAGAGCCAGCAACAATCTGCCTAATAAATCCATTCTACTAGACAAGTCCTTCCCCATTTGCTCACTTCTAACCTGAACCACCGGTTCATGACAGCACACAGGTTCTTCTTGTATCACCTCCTTCCTGCTTGCCAGCTTCATGGAGCTTCTCTGTGAGGCAGAACTTGTAAAAACACAGGTGTCCACAGCAAACCCACCACTTCATAATCTCAGATATTGCCCACCCACCTTCGTCTCCCTGATCCCCAAGAGCTGAGATGGGTCTCCAGGGGAGAGCATGATTGATTCCTGGGTGGTTGTTGTTTCATGGAGAGCAGCACAGTGCAGAGCAGTTTTGGTGCAGACTATGGAAGGAGTGAGGGGAGAGCAAAGCCAACAGCTCTGTATGATTACAGTGTAAACCAAGATGAACTAGCATGAAGAATGGCAGCACACTGGGGACACAGCAGGATCTGAATTACAGTCAGTGTGGAGAAGTTTTGTCTTCTGCTTCTCTTGATTTCACAGGAAATTTTGTTCTTATAAATTTTGTCTTTCACCCTCTTTCTTTGTTAGTCTGGAATGATTAGAACAACAAAAACTTTAATCTCATAAGTGGTTTGGGTAAAAATGTAGATTAGTGAAAGGCTTGGAATAAGGAAAAAATAAAATTCTCTGTCCTCTAAACATTGCAATAAGGGTGATTAGACTTGGGTTCCATTGTGCTGCATGCTAGGGTCAGGGGAAGACCTTCTAACACAGGCTGTGTACGAGGTGTCAGGAACACTCCTGGAATATTATAAGAACAGGAAAATATCATCCATGACTGAATACCATTTTCTGGCATCAAGCTCCAAGGCTGTGCATTGGTTTGTGCAGCTGAGATCCATGAGATGATATCTGCTGAATGGAAGTGTGAGTGTGGCTGACTCTGGCTCTTTCTTTCCTTTTGTCTCCCATGCTCAGAGTTTTTGGGCACTTCAGTCTCCGTTCTGAGTGGCAGCTGGTCAAGGTGGATTACAAGTCTCTCTTCAGCCGCAGGTGTACCAAGGATGACTACCAAACCTGGCACCTGCACAATCAGGTACCCCACTCTCCAGGAGGGCATTGATGGGGGTTCCTTCTCCCCTGCTCTGTGCTGCCAGCTGGGAATCCAGTTGTTCTTTACAGCAAAGCATATGGAATTTTTTTTTTTTTTAATATATATATATTTTTTTTTGCATCCCTTGAAGAATGTGCATGAATAAACATGGGGCCAGGCATCTGTGGGCAAGTTCAGGAGAATACCTTCTATTTTTATGAAAATAATCCATTGCATCAGCTGGATCTTTTTGGCCTCAGTGCTTAGAGCAGTGTAAAACTACACCTTATGATTGAATTGTGGATGACACTGAATTCGTTGTAGCTCTGTCACTGACTCATGAAAATAATTTTGTTTCAGTTTGCCTCTTATTTCCCCTACTCAGAAATGAAAATAAAAACATTTATTCATCCTGCAGGTCCTGCAGGTATCTGTAAAAATCTTGAATATCTGTAAACCCCTTGAATCTGAAAAGCTCTGAATAAAAGACACCAGAGAAAACCACATTATTTCATTCCACTTAAGGACACGTGCTTTGCTTTTCATACATTTGCTTATTTTCATGCTGGATATGTTTAGGTCCTGAAGTGACTATAACTGAGAGCTCAATAACCTCTGCAGGTTACTTACGGATTACTGGCTACCAGTATGATGTCCCACACCCTGCAGGGTAGCATAACTAGAGCCAGAATCATTGGCACTGTGATATTCCTGAATGAAATCCATGAATGAGAAATGAACATCAACTTGGCAAGGATAAGATAATTGAAGTCATAGAGTTGAATAAATGAAAATAATTTAAACGAAAGAAAAGGGAAGACATATCTGTAACCACGCAGCAATTTTGGGAATCACTGTTAAGAAGGAAGAGAAGTATTTCAATTAGGTATTGTCTTTTTTCTTACTTCTGTGCAGACAAGTTATTTCTGCAAAATAGAAAATTCTGTTTATAGCAACTCACCTAGATATCAAATGGTTTGGAGTTTTTTTTTAGATTAGCTACGCCCAGTAGTGTTGTTGGAAACCATTGCATTCAAAAAGCCCAGTGAAACACACCATCAGGATTGTCTGAAACAAAGCCAGCTCTGTCACAGAAAGGGCAAATGAGTCGAGCTCTGTGTTCCAAACCTGGATTTTGTCCCCTGCCCTGGGATTCAGGCCTGGGCACTTGCTTCTGCAGATTTTATCTGACATACGGAAGAAATCCTGGTGTACCCTCACATTGTCTTTTCAGGATAATCCGTAGGGCTAGGTATTGGTGGATGCCTTCTGAAATGTGACATGAGTGGGTGTGATGGCTTGGGCAGCCAGGCATTTTGGGCACATTATCATTGGCATCCCAACTGAATGCTGAGCACACTGTGCTCCTGAGCCCTCCCAAGGAGACTTTGATTTTGCAAAACCACACAAGAGAGCAGGACTCTGACTCCCCACCCTCCCAGAGATAAATGCTTGTTTTCATTGCCTTTTGTGTCTTCTGAAAAGCTGCTCCCTCTAAGACCCAGCTGCCACTACAACTGTGTTTCTGCTCTTGTTCTTGGCCAATGAAGGGGGAGCCTTGTGTCATGGGAGAGAGGAAGATCTATAAAAAACGCAAGCCTGGAGCCCAGTGTTCCCTGGGTCGGGACTATTCCCAAACTGTGGTGTCTGAGCCGTGTGTCTGTGGCCAAGGAGACTTTGAGTGGTGAGTATGTGACTCTGGGGACTTGTGCAGGGGCTGTAATTTTGTCCCAAAATACTACCCAGACAGAAAACCTTGCAGAGGAGCTGGGTCTCATGCAGCTTTATGGCTGTGATCCATACCATGTGGCAGAAGTGTGACCCCCAAACCTGCTGAGTGAGGGAGGCTTCCCCTTCATCTGCAGGAAATGTTTGTTCATCTCCATGAGAAATCCAAGCCTGGAAGTCAAAAGCAAAATAATTGCAAATACTGATGAACATTATATGTCTGTCATTCCAGAATAGTGACAGCCAGGACTCCTCTGGTCCAAAATATATTCTTTTCAGAAGAAGAATGGTATTTCTCTGTCCTCACTCCCAAGGTCATTGACTTCTTAGGGGGCAAACCAGCAAAACATGCACATTTTTATCTTTATTCCTTTGAATAGCTGGGAACAGTTTATTGCTTCTTAACAATGTTTTATTGAGAAATTTCTGAAAGGGCTTCTGTGACATGACTGTACAGCCCACCCTTGTCAGATATAACTACTTGTTTTGCATAAATATTGGTGTTTCTAACTTAATGGGACCATAATTTTCAAATTGCTTTAAGGTCACTTTGAAAGCAGCTTAAAAATAAAGCAGGGGGAAAATGAGCCACTGCTTGCTATTGCTTGACAATCAGAGACAGGAGATTGGAGAATGCATGTCAGGATTTCTGCACAAGGAATTCCTACGTGGCACCTCTGATAGGCAATATTTTTAAGATTTGAGACTGTCAATATCTGTGATGTTTGAGTTTAAATGATCTCTAGAATGTCATTCAAATGGAATTCAAAATACCCTGAAAGCTAATCAGCTGTGAAAACACTTTAATCTTTATAGCAGTTTATTCAGGATCAGTGTCTGACTTGTACTGATCTTACTCCTGAATACTTCACCTACCTTCAAATACTTTCTGAAAAGGTGTGAGGCATGAGATCTGTACATCTATTTGGACTTAGGCTCACCATTGAGACTCACAGTTCTCTTTTAGAGCATGGACATAGTGAAATGCAGCAAAATTAAGAAAAAATATCGACCAAAGTGTTTTCTTGAATATTGTAGTAGTTTGCCTTTAAGAGAGAGCCAGGGATATAGAACAGAGATTTTCATCTGATCTGGATGGGTGTTTAATTTGTTCCTAATGTCAAGATTACATCTGAGACTCCATATCTTGACTCAGGAGATCTCTCCCCTTCATTCTCATGATGGGAACTTGCAGGACAAGCTGTCTTGCCTTGCAGTATCTGCCCTTGGCATTGGCATGGGCCTCTGGGGTGAATCCAGCACCAATCTCCAGACATTTTTTATGAATTTCTTTGTTTTTTTTTTTTTCCTTACCCTCTCTTTTCCTCATCTGCTTTATATTTTCACAGTGAAGTTTGTATTTTCCAAGCTATAAGTGGAGAACTCTGGTAGCTGAATTTGCCTTAAATGGTGCCTTGAAAAGGGTCTGCATCAGAATGCAGCTTTGCAATCTCTTGATGGGCTCCTTGCATGCATTCAGTACCATTTTTACTTAACTTTTCACCTAATGCTTTTCACATATTGCTGTTAAACTTGTCAGTCCTGCAGAGGAAATGCAAGGACAACTAGCTGGGTTTTGTTTCAGACCCTGCACTGCCAACAGAATTGTTAACTGGCTTCCAGTTGCAAAATTGTTATAGCTGGTGATGGAGAATCAGAAGAAACTTTATAGTGAATTTTGATGCTGTTCAGCAGGGCTGACTGGGAGAATGTGTGAGACAGTCCAGCTGAGGAAAACAGTGGCAGTGCTGGAAATGGGGCACTGAGCTTGATTATTTTAAAAGTGATTTTCAGAGAGGAAGCGTGCACTCATCTGCTCTGATTTGTGATGTCTAAAGGATGAGACAGTTTCTTAGCTGGCAAGAGACAGGTTATTCCAGAATATATTCTAGATTCATCTGCCCTCCTTGGGATGTCAGTATGAGAAGGGGAGATGCTGACAAGTACTTTTTCTCTGCTCACTAAAAGGTATACAGGACAGGTGAAAGGACAGCTCCTACTTTCACTTGGTGCTCCTTCAAGGAAAAAATGGCTCATTTTCAGGGAAATAAGTCCACTCAGGCTCTCCTGTCTGGGCTCACAGTTGCCAGTTCCTGAAAGCACTGAGTGTTCTGTCCCTTGGGTTGGACTGAGCAGTCCTGTGGGGTGTCAGGGACAGGAGGGGGGTCAGCAGCCAGGGCTGTGTGAGTACAGTGACCAGCAGTCCCTGCAGATGGGCCCTCTGTTTCCCCAGTAAGAAGGTTTGGAGCTGGTTCTGGTCTTGGAGCACCCCGTGCCACTCCCTGTGATGACACTTGCCTTTGAGAGCTGTGGGGATAGAACAGAAAACTGCAGGAGCCCTTCAGCACACGCTGTGGGGGCTGTGCTCCCTCCCCTTTGGTCACAGTGCCCTGTCTGCCCCATGGCTGCAGTGCTGCTCCCTGCAGTTAGATACAAGGCTGATCTCAAATTCAGGGGTGTAAATCATGAATATGCCCCAGTTCAACAAATCCTTATGAGTCAGGATCAGGGGTGGCTCCTGCCAACCCTTGCAGTCATCTCCAGAAACAAATCCTGGCCTTTCTCTGACAGAGAGAGTGGCAGAAGAATCTCCTAAGTGATATTAAAGCTCTCGCTGAGCTTTCTTTTCCCTCCTCCTGCTTCTTTATTTACTCTGTCAAGATAGCTTTCCTGAGAAAGACAGCACAGCAGCTGGACTTGATTATTTCCTTAACTTATGCAAAGCCTGGGGCTTGTGAGAGGGAAGGTGGGCAGCATGTGAGGTTTTAATATACATTTACCAGAACTTAATGAACAAGCACAGAACCTTGAGGGCACACAGCAATGTTGTCTTTAATTTTATTAAATATTTATGCAGCTCTTTTCTTCTTTGGGCCAAAGTACAGCTCCTCCTGAATATTTTTAATTACAAAGTCCCTGCCAGGCATTTTCGACTGTGCAGGTCGGACCCACTGAGAATGATTAAATTGAATGTTGAGAGAAAGAGCATTAGGGAATCTCCAAACCATTTAAAGTAGCTTACTGAATTTTTGCCCTCCAAAAAAAGAACAGTAGCAGCCTGGGTCACTGGGGACATAGCACAGTTTTGTCTCACCAAATCTCTTCCTAGAGACTTTCTGTTGGCAGTTCAGGCTCTGAACAGGGGAAGGATAAAACTCAGAGTGTCCTAAAGGGCACAGAATGCTTCCAAGACAGTGGCTTCTGTCGTGTCTGTGTTTTCACAGAGGTTTAGCATGTTGGCATTTATTAACTTGCTGCAGGCAAAAATCCAGAATCTCCTTCTGTTTGTGCTTTGAATCCAGCCTGTCAATCAAGACTATGCATAGAAACCTGATCCAGACCCTATTAAAACTTATGGAAAGATTTGGATTAATCCTATTGCTTCATCATTGTATTGGCACACAAAGGCAGCTGTAAAAAGAAGTTTTGGATGTGGTTGTGTACACTTCCACTCTTAGGTGGTCCAAGGAAGAATCAATACCCTGGATTGCTTTCCCTGTGTGACACAATACCATGTAATCCTTAGACTACAAAGTTGGCTGTGTTGTAGTTCAGTGTTGGAAAAAATCAGCTCCTTTTTTTCTCTCAGGCAAGTCACAGCTCAGTCAGGGAGCCCATTAACATATGTAAATATACATACTGTGGCTAGTTGTTCAGGCAGTGCTTGTAATGTTTTATATTCTTAGCCACTGTTGTGAAAAAGTGACATTAGATCTTAGAATTAGCCTGGTTCATTCCAGAAGCAAAGACTGCAAAAAGCAAACAAACCAAAGGAATCCAAAAAGTGAAATTTAAGTTAGGGATTAATAGGAAAAGAAATGAACAATACAATATTCTTTCTGAATCTGTGTCATGTTTTGTTGCCAAATGAAGCACAAGTCCTCCAGTGCTCTGCAAGGTTGGTAGTTCTGCTGTTGTTGGGATCAAATGCCTTCAGTGAATTGTGTTCCTGCCTCCCAAACTAGTCCAGCAATTTGTCTCTGGATGAGCCCAATCCATGGCACTGTGCCATCCCAGCAGAGAATCACCAGTACACACCTGCTTTGGGGACATCACCTGAAACCCTGAACTAACTCTAGTGGAGGGTACAGTGTTGGACTCATGGCTTGTCTCCACAGTGACTATGGATATGAGAGGCACAGCAACAACCAGTGCATCCCAGCCTTCTGGTTCAGCCCCTCCTCCCTGTCCAAGGATTGCAACGTTGGCCAGAACTACTGGAACAGCACTGGGTAAGTGCATCTTTCAATCTGTCTGGTTTTGGTGGCTGCAGTAGACAAGAGAACCTGGATAGCTCTTTTTTTTTCTCTGCATCCCATTATGCTCCTTTTCAGTCTTATCCATGAGGTGATGTTTGCAACAGCATCTGTATGGAAAATTGCCCTGTTCCTCAGAGACAGGGAGAAGCACGTTAACGTAAGTGACATGTAGATATTGCGTTGCTAGCATGTGATGTGTGATCCCTGGAGCCTAGAGTTGGAGCTCCCCTTTGTTGCAAAATTAAAACACAAATCAAAAAGGTCTGTCTGAGAGACAGCTGAACATTTAAATGGACAGGTTTGAGGTATTTCACACTGTATTTTATTGAACCTTTTACTATCTTACAGCTCCTATTTATATCAGCTTCTAGGAAAGCTCAAATGAGCAATTTTTAGCCTCTTTTATGTTTTCTTCCTCTGCCATTTTCACTTTCCCCATACAATGCCTTGCATTTCAGACAAGCTTCATGTGCTGAGTTCTCCTGGTCTAACCCAGAACAGATGGCAAGTGTTGGTTTATTATGGCAGCATCACTTTGCAAATGCTCTACTATCATGCAGGAAATACTGTGAGACTTGAGTTTCACTGGCTGGTGCAAAATTACAATGTTCCTTCTAGGACGAGGCAGTCCCTGCAAATTCTGTAGTCTGGGTCATGAGTCTGTGTTTTGTAGATTCTGGGTCGTGTGTCCTGCCTGCTGGGTGGTTGTGGCAGGAACCAGCTCTGTTCCTGGCTGGCTGCTGCAGGTGGCTGGGTGAAGTGAAGCTGATGGGAGTCCTGAGGCATTTGACCTCAGAGACCCCCTTTCAGCTGAAAAGTTGCTTTAAATATGGGATGTAATTACAGGAGCCTCAGCCAGTATGACTGCTTGTAACCTTCTTGATGGGGAGCAACAAGAAAATATTTGGGGTTGGTATGAAATTAATAGGAAGTGTTAACTCCCCTCAACAACACTGGGAATGGACAAGTGTCTTGCTATTTAGCCAACCTCTTCCAAGAAGAGCCAAGAGAAAAAACCCACACCCCAAATCATTTTAAAACTGAGCTGGGCAAAGCCCTTGGCATATTTTTTCAAGTGCCCTCTAGCCCAACAGAGGCAGACAAAAGCTAATAAATAGTGTAATTAGGAAGCTGGGATGCAGGATGCAATCCTGCAGACACTGGGTTGGAGGAATTCTCTGCCTTTTAGTAGGGCAGAGTAGTTCACCTCCACAGTGTGTCTCTTCTCAGTGATGCTGCTGAGAATCTCTGGAGAAGGTTGAATTGTGGTTGGTTTGGCTTTCTCCTATGTAATAAAGCATCGGGTTTCTTTGAGTCTTCCTTTCCGTGAGGGGATGCTGCAGGCAGTTAGCCTTTGAAAAAACACATGCATCAGTGTGGAAAGACAAAACAAAAACAAAGCAAAGGAACTTTTGCACCCTCTGTCTGAGCCCAATGTCCTTTTGTCACTGTTGCCCAGGTACCGAAGGATTGTGTCCAACAACTGCACAGATGGCTTGAGAGAGAAGTACATGGCCAAGATGGAGAAATGCCCTGGAAAAGCTCCTCGGGGGTTGCACATCCTCACCTCTGATGGGAAGCTGGTCATGGAGCAGGGCCACAATGCCACCTTCATCATCCTGATGGAAGAGGTGCGGTCTCAGTAAAACCTTCTCTGGGTGGCAGGACTGGCATTCTTTCCCTTTGCTTTTCAGGTTGCTGAGAAGACAAATATCAGTCAAGAGGGATCATGAAATGGTGAATGGTCCTGAGATTTGTGAGACTTAAGGAACTTTAGAGAATTGAAGGCTACAGTGACATGTACAAGCAAGTCACACTGGGATACTGGGTCACACCAAAGGCGTGGTTATCTTCTCTGTCAGTGATGATGTTAATGCTGAAGAAAGATAGATCTGGCCAAAAAATTTATTTCCCCACTCACTTCTTGCTGCCTCCAGTAAACTGCAGTTTACGGAGATTGTGGGGCAGAAGTGATGTTTCTGTGATCAATAATTCTGTATCTGGGATGCCAAGCTTTAACTTCAGCTTTTCTGGGAAAGGTTAAAACAGTGGGTAGCATGTTCACACCCATGGGGCACAATGAGGCGCAGTGTTATTTTGCAGTAGGAATTGAGTCTCCTTAAAGCACCTCTAGCCCCCATCTATTGTATTTACCTATTGGTACAGTTCCCTCTGTAGCCAACAGTAGCATAGGTGACACTAGGCCATGCTGCTGCCAAAAGCATCAAAGTGTTGAGGCTCTTCTGGCCAGGGGCTGAGGTGGGGCTGGAGAAGCACAACTGTTTTTTTGTCACATTTTCTATCCTGTGTATGTTATTTTAGAGCAGTACCTGGGGACAGCTGAGGCAGACCACCCACAGACAGACACATTCTCACACTAAATTAAATCCTTATACAGTAGCTAAGTATTTCACTGGGACTACACTAATCTGACAGGGCCTCTTTATGACTTCCTCAGAGGTTCATGCATGCTCTGCTTTTATGCAAGGGGGATTTCTTGTCTGCTTGCTGCTTCTTTTCTATTCTGCAGACTTGACATGGTAAGACAATTTGTGTAGACACAGTGAGTGGGAGTTCAGAAAAGAACAGATATAATCTAAAAATTAGGAATCAACTAGTAATTTATTAAGGAACTCAAGCAGAACTGCTGCATATGAAGAATGATAAACAGATGGGGAATAAGGCAGCAGTCGAGGTAGCTGAAGATTGGAGCCTTTGCAAGGATTCAGAGATTGAAGAGGCAGCTGAACAAATACGTGAGGGTGTTCACTCTCATGTCTGTTGTTGAAAAATAATGGTAGTTAAAAATATTTCATCGAAACAACCTTTTTTTTTCCTAAGGGAAGAGGATCTTCAGAATATGACTCTGTAGGTGAACAGCTTATTCCACAGAAAGTTGTGTGTTGAGTTTGTTTCTTAAAATAATAGACTTTCAGGAAGAAAAGAAAAGGAACACTGAGATTTTGGACAAAGGTATTCTAGTCTTTTAGTGTGAATCTGAGAAGAATTGTGGCCAAAGATTTCCTTATGACTTGAAAGAAATGATTTCTGTAGGGGTCTTAATCATTACTTACCTTGCTGCCATACAGATTCCTAACTGTCTTCCTCCACCTTCTGTGGTCAGTCTGTTTACTGGTGGTAGTTTTTTACCTAAGTTTACACTTCCTTTCTGAGCCAAAGAGCAGCCTGACCATCCCTGCTATGGACACATCTGTGTGGGCTCCATCCAGCTGTGTCAGACTGGCCCTGATGAGCCAGCAGTTCTTTCCTGGCTGCTGGTACACACCCTCAATATGTGGAGGTGACTGACCTTCAGGCTGTCAGTGCTAAATGAAGACTTCATCACAGTTAATCAAAAACTGACTTTCTCAGGATTTATAGAACTAGCTGTAGTAGGATTCTTCACAGTGGCCTTCAGAATACGTGTGTGGTAATGTGGACAAAGAAATGCAGAATGACCGATGGTTGTTCTGTGTTTTCAGGAATATGGGGCTGGAGTGTAGTTTGGACTGTACACATGCAAGGGTACATGAGGAGATAAGAACCCTTCTAGACATTTTTTTTTTTTTAATCTGAGTTTGGGCTTGATCACAAAGAAATAATAGACTGCCAAATAGCTGTTGTGGAATTGTGTTCTTGACCACGTCTCTTCTGTGATTTCCATACTCAGAGCCGATCGTTGTGACAGCACAGAGCTTGATCCCTTTGAGTTATTTATGGGGCTTAAAGCAACAAAGCATGCCTCTTGAATATAAATGGATAGCAACGATTTCTTTTTCCTTTTGAAATGCCTCCACTTCTCTTCTATTTTAATTTATATTTATAAACTCCAGAATATCTGACATCTTTGTGTGGGACTAGCATGCTTGGTTTAGTGTTTTATATACTGGATACAGAGGTATGGAAAGGAGAAAGAAAACATGATTAGTGTGATGGGCAGCCTTTGCACTGAAGACCCAGCTCATAACTGGGTGAAAAGATCATCTGCTACTATTTAGTCATGAAAAATCTGTTCCTGCTTCTCTAAGTGAAACTGTCTCATTTCTGATAGAATCATATTGGAGAAGCAAGGAGGAAATAGAAAAGAGAATTGTCAGGCAAGGGAGATGAGCTGCCATGATTGGTGCAAGAGATTTCAGCCTGAGGTCATCAATGATGAATCCAGCCCAGATCAAATTTTTATCCTCTGTTCAGTATCTTCCGTATGAGATGGACTTGAGGTCTTAGTGCATTCCCCTGAGAAGTGGTTTTGAAAGGTTTAACAAGCTGTGGGAGCCTTTCTATCAAATAACTGAATATCTCAAGAGTGTAATTTTGCTCCTGCTAGAGAATTTTTTAGAGTGACTTTAAAAACTCTCTGTCTAAAGGATGTTATTGACTACTCAATATTATAGGTACGTTTTAGTGTCACTACCACTTTAGTCCTCTCTGATTGCTCTTTGGTTTATACTGAACTTTTAATGTCCAAGTAGGGCAGAGGTGAAAATGCTGCCCTGATTAAGTCAATAGCCAAAACTCCCCTGGCTCCCATGGAATGGGAATGATGGAGCAAGGAAGGAGAGGGAACTAACATATATAATCAAACATCCATATTTCAAAAACTACATGCAATAATCCTGATTATATATGAGTGTATGAAGACCTCAAGTATATACTCAAAGTAAATTGACATCTAAAAATACCCTTCCTGCATTCTGATTTCTTTATGCAGGTGTAGTCTATGAGGAGGATAAATTCTGTGGGGGCTGCTAAGGTCCTGATTTTCTGCACATGGGACCTGCTTCATTATGGTCTGGCTTCTTGTGTGTACTCCCTGTGCACTTACAGCTATAATGGGGTTTACAAGATGGCTGTAAAATACTTCTGAATTTCCCATTTAAAAAAGGTAAATTTATGAGCAGAGTTGGTTTTGTTGGTTTGTTTTTTTTTTCCCAGACTTTCAGATCTCATCCTCAATATATCTAGGGATTGACTTCAGTTTGGGGCTAGGAACATCTCCAAAATATAGTGGTACCTTCTTCACTCCCAGCAAATACAGTGGGGATCTTTCATGAAAGGAAATTACTTGGCACAACACATCTTATGTATATATATATATGCAGAAACCTAAAGCTACAGAGATTTAATCTGAGTTGTAGTTTTATTTCAGTTTAGTGAAATCACTGCAGTGGGCTTTAGCTTTGTTTAAATTAGCCTGGTTTTGTGTTACATTAATCAGCTGAGGACAAGTATAAAATAAGGCTCCAAGAAACTGAAATAACAGTTCAACTACAGTGGTTTAAAGCATGATTTAAGCTAAAATAGTGCAACTTCTGTCTCCAGACAATACCAGTGCTGCTGGAATTTCTTGCCTGTTTTTCCTTTCTTCATTTAATAACTGTCATTGACAGTAATCCTAGAAGAGATTTTCTCATCATCTGCTTCATTCTCCTGTGTATCCAAGCCCTGTCTCTGTGTTGACTGACATTAGACAAAAAAATCTGTCAGTCCTCAACATGGGACTCAACCTGCATAAAAATTCAGCCATCCTTAAGCTGTGTGTCTAGCTGAAACTGGTCTTCTAAACTCTGTATAATCAGGGGTGGATATTTGCAAGAGATGATTCATGTCACCTGTTTCAGTTAATTCAGGATGAGATGTTGGTCTTTTGCTCTCTGTGACTGGCCACTTTGGGAAATGACAGAACAAAGCTTGGCTTTTTTTGCAAAGTTACTGCTTTGTGTCCATGCTGATGAAATGGAACTAAGTGGCATGGAGGGTGGTATAATTCCTTTCTTATCAGTCCAGTTTCCTACTCCAGCCTTCTCTGTTGCAGGGTGACCTCCAGAGGACGAACATCCAGCTTGATTTTGGGGATGGCATTGCGGTGTCCTATGCCAATTTCAGCCCCGTGGAGGATGGCATCCGGCACGTGTACAAGAGTGCTGGAATCTTCCAGGTGACAGCATATGCAGAGAACAGCCTGGGCTCAGACACTGCTGTCCTGTTCCTCCATGTGGTCTGTGAGTATTTCCACCTGCCGCATTCCTTGGGTGAAACTCTGACCTCGCTGAAAGTCCCTGCAGCTCCAGTGGAGCCTAATAATTGATGCAAACCCACATACTTGTGCAGCTCCTGCTCTTCCAAAGGCTTGGGCTTCTAGACACTCTTCTGACTTGTTAAATAGACTGTATTGAATGAAGGGAAACAGAAGGCTGTTTATTTTAAACACAAATATATCTGCAGTCCGCAGAGTTACCGAGGAAAGTTTGAAAATGTCTGTTGGGCTTTCTGAAAGGGTCAGAGACCAAGCAGCCTATGAAACAAAGTCCAAGTGTGTATTTTCAATACATGTCTCATTCTAAGAGGATTACATTAAACTGCTAAATTTTGGGTTACTTATTCAGAATTTCAGAGTGTTCACAGTGTTTCCACAGTGCTAATTTAATGAAATAGAAGCATTATGCTGAACGTGCTGCCTGAGATATGAATGTACTGAGGGCTAATGTGCTGCTTTTCACATTTCCTGTGTTTGACATGCATCCATGAAGTTTCTGTCCAGTTTGGTAGATCAATGCAATTTCTCTGCAGCTGACACATGAGCAAATTCAAATACAGAGCTCTCAGTTAACTTCTCAAAGCCACAGCAGAGAGCAGAGAGTGTGGAATGCAGGATGACACCAAAAAGAGCCCAGTTCTTTGATCTACTCTCAGAGTATTAGATCTTCTGTATTCAGATGCACCCCATCAATTTTGCCCCTAATGGTGATCACAGCTATGTCTGCCTTCCCTCTTTACCTCTCAGAATCTCTTACATACTGCCTTTTGCTTGAGCTTTTCTGCTGAAAGGAAGCACGTTAGGCATTTCCAAAACTCAAGAACTTTTTTCCTCCATTTTAATTTCCAACTCCCTGTGTGAAGGAATAAATGTTCCTTGAAGCTTTTATTATGCTCATAATTCCCTCAAAGTCAATCATGGCTGCACTTAACAACCTGTTATTAGAGCATTAACTGTTTTTTGCTTCACCTTGGGCCATTAGCTGACAAAAATGATGGTTACCTGGTAATAACAACCAGATTTGTATGGATTATCTGATTTTTCTCAAAGGAAGTGCTTTTTCCATGGTGAGGATTTTAAAGCAGAATGCAACAAGGGACAGTTCCTTGGCCTGGTTTTGCTGCTCCAGCCTTTTCCTCATTAACCTTTCAGATCTCTCCTTTGACATTCATAGCATTCTTAGGTGGACAATTTATTATCATTATCTCTAGGGAAATATTTTGCAAGCACTTATATTCATGCTAATGCTGAAATAAGATGACACCTCAGTGCTAAACTTTTAATATATTTGGAAGTACTGGTCAATATAGGAGGTTTGACCTTGAAGTTCAAATGTACAGACAAATATGCCTGAGAATCATTTTTACTGTACAATCACTCTGGTACTGGGATGCTGTACTAAAAAAAAAGAGAAAGAAAAAGGCTTTTTGGCCTCAAGCAACATTAATTTTCTACCCTGCAGCTTTATTAGCAGCCAGTTAACTTTTCAGCTTTCCAGAATCTGCTGACAAGCTGCTTATCTTGATATTTAAAGGAGGCAAAGATATTAGTGCTTTTCCTCTTACATGCACTGTCACAAAATATTTAGGGGAACCTGCTGTTCTTGCAAATCCAGAGTATTGCCTATGGTCAGAGCTCAGGAGTGACTTGCTGGTAGAGAGAGACCTCTTGGGAAAAGGGGGGAAAAAGATGAAGTTTTAAGGTGTCAAAAGCAAGAATAATGTCCTTTTGTGCTTGGAGCTCTGTGTTCCAGTGGTAAAAGAACATCTCTTGCTCTCCACAATCTTTGTAATCCAAGTAGATGGAAAACTGATTAATGTCCCCATTTTGTGCTGAGAGGTAACACAAGAGGATTGTCTCAGTTAAAATCACCAAATTTCCTGCTTCCCAGAATGAATGTCTTACCAAAAAAAAAAAAAAAATTCTGTCTTATTTTGTCCTTTCCATCCCACAGAGGTAGTCTGTCAGTTTGTTGTGTTTTAAAGGTACTACCCAGAAAGTAACACTGTCTGATGGGCAGCAGTTATCAGCTGAAATTCGGTACCAGCAAAACCAAAAGATTAAGCAAGAAGAAAAACAATGCAGACAGTAGAAGCTTTAAACAAACTACCAAACAAAACCTCAGTATTTTTTACACACTGTTGTTTTTTTCTAGAGAGGATCTGCCTTCTGAATTCAGGGCTTCATGCCTTGGATTTATTCTGGGCATTTGCATTTATTAGATGCAACTTTGCATTGGTACTTTGTTATTTTTTAAGTCTTTCAGAATCAAGTGCTTCTGACAGTTACATGCTTTATTATGCCAGTGCACACATCTTTCAAGTGGTTCCTGATTTTTTACTGAGGGCAACTGACTCCCCAAAGATTTCCCAAGGGCAGGCCTAAGTCAAAAAGACACTAAGGATTTCCAAAATCACGGGTCTTTATTTTGGAGACCTTTTAAAAAACTGTTTGGGGCATTTAATCAAGTCATAAATGCCTCTTATATAACCAGATTTAAGCCCTCTTGGCTAAAATTATTTTCCTGCTAACCTTAGTAGCTCAGAGGCTATATTTTCAAGAAAAATCCTTCTTTCTCATTTGTGTCCTATCCCTTTCTTGTGTCCTGTCCTTATGGCTTTCGGTAGCAACTTCCCTATATGATGCAAAGCCAATTCATTGTTTTTCTTCAAAATGCGTTTAAAAAACTCTTCTAAACCCAGTGCTGACCCTGTCTGAAAATTAGCACTATGGAAAATGTGCATAATAGGGAGGGGAATTTATTTTTAAATCTGATTATCTTTTTCTGTTGTTCAATGACTGCTAAAACTCTCTCTTATTTCTAAACTAGACTCTCACTGCTGACATAGGACTTCTGATTTATCTAAAAGAAAGATCCTTGCTGTTCTCCACTGTGCAGGGAGGATTTAACTCAAAGCCTTTAATAATGAACTCTCTTCCCACAGGTCCAGTGGAGCACGTCCATCTGAGTGTCCCCTTTGTTGCCATCAGAAATAAGGATGTCAACATTACTGCAGTAGTTTGGCCCAGCCAGGCAGGCACACTTACCTACTTCTGGTGGTTTGGCAACAACACCAAGGTACAGATACCCTTTGGTTCATTTTTTCTTTCCAAGATTGTCACAACAGTCAGGGAACCCTCTCAGCCCTAATAAAAACTTCTTGGCTTTGTCTGTTTTGTGTTTTAGTTTTTAACTTGTCTGAAAAGGGTTGTCATTATCTGAACTTTGACCTTTGTGTGTTTATTTCCTTCTGTCTCGTGTTGTTTTTAGGAGTCATTGCTTTCTCCATCTGCTTGTTATCAGCCCTACTGAGATTTGAAGACCACTGTTATTACCAGCGTTCCCTTGCAACTTAACCGAGCTGTGTGTGGAATAATGATGGCTTTCAACACAGTGTTTAAAACCTGCTGGTGTTCAAAAAGCCAAGGGGGTTTCCATTATGTGCCAGTGTGCAGTACATAATGCTGGATTCCAGCACAGCGCTTTAAAGGTCTCGGCGTTCAAATAAACAGTTGTATCTAGAATTTCAAGCTGAAGAGTCTGGCTATGTTAGAGAGGGAGAGGAGACTTCTTTGTAGTGAATTTTCAAACGATGTGTGTTGTAACTGTATATGTTATAAAGAGCTTTTTTAGCAATAGCTAAAGTTAGCGAAAATACAAGTTAATGTCATGCTTTCAAATGGAGAGAGCAGGATTGCCTATTAGCTCCAGTTCTTATTGTAGGCTTTAGGAGTGAGACAGGCAGTATTCTCCACGCTTACAGTTGTGAAATGTACAGCTGTTGATTCTGCAATGCTGTTTCTGCTGTTATTTACAAAAGCAGTTTAAGTCACCTCATGGTCTACATTTGCAATTGAAGATGTGCACTGAGGTGAGATCGCAGCAGAAAGAAACGGGGATTTTACATGAAATATGGAACTTGAGATAAAAAATAAGAACACAAGTATTTTGTTGTTGACAAAGCTGCTTAGTTTTAACCTCTTACCCCAGCTACCAACAATATCAGGAGAGGCAAAATAAAAGCAGTAAGTGCTGCTTCTACTGGGATTTTACGTCCAGTTAGCAAGCTCACTGTAAGAACTTGCTGATTTTTGTTGAAGCATAGTTGAGGCAGCAGAAGAGCTCAGGAGCAAAAAGCATCTACTGTAAATTGGCAAGTTGCTGTGCTCTAGCTGAGCTATGGCAACCACCCACATATGCACATCCAGCCCATTGCAAGTACCAGGTGATTCCACATAGTTTAATCTGCATTGAAATACAGGCATGCAAAATCACATTACGGTTCAGATGTTTTTGCCTCAGTGCTCACACAAGGAGAACCATTAAAGTACGTCTGAGACAATCTAGATACTGGTAACTTGATCATCCTCTTAAACCCTCCAGCGTAGAGTTCTCCTGCCACCATTTTTGTCTTTACTATAGGAGCTGATTGTGAATAGGACCTTTAAAAAGATTTTTTTAGATAGAAAGCAATTTAGAAAAGGTAGTGCAAAGCATTGGTGTTTGCTGAAGATTTCCACACAGTTCTCACAGCTTGCTTCTGGGTTGGAAATATGATCTGTTTCATCTTCTAGATTAAATTTCAGCTTCCTAGGCAGCAGAGTACAAGCAGATGTGGGTGTGTTTGGGGAGGGTCCTTTGGACATAGCACATGGAGTAGCTGATCCTTTGCCACCTTGGCATGACTGTACACATTGCTGAAATATGAGAGAGTAAACATGATGCCACTTAACTTGTGTCTGATTATCAGACTCAGAGCACTCTTCAGTCTTTGCAAAGTTTAATCTCCAGCTACCTCATGGAATGTACTTTAGCTCTGACAGAAGTATGGCAAGGCATATAGACACAACTCTATCAGGCACCTTTTTTCAGAATAGCAGTCTGTATCACATCAAAATCCCTCCTGGGATGTTTAATGTATATGTCAGATCTTTCTCTGTGCCCACTCATCAGTAAACTGTGGTGTTCTGGGTAGAGATGGAAGATGGGGACACTGAACTAAAGGATGAGGTGTGTAACATTGTGACTGGTATTATTAGACTGGTATTTGTATTATTATTATTATTATTATTTTAGTTCCATGCTGAGAGATTGCAACTTCTTTTCCTGTTCAGCCTATACCCGTGCCAGGCAGAGCCAGGTGTGTCTTGTGTCACTGTGCAGTCTCACTCTGTGTGCACCTGCACAGGAGAATATTGGCTTAGAAACAAATGACCTGGCTGAGACTCTTGTACTGCTCTCCCCAGCCTGCTGAAACTCCTGTACTGAATTTCTACTGTACTGATTTTTGCAGTATGCCCAAAGGCCAATTTGCCTGGATTAACACAGGTCCAGTTTAATAAATGTATCCAGCTGTCTAATAGGTTTGAGCAAATGAACCTTAAACTACTTGATTTAATTTAGAGTTAGTTTCCAGGTCGTGGTTCTTGAATTAAAATTAAGGAGCTGGCTGAATGTTAAAACTCCATGATGGAGGTGAAATCATCCATGATAATGGAATGTCCAGCATACACACATACAAAAAGAAAAAATTGTAATTTTAAAGGCCAGACCACATCCTCTTATCTGCCTTTGCACAGAACCACAACCTGTAGCCTCCAGGAGAATTGCTGATATCTCTGCAGTTTGATACAGGCCCATTCAGCTTCTCCAGGGTCTGTGGATATCTCAGGAAATGTTAGCTGGGCCTCCAGGGCTGGCACAAGCTGGTGCCCTTGGACTGTGTGTGCCAGGTGATAACACTTTTTTGGTTTTTACTGTTTTTTTCAGCTCATGGATGAGGGGGTCAAAGGAAGGTGGTATTCTACAGAGAGAGAAATGTGTTTGCCAGTCTGGCCTGTGCAGGTGGAAATTTTGCTTTGGCTATGAAAATGGCATATGTGACCACTGCTGTGCAGGGCAGTCAGGCTGGTGACATGATGAGACAAAGTGGGAGAGATGGAAGGTGAAACTTTAGAAGTTTTCCTCTGAAAACAAACTGGCAGTATAGTGAAGGGACAACAGGAATGGTAGAGTGGCATTATCTATCATCTTAGACCTCTGTGTGCTTTTGCAATGGAGATTAGTATCACTACTTTTGTGGTTTCTCTAAATGAAGAGGTTTTTTTTTCTGTAGACCATCTGTCAGATCAGTGGCACTGTGAGGGCTGAACCTTTGATTTTCAGTTGTGGTGGGTTGACCCTGTTTGGACACCAGCTGCCCACTAAAGCCACTCTATCACTCCCCTCCTCACATGGGCAGGATACAAAAATATAACAAAATCAGGTCACAGTAATGACAGAGGGATGCCATTAATTACTGTTAAAAACAAAACAGCCTTGACTTTGTGATATTAATGTAATTTATTATCAATCAAATCAGAGTAGGAGAATGAGAAATAAAACCAAACCTTAAAACACTGTCTCACATCTCTCCTTTCTTCACAGGCTCAATTTCACTCCTGAATTCCCTGCCTTCTCCTTTGCCAGCAGTGCAGGGATACAGAGAATGGGGGCTGTGATTTTATCTCTCTCAGTGCTTCCTCCTCAGGGGGAAGACGCCTCCCACTCTTCCACTGCTCTTGGGAGGGAGTCCCTCCCATGGGAGACAGTTTTCCATTAATTTCTTCAGTGTGAGCCTTTCCCGTGGGCTGCTCCAGAGTGGATCCCTTCCACAGCCACATTCAGTCAGCACTGTCAGCAGGAATTGTGCCATGCTTCCAACCTGGTTAGCATAGTTTGCCAGCTTGTGGCTGCAGCCTGCTCACAGACTCACAGCATGGACAGGGCAATGCTGGATGTCCTCACTCTGACCTGAGCACTGTTGCTCTGTGAGAGATAAATGGATTTGTGCTCATAAAAGCGAAGGCTGGCCCTGAATCTGAACAATATGGGTTGTTTGAAGAAGCATCTGCATCTTTGGTTTATTTTCAATTTGAGGTTGGGTTTTGTACAGCAAACAGAGCAGCTGAGCTGGTTGTGTGTGTACAAGGCTGCCTTCCACTGCACTGATTCTGCATTTGCTGACTGGTCAGATGAGCAGTCCATGCAATAATGGGTTGCAGCTCAATGGGAGAATATTCCAGGAAACATTTACTGAAATGAGAGAAACATCTCCCTGTGGGACACTGCTCACGGGATGGCCTTAGCAGGACATGCAAACTTGCAACACCATGCCTGTATCAAGGAGTAAAGCCATTGTTGCCTGGTGGATAAATCAGGTGCGTGTTGTGATGCTGAATTAATCTCACCCAGATTTTGGTATTGTCATTTGTGTTTGCCTCCTACAGCCCCTGATCACCTTGGAGAGCAGCATCTCGTTCATGTTCACCGTGGAGGGGATGAACTCTGTCACCGTGCAAGTGGCTGGAGGCAACACCCTCATCCAGGACACCAAGGAGATTGCAGTGCATGGTACCCTCAGCCTTTTGCCATCACAGCTTGGGGGGTGAAGGGCAGACAGTCATTGCTGGTCCAAAATGAGCTCCAGGAATTTAATAATGCATGGAGAAACCTCTGATGGCAAAGTAGCTCAGATGTGTCATGATAAAACACAGTGGGGCAGCTAACCAAATTTATAACCTCAGCATTAACAAGGTGGCTGGCTGGTGTCTCCTGGGTCTGTTGGTCTGTCTGTACACCCAGACAGGGAACTCCCAGAAATAAAAACCACTTGAACCAGGCTGCCTTCCTTCATCTTCCCAGCCATGGAAAGAAATAGTCACAGTGCATCATTAAGGTGATCTGAGTGCAGCTGGTGTCTCTGTCTGCATAAATGACAGGGGTCAGGAGGGGTCTGGAAAAGAGGACACAAGTGATTCTGTTGTTGGTGTCACTGCCCATCTTTCATGTCACAGCTGGGGAGGTCCCCATGGGTAATGTTTGGTATGCTCTTGCTGTATCTACATGTCATGGGCTTCAAAAAGCACCCTTTGGCAGACAACAGAGTTTACCCTGTTTGGGGCTTGCTAAATCCTGGGTGAAAGGGCTCTCTCAGCAGCTTTGACCAGGACTTCTAGAATAATTTCTGCCCTGGGCCAGTTTTTATTTTCCTTATCCAGTTTTTGGCATCCAATATTTGAGGACAGGCTTTTCTTTGAACTTCAACTTTTACTGAGAGACTTGGGCTTCAAATAACTTGGGCTACTTTGAAGCTCAGCACTGTGTAGTTCCACTGGGTGTGTTTTATTTCAGTAATTAAATACAAATAAATGTCCTGCTGTATACTCAGATTTAACAGCAGCTAAATAGATATTTATTGATTGTCTGGCCAAGAAATGCAATAGGCTTTAATAATTTGGTAATGTGATTTAGTAATATCTTGACTTGCTATTATCAAATATTAGGAACTTTTTACTTCATAATTTTGAGCACTGCAAAATGCAGTGTTTACTTTTTGGAAATTTCCATCCTTCCACTAATTTATGGAATAAACCTGAATCAAATATATTTAAGAGTGATACCCACAGATAACCTTGATCTTCAGTCCCAGTAGGTCCCACAGAAAGCTCCTCACTCTATTTTTAAACACCTTGGAAGAAATTTTGCCATTCTGTTTAAAAGATCCAAAGTTTTTGGATTATACCACAAAGAGAAATTGCCCCATTTGGATCCAGTCCAAATAGTCCTATCCATGCTGTGCTGCAGACTGACCTGGTTCAAGGAAGGGCCCTTCCAGCCCCTCAGTCTGGTGATGAGTTCAAGTCTGAGTGCATAAATGAGTGATGTCTTTAGTAAACATGTCCTCTGATAAGCTTTTATCCTTATCTGTATCCTGAGTCACGTGATTGTGGCTCTAAGCCATAATCTAGGCATGTGTTACTGGTGTTACCAGTGCAGGAGTTTTATTCAGGTGTATTCTTAATTTGAGATTAACAGGAAGGAATTTACTCAAAAAGTAAACTGGACATGGTACTAAGGGGTCAAACATCAAAGACTTTATATATCTGACTCTGGGTTAAACCTTCAGAACCTCAGAGACTCCCTGCACTCTTTGATACTTGTTTTATTTAAAAATATATTGCACCATCTAAAAAGAAAGAACAGTTCTTGCAAAAGATGCCACATGACTGGTGTGCTGGCACATCCCTGCTTTCCTGTGGATTTCCTCATTTATACTCTGGCAGGTTTATCTTGATCTAAAACTAGTGCCTTCTTACAAATGATTAATGGTACTTATTAGAAGTGTCTGGGGATCAGTTGCTTCAAGGTGAGGCACAGAACATCTCCACAACCAGAAAGGAGAATCTTCTACACTGAGAACTTTTGTAAGAGTGTGGTTCCCATCCTGGATCTGTGCCTCCCACTGGCCCAAATGTGTTGTGCACAGCTGCCATAAGGATTCTGGGCTTGGTCTTTGGTGAGACCAGCAGGGAGAGTTGGAATTTGAGAACAATTAAAATCGTTCTGTATTTTAAGTCTAGAAAGCTTTTCTTCCTCCCAGCAATCATTCAGTCAGGACAGAACTTCAAAGTGTTTTGTCAACAGCCATTGCTTGAAGGGCCCATCATTAACACCGCTGGGTTCTCTGTTGTTTGGGAATTAACCACTCCTGGTTTCCCTCCAGGAAGGTAAACAGAAAACATTGCTTACAGCAATGCTTCACTCTGCAATTGTACAGACAGGCCTTCCACATCTCAGCCAGGTGCTGCCTTATTTGCTGGTCAACCTTCTTGTGAGCAGAATCTGAAGAAGCTGAGTGGCAAAATTACAAAGCCCAGAGGCATTGTGAGGGCATCCTCTCACCACTCTCATTCTCACTTCTGTTTCTCTGGGGAAAGCAGGAAAGCAGAAGTTTCCATTAGGTCAAAACGTCCTTTCTAAGTACCATTATAAGCATTCTTTCCTTGCAAGTTTTCTGATCTGCTTTAGTGTTAGCCAGCCCCTTTCTTCCTTCAGCCTTTTCTCACTCTCTTGCTTTAAGATAGTTATGGTCCTGCTGTTGTCTTTTGCACCCTTGTCTGTACCCTAAACACTGCCCATTTTTTCTTCTCATAAATACTTTTCCTGTTCCAGAGTATTTCCAATCTCAGCTCCTGTCATTTTCTCCCAACTTGGACTACCACAACCCTGACATCCCTGAATGGAGACAAGATGTTGGCAAAGTCATCAAGAGAGCTCTAGCACAGGTGAGCATCTGTTTCCCTGTCTGTACTAACATTGACTAGGCTGTTAAAACATGCACTTTTTGACATGCTAGCCTAAAAGAATGAGTAGGCACAGCAGTGATGCCACTGTCAATAAAAATCAATAAAAAGCTTCTTAATATGCTGGATCTTTTTACAGAGCCAGTCTGTATTGCTGATTTTGTGGAGTGTGGATCTGCAGTATTTCCATACTCCAAATACTTTTTATTAATATTTCTGTATGCTTTTCAGCTTTTAATATCCCTGAGGATATTGCAAATTCTAGTTTGTAAAAGTATCATCACTATTCTTATTTTTCCAAGCTGATGTGACAGTATGACAGTATGTCTATTCCAAATATTTGGTTAGTGTTACAGTGTGTTGTTAAACAGCTGATCCACTTCATCCCTGAAGACAGACACTGTAGTATTTTGGATACATGAGGAAGGTATTTTTATGTCTTCCTTATAGTCAGGAGTTCCACATGCAGCTAAGTGTAGCAACTGGTGAACATTTTAAAGCTCTATTCCCTTTCCAACTGGGGCAAAAAATGAGGATTCAGAAGAAAAATAAACTTACCTTTAAAATATAGGATAAAGAGAGACTTCTGTAGGTGGAAGATTCTGAATCTTCCTCTGGGACTAATTAGAATATGTAAACTAGTACTCATATTCTTGCAGGAAGGGGGACAGAATAACTTATGATATCAAATAGTCAGGGACTTTAGTTTTGTGTGAAGTTAGGAGCTAGATTTAGACAAGATTTTGTGGGTTTTGCCAAAAATGTATCTTGTTGGGGTTTCTTTGCTTTAGCTACAGCTGTTCTTAGAAATAGAAGCTGATTATTTTTACTGGGAAAGTAAATTCCTGCTCAGCTTTTCTCATCTGCAGCCCACTCAAAAGTCACAGTTTATGAGAGTTTCCTTGATTGTTTTTCCATCCTGAAAAAAATGCTAAGGTTATTTTTTTAAACTGCTTTTGCCTTTTGCTTTATTCAGAGTAAAGCTTGCAGAACAAAAATAATTAGCTTGTAACTATGAATGGTGATAGAGAACAGAAGTGTTTGCTGTCTATCCCACCAGGAATGGGCTGCCCAGTGATACATTTCAGCTCTGGGGTGAGGCCATGGGGTTTGGGGTGGGACAGGACCAGAGAGCTGCTCATTGAGCTGATGAACCTCGTGCAGCAGGGCATTTCTGAGGGAGGGGAGGCTTCCTGCCCTGCTGGGGATGCAGAGCTGGGATTTGGGGAGAGAGGGCAGCAGCCTCCCTGGGCAGGTCTTGCTGAGGGCATCTGTGAGAGCCTTGGATCAGCAAAGTGAGCATCTCCCAGCACAGCCATCCTGAGCAGCCCCAGGAGTGAAATCTCCCTCTGGGGACATTGCTATTCATGCCTGGAAAATGTGGATCCCCTAACCCGATAACAGGAGATGATTGCAGGCACTTTTCTTCACATTGTGCCTGTTAGGTGCACATTTACCAGTGGCTGCTCTGAGACAGACTGGATCTGACTTTGGGTCAGTTATTCTTTTGTAGCAAGGAGCATTCAGATCTGGAGACATGCTAGGTTTGGACTTTGGGTGGAGATCTTTGTGCCCAGGGGTGTTTTCAAGCCTACATTCACTTCTAGAAAGGAAGCAGAGTGCATCTTCAGCAGAATTTCTGACCCACCAAATAGGCAGAACAGCTCATTAGGACCACAACACCCACAGTGGAACTGGAAAATAACAATTTGGGGGGAGTGGCGTTTCTAGAAGTGAATGGAAACATAAGTAACAAAACAGCAGCTAGAGATCTCCTTTTTATTTTTCTTCTAGGTGACTGGTATCCCTGATGAGCAGATCCTGGTGGCTGTGTTCCCTGGGCTGCCTACTTCTGCTGAACTCTTCATACTGCCCCACAAAAACACAACAGAGAGGAGGAAAAGCAGTGAGGCTGATCTGGAGCAAGTAAGGAAAGAAGGATTCATGGAACATTTATTCCTGTCACATTGCTTGCAGAAGGGGCCCTGAAGGTGCACACCATTGGAAGTACATACAATAAGTGTGGTGGGAATGGATACATCTGGGACTGTGGCAGTATAGTTTATGGCATTAAAGAAAATTATTTTCAGAAGAAAACCAGGATTTTCTAATACCTCACTGAGATATGTCACAGTCTACACTAGCAGAGATTCTTCCTAAATCAGTGGAGTGTCCTTTTCACAGCAGTTATGGCCAAAGGAACCTTGAATATGTACTCCCTCTACACCCTGGAGGAATGCTAATAAAGGGAGGCCAAAGCAGCAAGATAATATACTGAGGTTTACTAAAAATAAATCAGACTCTTCAGCTCATAGATCACCAAAACAAGACCTCATTTTTTTTTTCTGCAGCAGTGAATGGCCTGTGCAAACTATATTTGGAAGTTACAATATCCATCCATTTAGATAAATAGGTAATTACAGTGATGAATAGCAACAGTGATATGCAGGCAAGGAATGAACAACAGCACTGGGCTGCTGAAGCTTTCATGTTAGAATTACCAAGTGATTAAATCAGGTCCATAAAGGCAAAGGAGTGAAGTGCTGCTGGAAAGGCTGTTTGGCCCCAGCTAATGTTCTTGTATGCAGCATTTTACAGTGTGCAAACTATGTGTGAGCCCATTGCCAAATAACTCTTGGAAGTTTGGATCAAACATTAAATTATTCAGAGGACTGGTGAATTCAGTGGAAGTTCTTGTCACCCACTGGCTAAAGTCAGTCCCTGCAGGGTAGTTCCTTTTTCCTAGGGAGTTATCAAAGCTGGTCTCTTAAATTTATGGTGGTCAGTGTGCAGAAAAGATGCATTGAGGTGGGGAGGTTTGAAGGCTTTTTGGAGGGATGGTCTTAGAGTAATTTCTGTCCTGTTCAGTAGGATCTACCAGCATTAAAACTCCTTCTGAACAAGCTGTTGTCCCAATATTTGTTGTTGTTATGCTATCAGTGTTATGCTGACGTCTCAATTACATTTCTGACTAATTGACTGTGAGTCCTAAAGCTCCAGTGCTCTCATTTTAGTTGACAGTCTACTCAGTTGTACTTTGGCACCTGTTGCTGCCTCCTGCTTGAGGAGCTGTGCCTGGAGAGCAGGTCATTAGAACTACTCATTAGCTGTGCCCTGTCCACCAGAACTGCTCTGTGGAGATCAGGCATTAACAAGCTGAGGCTCTGGGGTGATGTGCTGAGTATGGGCTCTGGGGCAACCAAATAACACATCAGAGCTGGGCTGCTGATCACCTCAGCAATTCCAGTATATCCAGTCCAAGGCCTCTTTCCTTACTGCAGGAGAAATATGGCAAATTTTCCATTGACCTAAACCGGATTGTCTCATCCCCAACAGCCTATTTAAATAGAAGCTACATGACAGGATCAATGGGAATAAAGAAGTGTAGGTCTGGGTTGCCTAATTTGGTTTCATTACCCACCAATGAAAGGCCAATATGTCAGCGATTTCCAAATGCATTTGATCAAACTCAAAGGATATTGTGGGAGGTGCAAAGGTCCTTAGTTATTTTGGCTCTTCCCATAGCTCCTCAAAAATAAAAAAAAAAATTTAAAAAAAAAAAAAATTAAAAAAAAAAAATTGTTGACCTTCTAGGTTTGCTTCCCGGGAGAGATACAATAACATACATTGAGAGTGTCATAAATTCTGTGAGGGAGACTTCCATGCAATGACATCCAGTTCCACCTAAAGCACATGTGCATTTCTGTCCAATTCTTCAGGCCCTGCTGAAGCCAGTAAGAGACGTCAGCCACTATTCACGGGCTTTATGTATTCCTGAATATTCTCCAGACTTTGCCATCTTCTACACTGTAACTGTTGTATCTCTTCTTATTTCATCAGGTGGTCGAGATCCTTTTCAATGCTCTCAACCAGAACCTGGTGCAGTTTGAGCTGAAGCCCGGTGTTGAAGTGGTTGTGTATGTCACTCAGTTAACATTAGGTGAGTGTGGAGTCAGGGGCACTGCTGTGCTTCTCCTGAGGCTTCAGACAACCCCAGGAGAACCAGTCCACATCGGAACACTCACACTTGTGGCACTGGGCTGTGTGCCAATTGAGACATTTTGGTAGAAGCAAGAAGTGTTAAAACCAACCCACTGGGGCATTTTCATGCTCCAGTTTGTACAAGTATAAAAAGTACCTTGTGAGAGTTCCCTGTGGCTTAATTAACAAGTGCATTGGTGTTTTTCAAGTGTTTTAGAAAACCAGGTGAATGGTGATCTATTAAGTCCTTATTGGGCACCTGTGGAATTCAGAGGGATATTACTGAGTTTCATGGATGTTGGATCAAATCCTTGTAGCACAGGGCTTGTTACTGCTGTGATTAGCTAAGAAGCTTTAAAGGGGAAGAGTACTCAGGAAAAGATCAAGGCCTCTTACAGGGAGTATTTGCCTGAATACTAACTTCCAAAAATTAGAACTTATTTAAATTTCAACACTACCTAAGTCCATTTAAGCACAAAATAACAAAGAGTCACTTTAAGCTTTGTCAGTCCCTTTACTTTAAACCAGCCTAGTGTGAAGGTCTCAGCTATTGATGAAGCAGTGATGGTTACAAAGAAGGTGATGGATTTATTTTAGCCCTTACTTTTTATGCCTGCCCTTGCAATTGTCTGAAATGTTGGATCTTGTGCAAGTGCCCTTGCTGATAACCTCTCTGAAAGACTGGGATCATATCCCACAATAATACACTTCAGCTTCTTCTCAGAGAGCCAAGAGCTGGGCTAAATCAAGGCTCATGACCTTTCCTACAGGTAACGCCTTTTTACATTCACTCTCCAACTGCTTCTTTGGAATGTGAGTCAGATGCTAGTAGGAGTAGCCTGCAATTGATTAATTTGCAAAACTGGGAATGCAATACAATGTCTGAGGTCTCCATGTGGCTGGAAGTCTCCAGAATCTCTCTTGGTTCTAGCAAGGCACTGCATTTAAATGATGTTTGCAGCTAACCTTGCACCCTCTCCAGTGCAGGTGCTGCATTTGTTTCAGGACCATTCCAACAGTATTTTGACTTGGATGGAATGACAGTCTTTCCCACAAAAGAGTCAGAAGTATTAGCAGCAGAATACTGGCAGGATCAGACTGTTAGATGTGGGAATTTGGCAGTGAAATCAGAACTGCCTCTCTATTTATACGTCTTTGTCCCTATCTTCAGGGTGACAGAAAAAGAATAGAGAATAGTAAAACACCCAAGCCAAATATTTATGCAAAATGAGAAACACTCAGCTGCTGCTTATAATCATTTGTGCATCATTAGAGACTTCTCATCAGACACTTGATCTCAGCACAGTGCTCAGGCCATTAAGATAGTGATGAGCTCTTGGAATAGCTGCATAAACAAAATATAGGAATATACTGTATTTAGCCAGCCAAAATGTCAGGGATCAAAGCCTCCAAAATATTATAATGTATTGTGTGCTTGGATTCAGGATTTTTGCTTTGGGCTCCTCCACATTATGAAAACTAATTCAATTTAGAGGTCTCTAAGGTCCTACACAAGGATGGACCTTGAGGCTTGGCACAAGAGTAGATCCCTGTCACATGTGAGATAGATGAATATCCTTGGAAGATGGGAGTTGTGCTGTTCATTGATGCTCTAAGGTATCTTCTCCAAAGGGGCATAGATATGTATTAAGCCATGCTTCATAAAATTCATTTCCACCCTAGTACCTGGAAAAACCTGAAAAGTAATAGCCCAGAGTGTTAATACAGGAGTGATTGGGCACTGATTGGCATGAAAAGACTCTGTGCCTTTTCACTCAGGGATGTTGGACTGCCCTGTCTTGAAAAAGAGCCTTGACTTTTGAAGGACAGGAGAACCAATTTGTTTCCTACTGATTGGTCTTGCCAAAACCAGCATGCACCATGCAGTAGTGATAGAGCAGATGTGACAGAGTGAGCTCAACTCTCAGTAGTTACTGTGTTTCCTGGTAATATCCCACGAATGTAATGCTTTACCCTTCCTCCTGCAGCACCCCTTGTGGATTCCAGCTCAGGTCACAGCAGTTCAGCCATGCTGATGTTGTTGTCAGTGGTGTTTGTGGGCTTGGCTGTTTTTTTAATCTACAAATTCAAGAGGTAAGTTGAAAAATTTTGGGATGGAAAAGACTCTGGGTGGTTTACAGGAAACCTGGGCAGAGCTGTGCCTGAATTGCAAATGTAGAGCGAACTATGCTGGCCTCAGGCTTAGATGAATGCAGTTCCCTATTTCTGATACTTAGAGGGAAAACCATCTACTGCTGTTTCACCACAACATTGGTGCTCCAAAACTTCACCAAGAGCTCAGAAATAATCTTCTGCTTCAGCAGATGTATTTGAACCACAGACCAGAAATGGGAACTTTTGTGTTCACTGAGCACTGTGACACACAAAGCAAGTTGAGTCTAAAATCATATGCTGGATGACTTCACACAGTCTATTCCCACCTGCCCAGCTGCTGGGTGCAGCAGCATCTCATTTGTATCTTGCAAAGTGAATAGGTTAATCTTGCAGAGGAACAGGTGTGTTTATGTTAAAGGTGGGAGACTCAAAGCCAGAAAAATTTGTGTAAAACATCAAAATGCCTCTGGGAATACGTGCTGAGATTTACCTTGACAGATGTTAATGTAAACCTTTTGCTTCCAGACAGCAGGCAGGACCAGGTCTGGCCCATGGCACTTGGCTGCTGCAAGCTGTGAAACAAAATATGTGATAAGAATGGCATGTTTGCTGAAGGTCTGCTTTATGGGGGTGTATTTTAGGCAGATGGAGCTCCTTAGGAGGAACTTTGCATTCAGTACAGTACTTACAGTATAAAATGGTGTGTACCTGACCAGTGGCAAAATATTGTGTTAGAAACATAAGCTGAGTCTGACTTAAATAAATAAAACTTTCTGGGTATAGTAGTTCCTCTAAATTAAAAACTAGAGCTTTTCCTGTCCAGATTCCAGCTAAATCTTGCTTTCTCCAGCTTTTCTGCCCCCCAGGGGAAGGCTAGTATTCTCTAAGGATGTTAGTAGGATACAAACAATATTCAAAATTAAATTATATGATAAGACAGGCATCTATCCTAATCTCCAGGTTTAAAGTTTCCCTCCTTGCTGACATCTTGCATTAACAATTGTCCTAATCAGTGAGTGGCACTCCTTGTAGTGCTCGATCCTGTGCACCCTGCTAACTGTTATCAAGCTCCCACTGACTTCAGTGGTCCAGGACAATTTCCAGGGAAGGCATTTGTGTGACTCTGCTCAGATGAAGATTTCAAGGTCTTCAGCATGACCTTCTTTTGCAGCCTGAAATCCCCTCTCTGCTTCTGTGAGGTGGAATGCAGCTTTCCAGGGGAATGGGATTTGTTTAGGGCATCGATTTAATAGTGTGCTGGGGAGGAAGCTGATGATTACTCACACCCAGATACAGGATGAGGAAGGCAGAGAAGGCTTCCTGTGAGATGTGACAAGATGTAGGTACAACCCTGAGTAAGACATGCTTTCCTTTGTGTCTTGGTGAGACGGTTTCCTAGGTTTGGCCTGATGTCCTTGGCCCTGTGGTCAGCAGATACCAGCAAGAAGGGTCTTTACGTCCCAGCTGCCAGAGAACAGTGAGGAGCTTGTCAATGCACTTTGCTTTGGTGTTCTCTGGGTCATGTTCTGCTGCTAGAGCTCATAAAACTGACTCTTGGATCACTAAAGCACCCTGAGCTTTGAGTACAGCAGCCATCAGCTTTCTATTGTGTTCTAGGGCTGTGGAGACCCTGCCTTGTTAAAATCTGTCTGAAAGTTGATTTGTGTTACAAATCATGAGTGAGGAGGAAGGTGGTTAAAGCATCATTTTTGCTTAGTCCAAAAGCTTAATCACTGGCTGTCCCTTCTTATCTCTCTATCCCAAAGGGGAAAAACCCAGATCAAATTGACAAAGTTTAGGATAAGTCATATACACAGAGTGTTCTCTGCTTGATTTTTCAGAACAGAAAGCAACTTTTCAGCTCTGTCTAAAACCCCTGGCTCAGTGGAGCAGAAGTGAGAGCATGCAATGATTCTTAATGGAAAGAGGGGAGCAAGCCCAAAAGCTTTCCTGTAGCTCTCAGTGATGCAGAGGTCCATTAGCTTTGTGTACTTGTTTGATTAATGGTGGTCTCAGCCTGAACACAGAACCTCTGCTGACAGGGAAAGGTTATGGGAGAGCACAGGCTGACACGATTTTTTAATTCTACAAATTCACAGATTTGGTGCTTTGCTGGTTTGCACACAAACTCTTTATTATGAGTCCATCAATCTATAGACTCAACAGGCATGTTAAACACTGCTGCCAGAGAGATGCTTATTGAGGAGGTTCCAGTGGAACAGGAAGGAAGAGGAGAAAAGTATGGAAATAATCTGTAAAAATGTTGTTTCTCTTCTGGAAGATTGAGCATGTATCAGTCAATACTGTGTGTGTATGAGTGCTGAGCAGTGGCGGGGTTGTGGGGCAGCCCATGTGTGTGTCCTGGGACAGCAGTGCTTGTGTGTGCTCAGTGATGTGGTCTGTGCAGGATTAGCTATTTGGGAATGCATTCACTTATGTACAGCCATCTCAGTTTCTTTTTTCCCTTAACTCTCTGAAGTACCTTGGCTCTCTGCCTCACAATTCTGAAGAGCTTTTCTCACCTCTCCAAGTTCAGAGATGACTGCTGCTCTGCTGTTTTGTGGTTTGGAAGTAGAACCAAATCCCCACTGTCTCCAGGAATGTTCTCCTGTACATCTCCAGACAGATTCTGGGCCCTTAGATCCTATGGGAATGCATTAGTTCTCACTCATTTCCTGGGTAGTTCCCATATCTTCTGGTGGCATTTAAGGCATATTAGAAGGTAGGAGAAAGGGAGAAGATTATGAGATTTGCTGGCTGCTGCTAAATATCCTAAATATGTCCTGGCTTGATGCTGGTTGAGAGCAAAATGCCAAATCAAGCCAATAGCACAAGTTGGTTGAGGCCAGAACTTCAGTTGGAATAAAATCAGCATAGATCTATTGAATACATAAGAGCTGAGGCAATTTTCACCACTTTCAGGCTCTGACATATCCAACAGCAGATAGATCAGCAGAAAGATATGGCATTTTATATTACTTCTTTTGAACACATCTCCTTTCTCTTTCACTCCTGAGTGTTTCAAGGAACTCAAAATACTCTCCAGATTTTTTTTTTTATTGGGGCAGTGTGAACTGCATGGCACAAAGATTTTCTAAGAGCAGTAGGAAAACCAGTCAACTTCCAACAGGCAATGCAGATAATCCTGGCAGCTCTCATGGTGTTTAACACATCCCTTTTCAGGTCTCTCATTTTAAACTTGCACTCCTTCAGGGATTACTACCTGTCTATCTAGACCTGTATAATCTCTCTACCTAACTGACTCTCAAGGATATCATTCTAGCAGGCCAAGGTAACTTTGCCTGGGAGAAGGAGGAAGAAATAATTCCTTCCCTTCCTTGGCTTCCTGAGCAGCAAGGAAAAATAAGTCTGCAAACTTGCATGATCCATAGCATGACAAACTGGTTTCTGCAATGGAATGGTAACAAATAGACTTTGGATGGGTGTTATGAGGTCCAGATTCTTTCTGACTCTGAGGCAGGAACAATTCTTTATAACTCTTTCAGATGTGGCAGTTTCTTCTGAGTCAGTGTGGGCCTGTCTGCAGCAACAAGCCCGGCAGTTTTTTTGCTCAGTCGATACTAGTGCCAAATTGATTTTTACTTTTGGTTTCCAATGCAACACTGATCAAATAATAAATACTGAGTGAGTTGACAATTGCAGCTGATAGTACTTAGTTGATTGCTGCTCTCTGAGCTGAGTGCACTGTCCACTGTGTGCATGGTTTCTCATTTAAAAGGGCAGAATGTTGAAGTTTGCAGCTGAGGGAGGCTTTGTGCACATGACAGGAAGACAATGGCCTGAGATTTGGAGTACCTCTAGGCTGTTATTGGAATTAATGGATGCTAAGGGCACTTTCAGAGATGAACATCTATTTGGTACTTTCACCATTCTCAGAGCTCATAATTTGCATCACTGCCAGTGCTGCATTTCTGGGATTGGTCTCAGCTGAGTTTGTCTCAGTTGTAAATGACATGCTGAGGATCCCTGTGTAAAAAAAAAAAAAAACCTCTCATTTTCCTTTCCTGTGCAGGAAAATCCCTTGGATTAACATCTATGCCCAAGTTCAGCATGACAAGGAGCAGGAAATGATTGGCTCTGTCAGCCAAAGTGAAAATGCCCCCAAGATCACCCTGAGTGAGTTCACAGACCCTGAGGAGCTGATGGACAAAGAGCTGGACACACGAGTGATGGGTGAGAGGCAGCCCTCAGCTGAGCTTTGTTTCACAATCTGGGTAAAGATGTTGGTCTTTTGGGTATTAGGAGAGGCAGTGACTGTGACCCAGGTACAAGGAGAGCCCTGAGGCACTGAGATAGACAGTAAATCTCTCTCAGCAGCAGAGTGATGGAGTTTCTCTTACAGCTTTTCAGCTTTTCCCAGGGTAGGAACCTGGTGCCAGCAGTAGGTATAAAGGAGTTAGTAATAGCTGTGGCTCACACCTATTCCTGCTCATGACCCTTTCTCTCCTCTAGAGGAGTGCCAAACTCCCTGCACCCTCAGAAGAATCATCTGAGCCAGGCTTGCACTGTTGGTGTGCTGTGATTACAAGCAAATATGTCCATAATAGCTTAATGGGTTTACTGCTGGTCAGCTGAGCTGTGGTAATTGGGTTTTCTACATGCTCCTTGCTTATTGCAAATACATAAAAGGATGTGTTACTTTTAAGCATCTTTTTTTTGTCTTTACACTTACACTACCACATCCTAAGGAGAAGTGAGGAGCAATATAGACCAAACTGTTGAAGCCACTGCACTGATTCTCTTCATTTTCTCCTCCACAGGAAGCATCTCAACAATTGCCAACAGTGAAAGCACAAAGGAAATCCCCAACTGCACTAGTGTTTAATACTGAGAATCCACTTGGTCTACAGCATTTCTGACTTTTTATTTGTAATTATTATTGTTATAATTATTATTATTATGAAAAAAAGAAAGAGTTATATGTCATTATTATCATTTGGGAGGGAATGGGGTGGGCTTTTTGTGTTTACCAGGGCTGCATTCATAAATAGCAGAGGTTCTTCATATTTAGGGAATACACATCAGATTAGAAACAAAAAGCAAAGAATGAGTGAAGTGTGCAATGAGATTGGAATGCCAGCTTCCTGTTAAATACAGAATGGGAATTCAGTATTTAAATCCAACAGATAGGTGTTGTACCTTTGACAACATGCTGTAAGTAAATTGTCTCTTTTCAGCCCTTTTCAGATTAAGTCATGAATCAGCTGCTTCATCCTGCCAGAGGGTTCAGACTGGGTTGTTGGACCAGGCTGTGCAACATGCCAACATCCCTCGCTTTCCAGTGACATGCATGTCTCAGCTTTTTGCAGGATCTTGCCTCTTTTAATTGCTTTTAATTTCAGTCACCCTCTGGCACTGTTGCCTGCTGAGAAAGGGAAAAAAACAAAAAAAAAAAAAAAGAAAATCAGAGCAAACACACACGTCAGTGTTCCCTGGACTGCAGACTGGCTGGAGGGGACAGCACCACGAGCAGTGGAGGAGCAAGCCTGAGTTTATGAATGCAGCCCGACCCCTGTGCATGTGAATAGCGAGGATGCCGAAGGCCTACTGTAGATAACTACAATGTACATAGCTTTTTATTTCTTGGGAAATAATTTAATGTTTAGTAAAAGAAGATATGTTTAAAAGAGAACCTGAACCACACACACAAAAGCACGCCCATGTGCACACACACACACACACACAGAGGCCAGCCAAACAGGGACCCTGGTGAGCACTTGAGTCACACTTGGGTTCCAAGCGTGTTCCAGTTGTCTGTCATATTTCAATCTGACACTGCTCTCTGTAAAGAGAGTAGTTTATTTCTCTATGTATAACTGCAAGCCTTTTTTTTTTACATATATATATATATATTCATCTCTGTCACTCTTGCCCACTTCTGAGAACGATCTTGGTGGCATCTGTTAGTGAAAATGAGGAAAAGAGTCCTGAAATTATCGCCATCTCTGTGTGGGCAAGTCTCAGTGGCCTTGGTGTACCCAGAACAACCTCAGCTCTACAGTGGGGCAGGTTGCAGTAGCTTTATTCCCAGGGGGAAGTCATGCTTTTTGCAGTTAAGCTGATGGAGTGAAGAGCTGTTTAGGATGTGTAAGGGTAGTAAATTTTGGCTGAACATGATGCATGCGATTAGGGGCTGCTCTTTGGAGAGGGCGGTGGAGGGTCAGAGCTGCATTTATGAGCCATGAAAGATTCTTTCTTGTGAGTGCTGCAGAATGGCAGCTTCCAGTTCACAGGGGACATTTCTGCATGGTGGGTTGGAGTTTTCTGATTAGAACAAGGAGGTTAATGAAGAAAATGTGTTGAAAAAGCTCTTCAGAAATTTTTTACTACACTGAATTAAGGACATCTCTATGAAGAGGTAGAGTTTTTGGGGAAGAGGTTGACTTAGTGGTGAGTTACTTTTTATCAATTTTTCTTGAGTTGATGATGTCAAAAATGAACCTTATTCTGCAGAGTATTGACTTGTAGGACCCAGCAGGAGGAGAAGGAGGACTGGGGGCATGTCTGGGAAGATGTTCCAGTGTTTGTGTGGTAACAGGAGGCAGGAATGACAGCAGATGACAATGTTTGTTATCATTTCTTAGGATCTTGGATACAGGACCGCAATCACCTTTAATATATCTGTGCTGAAACGAGGAGCTGGCTGGAATTTAGGTGTAACTTGCTATCTCTCTGCATTGCAGCAGGCCAGTGGGCTACAAACCAGCCTCAGTTGCACGTGTTCACTTTGTTAGTGGGCTGGAATGTCTTTCAAAGGTTAAAACCCTGATGTCCCTGCAGGTGGAGAGAAAAGTGGTTGAACACAATTTTGCAGAACTCAGGTGTTTCAGGATTAAAATTGTAAAACTAAAAAAAAAAAAAAATAGGAAAAACTGCTTCTTGAGAAGTACTAAAACTAAATATTCTCAGTTCTTATCCTTTTTAGTCAGGTTTTTTTTTTTTTTTTCTTTTTTATTTTCCTGTTGATTTAAAAATATTTCTCTTCTGTTTTCCCCCTCACTTTTCCGCTCTGGTTTCTAACACAAGGTGAAGAGCTATGGCTGTGTTATTCTATTTAACCTTGGTTTCCATCCATCACAAGTGCATAAACTGTTGCATTACTGTCTCTGTTCTACTGAAACACCCCAGTGGTTTACAGTAATGGCCCAGTCTGCTGATGAGACTCTTAGCACAAGGCCATAGCTTCCCATTTAGGTGGGAGGGATGTACATAAACAAAGGTCCCATGGGCTTTGAGCTGAATTCTGGGCTGATCTCAGCCTTTGCTGATCATTTGGATTTAAGGTACTGCTGTGGTGAGCTGCTGCAGAGGACTGAATGTAAAATACTCAGTATTTTCTATATTAACTTTTTATTTTATAAGCCACAAGGCAAAGTGAAAATTTTCATTGTTGTTTGGAATTTTATAGGCTTTTCACGGGCTTGATCTCATGTTGTTTTAACAAGAAAGGCAGAGGATTACTTTTTTTTCACTTTTTTTTTCCTTAATTTCTTTTCACTTTTTTAAAACATTTTATTCCTTTTCACTTTTAAAAACTGCTGTTAAATGTCTCAAATGGGAGAAAGTAAGAAGGAAAAATTGGGAGTAAGCTGTTGAAAAAAATGGAAAAAAAATTCACTTCTCAAAAAGAAATTTAATCTCAGTGAAGGCTGAGAAATTTCTGAATGACACTTTTGAAGAAACACCTGTCCAGGATCTCATTTTCCATACAAAATGATCCTAAAGCCTCCTACAAAGCAAACATGAAAGACCCATGGAGCCAAAACTGCATGTCAGAAAAACCTGACTGATCCTTACGTTTGCTCAAATTTCTTCTTCTGTAAGACTTGGTGGGTGTCACTGGCTCTCAGTGTCATTTGTCACACGCTGTCAGCACCAGGGTGTGCCAGCTCCAGGCACATCCCCAAGGTGTGCATGGGACCACATTTACCAGGTCATTCCTGCTTCTTTAGGGCACAGCCATGGCTGATGGGGAGTTAAAAATTCTTGGGTTGATGACTGAAATCTGCTCCTTTAGAGTACAACAAGGGTGATTACTGCATTCTATCTATCCATGGGATCTCTGTAAGGTCTGGATTGGGCAGCCAGCCCTGTTCACCTTTTTAATGTCCTGTTAGCACAGACTGGAGTGTTGGCCACTTTTATTTGCCTTGCTGGGAAGTAACAACTTGGGGTTGTCATTAGGGTTTTTCCCCTTGCAAGTTTTACCCCAGAGGAAAATGTAATGGAAATCCTTGAAGCTGTAGATTATTATTTACCTGAGTAATGAGGGAAATAGGCAATGGCATCAATGGGACATAAATAGCTCCCACACTGTAATTATGCAAAAAGAGGAAATGAAAGAGAGAGAGACAGAGAGCAAGAGACTGGGTCAGTGCCCTCTGTCACTGCCAGCCTTTCCCCCGTGATGGATTAGCTGTAATTTAGGAATAATGAATGAGATCTGGAGACAGGATGCAGCTTCTGGCTCTGTGTGGCTGACAGTCTAACATAAACCATGAACAGATCCTTTGCTTAGTTTAACTGGTACTCAGGAACCCTAATAGTGAACCTGGAAGGATCAGAGGTGAGACCAGAGTCGCTGGGGGCTACAGAGTGTTTCAGACACAGTTGCCATCAGTGAGAGCATGTGTAGGAAGTGTGCATTTTCCTTTGGACTAAACTTTGGTTTCATGGATGTACAAAGATGTCCTGATGTCTTGTTCTCCTCCCTTTCCCTTCCATCAGCTCCCACACACATTCCAGGTCTAATGAACCAAACCAGAATCCTCACATTCTTTCTGGTGATGTTGGACAATGCATTAAACCCAAACCACCATCCTGGTTTCAAAGGATTAAATGAGACAGACAATTGCAATACCTGTATTGAACACAGTAATACAACTGCATGAGTCATATATATACATATATATATACTGTTCTTGGTTTTATTGTTCCATTTGAATATTTCTACTGTAAAAAAAGGCAGTGGTTTTGAAATTGTTGAAAATAAATGTATTTTTGTACATCAGAGTTATCTCTGGCTGCTTTTTCAATCCTTGTTCTTTTCAGATTTCCTTTTGACAAAGTCCTCCCTCTTCTGAATTTCCCTTGCCATATCTATCCTTCCAACTCCATTGTTCAGGGCCATGCATGTACATTGAGTGTCAACCAGAGAAATGTTCTGAGGCAAGATTTTTAAGATAAAAGAGATATAAACTACCTTTCCTTCCTTTTTAGTACTCCTCTCCAAAAATAATTATCTTCTTACTTTTCCATTCTACAGGTTGATTTCCCTTTGGAGCCTCGGAGGTGAATAGGAGGGGAGAACACTCTGCTTGTACAAGCACAACCCCATAAATCCCGTGCTCTCACCTATCTAATTTTAGCTTGTAAGAGACTGTAAAGTGCCAATGTGGGAAAAAAAAGAAAAGAAAGAAAAAGTTTCTTCGCTCCTTGGCACAAGACACTGTTGAAAAACAGAAAAGAGAGCGTGGAAATATGTCTCTGGATATGTATCAGCCATCCCCAGCTGTGCACATGCATACATGCATACCTCACCCTCTCTCCTGTCCTTTAGGTCTGAGATCCATAACCTGCAGTTGTTTTTGTTTTTCCTTTTTGTCAGAAAGCTGAAAAAGTCAGGCAATGAAGGCCCAGGTTGGCCATCCCTGGGTGTGATGTATGAGATGCTTTCAGCATCACAGAGGACCTCTTAGCTTTTGGATTATTTGTGTTTTCCCCTCCTTACAGCCATGGTAATGTAACGCTTGTGTTCATGGCATCCTGAACTGCAGGTTAAGGACAGAAAAGCACAAAGGATGGAATTGCCATGGCTTAACCAGCTTAACCACTGAGACACAGTGTTCAACTGTTCAGAAACCCAGCTAAGTGCAGCTGTGAAGTCAAGTGCAGGCACTTAAACTTCATAGCCTAGAAACATGAGCAGTAGCTCAATCTTTGCTGGAATCCAGCTGTTTTTTCTGTGATGGATGGGCTTATTCCCTTTATTAAGGGCAGTGTAAGCATTGTTTACAACATTATGAAATTGTCATGGTTGTGCCAAATACCCCTCAATCAGGGGACATGGTTCTGCTCAGCAAAATGGATCCCAGCTACTCCTGGAGTCAGCTCATCACTGTCCTGTTTCACCCATGGCCCCACACTCTTCAACAGGCTGAGGCTGTGCCCAGTTGGCTTTGCCCTCTGCCTGGCTCTTCCTCTTCCCCTGGCCCTCTCCCCAGTGAAGTACTCTGATTATTAAGGACTATCAAAGCACCATTGCATTACTGACATATTATTGTACTACATCACCTAAGTGCTGGTCTGCTGTTGTATATCATGGTGCTACATCAGGGAAATGGCAGGTGACAGGAACCCAGGACCCAAAGACAGATCACTTTTCTAAGCTTTATGGGCTGCTTTTTTTTTTTTTTTTTTTTTTTCCCTGAAGACAGCAAATAAAGCCAAGGAAAGCAGTATGGGACTGCTGCCATGAAGCTTTCAAAACCTTTAAATATACTTATCTGTACAATTTTCCCTTGACCCTGAAACATTAATTAAACAAATCTGCTGATGTTTCTATATGAGACCATAGAGATGAGTTTATTTTGGGTCATGGAGGAAAGAACAGTTGCTCACTAGGAACTGTTTCATTTGTGTCTGTGTGAGAGCAGAATAGAAGGATTTTTCCTTGCGAAACAAAAAAATAATTTGTTCCTGAATTTAAAAAAATATTATTAGTAGGTCAATTGACTGTATTTTAAATGTAATTGTGCAGGTAGAGGTAGGACAGAAGGTAATTGTGCTGTTGGTGTCGGGATTTTACCCTTGATAAATATAAAAAGATTTGTTTTGCGGTTGCTTTATGCTGGTTCTATCTGTTCAGGCCCCTGATATCAGTGAATTTAGTCTTGATTTACATCAGTCTGAGCTCTCACATTAAGAGGAGTTACATGCATACTTCAAGGACGGAATAAATCCTTTTTAATGCCTTATTGTGAATGTCAAGCAGTTTTCAGACCAAAATTTAGAGGGGATTGTAATACTACTAGTAATGAAAAATCACATACAGGGACATAGATGAAAGGAAGGAGAAGCATGTTTATTAACTGAAACAGAATTGTTATGATGATGTGTGTTTTTAAAATCTTGTGTTGGCTACATGAACCTGGAAGGCAAAAAAGAGAGAAAATCTGCAAGCCAGATGTGAAGCAGAGTGAGGAGGAAGAGAGGTGGGCCAGGCTGGCTGGGATCCAGTGGCTCACCAGAGGGCACAGTGAGAGGCACGTGGTTGGTTAATCGTTTAATGATTTCAGCACGGGAATTTTCTAAAGTCTCAGGCTGGATCAACTGAATCAATGGGACATGTAGCACATTCAGGGCATATAAGATGGAGTCATCTCTGCTTCCACATCCTGATGCTCAGCATTGAAATTCAAGTTTTAAGCAGGTGATTCCCAACTGAAGTGCCAGCGTTGAGCCCTGAGGGTCCTGACAGAGCAGTGTTGGGTGAGTGAGGGCTCAGGCAGGATTTGTGGGCCAATTTCAAAGCTCAGCCCAGGGTTGCATGTGGTTTTATTCAATGGGTTGTGTGTTTGCTGTGAAAAAGAATCTGCTCCTGCTGTGGGTTGTAAGGAAAATGGATCTGAAGAGGTCAGTGGGGCAAGGGAAGGAAGATGGGATGACAAAACACTGTGCAATATTTGTCAGTTCAGGGGACACAATCCTCTTTCATGGACAAGAATTTGTCTGTGTGCTGGGTGAAGCAGTGGGTTAAAGTCCTTGTCTGGAGGGGAGACAAGGATAAAGAAGCCTTGCAGGGAGCTGTGTGAGTGGGCATCAGGAACTGACTGAGGAATTGTCTGGGCTAGGACAAGGGCTGCACCTACCTGTCCTTGTCTTTGTGAAATGAGCATTCCCTGGAGAGACCCTCAGAGAAACCAGGGAGAGTGGAGAAGTTTTAATGAGTACAAGGGGTGGTGAAAATATATGTGAGATAATCTGACAGCCAAGGTGAGTCAAAGTCAACCTGGGCGGCATCTGCTGCTGCTGCATCTGGAAATACTTTGATGCACTTACAGTGCCCCAATGTGTACACAGCCCTCGTTTCAGAGTAATTCTGGGTCTCATGAGCGTCCATGAGGATGGAGAAAGACTGACACCCAAAACATGCCACACAGAAAGGTTTCTCTTCCCTCAGGAGCCCTCCACATCATGCATGTGCTGAAGGGTCTGAAGCTCGTTGCAGGCAAGTTTGAAAGTCTAAATCCATTTGTGGCTCTGGACTTTCTGCCTAATAATATCACCTACACTTGGAATAATCTGAGATACTGTTAGAAATACCTGTGAGACTATGGTTTTAGTGGGTTTTTTTAACCTTGCAATGTTCTTGTCAGTTCCAGTCTACAGGCTGTTAGAGATCTGAACTGAACTTTAAGATGCTGAGGGACTTTCCTCTTCATTATTTTTTGTGTAAAATTTCCCTTCCTTTTGTAGGTTATGCTGAAAAGTCTCAGCATAAGCTTCCACTCTACTTTTACCCACTGTATTTTGGGACTATGAATCATTTACAATACTGATAATATTTACTGCGTGAACAATTTGTCCATTTCTAAAAGGAAAAGTCACAGAGAGGGCAAGCACATGCAATCCTTTGGTTCAGGAGAGCCTGGAGATGCTCTGACATCAGTGGGCTCTTTTCCTCTGGATGTGTCATTAACTCCTGCAGACCTTGGGGCACACCCTCACTCTGCACAAACACTCACAACATGCCACTGCCCCTATCATTTAGCAGCAGAGGAGGGGGATTTAAGAACAGCTACAAATTACTTATCAATTCAAAATGTTTTCATCACCCTTGAAACATGAATTGAGTCTAAGTAGTAGGAGGGAATTGATCTAACTTATTTATTTATCTGCTCCATTAATTAATTTTTGACAAGGCTATTTTGTGAACAAGATGTGAAGACAATGCAAAGTCGAAGCAAATTAGGGCAGACCACGCCAGGCTGAAAACCAAATTCCTGCACTTCAGTCTGGTGGAAGTTTCTGGGCTGAGGAACTCCTAAGTCAGTCCAGGGTTGCTCCGTGGAGAGAGCAAGAGGGAACTGAAGAAAAGGTTTATTTCCTTACTTAAGTGGCTATTTGGACTTAAACCACTAACCTAAGGTCATGCATCAATTCCTGTTTTGGGCTCAGGTGGGTGTCTGCAGGCAGATAATCTGCATTCATCGTGTCTGAATCTTAATTTCTGTTTGTAGCTGCTTCACACCAACAATCTGCAAACTGGACTGGACCTTTCCTACAGAGCATCTGCCTTACCTTAGGAATTCTGGCTGCAAAAGGGACACCTGGACTGGAAGGTGTGAAAGAGTGTAAGTGGGTGTAAAAGGCTTCAAAGAGATGCTGAGGGTTCACTCTGAGCCCAGAAGGGTGCTAGGGTTTTGGTTTGTTGATTTTCTTTGATGGTAAAACCCTGCCTCCAGTTTTTAAATCATAATTAATAGCTCATCAGGAACATTGGCTTCAGAAGTTATTACTATGTTTCAACAGATGTTCAGCCAGTCAGATTATTTAATTAGCTTCATGCTCTTTAACCTCATAAATCTGTGAAAGCTGTGACAAGGAAAAGGAAAATGAATTCATGAAAATAAATCAATACCCTAGACCTTTATACAGGCTGAAAAAATTTGAACCAAGCACCACTGAAAAGTTTGGGGACCAAACCGAGTGCTTGTCTTTGGGCTGTAAATCACATGTGAGCACAGTTTTAGAGGAAAATGCCCTGGATTCTCAGCACAGCATTCTTGGGAAGTGGGAATACTCGGAAAAGCCTTTGTCTGTAGGGAACTGGTTTGGCATTGGAGAGACCTGCATGTGGTCCTTACCTCTAACAATGACTTGAAATGTGACTTCCAGAAACTCTGTTTGTTTTCTCCTGTCCTCCTTAAACAGTGGAAATGTCTCGAGCACAGTCCAACCCAAGGATACTTCTCGAAATTTCTCCAGAGAAAATGGTCATCATTCAAGACATTATTTGGAAGAAAACCTTCTCTGCTTCCCATTCACCAGGATGCCTTAGGAGGCTGGCTCCCTGATTTCCTTACCTCTGGTACTTCCTCAGCTTGGGTAACAGCAGCATCACTCCTTCTGGTATACGAAAAGCCTTTTTATGTTTGTTTGGAGTGGCTGGGTTTATAGACAGCCTAGGAACCTGCCAACATATCTGCAGCACCCCAAGGCCCCCCCAGCCAGTGAAGATGGAATGCTAAGTGACAATTTGGTTGCTTCACTCACCGTGGTTCATCTGTAGTACGTGGGGCTGTTGCAGACAGTAAAGTTAGTGCTCAATGTGTGTGAATCTGACTTTGAAAATAATCCCCCTCTGTTCAGTGTCAGGCCATTCAGAGTGCAAATCTTTCTATTGCATGGCAAGAACCAGGAATTGCCAAGATCCTGGAGCAGTCTGTAGGCTGGTGCCTCTGCATTTACTGCACTCATACTCAATCATTGTGTGATTACAGGGGACACAAGTCGGTGAATCAAAGCATACAATGACCCACTTCATCCTCAGTGTGCCTAGGAATAAAGGGTTTTATTCCCCTGTGTGGTATTTTAAAATGTATTTCCCTCATCTTCATTTCAGAAAAATACTTTGTTAACAGACTTTTGCCCCTCCAGAGACCAACTTCAAACAAGACATCATTTATAGAGGAAAAACTCCATTCAGTAAGGGCTTTTTTGTACCTTTGCTGGCTCCAGCAAACCATGCTTTTCCTTAATTTTTCCTTCCAGCAATTTCATATAATGTGTTTCACAATATGCCTGACTTCCACAAATCAGAGGGGATGGAAACCTGTGCATGGCTGGAATGGATTTGCTCCAGAAACTTCTGAAGGTCAGTTTTGCCTTTACTCTGAGCTCTGCGGAGTGGGATTGAGGTCAAGCATGGACAATACAGTAATTTCCTTGACGCCTGCAATTAAATGGGTTTTTTGCTGCATGAACCTGGTAATATTTTCTACACAGCATGCACCAGTCATTGCTCTGGACTGTGTTTTCCTGACTGCAGCACTGCAGTGGATCTGCTCTTCCTGTCCTTATTGCCATGGTAGGAACTAACAGCACCAATTGCATTTGTCTATTTTTCACAGTCAGATGCTTTCCTATGGCTGTGTTATGGTTTTGTTTTCTGGTTAGCTGCTTTCTTTCACCACCACCTACTTCTCTGCCTTTCTTACTTGTTTTTATCCCTGCTCAGAAATTTCCACTCATGCAGCCAGTTTAGCGGGGAGATGAAATTCACCCCTGTTAATTCAAAGGCGTGGAAGAGGGGAAACCTGGGTGTTGAGGATGGCCATCTTTTGCATCTTTACTTCACCACCACAAAATTTAAGTCCAAAACAGTTCAGGCAATGCGACTTCCCTGGTTCTGAGGGTTAAAAACCATCATCTGCTGTGTCAGCCTGCAGGTCAGGGACACCCTTCTGCTGAAAGCATCTTACTCAGGCCAGCCTTTGATGCCACCTGTGAGGAACCAAGCAGGACTCTGAGCTAGTGCTCCGTTTATCTTGTTTCCCTCTTCCCATCTTGTAGGAAAAGAAACAAATTATGTTTACCTTTGTTGCCTTTGTTGCCTCTCTGTAGAAACGATGCTACCTTTATATGTGTTGGTCTCGTCACTTTTTAGCCATGACAGAACTAAGGATGAAATTGCAAGGGAAGAAAATGCTTGTAACAGTTACAATTTTTTTTTTGTTTGATGAAAAATACCTCCCAGATAAAGGGAGACATTTTTCTCTGATAAATCACACATTTTGTGCAGAGCATGAACAGGTAGGGCTGAGGTTTTCATGGTAACCCATCTTTAGTACTGTTATTACAGCCAGTACCTAAACAATCTTCTGTTTTCTAGCAGTTAAAAAGAAACCATAAAAATATCTTTCAGTACAATCAGGAGGGCTTCTTTAAGCAGCTCTTTTAGAACTCCAATGACTTTAAAAACATAGATTTTTTTCTTCCCCTTTCATTTCTATTTTTTTTTTTTTAATGAAGAATACAACAGGGATTAAAATGAAAAAGGATCCGGAATCATTTTGACTGAGAGGAAAGAAATATTTGTACATTATTCATTGTACTCTCAGTTATTCATCAAAAGTTTCATTCTTCTACTAAAGTCTTTTCCTTATCTTAAAGCCACTGACATGAATATATATCACCAAGTTAAAAAGATTGAATTACACTTCTCCTGCTGCTGCTGAGATTCATGGAAGCTCAAAGCCCAGCCTAGTCCCTAGGTGTACTGAGCCACTGCATTTTATGATTTTCGGAGCATGACGCTAACAGGGTTTGTCTCTTCATTGTGATACGGAGATGATTGAAAATGTGCTGCTGTATTGCTTGATAAAAGACCGTTGCCAAAAAGGAGAGCAGCTTTGTCATTTGAGAACATTACCCATGGGGTTTAAGAGACCTACTTGACAGCAGAATCTCTAGCAGGTTGGTTTTTTTTTTTTTAAAGCAATATGTTCTCCGTTGCCACTGTCAACAGCTTGAACAGGAGATGAGAAGGAGCTGAGATGTGATCCATAAAATCTTCCTCTGGTATTGTGCTGCCCCACAAGTACCAGGGGAACAAGTGACATTTTCTTGCTCTGGTTCTTAGTGCTTGTTCAGAAAGGGAATCACTCTTGGTTTGTGCTGCTCTTGGTTCATACACCAGCTCACACTTCCCGATGTCTGTTCTGTGGGTGCCCAGCTTTGAAATGAGTGGGGCAGAGCACAGTGCTGCACCCCAGTGAGGGGGCACTGACTGCCCACCCTGACTCACTGCTTTTTGGAGTTGCAGGGGAGACCTTTGCTGCTACAGGAACACATGAAGTGCAAAGGAAGGTGTTATAAAGTGAATTTGGTGTGTTTAATGTGCACAGGCAAGACACGTCCTTTGCAGGGTGTACTGCGATGTCTTGAGGGAAAGATGTGGAGAGGCTCTACTCCCCAGCCATCTGTGTGATGGAAAACAAAGCCATTTTTAGGTCCTACACAGTGGTGTGGGGTCAGCAATGAGACCAGAGTATTCGTGTGGCAGGCAGACTGTGTTGGCAGCATGCAGGGTATGGCACAGCCTTGCCCTGAGCAGTCTCAGCTCTCTCCCTTTTCCTTTCCACTGCCAGGGAGGAAGGGCTGTCCCTGGTGATGTTGCACCAGGGCACAAACTTGGTGGCATCAACTTCAAACTCACTGAGTTGGGACAGTGAGAAGGGCTTGCATGTGTCCTGGCCTTCCTAGTGGGTCCTGACTCATTTTACGTTTGACACACAAGGGCTTAAATTTTTCTTGATCTTTTCTAAATGCATTAAAAGAGCCAGTTCACACCAAGGAGCCTCAAATTCCTGACGGACAGGAAAGAAGTGCTGAGTGCCTCTTTCATACCTGTGTCACAGGTGCTGATGTGGGTGCAGAGGCAGCTGTAAATGTGCCAGGACCAAGGAGCCACATCCATTCTGCAAAATGCTGCTGTGATCTTCAGCAGGAGATTCAGTGGACAAAAATCCCCTTGCTCCTTGTGGCCTATGAAGTGTGAGTTCAGTTTCATGACAGAAACTCCAGCTCTTAGATAGAGACAACATTCTCACCAAGTTTGTTGTGCAGTTCTGGATGCAAGGCTACCAAATTATGTGTAGAACCACAGCAACACCAACATAATACAAAAATATCATTTAAGGATGTCTGATGCTGTTGCACAGCTATTTGCTTTGCAAGCACTTCAGACCTAGGGCATTTCATTGCAGAACTGGTTCTGTCACAGCCACACAGAGCCCTCCAGGCCCCCTCAGCCACCTGCTCCTGTCATGATCCACAAACGCATTTTTCTGCCTGTGCCAGTGGTTGGGCACCCACCAATCCTTGTTTTGCTCCATAAGAAGGGGTGTTTGATGATCTGCACTGAGCCATATGTCATTTTGCAGCAACACGCCTCTGATTGGAAAATGGACCACTGCAATTTGAGAAGGGCTGAGCTCCAACTTGCCAAAGGCATGTAGAGATAGCTTGAACTGAGGAGAGCTTGAGAGAGGGAAACCTTGTCTAAAATCACCACTGGAGTTCAGGAAAACTGGATAAGATAATGATAAAATGGGCAGGGGAAAATAGAAAGTGAACTGTCTTGGTTATTGTCGTTTCAGATTAAATGGAACAGTCTAGTATGGTGATGGAGAGAGAAATGTATTTTTAGAAAACACAAAGGGCCTTTACACATCTCGTCCTTGACAATTCAGCAAAAGTTGTTTTTTCTGGTTGCCTCACTCCAGCCACAATACCTGCAAACATTTTCCTTCTTGCTGCTGTAAAGTTCAGAAAGGAAGACTGAGGCTTAAACTCAGCCCACGTAGCCCTCAACTTACCTGTTTGAAGAAACAGATTGTGAGAGGCCCAATGAGAAATCACACTTCTGTGGTTTGAATACCCTTCCTTCTCTCTAAATTATGGAGTGATGCTGGGCAAAAAGCTGAGGCAGCGTGGTTTGCTCTGATGCTGGTTGAGCAGCAGGGCTGATGACCAGTTAGTGGAGGCAAATAGCACAGGAGCAAACTCTTTGGAGCCAGGCTGCTGCTCCAGATGAAGGGAAGGGTTTTTCGGCCTGTGCCCAAAATTAAATGAGGCTTAAGTTAATCCAGATGTCCTGGCTGTGCCCTCAGCATCAGTTTCCATGCACACTGTGCTTGTGCTAGGGGGTGTTTTCAACAACAGGACAGAAACCGTGAGGAATTTGGAGGAGTGTCTGCTTTGTTCTGAACTATTAAACCTCCTAGTTTCCAAGACCTGTGCAAAAGCCTAAGGAGGTTTTTAAAGCAAAAATAAGAAAATAATGAAAAATCCCACTTGTGCCATTTCTGCTACCAGAAAGTGTGCCAGTAGTAGCAGGTTCCTGAGATCCTAAATAAATAAATAAAGAAGGAGGCCAGAGCCCATCAGCTCTGGAGCTGCCAGACTGGGAGGATGGTGTAAATCAGTGCAGTGCTCTGATGCCAGTCACTCACACCACGTTCCAGGGAGCTGCCCTGGGTTATAGCAGCCCTGGCTCTGACCCCTTGCAGTGCTGATTGAGGTGTACTAGGCCAAAACTGGGAACAATCTCTTCAGCAGCTGCCCTGATTTTTCACAAGTTAACTTTTTTTGTGTGTTTCCCCCTTCTGAACTCTGGACCTCTCTCTTTCCACAGGAGCTGAGCTTTCTTGAGAACGATTGTTTAATGGGAACATCTGGTGTGTGAATGGAAGACTCAGTACTCCTTTTCCCTTCAGTAGATGCTCATTGCATACTTTAAAAGTTGGTCTTTAGTTTTCCTTCCCTGAGCAGAGAAAAAAATATGGATCATTACTTGACAGAACAGCCTGTGCTCCTTAGTTACTCAATATGTGCAGGTGTTAACTTGAGCCTGACTTATGAGCTTTGCCCACAATTAAAAATTTTCTGCTGTAAATGCTTGGTTTCTGATGAAAATGTAGCAATCCTTCCTGTTGTTCAATTAGTGCTAATTAGATATTACCTGTGCACAATACTCCTTGTCATTCAATAACCACAGTCTGGGATATTTTTTTTTTTCGTGAGGAAAAATATCTTACAAAAAGAACCCCACAAAACCTTCTGAGTTCTTTGACATGGGTGCTGTTTAGAACTGTGGAAAATTTTAAAATGAAAGCTAAGTAGGTGTAAGAAAATGTGGGATTTGCATCCATATTTTTACTTTTCCTTCTCTTCCCTCTTCCTCTTTGCAATGGAGGTGCTACACAAAGATAACTGCTGCGTGGGCTTTTATAAGAACTGGCTTGACAAACATCTGGTGGTGTTGGTGAATTCACAGGCTCCATAAAGTTTTTTTCCATGCACTCTGATGGCTTTTTGGCTTAGCCAGCTTTAGCTGAAGTCCTTGCCAGCTGAAAATTATTTACGATCATCCAATGGGAATTGCACAGGCCATATAGAAAAAGTGGATGTGCAAAGTTTTAAGGCAAGAGGCTGAATATTAACACAGTTGCTCTAATCATTGAATCATGATGACTCCCAGCAGATTTGGTTTGATTTATGCCATCCCTGGCCCTGACATTAACAGAGCTGGTGTGAAAAATGTTGAGGTTCATCTTCCCTGAGGATTCAGGAGCACCTTAAATGGGGAGATGGTATCCATGATTTCTTTAGGACAGGATCATAAACTCTACAGATGAGAACAGTATTGCAAATCCCATGGGAAGGAAAATAGATTTAGCAGTGGGCAATATACATCCCTTCTTTGAGTGGCAAGATTCTGCTGTGAATCAGCCTGGTACAGCAGTGGCACTGATTGTACAAATGAAACTATGGGCACTGATTTACCTAAATGCATTGGAGCCTCCAGAAAAGATGGAAGAGAATTGTATTGTTGGGATTGGAACACTGTTTATTTTGGCTAAGAGAGAGCAGGGCAAACTTTTACTCTACACTCCCTGAAAGGTGGCTGTGCTCAGGTGGGGTTGGTCCCTTTCTGCAGGCAGCGCTGACAGAATGAGAGGACACAGACTTCAGCTGCACCAGGGGAAATACAGGGTGGGTATTAGGAAAAAGTTTTTTACAGAAAGGGTGACAAAGTACTGGAGTGGTCTGCCTGGGGAGGTGGTGGAGTCACCATCCCTGGATGTGTTTAAAAAAAGACTGGATGTGGCACTCGGTGCCATGGTGTAGTTGAGGTGTTAGGGCATGGGCTGGACTTGATCTTGAAGGTCTCTTCCGACCCAGGGATTCTGTGATTCTGTGTGACTTATGGCATGAAGCAGCAGCTTGGTCTGAGAATCATGAAACAGAAACCATTCACCATTCTTTTGGAATGATTCAGTGACAAAGAGAGAGAAAATGATGCCAAAGTTTAGAAAACACCATCCTGACCTCTCTGTGTCAGGTAGAATTACCCTTTCCTGCTAGTTTGGGTCAAAACTAACAAGTAAAATGATTTACAATGGCAGGACTCATCAGCCTGTGCCTCATCCACCTGCCCAGCCAAGTGTCTGGGAAGCACTGGCTGAACCCAGGAGCTCTGCACTTGTTCCAGTTCATTCCCAGTCAAGCCAAGCGAGGCATACACACCATTTGAAACTGCCTGCACATGCTCTTTGAATGAATGACAAGCAGAAAAGGAAACTCCAAATCAGAAACCAGAGCCTCATTTCCAATGACTGACCTTTTGAGGAACCCCTCAAGTAAGCAGCATCTTGCCTGTCTATTCTTGCTTTACTTTTCCCCACTCTGCATTGCCAAAAAAGTAATATTTTGAATAAAGATGAGAATTTTTTGCTTTTAAAATTTACTTGTAGAGAGTCCTGCAGGGGAGCTCTGAGCCTCCTATAAAAGACCTCTTGGAATTTTGGCCTCCAGTTGTCTGAGACATTCAGAAAATCTCTTCCACATCAGCTGGGACTTTCAAATTACCTCGTGTAGCACCAGGCACAGTCTACATAGGACTGATTAAAATATGTTCACCTGGTAAATGAGAGCTTACCTATCTTGAAAATCGACTATAATTTGGAGACAATGTGTCCCACTCTTCATTTCTGCTTGACCATGTTCTCTTTTGCTGCACTGTTCTCTGTGTAGGCAGCTTGGTCCCACTCCTCTTCCCCTCTACTGTTTCTCTCTCAAAAATGCAAACACTCAGCTGTTCATCAGGAGCCTGCTGTTTCCTAGACGTTTTATTACCAGCCTTGTGACACTGGCAATTTGGATCATTTTGCTCTGAGCATATTTCATTGTGCAATTATGGTATCAGGACTGTGTCAGGTGAGCTATACAAATGATACTTTGAATGTCTCTTTGGGGGTTTTGCCTGTGTGTGGTGTTGTTTTGGTTTGCTTCTATCGAGCTTCAGTCTCAGAAATAATAGACTGCTCATTTATTCCCTGGGTTTTAACAACCACCATGGTAACTATCAGAAACCACAGTTACACAACGTTGCACACCTTCATTTATTATTTCAATGCTGCCTTCTGAGCTTTATCGTGGAAATGGGCTAAGTGGGTTAAATGCAGGTAAAAGGTGGCCAAAGAGGATTAAAGCCAAGACCACCACTCTCTGTCATGGTCAGAAACTCACTTTTCAGAATCTATCCTTGATTTACTAACAGCTGTGTTGGAAGTAACAGGATTTAATGACAGAGTGGCTGAGTTGCCAAAGGTTCCACTCAGAAAGAAAAGAAATTAGGAGAGGTCTTCTGACCATAAACACTAGAATTAGCACTACCCCAGGCTATCCAAATAATCCAGGATTATAGTTCTAAATTATGTTTAGTCAAGAACTAGAAGCAAAGAGATAAAATCTGTTTTTAGAAGAAGTTTCTCTGACAAAAAAGGAAAAATGGCCTGTTGGATGGATAATTTCCTTCCCGGTCTCTTCTTTCACTTGCCCCATCACTCTGGGCAAACCTCTGTTTATCTTGTTAGAAATTAACCTTAAAGGAAAAAAAAAAAAAAAAAGAAAGAAAAATTCAGCCCCCAAAAAACATACCCAAACCCTAACTTAATGATTTATTTCCCCAAGAGACTTGTGTACTTTATCTGTGGAGCAACTCTCTACATACAGGCTTCTATTTTCTTGTTTCCCTTTAGGGGGTATTAACTATGTAAACAACTTCAAAACAAAGAGGCAGGATTGTTTCATTAGGGAAAACCATCCCTGCTTCCAAAGGCCTCCTGGGAAGCAGGAGAAGTTCATTAAAGTGGGGGTGATGCAAAGGCTTTGTGCTCAAGCAGAAATGGAACCACCATGAAACATTAATGACCTCAATGCATTAGCAAATCTCAAACCAGAGTAGAATTATGCCGCCTCTGGGGACCCCAGTGCACCTCCTTGGATTTTGTTTTTTAATGCTAGGGAAGATCTAGCCTTCAAATTTTAATTTCAAGAGTAAGACACTTTGATGGTGTGAACTGCAGGAGGCAATCAGGCTGGCCCTGGGCCACTGCCATGGAGAGAGTCCTCACTGTAGACGCTGCCCTTGCTCCAGTCAGTGGCATTGCCAAGACAGAGCTACTTAATGCATCTAGCCACATAAAGGCTCACCTGATTTCTTTTCCTTTTGGTTCTCCATGAGCAGAGTCCACTGCTGAATCACTTTTCTTGCTTTGATAAGTAACCACATGCTGGCCATTTGTAAAGCACTCAAAAGACATTTGGCAGTGTCACGTCAACAGTAGGCAATAGTTCCAGGCTGTATTAATCCCAGTGGAAATTACTGTACAGGTCTCTCCTGTGAGTTATGATCTCTATTAAAGTTGGGTGACATTTCTCCAAGGAATACTTTGTTCAGCAATGGCAGGAAAAATCACAATTTCAGATGCATTGAAACCCTGCAGAACAATTTATGCTGAAATCTGCAAACATTATCAATCTGAAGAAAAACATATACCTCTCTCCCTAAGAAATTTAGTTTAGAAATGATGGATCAAGTTTGCTTAAAAGTTGCTATTGAAAAAGGAGAACAAGACTGTGATGACAGGTGATGTCTTCCTCAACTTTTGAGTTCTTTTGTCTTCCCTTCCTCTACTAGCACAGGGTGGAGGGAGCAGGTCTCACCTGGATGACAGAGCTTTCAGGACTGGAGAATGTGAAGAATCTGGGGAGTGTGCCTGTGATATGGATTGTTTGGGAAGAAGGTACATGGTGCAGTCCACTGCTTCTCATCTTGGGCAATGTGTGTGTCCTTGAAAGGCAGGAGAGGTCATCCTGAGCCAAAATAAGGGACCAGCCAGCCCAGGGCCCTCCTTTTGGCAGTGGCTGTGTGCAAAGGCTCATGGACAAGTCTGTGAGATACTTCTTTCCTTATACTCTGCCTGCTTCCAACAGGAATAGGCTTGGGACTTTCTGAGTCTGATGGGGTTTGTGTAACTTGTAACCCTGAAAGGATCTTTTCCAAGCACCTCAGCAGTTTCTCTTGACCTCTGTCTGAGCCCACAGCATCCTTCAGTAAAGGACACTTCACCCTGTGGTGGCTTGCTCAGACTGAGAACCACCAGTCTTGAAGAGAAGGAGGCTAACATTTCTCCTCATTGTTCTTGTTTGCTCTTTTTAGATACACAGCTGTCTTTGGACTCAAATGACAATGAAATTTCTATGGTACAACAATTGCCTGTGGTGCATGAAGCGTGTTGGGATTGCCTGAGCCAAAGAACTAATAGTTCAGTGCTATGTCTGCTGCTATTTTGCTGATGCCAACTGAGCTGCTGCTCTTTATTTCAGCCCTAAAGTTAGCCAAGAACATCAGATCCCACACCAGCAAGATCCACAAAGCACCCATGGTATGAAGTTCCCACTGTGCCATGATGCCTGAATGGCTCTGGTTGGGAAGGTCAGGATGGAGACAAAAATGCAGCTGTGCTCACTCACCTTTGCAAGGTGTCAGTAACTGGCAAGGACATTAAATACTCCTTACTACAACAGAGCTGAGCAGCTCTAGACAGCAGCTGTGTGTATGGAGAGGGAGTATCTGAGGGAGTGTCTTCACACTGGCAATCATTCTGAGCTCTAATTTGATTTCAATTCTTTGTCCAGACTCAATATTAAGAATTATCCCTCTTTAAAAAAAAAAAACCTGGCATGGGTGAAATTCACGCTAATCCCACAGAAACTGCATTCTTAGGTTTTGAGTAACTTTTTTTCATAAAACAAATGAAATGTTAAGAATACCTTTACCTTTGTAGACACATGATGTAGTGCATTTCCTGTTTGTCTGAAGGATAAGTTCTTGTATGAAGCAAGGCTTTTATTCGTGTTTTAAACTTTAATGTTGGTTAAAAAGTAATAATGCATCTATGAGGCATGGTTATGGAGGTAAATATTTAAAGGAATTGCATAAATCTGCTGTGTATCAGAGGCAAGGGTTTGGGAAGGATGCTTCCAAATTTGGAAAAGAACATTTTTATTTTTTGTGTAGTGGATCAAGTAGCAGTCCATCCTCTGCCTTCCCCCAGACATAAATCCAGTGTACATATTCACATATTTAAAGCCTTTAAAGAATAATGTGACTGGAAACATGCTTTTATAGCAAAGGTAATAATGAAATTAAAATAGGCTTCCCTTATTCTGCCAATAAGGGAAGTCTGTTAAAGAGCAGTGTGTAACTGCAGCACATGGAGAATTGGGACCCAAGACTGGGCACTGGTGTCATTAGCAAGTCCCAGTGATATGCTGTAACACTTCAAAGGGAGCTTTCTGGTCCACAAGTGGGATCTGTTCTTTCTGTTCACAGTATTTTGAAGATGTGGAAACAGACAAGGACTTTTCACACTTTTCATGGTAAGTGGCAACAGGCGCAAAATGGAACAGAGAAAGTTCCACCTGAGTATGAGGAAGAACTTCCTTACTTTGAGGGTGACAGAACACTGGAACAAGCTGCTCAGACATGTTGTGGAATCCTTTTCTCTGGCATTATTCAGCACTGTACTGGACACAACCCTGTGCAGTCTGCTCTGGGTGAGCCTGCTTTAGCAGGGAGGTTGGACTAGATGATCTCCAGAGGTCCCTCCCAACCACAACCATTCTGTGATTCTGTGATACCAGAAAATTTCCAGAGGCATACACATTTCCACCTTGCTGTGTTTGGCAGCAGATCTAAGTCCATGTTTTCAGAACTTTCCAGTTTAACACCAACTGCATTTTCCTTTCCTTTGCAGTTGGAAAAAAACCACAATAAGCTGGAATAGATCGCTCTGTTCACAGCAAGAATATGAAAAAGCCCTTGTTCAGAATTTCTATTCATTTATTTTGCTTTCTCTGAAACCCTAATACCAGTTTGTGCATTCATTAGTTCTTATTTAAAAAAAATAACAACACCCCAAAATGTAATTTAATTACTAATAGAACTGTGATTAAATTTGGCCTTTCACTTTCCTTCAGAGTCAACCTCCTCAATTCCATCTCCCCAATGGCTCTCTCTGCAGTATCGATTCAGTACTGTTAACCTTTCTTTATTACTTGTTTATGTTTCCCAATCAGTTTAAAAACATCAATAAGAGGCTTTTTAAAAAGGACAGAAGCAACAAATAGAGAGACATTGAGGAAAGGTCAGGGATGCAGAAGGCAGTGCCTGCTTCGTGGAAGGAGCAAACAGACAGCACAGAAAGGTTAGTGGTCCTGCTGCTGAAGTGAAAGAAGGATTTGTTTATTCCACAGAAATGTCTGCTCCTGGTGTAGCTCCAGAAGCAGACACAAACATCTGTTCAGCCCAGTCTGAGCTTTGGGGTACTGGAGAGGGCTGGACGTAGCAACAGGCTGAGATGGTCTGCAGGATCTTTCCCTTCAGGGATCAGGGAGCTTTAGGTGTGTTGTGTTGATTCTACTTTCTGTTTGAGCATAAACCCGATCTGAGGGCACAGCCTGCTCTGCCCAGGGCTGTGCTGGGTGTAGATGTGGTGGTTGGCTGTGGCAAGGAATATGTTTACATCAGTGTGTGACTGAGGGCATGCAGCCATCAGCATTTATGTCCTCAGGCCAAGCACCGTGAAGAACACCAGGATGGCTTTCTCTGTTTTGTGTCTGCTGAACTAGGAAAGCACTCCAGCCCAGAGGAACTGGTTCATGATCCTCTGCCTCCTCCTCCTCCTCCTCTTCTTGGCTCATAAAGCTGTGCTCTAGGCAACTTGGAGTTCACTCCCAGATCAAATCCTCTCCTGAGTGGTCCTACTCTATTTGCTTTGAAAGGAACAAAGGATTGAGCCATTATAGTGGTAAATTTTTCAATTACTTCAAGGGAAATGTAAATCCTGCTCAAAGGTCTCCATCAACAGGAGAAGCCCATTAAGGCCTTCCCATTCTTGGCTCCCCAGAGACATCATAGCACATGGAGAGCAGAAGGTTCGTGTGGTGGAGAAGGGGAAGAGACACCTTGTCCACCCCCAGCTTCCTGAAGTATTAAAGACTCCTGGCCCTTGAAAGATAAGTGCTTCTCACTGCTTGCTCTGGTGTTATCACTGCCACAAGCAAACCACGCCATTCCTCTGTCTTCAAGACTGGTTTCAGATTTTTCTGGTCTCCAGAAACTCTGTCTTATACTGGAGAAGGTTTTTCCAATGAAATAGTAAGAAAATACTTACTATCTTTTTCCTTTTCATGGTTTAAAAGCTGTAATACCTTTAGCTTCAAGAAAGCAATCTCCTGCCCTGAAGACTTCCCTCTTTTGCAGTGCAGAAAATGTTATCTGACATGGAGAAGACCTCCATTCCACACACTCAGCTTCTGCCTGAATGACCTTCCTCCACACTGCTTATTCTCTTATTTGGAAATGAGTTTGTCACCCAATCAGAGAACAAAAAGGAAGTCTAAATCAACAGTGAATGATGAGTGGAACACACACATCTCTTACACCCAGACAGTTACATGACAGTTCCAGTCCTTGGTGACAGTGATTTAAGAACCAGCTGATTATAATAGATAGGCAATAAATCTTCATAAACAAAAACAAAACAATAACAAAACCTCTCCTTGGTGATTCTGAAGAACTGCAAGTGTTTAATCTCCAGGAGATGGTAGGATAAATGTTTTACTCAGAGAGATGGTGGAATAAATGGTTAAAAACAGTGTGACAAAACTCATTTCAGCAGCAGAGAGAAATAACAGCTGAGCCTTTCAAGGCAGTGGTTAGCAGTGATTCATAGGGACCTAAGCATCTTCCTTTTGAGGTCACTCTTTAGACCAGGAAAGTCAAGACATTGACAGTCAAGATGGGTTAACTGAGGGGATTTAGAATCACTTTCTTTAGGTATTATTAGGGAAGAGATTTTTGCTATATTTTTTTTTTTTTTTTTTACAAACAGTGGCTCTGCCTTTCTTAGATCCCTGGTGCAGATCATCTTAGATGTATAGGTTCAAGCTGAACACATTTCACTTATGCAAATGATAACCCAGCAGAGATTTCCAGACTATTGGAAACAAGACATTGCTAGGAGTAGGAGCAATATCAGGAACTATGCTTTTCAGTAATCAAACAACACACATCATAAGAAACCCTCAGAGGAGAAGCAGCAGAATATAGTTTGTAGGCTGTGCTAGCAGAAAAGACTGTATTACAAATGAAAGCCAGTTCTTCATCTTACCTATTAACAATGGATCAAAATTCCAACTTTCAAAATCAATGCACATAATCTTAGATCAGTCAAATTAAAATTTTGAAGAAAAAAAAAAGATAAAAGTACTAGGAGTGTGATGGAGTATTAGAGGACCACATTAAGAAGGAACATGTAGACTCACTGTCCTAGATGCCTTCTCATCAGGGATGCCTTTGTAGAAGATATGTTGGTCCAAGCATATATTTTGTGTTGCTTAATTAGCTATCAATTAGTAATATCAATGAAATAGTTTTTATATTCAAGCCAACCTGAATAGGTCCTTCTGAATCTGGAGAATCAGTCAGGGAGGAATCATTGAGCAAAAGGAGTGACGTGAAAGTGGAGCCCAGGCTCTTGGCTCTACTCTGAAAAAAATCAATGCTTAACCAGCTCTTGGTTCCTTAATGAAGCACTTTTACCCCTTCAGACATATTCTGATGTGGCTCAGTGTAGTCTGTAAACACAAATAGAATTGTTTTTAACCTGGGACTCTACATACCATTTTCAGGAAAAATCCAACTGATCCACAATGAAGTAGTTGTCTGTAATTGTGATTATGTACTGTTGACAATTTGTCTAACCAAAAGAAAGAAAGTAACCAAGGAAATTTTATGAAATCAATTAAGTGGAAAGAAAAGGAGAAGATGGATAATAAGATGCTCTAAATATCAAGAGTTTCATTTATGTGAACTGTGCTGCAGGATAGATTGAGCATTTATGGGGGGGGCAGAGGATATCCTGCCTTGGCAACATCCTACCTCCATCTTCCCTTGAGAGACCACTGATCTCAGTCAGTAGAGATCAGATTGAAGGTATAAATAGTTGACATATCAGCAGTGCATTAGGAACCTGGAAGAAAATTTTCTTCTCTATCCTTACATCGTGTGATGGAGGACACTTGAAGAACACAAAGGTGATTTTTGAGGAGAAAACTCAAGAGATGGGCAATCTTAAATTCTTCTACTGCAAGGTATGTATGCATATAACTTCTGCAAGGATGCTGTGAGAGTGGTCAAACACTGGAACAGGCTGTCCTGGGAGGATGCAGAGGCTCCATGCCTGGTGATGAGCAGGTCCTGGGTGAGCTGCTCCAGCTGGCCCTGCTTTGGGAAGGGGGTTTGGATTAGCCTTGCCTGGGGAAGTTATGCTGTGATATTTGATACTTAGGTAATTTTCTTGCTCACAAATGCGTGGTCTGAATGACTAAACAAACAGTAATTCTAAGAGAAGAAAAAATTAATAAAGACCTGACAAGGAAAATAAAGAGATTAACAATAAGTAACTCCTAAATTTCAGCTATACTGACACTGATTTACTTTGTGTAGACAACTGCTCACCCATTTCTAAAGTAACCTTTTATCATAGCTTATGATTTTAATTTTTTCTGAATAACAAGACCTGATTTAAGCTGGTGTAAACTGTTGCCTTGTTCAGTTTTTGCTAGCTGCTCCTTGCTTCGTCACACTCTATTAGTCCTAGCTATGCTTTGCTCCATTTCTTGAGCTCACTGTATTGTCCAGCTGTTTCTCTGCTTTGCTGCCAGATTTTGCTACTTTAGTGCCTGTGGGAGTGGAGAAGAATGCACGAGTATCAGCTCAGCTCACAGGAAATTAGGGAGTAGCTTTTTCTGTTCATACAGCTGCAAAATCTCCTGCTCCTCCATGTCCCATCTGTAGCCTTTGAACTACGTTGCTAGGAGGGACTGTCTAAAATTAATGGGATGCCCAGACATAGTTAATTAGCTCCAATTTCTTTACACTACTATGAACACAACCTTCACCTCCTTTACTATGTAATTTCTAATTTTTCAATTAT
>VZSR01000514.1:3217940-3305638 GCA_013398615.1 Brachypodius melanocephalos
GATATAAGAATTTTGCCTTTATACAAGTCTTTTCTGTGCATCTAAGCCTTTGTCTAGAAATGGTCAGAAACAGATGATGGGCAGAGTCATTTTTATCAGGACTCTCTGTCTAAGCCATTACCAGTTCCCACAAACAGATTGTACGAGAAAATCGGGACCTGAGTGAAAAAATGAGGTTGGAAATAAACTCCTTTTCTTTTGAGTATCTTCTTGAGCAAGAAGCAATGCCTCATATTAAGCTGCACCACAATTCCTGAAATACTCAGGAGTGCTTTTCCTTCAGGAAGGAATATGTAACTGTATGTAATGGTATTAGCTGTTAATCCTTGCTATAATATTTATGTTTTAGGACAACTGGTGTCACTGTACAGTCCCTCTGTGTACACATAGCAAAAGAAAATCCCTATCTCAAACACCATACTGTTCAAATTGACAAGGCAGACAAAGGAACAAGAGACTCTCATGATCCTCATCTTAGAGCTAAAAATTCAAACCTTGGGGACATTAGACAAGTATTTTGTTGTCATAAAGGGGTTTGCTGATGAATAGGGAGATGAATGGAATCTCAGGTTCATGTTTAACTGTAACTAAATCAGTTTGGAAAAATTATTTGGAGAAACACAATCCAGCAGTGAGTGATCTTCTGGATTTAACTCATTCAGCACTGTAGGACAAGATGCCAGAAAGAATCACGTGGGTATGACACACAGAGAAATATCTGCTTATGATATTTCATCCTTATTATGGTATCAAAATACCATCCTTATTATGCTATGATAATGTTGCAATTTGGTTTAGCTCTCAAATCAGAAAATTAGAAAGGAGGAAAATACAGACTGGAAAACCTGTGATAAATATGTTTTTGAGATGTACATCTGAGTGTGTTTTATGAAAGGATCTTGATAATTCTTTTGTTGGGGTATGTTGCCTAGCTAACACCATCACCAATCAACCTTTCTGCAGGGAGGGCTTGGCTATGAAGACACCTTCCTCTGGAATCTCAGCAATGAAACCCATTCCCATTCTCCTCCTGTCCACAACCAGCCCTCTCACACTCCCAGACCAGTCCTGTTTCTCCACCAGCAGCTTCCACAGCCTGTGAATCAAAGGCCTGTGCTGCCTCTTTAAAAAAATATTGGATCCAAGTGTCCAGCTGCACTGCTGCAGAAAACACAGCTATAAAGCATCTGGAAGCAGCTCAGGTCTTAACCTCCAGGGCAGAGAGCTTGGTGTGCTTGAAGACCTGAGCAGGGTCTCTTTGTGAAATACAAAGTTCAGTCTTTAGAATTTTAAAAAATTTAAGAAGGGGATAAAAAGGGACAATGTTCAGCAGTGCGGTGTTTCTGGCTATCAGCCAAAAGATACACCCTTAGGTTTAAAACAATGTTCTCTATATACTGGTACATTACTTGGGCACACACATATTCATGAGTTTATTCATTACTCAGTCTTCTTTTGATGTTACAGGAACTCTTATTTGGTTTTAACCCCTGACTTGTCTGCATGGCATCCTCATTAGGTCAATATATTGTATTCCTTCTTGTGGTTTCATCCTGTTGTTTCGAGCTCCCTGATAACAAGGAGTCAATAAATTCTTCCCTAATTTTTTCCTGGTGCTCTGGTTCTCCTCACTTATCACTTGGAGAGGTCAATCCACAGATGTGAGAAACAACAGGATGGAGCTAGTTGTTTTTGCACCATTCTCAGAGTTAAAAGCATTTTTAACACTCCATATTTTGCTGAGGCCTATGATACATCCATCACAAGCTATACGTTGGATCCTTAAACTGATGGATTATTTTATACTAATGAGAAGTTAAAAGGAATTATAAATTGTACCATATCAAAATACTTGTGGTTAATAGCAGCATGCAAAAGCTAATAACACAAAGAGGAGAGGCAATATTATAATGTCATTTATAACATCTATGTGATTTTGTCAGAAAAATCCCCAAATGCCAGAGGTTTATGTCCAAAAAGGAGACAGAGGAGTTCTACAACTTTATTCAAATGAAGGGGGAGAGTCCATGGGGACACACACCCACGGGTTTTGTCCCTGGAGGTTTCAGAGGGCACAGCCTCCTTTCGTCCTATAACCCATAGTCCCCCTTGAACCTGTCACTTCACCCCAAAGTTCAGAAGCTGAGGTTTGTCTGTGTCAGGAGCCAGGCTGCCTGGGGTCTGTAACAAACCTGCTGCCCAGAGCCAGCAGGGACATTAAATCCCATCTCAAAGAAGGTGACAGCCACGGCTTCACCCAGCAAACTGTTTGTAAAGATGTTGGCATTGGCTTTGCTCTCCCTGTGCTATCACAGTTATTGTGGCCAGTGTCTGATGACACCAGCCCTTGGTGCAAAGATCTTGCAGCTCCCGGGGGCAAAGCCCTGAGGAGGGAGGGAGGGAGGGATGGAGGGAGCATTGCCAACTCCAGCATTGATGCAGATTGCCTCGTGCCTCGTGCCAACATACACAGCTGAGATTTCCTGAGCCTCCTCTTAAGCCGCAGGTTTCAGCTCAAAATGCCTGATATGAACCGTGCTGCAGCCTGCCAAATTGTTGTTTTCCCACTAGGATGATGAGAGTGTTTCACACGCCCCAAGGCAGCCTGGATGGTGTTAGAAGACTGTCCTGGGTAGGGGAAAGTGAACTTTTTTGGTTGTTTCCCAATGAAATTTGCTAGCTTTTTTCTACACCTACAAAGAAAAGGCTGCACTGGATCTGAGGCTCTGCAGCTGAAAAGGTGCAAGTAAGCAATCTTCCTGTCAGAGCACAAGTGGAAACAGGAAAGCAGTGTGAGTGCCAGGGACTCCCGTAAAATCAAACAGCACCATGGAAGAAAATCCATCAGAACTGTCAACTGCAAAAAGGGCATTCCTGCCTTAAGAAGCAGGGGCTTGGTGCAGTCTGAGAGAGTGTATCAAGGAAGTGCTGCTGCTTGCTTGCCCTGCTCTTATATTCTTCCTGGAGGATATTTTAAATTCTAATGTTTGAGATGCTAAGCTGGTGGGATGAAACCTTATGGAGCAGGTTTGATGTGGTCCCTTACTAAGACTTCTGCAGTTTTACCCCTAATTCTTTTCCAGAATAAAACAAAGAAATGAGTTATCCAGGAAGGCAGAAGAAGCTCATGAAAAGCTAAGGCTTCATTACAATAATAATAATAATAATAATAATAATAATAATAATAATAATAATGTGATCAATCTTGCTCCAAAAGTAATATGGTCTTTTTAAGAGCTTTGACTTTGAATTTTCCTTAATACTGGTGTAAGTTACTGTTGTCTTCCATGCCCCATGTAGTACAATTTAAGCTGAGGGTAGGTGTGTTTTAACAACTGAGAAGTTGCAAAATGTGACATCTATTCATATCCATCTCACCACCTTATCACTGTGTGACATAAATAAGACAAGCAGACAACTTTAATGCTCCTCAGAAGGCGATGTTTAGGGACAGAAATGGTCGTGCTTTGCTTGCCAAGTGGGACACAGTGTTTAGAGTGATTCTGTGACCCAAGTATCAGACACCCGTTGACAAATGCAGAGCTGCTTGCAGGATCACCTTATTGTTATGCAGGAAAACTGGTGGTCTTTGCTTTTAGCCAACAGGTTCATGTGCTTAATGCTGTGTGGGAGCAAAGGGTTCACAGCATAATGAGCCAGAGAGCAAAGCAGTGCTCAGATGGGTTTTTAATGTGGAATTATTTAAACCCTTCTTGCTGGAGAGGGTGGGCACAGCTGGTGTGTGTGGCTTTCACTGAGCAGCTCCAGGAGGTGGCCAGGTCTGGCTTCCCTAATGCTTACAGTGTACGGCTCCCCAGAATTTAAACCCTATGCAAACAGATTGAAGTGTTCGTGACTTCTAGCCATGTCTGAATTTTAAGAGTAGCTTGGAAGAATGGATTTAAATCCACGTCCCAAAGGCAAACAATGCCATAAGCTACTGAGTTACTCCTAGCCCTTTTCTGTCTTGTGTGTAGCACTGTCTCTATGAGCAAATCCCTTATGTCCTTTCCTACCTGCATCCAGGTGGTGTGTTTAACCTGCATCATCCCCAAACCTGCTCTTCACAGCAGTCAATAATCCACCATATGGGTCACTTTCAGGCATGGGAATTGTTCCCACTAAGCAGTGTGAATCCTTGAACTCAGGGCTCCTCATTCCTCTTTCCTCTGTTAGAGATCATGCTTACATGCCCAGAACAAGTCCCTTTGGGATCAAATCAACACTGCTTTGATGTGACTGGCATTCACAGCTGCACAAGCTTTGGGATGACCACCTGCATAAGGCAGCATTTTTAAGTATGTGCATTTTGAAATAATTTTAGAAGCAAACTTTAGAATAGATAGATGGACAGACAGATGGACAGATAGAGGCACAAGCAAGAGGTTTGACACAGGGTCGATTATCTGTGACCCTGGTCTGATAGTTCTGGGGATTTCATGAGGTGAATGTTAGTGAACCCCTTGCAATGCTGGCACCTGAAAAGACTTCAGTCTTTTGAGTATCTGAAGCCACCCACTTCATCATTCTGTGTTTCAGCTTCATCAGCTACAATGTACAGATAAAATACCTTAGCCTTTTTTTCTTTTTTTAATTTTTTTTCCTAGCTGTGAGAGCTGTATCTCTTAAATCATTTTCTAAGTGCAATATTCTTCACTTGAGCCATGGTGATCCTTCTAATCTGCTATTCCTTGAGATACTTTGTGCTGCTGCCAAAAGCAGGACTATACATTGATGTAGCAGGAGAACACACCATCCCATTAAAATTCACTTAGACAGAGACCTTAAGCATTGCACTGGGGCCAATGCGTTACACTGACCCGTGTAACACACTTCTGTCACGTGGACTAAACAATAATCCTGCTTAACAGAGAGCAGCAGAGCTCCTGAGAGAGGGAAAGTCATCTCTGATACATGAGGGTTCAAGCAGCAGCTGTCTCCAAATTCTGCACTGCAGTAAGGATGGACTGCTCAGCTGAGCAGTGGGACATAGACATACTCCTAGTCCATTGCTGAGGAAAGCTGTCAGGAATTCATTTGAATCTGATGAATTTTTTTTGTCTGTGATGGATTAGCAATCTGACCAACACTGGAGTGGCAGCTTTTTAAGATGGTAGCTGAGTTGCTTTCTACTGAAATACAATTCCCAGGCATTCCTCTGTGTCCTCCAGTGTTTCTCTATGCTTTTTATCTTTGCCCTGTAAAGTAGGACAGAGCTGTACTAGTCCCATGAAGAAGATCACATAGTACATCTCCATAATCCCCACTATCATCAGGAGTTGATCTAGGGTAGAAAAGGGCATTTTCAGCTCTCTTCCTCCAGTCCCTCAGCTCCTGCAGACTGCACAGCTCAGACTGAATTTCAAAGGATTGTGGTCTGGGGTGTGCTTTTGATGAGAGTGATATAAAGCTGGAGTCCTCTGGCTTTGAGGGACAGGTCTATTGCATTTGCAAACAGACACAGAGTTTCAGAAAGCATTTTTCCTCCCAGTCTGATGTGCTGGTGTGCAAACCTCCCCCACGTTTCTCCCTGGCCTCCAGCTCCTTCCAATCACTCATTCTGAGATTTTATTTATAAATGACTAATGAACAGGGATAGAGTAAATGATCTGCTGAGGGAACTGAGATGAACCTTATTAATATTCTGTCTTTTCCCTCAAGTCACAGGGTAGGTGACCACAGCCCCATCAGGGAAGTCCTGCCTGCTCAGTTCTTTGGAGAAACAATTATAAAATGCAAATATTGACAGAACACATCAGTATCTCACAATCTTCAATATTATTTCCTGGACACGGGTTACATGTAAGAAACAACATCTAATAAGCCTTTTTCTCATTAGGCTGGGGTTGCTGTTCAAATAAGATTGGGTAGGGCAGCGAGAAGGCTGAAGTGGATGTGGTTTTTTGTGAGCCAAAACCTGCTGAACAAGAGTCACGTCAGCCACATCCCAAAAACTTCTTATTTGCACCCTTAACTGCCTGCCAGGGTCACAGCTCTCCTCATGTCAGCTGCATCCTGGGAAAGCCTGTCCTCATTTCACTGGGAGGAGAAAGGCTTAAAGAGCTCAGGTCTGGGGGTGTGGAGACAGGGGGACAATGAGATGTCCTGGTGTCCAGTCCCTTCTTTTCATTGTGTCTACAAAAACTTCTCACACAAAGCTCTCCTCTGCCTCAGTTTGTTTCTTACAAAAATGATGCCACCCTGCCTTTATTTACTCTGTCAAAGCTGGGTTTGAATTAGAGGAAAAACCCTTGTAGATGCTGGATTAGGACCAAGACTCTCAAATGAGGAGATGTGTGATAAATTATCACACAGACATCCTATGAAAAGCCTTCTGATATCACAGACAGAGAAAAAAATAGCACAAAGGATTCCTAGACTCTGGGAGCACCATTTGGTAAAGGATGATATGAAAACAGGGAGAGTTTAATGAAGAAACCAAGCCTGGATTTGTTTGTTTAGCAGCTCTGCCTTTTGATGGATATGAAATCAGGTACTTTATCAAGCACAAGGAAAAACTCCAACTTGAAAATGGGATAGACTAGAATTTATTGAGTGGTATCTATACATTAGTCCACACAAAACAAGAAAAAAAGAAAAAAAAAAAAGAGTTAGGATGTCTCCTTTTTATGGTTGGATACTGCTAAATGGTTCCTGAGTGGGAAAAATGAAGCTCAAGTCTCAGAAATTCATCCTGATGATAGGACAGTATTTTTGCCTTGTAAAGCTGTGTCATGCTAATAGTATTGCTGTCATATTGATAAGGTTTATGACTTCTGCCTGAATTTTCTTGCAGATCTCTATTTTTAAAAGCTTATTAAAATAACCAGGTTCCTTGCAAAGAAGGATAGTCCCACAGTATCACATGGAAATGAGACTCAAGAGATCTGGATTTGACTACTGATTGTCTCCCTGGGCTCCTACATAAGCCTAAGCAGTGGCTCGGGGTGTGGGTAGGGAAGGGAGTTAACTTGCATTGCAAGACAGGCTGTCTTCATTATAAACACAAAATGCAAAGCCTGCAAACACAAGATACAGGCTTTAGCTGTTCTAGTTGTGTCCCAGGAATGATAAACTTACCCCTGGATTAATCAGGGATAAGCATTTCATCATCTAGGACATCTACTTTTTCCTAGTTTTTCCTCCTTCATACACAGTTTTGATTGGGTGATTTGTTGGGTTTTATACCCTGTATTTTATTTCTCAGTTCAGATGACTCTTATTCACAGTCCTTCATTATGTTATATCTTGAGCTGGGAGGAACCTTTCCAGATGAGCAGCTAGAGATGGAATGAATTCAGAAATTCAAGGGGGTTTGGGTGAATCATTTCCATCAAAAAAGAGAAAAGTGAAAATAAGAGAGCCCTGCTGTGCCAAGTCAAAGCTTTTGCAGAGGTTCCATTTCTTTTTCAGGAAACAGAAATTATAGAATTTTTGATCATTAATCTTTACAATAATCCCAGAAATCAAACCTCTTTTTTTATAAACTAATAGTTATTCTTCAGTGAAGTGATTCCAATTAGAGACACAGAAACCCTTTCATCAATCTAAACCGATTGATTTTTTTTTGCTTTGTTTGGTCAGTGGTGTAAACACACAAAAGAAAAATCAATTATTTCTGCCAGGCCTGTGTTTTATGAGATGAGAGCCTCAACACCTCTTGTCTCTGTGTCTGCCCCCTCCAATGGCTGTGGTTACAAAAACATTTCTTTTGGCGTTTCTGATTTCAGCTGGCCTCCTCCCCATTATCTTGTCACCTCTTTCCCACCCCTGGCCATGTGTTTGTGATCCCACATGGTTCTCTTCACCACAGTCCTCTAAGGGGCTGTCTAGATCACAGAACTGGGCTGGTTTAAGATAACCATTCCTTCCCTTACCCCCTTTAATGAGGTTTCTTTTTAATCTAGATCAGTTCCTTGCGTGAGTGATCAGAGAACAGCATGATTCACCAGACTGGTTACATCAAGGCAGCTGAGCTGCTGTTTGACCAGTTTGCCCAGTTTGTGTTTTACACAAATGGGATTTAAACACTTGGAGGAGGGCGTGCTGGAAGAGGGGACTTGCAGTTGTCACTGATTTAAGCATTGTTATGATGGCCTCCAGTCAGAGTTGAGATTGCAGATTCCTTTGGACTCCACGGGTTTTAATCTACAGCTAATGCTGTAGATGAAATGCAGGATAATGCAGATAAGGTTTAGTATGGACTATTAGATAAAGAATTTATCAAGCAGTGATTTAACTCCTGCTAGGTTATCCAGCCTTCCCTCACTCTTCTGCTGCTTCAGTTTCATTGCTATTCATGTCTGAATAACTGTTAGTAAAAATTAGGGTTGGTAATTTGGGTTTGTAATTGGATCTGATAACTAAATAAGTAGGAGCGGGGCAAAAAAAAACAGAAGAAGGAATAATGTGCTAATTGTGAATAATTACAAACCCAAATTAACAACTCTGTTGCCTCTTCTCCAAAACAGCCACCCCCCATTTCAGTTGAGTTTCAGAAACTGAAAGGTATCTGTTGCAGGTTCCCGAGCAAAACCTAGAAAAAGGGATTATCCTAGCAAGTCCTCATTATTGAGACCTTTCAGAACTAAATTTGTCCCAGGTTCATGGCACAGAAGTGGTGGCTCTGCTAAAAGCGGTTTTCAGAGATCAGCAAGAGCTCAGGGACGGAGCACAGGGGGACATTTCTGCAATACCTTGCATTCCCTGCTGCAAGAAGCAAGGAAAGCAAGGAAAGCAGGACAAGTCTGAGGAGCTCCTGTGAGAGAGAGCTATAAGCAATTGGAAAATCAAACAAAACTCCTCCCTCCCTCACTACAGCCTTCAGCTGCCATCTCAAGGCTCCACCTGCTATGCCAAGGAGGTGATTGTGGAAACAGACCTCACCTTGGCCATTTTTCACTTGTCCATCATTTGACAGGTGTCCTCCTGGCAGATTGCCTTGCACACCATATTAACACATTGATTGACTCAGGAGAAGGTTGGCCTCTATATGGGTCTGTTCTCTGTTGGGAACATCTTACTTTGGTGTGTTGGTTCAGAATATTGTACATGTAACATATTTACAAGCAGTTTGCTGCATTAGCTCTGTATATCCTTGAGCACTGTGCAAGTCCTAGGAAGAATATTAAAAGATGAAACAAAGCTGGGATTCAGGTTCTACAAATGCTTTTCTCTTGTTCCCAGATTTGCTGTCCTCCAAGGATACACAGGTCTGAAGGGCTCTGCATCCTCACAGTGACTGCAATTCTTGCCAGTACATAAATACAATATAAATGTACAAAATACACCTCCTGAGCAGGGGGTCTCCTGTGTCTCTCCCTCCTGCTCTGTGTCTGTTTCTCTGTGTATATATGTCTTCAAAAATAGGAATATGGGATTGAAATGTTTTCTCAGTCCTCTCACTCCCTTTTTTTTTTACCTTTTTGTGAAGCCTTTCTCCTCCTCCTTATCCTGTTCTTAGTGTCTGTTGCAAAGCACGCTGAAGCAGTCTGCTCCTTGTCACATTTTAGGAGGAAAATGACATTGATATTGGACTAAATGCAAAAAGAGACTTTCCCCTTGTGAAAACTGCCTAATTGATGTCAAATCAAATAACTTTAAAGAGCTGTGATGGCTACAAATCGGATCAGAGAGGGCAATACCAGTTCATTCTACTTCACACAGGGGCTGTGCTTTGCAGTTTAAGCAACAACACTTTGGCATTCAGAGCTTCTTTATAACCCAAACAAATCAAATCTCAAATCTTTTTGATCTTGATGCCTGACAATAGCTTATGATTAAAACTGCCGCACTGGAACCTGGGAATGGATTATCATCATGAATAGCTGCAGTCTTGCCATTCCTTATTCTTTTCTGTGGGTCTGGAGGCTTGAGGCAAGAAAAGCTGGGGAGAATATAATAGATAATAACATGAGAGGTCAAGTGAGACCAGGAGAAAGAAGTTTTTTCTAATAGATTAATTTTAAAGATACTAAGATTCTCTGTCTCTTTACCTCTGTGATTCAGATTTCGACCTAAAAGGTAGCAAAACATAAAGGTTATTTTAAAGGCTAACAGCTATTTTCCCAGTGGTGATTCTCTCAATTAGAACTGAATTATGTATTGCTCTGCATTAAAGAAATGCAGTTTTAGACTGTGTCCATCCACTGTAGCACAGAGATGCAAGCTCACTCTTCACAGGTTCCTCATGGCACATGAGTTATCCCAGACTCTGCTCTGGGCCATAGAATACTGTAAATCTGTTAAAGAACAGCAAGAAGTCCAAAAATCAAGCTAAAACAGGGCTGTGAGCAGAGATGTCTAGCAGGAGGAATTAGAAGCGTTAGAGGAATTTTTAACCAGGAGGATCATCAATTTACTGATCAGGGGAAGTTTTCCTTAGTTGCACTTGGATCCAAAAGCTTCAGAGGGCCTCAAGCCTTTTCTAATAAGGTTATTAGAGAGGATGGGACAAAAAGCACTTTTAACCCAGAAACCTCAAGGCACATCACAGCCCTTGGCTGTGCCAGCCAGCCTGTCTGGGAGGGCAGGACAGGACACTGCCAACACAGCCAGGAGGCTCCTGGGGAGAGGTTGGCTTGAAATCACCCTCAAATAACCTCACTTCTATATTTCTGCCAAGATCTGTGAGCTCTGGTAACTGTATGATGAAAACATAGGAATACCTATACCTGGTCTAATCAAGAGCTGTCAGAGTTTTTCCTCCTACTGTAACCATCAGCAGGTGCCCAGGGAATATTAAGAATGAGACAAGGGATTTTCCAGTTTCCCCCAAATATTGTACCTACCTCAGTATTTCATATCAGGAGACTCCCTGAACCTGGTTTCCAGAAGAACCTTTCTGGAAAACAGGAAAATCTTCAAAATGAAAATTCTTTGGATGTTTTTCAGGCAGTGGACTAGATCCTTCACTGGATTAAATAAGCACAGAGAAAATGAGGCTATTTAGTTGACAGCAATGCAGGCATGATTATTTTTCTTATTTCCAAAATCTCGAATATTTTACTTTAAAAAAAACCCCAACTTTTTGTGGTTTCAGATTTACATATGCCATAAAAATACATAAGGAACTTAGATGAAAATCAGTAATGAAAACCTTGGAAAATGTTTCAATTTTTAATAAAACTCTTGCTTAGCAATATTCTATTACTCTGTTGGGAAGGACAATCCAAGCCATATCAAACCCTACAGATAGGATTGGCCAGATCTGCTCTGTGGCTCTCATTTTATGCCAATTCAATAAGAAAAAAATGTGTACTTTCAGGAGGAGCACACCAGGTTTTAAAGCTGACTTCAATTTTTTTGTGTAGATTTTTTTTCTTTTTTAAAAATAAGTATGGAAGACAAGATAAGCCATGTGTTCGGGTGGGTTTAGTATAAATTAACATCATTCCTTGGAGTGGGGACTTTGCATATTCTAAGGCAGCCAGGCTGTATGTAATGTTTTACCCTCTGCAGAATGATAATTAGTATTAAAGACTGATTCTCAGTCTGATTGCTGGCACACATTTACAATTTATCTCGTGGCAAGCTCTGAGTAGAAGACGTTTTCAGAACTGATTGGGAGTTAGGCAAGAAAGATTTATGTTAAAAGGCAACCCTTATAATTTAGTTACCAGACAGTCTTACACCTAAAATTATACTTTCAGATTGTTTTTAGTATTGATGAACTGTAAAATTCCACTCCTGTACAGGTGTGTGGAGGAGGGAAGGGTGGCCAATTAAAGCAGAGGTGTACACTCACACTGGAGAGACCAGACAAGCTCAGCCAGGTGGGGAAAGCTAATGATGAGACAAGAACACGGAAGAAAAGAAGTTCCAGCACTGCTTTTCACTGTTTAGTTTTGGTACTGAGAGAAGTACCAGCTTGATTTCTTTGTTTTGCACCCACAGCACGAATCAGGAATTGATATGGCAGATCACCTTTAATGCTGGAAACCATTTGTCTTGTAAATGCAAATGGTGGCCAATTAGATAAATCTGGAAAAGTGTGCCTTTTCTGCTCTTTACTTTACAACACAAAGCTGATCTGACACATGAGCAAGAAATCTGCTGCTGCAATGGTGGCCAAAGTAGAGGCACAGAAGGGGATTCAATAATCATTAGTAACATGGACCCAGTAGAATGGCTTATAAGAAGACTTGTTTTTTTTCCTCCAGCAGTCTATAGAGTTGTCAATATTCCCAATGAGCTTGTCTTTGAGGAACAAATCACGAAGAATTTAAAGGGCAACAGGCTAAATCAACCTCAATCTTTTAGCACTGGAATTGACCTGGGAGGACCTTCATTGCAACCAAGAGTTCCTTCTATCTTTAATTTTCAGGCTTTTTTCAGTCATCTTGGCCCATTCAGTCCTTGCCCTCTCTGTTGAGGCTACCCACGAGGAGAATCAATATCTGTGTGTGATGGTAATTTTGGGGATGTGGAAATACCTTCAGCAAAAAGACCCTAAAGACATCGTATTCTTTCAATAAAAAGCTATTCAGCCCAAAGCAAGACAACAGTTACCATATTGCTGTGTCTTGGATGCAAAATAGCAGGCTTTGAAACTCTGCAGCACTGAGCTAACAAGCCTGCCTGGTGGTGTGGTGTGAAGGGGCAGTGATTTAAAGATCATTTTAAACATTTACTCTCTTTTATTGTGGTGAAGACTTTCCCTTCCCCAAAATTTAAAATTTAAAATGTGTCTCTTCTGAGCATAAGGGCAGTGCTTTTTGCTTTCTGAGATGGAACAAAGTATTTCTGTGATGAAAAAAAATATGATTTTTATTTTAAGCAGTAGGAACATTTTCCCATTGCATATTTTTCATGCTGTGGAAACTCACCCATCCACCAAATATTTCAAATGTGAACTCTCAAACAGCTCTGCTGAAAGATATTTTCCTCCTCATTTTATATTAAAGCATAACCCTGAAAGTTTTGATTGCAAATAATACTCTCCCAGCATCCCTTCCCCCAGATATCATGGTATCATTCCCCAAATTCCCTATGCATAAAGGAAGTTTTCCATCCCTTTTTAGGACCTGAAAAGAAGAAAGATGAAGTTAATGGGCTGGAATGGAAGTGGGTAAGTAAGGAACCATATAATTTCATTTTTAATCCTCAAAATCGGAGGGGAAGACAGAACAAATTTAATCTAAGTACTTGGTTCATAGATATGCACATGAGAAAGTACAATAGCACAGACTCCATCTAGTGAACAAGTGTACAGCCTCCCTTGAGCTTTGGTGTATAACACTGATTTACACCTTCTAAGAATCTGACCTGGGAGATTAGTGAGGCTAATTCCTCTTTAAAATTAAAAAATAATTTTAAAAATTGCCTTAATGCATTTAATATTTGACATCCCATTAACCTAAATTAAAGGCTTTCTTGTAGGTTTTTAATTTAGCACACTGACCCCCAGAATAAAAAGGCCACTCACAGTTGCAACCCCCACGGTGCACCAACCACAGTCTCTGATTTCAAGCATCCTTATAATCCCAAACATGTTTGTCATCTTGGAAAACAGGAAACCTTCCTTCTGTGGGTGAGTTCCAGCAGATTTTCACTCACCAATGTGGTTTTCTATTAAAGTTCATTAATTTCTCTTTGGTGAACTAATAAGGGGAAGGCAAGGAATACACATAAGGCTGTGGTTTTATTTCCTGAGGTTTCGTGGGTTCTGTAGAAATTTTCCAAAGGGCGAAAAACCACCTGCAAAATGTGCACCCCAAGGAAAGGCCAGGAGGGTTTCCCCAGATGAACTGGCAGCTCAGGTCTGCCCTGTGCTCTGCAGGTAAGGTCACAGCTCAGGCAGGAGGCTGCCACTGCAGGCTCAGCTTTGGTTTGTTTGAAAACTCCACAGAAATCTCCCCAGGCATCTCTGAGCTCCCCTGTAAAACAAAACATCAGGGAGCTTCTCATCATGGCAAAAAGGACTTTTTGAAGAGAGACAGGGGCAAATGCTTTCATGTTGGCCATGCCGTGTTTCTGTCAGGTGGAGCACACAATGAAGTTTCAGGTGTGACCATGAGCTGCAGAAATGGAGATAGCAGGAATTTTTTAATGCAGCCTGTTGCTACGCCTTCACTGATGATGGTGCCCTGCATCAGGCTGGAGAGAAAGGCCTAATTTGTTTCAGAGGCAGCCCAGTGATAAATTAAGGTAGCTTAATTAGCTGGAAGGTGCGTGCAGAGATAAGTTTTAGGTACCCAAATTGGTCTTTTGCTCCACTCTGTGTACAGCAGATGCCTGCTGGGCTCAGTGGGTGCTCAGTGCCCTCAGCCCAGCTGGGTGATGATAATGGTAATTATGGGATGGTATTCGTCATGAAATGCAGCAGCTTTTGGTGAGGCACCTATTTTCTGACTAAAGACAAAATCTCATTTTAGGTACCTAAACCAAAATTTGAGTCTATCCACTTGCTAAGCCAGGAAGAGCAAATAGGTTTGCAAATGGTTTGGACAGAGTTATCTAGATGTATCTCAGTGTTTCCAGGGCTGGAAACTTATTGTTGGTCCTAGACCTTAGCCTGAAAAAGGTGCTGACATGTCTTCTTTCATCCAGGCCAGCCAAGTAATTCAGGGTGGGGATAAATCCACAGAGAAAAAATATGTCTATTATATTTTAGCTCATATATTTTCTGCTCTCCCTTCGAAATAAAAAAGAATTCAACTCACCAAAATCCCAGTGGATCCACTAGCCTCCCATTCTTCTGCCTTAAGAGAGCATGAAATGAATTTAATCTCCATAGATTGTATTGCACACTGCATTGCCAGCTGTTTTCTAGCAGGGGCTGCTCTTGCTCAAAGGTCATAGTGCAAATCCCTTTATTAAAAAACAACAACAAACTCATTTTAAATGGGCAAAACCATAAGACACTGCTGTAAAACAGATTATGTGAAGTAGATACTGTTAAAACAGTTTAAATGCCTCTTTCAGGCATCAGTTTAGTTATCTCAAAGCATATTAGAGAGAGCAATAAAATTTAATGGGCAGCAGTAAAGTGTTTATGCCTGGCCCTGAACACAGCATGGCCCAGCCAGAGAATGTGTTAACTGTGCTGCATGGGCCAGGCAGAGTCAGAAAATGGGATTTGGGACCCCTCTGGAGCTGGCATTGGACCTGCCTGGGGACAGCTCAGCAGAGAGCCCAGGAGTGTGGAAGGAGGGAGCCAGTGCTGCTGCAGGGCTGGCAGGGCAGCAGACCTGGGCTGCCTCTCCCAGGGACCAGATTCACTCAGAAACTCTGATTGTTGTGTGTGATAGTGTGTTGAGACACAGCCCTGAGAGGATGGAATGGAGCTGCAGCCTAAAAGCTGTTGTTTTTCCAGTGTGGCATGGAGACTGGAGAGCTTCCATGCTGACTGGGTCAGGAGGATCCTGTTTCCAAGGCAAGGTGCCTCTTTCCTTGACTATGCAGTGGTGCATCCCAGGAAAAGCCAGCTCTGTGTCATGTCAGAGATGGTGCTGATGATCATTTAACATCAGCCACAAACACCTCAGGCACCAACCCTGGGAGTCTGAACCCGTCAGTGCATATGGACACAAGTAGAGTCATATCCCTTTCATAAATTTGTCTTGTCTCCAAAGTGGGCAAATATGTTTCTGGCTTTTCAGTATTTCTATTTCCTCTTCTTAAACATGCAGGTCTCCCAGAGGTTCTGCTTCAGACAGCTTCAGACAGCCTGCTTACATCTGCCTGGTGTAGCCTGCAGAGTTTGGGCTTTTCAGAGTCCAAGAGCTCATTTCCTATTTAGGGCTTTGTTCTTCCCAGTTAGGGGATAAAACTCAACAATGGCTTGTGCTGCAATTAGTCAAGTGCCTTGTTCCCAAGGCTGATTCCTGGACTCTGTTGTGCTGTTCCTTTGTTTTTGCCCTTCCCTCAGCTCACTGGGAGCCCTGACTGCAGCAGGGAGAGACCATCTCCCATAGGATAGCTCCTCTGCTCACACACAGAAAGCAGAGCCTTCCCTTGCCTGCAGCTCTCCAAACCTGGCTGGGATTCACATTTTGGATAGAAAGTGGGCTGAAAAAATCAAGAGAGGGTCAGTTTGAAGTGTCCTCATCCCTGCTGAAACATAAAAGCATCAAAAAAGGAGAGGAGAGGAGAGGAGAGGAGAGGAGAGGAGAGGAGAGGAGAGGAGAGGAGAGGAGAGGAGAGGAGAGGAGAGGAGAGGAGAGGAGAGGAGAGGAGAGGAGAGGAGAGGAGAGGAGAGGAGAGGAGAGGAGAGGAGAGGAGCTGGAACACTGCCATAAGTAGCAGGCAGTGATGCATATTCAGGATAACTGGAGCAAGCAGAGATATATGCATGGGCAGAGATTTTTCTTTTCCTCAGAGCATGCATTACAATATTTCTTAAATAAGTAAAAAAAATGGTTTCAGTCAGTTCTATTTGTTTTCAGCTGGGAGGTGAGGATAGGCAAGGAGATGAGTGGGAAGGAGACCTGCATTTTAATTTGCAAACTGACTAACTTTTTGTGCTTTAACCTCCCTCAACTTGTCTCCCAGGACCATGCCAACCTCTCTTGCAGAATAAAGCATGGAAGGGGCTGTCTCACAGACACAGCATGGTTTTGCCTTCATTTTTTCTGCTGTTTATCACTGGCCAGAGTGCACAGCCCTGACTTTCACACGGGGCTGGACTGGAGCACTGACTATTGAAATGTTCTGTTATTCTGTGAACAGGAACAGTGATACCAGCAGCACATCACTGCTGTGTTTCAGGAGCATTCTGGTATTACACCTTAACCCCAGAGCTCAGAGGTGCTGGAGAGCTCTGGTTGCTCCTTCTCAAGGTGAATAAACCAGCCCTTGGCATTGTTTCAGCACACTTCATTTGTGAAACTGAAGTGCTGCCATTCTTACTTATCAATACATGGGATTGTGCATCAAATGATTATCTTCAGTCATGGCTTAACCTGGTTATTCTCACCCTTTATGTGACACATGCAGACTTTCACTCGTGCACCCAGCAATGGAAGTTGCTGATTATTCAATGGCTGTTAGGTCTGAGTACCTGTGAGCCTGATCAACCAAGCCAACAAGTAATGAATTCTCCTTACACCTTGCTCTCCTCATTTGGATAAGCAATTGACTGAGCAAGAGGCTGCTTTTAATTCCTGCTCATAGAGCACAGCTTAGCTGCTACTCCTCATATGCTACAAGGGAACATCTCACCTTCTCCCATCAGTTATGCACTGCTTCCCTCTACATCATGCCATGCCTAGCAACTGAAGCAAGAGTCACTTAATTCTTTTTTTCCTCGGCAGAATCTTATGTGACTCTTGGCTTACATGGATGAAAAGTCCCCTTAAATCACAAAATCCTTAGGCTTAGGAAGCAATGGGAATATAAAGCTTTAAGCCCACTCACTTTAAAAATAACCTACATGAGGTGAATATACTTTTGGGTTTTTTTCCTGAATTTTAGTAGCTGAGCTATAGACCACTTTCAGTATTAAGAGTGCTGCTCTGTGACTTTCAAAACTGCCTGGAGTGAGGTCTATGTTTTTTGGCTGCATAGGAAACAGGTTCCAAAAGCATTAATTAAATCAGGCACAGGTGCCTCCCCATGTATTCTCACCAGCTGGGTCATCAGCCAGTAAAATGAGCTAAGACTCAAAAAAGAAAATATTTATAGATATGGTCAGAGGTCTCCCTCCACAGCAAGGTAGTTCTGTTCTTTTTCTCCTGCTAGCCAACAGAAGACTACATTTTTCTTTTTCTTACCAAAAGTGTCTGTGCGTGGGAAAACACATTAGAATTTAGGAAATTACTACAAAGGAAAGGAGATAAAGTTTTTGTGTCCAACAAAATTGCCTCAGCATCTGGCAAATGGGAGGAAAAGGGGTAGTAGGGAAATGGAATAAAAAAGAAAAGGAAAAAAAGTAAAAGAATTAAAAATTCATCCTTGTTACATAATGTACACTGCAGGGATTTTAAAGAGTGGAATTACATGTTACTTATTGGTAATCACTTGCCTAGCAAGGTGTTTGGTATCTGCTGACTTAAGTAGCAAAAGGAAGCTGGGGTATTTCTCTTATCACCGTTTAAACGTCTCAGGCAATCCCTGCTAACTGGATTATCACTGCTGGAGCTGTCACTGTGCAGCCTGGCTGCCAGGCTCCAAGGAGAAGCAGAGGTGTGTGTGTGTGTCCCTGTGTGTGCCTGCACTTGTGCACAGGTTTGTTCCTCTTCCCTTGTCAGAGAGGTCTGGAACATTCCCACTGGGTCTGTGCACAAGAGTATTTCACAGCTGACGGGCAGATAGAAACATTGGGATGTTTCTTCCAACAATGAGAGTTGAAAACATGTACAAGCTTTTGCTGACTATTCCAGTGACTCACAGTCTGTTAGAAAACCTGCACACATTCTGAAAAACAGTAAAATGGACAATGAGATTATTTTAAAAATCAGTATAGAGGTTCCTCTCTGCTTGAGGCAGGCTCTGCAGCATTAGAATTCAAATTTCTTTAAAATTAAAACTCCAAACCCTTGCATTTTAAAATCAATTAATGATTAATTTATAACCTAACAAGGCTCTAGAGAAAGGGGATATAAAAAATATAATTACTATACAGTTCTTAATAGATTAGAAAAACAACCATTATTCCCTTCAAGACTAACAGTGGGAGAAAAAAAACTGTATTGATTTGGGGTATGAATACATTAACCCATATATTATTAGGGAAGCAGAAATTATTTTCTTCCAACTGTAATGAAAGGTGTAATCAGGTGAGTTCTTAGGAGCCAATGTTAATTAGTTAAGAGCAGCCAGCACCAGTTAACTGGATGTTTATCTGAGGTGAGCTATGGGGGCAGGAGGAAGGGTTTTTAGTTAGGCTGGTATCTGGATTATTTTCTGAGTTGTGCACATGGTCCTGGAGGAGCTGTTCTTCTCAGAAGCAAAATTCATCGAGGGAAAATGAAAAGGGCATTTATTAGGGGTGGAGAAGACAGAGATCTCATTGTGGCTTCACATCACACTCTATTGCTCGCTGATAAATGAGGTCATCTCCCTCCAAGTCATTAAAAATGTTTGGGGCTCCCTTTCAAGTCATAGGATCTACTATGCTAAACACATGATGAGCTGCTTTAAGGTGAGGCTTTGCTGCTGTGGAAGAGGTTGCTCTTCCTTCTTCCTCCTCCTCCTGTTTCTTTCCCTTTCCCTGAGCCAGTTTCCTGTGTGTGACTCCTGCTGAACAGGTTCAACTCTCACAGCAGACAAAAAGCACTTTGCTTTTTGCTGGTTGTGCTTTTTGGATTGTCTGTTGAGAAGAACCAATTCACCCAAGGTCTGGTGAGCACCAGAGCCTGTGCAGACAAGCAGCAAGAAAACCACAGAGCAGGGTCACCAACAAGATTAATTCCGGTTTTCTCACCTTCACCATCAAGAACAGAGAGTAAGGCACCACTGGCAGGTGTGGGAGGGCTGAGGGAATAGGTTGTGGGTGTTTCTGAGCTGTTTCTGAAGGTGGAAAACTTCAGTGAGAACTGTCACACCTCAAGCTTTAACCTGGTGATTACACGCTCTGTCTAATTCTCCAGACAGCTGTGATCATTCTTGTCTGTTGCCACACAGCATAAATATTGTGTGGCTGCATTAGGGATTATGAAATTATCATCATTATCAGATTTAGAAAGAAAGCCTTGCTAGATGTAAGGAAAATGGACTAAAATTAAAAAGAAATGTTCTGTTAGTGAATAGTGCTAGAGGAGTAAGTCTGGAGGGTAAAACCTTTTTTAATCCAGGTTAGCCAGTGTTGTGTGAAAACTCCAGTTCATGCATTGGTGGAGGCAGTTTTTAGCTTAGAGCTATATCAAAGAGAAGTTTGATTCCTGCAGTCTGATTTCCCTGTTATCTTTAATGGATTAGCTGGTATATTGACAAACAGGAAAGGTAGCAGGATCTCAGATGTAGATAGATGCCCACCAGGAATTTGAATTACTTCATCTAATCCTTCTGCAGGGAACTCTACCAATAGCAAAGTAATGACTTCTGAAACTAAATCAGTTCTTGAATAACAGGTTCTTGCTGAAGTTCATGACTCCAGTCCAGCTATCCTTATTTACACAGTAGTTCCCAATTCTGCTCACAATTATTCTGGTGTCTCTGTTGACACCAGCACACTCACACAATTTTGTAAGAGCACAGTCAGGAGCCTAGAGAGAAAAATCTCTTTATTTCCTTGAGCCACTATTCCCCAACTGCTTGTTATTTCCAGCATCTTCTGTTTCTCCTGCAATGAAGGTGCATTTCTCACTTTAAATTGGCTTCATCCAATCATCTTTCTGGTTTTTGCCTCTTGTAGTATACTTGTTTTTCCCAGAACACACTCACTGCACCCATTACTGTAATGATTTAATGGCTTTTAAATTCCTTCGGCCCCCATCAGTGAGTTTTCAGGTTTTTTTGTTGCAATATTTAACACAGCTGTACTGTAGGAGGTGGTGGAAAAAAGGACACCCTTCATTAAAGTCTTCCCCAGAAAAGTGACTTTTAGAGTGAGATCTATGAACTGGGCTCTTCTACCTTTCCAGCTTACATAGACAACTGCTAACTCTTTTTCCACACAGGAAAAAAAAAATCTTTAAAAAATATTGTTTTAATTCCATTTCATTAAATGTCTTATTTCTACAGGGAAAAATAAAAGAGCAAAGTGATCTGCCTTCAAGGAACTAATCAAAACTGAAAGTGGGGCTGCAGGACATATGGGGTGGCAGACAATGCACCTCTTCCTGAAGATGGGCAGAAGTTAATGACAGTCCTCTCTCTTTGTACCTTTCTCTTGGCACCTCCCATGATCATTTGTACTTTGCTTCCTTTCACAAGGGGATCTTTATGTTTTGAGAAATTAGAAGGCTTTTTGTGGAATAAATACTTTCTTGTCCCTATGAATGTCTTTGGCTATTTGCACGTTCCTCTGCAAAATCCAAACTTTCCCTTTTGCTCTCCCTGCAGAGCTGTACCTGGGCTTTGGGCTAGGGGCACACAGTGCACAGGGAAATGTGTGGCATCCCTGGGGAGTCTGGCTTTTACAGGACTGCAGGTCAAAGCTGTCTGCTCACAGCCTACTGCAAAATGTAAAAGAGATGTCCTCCACTAGCTCGCCTAGAAATCTCCAATAATCACTCATCAAGATCCTGGTGCTGCAGCATATTCAAGAAGAAACAACCCAGAAATGCTTTCCATCTTAGGCATTAGGTCTTGCAAGAGAGCTTTTCTCCTGCTGAAATATTTCACAAAGTCCACAAGTGGTTTTGAGAGGTATTGAAGTAAATACTGGAGTGCTAAGAACGATATTCAGAGAGGCAGCTGGATGTGCTAAGTAAAGCTGATATCAGGATATATAACAGGAATTCAGCAATGTACAATGAAACCGTGTATTACCTGAGATTTATATCTTTCTACAGCTCCAGTATTGCTGCTTTTACTAAGGAAAAAAAAGACCCCAAAAATATGCTGGGTAAGATATACTGATGATGGGATCTCACCTGGCAATTCTAAGGATGCTACAGAAGCTGCTGCTTCCAGAAAATTATAGAGATTCCTTTAGCAGCTCTAAGCATGGGACAAGATGTTATACTGTTGAAGATAGCTTCAGGAAATTGCAGCTTCAATCAAACCTGCAGGCCTTGCAATTTGTGTTGAAAGCAGATTGGAGCTGGAATTCTCCCTATCCAGGGGAAAAGAAAGCTGCAGGGGCAGAAGAAAGTTAAAGCCCTCTTCTGTGCAGAAGGTGATGTCTTCAGATCTCCCAGCAATAAATCCTTAACTGCTGCAAGCTCAAATAATTGAAACAGAGAGTTAATTTAAGGAAAATGTGAACCCCTTTTGCAAAGCTTTTTGGCTACTGGAAGGGTTGCTTAACAGCCAAAAGCTGGAGCTTTGGTAAAGTAGTTCCAGCCTGCATTAGTAACCACAGCTCCACCCCTGCATCCCAGAGCACAGCCTGGCCCTGGGCAGCAAGCAGGTACAAAGCATCACTGAGCTGTCAAATCCTGCTCAAGAGCCAGAGCTGGGGATACAGAAATGAATACTTTTGCTATCAAAAAAGGGCTGTCTGAGAGCAAGTAAGCAAAGCTTCAGTAGACTCTTGTCAGAGAAAGAAGGGAACATTACTGAGACGAGGGTGGCCCTGTGGCAAATGGATTTTTCAGGGCCCAAGATGTATGTGTGACCTAGAGAGAGGGAGATGTCTGTGTTCTGAAGTTAAGAGAGTCCATTCTCTTGGTGTAGGTAAACTGACTTCTGCAGTATGCATCTTCCCCAATCTACTGATGACATCTCTTTTCAGATGCTTCGATTTGGCTGGATAACCAATTTATCAGAGTCAAGGAGCTCTTCCTGTCTTCAGAGGCTCACTGGGAGTGTGTGTGCAGAGATATCTCTGTGGCAGAGATAACTCTTTACTGTGATGGTGGGAGACCCAGACCTCACAACCCACCTGTTCTCAATACCAGAAATAAATCCTCCTTGCCAACACCCATCCCAAAGCACCTTAGGAATGCCACAGCACACACAGTAGAAGACAGCAACAACTATGCAAAACCAGTCATCTGTGGGTTTACTGATTTCATCAGCATAACTGAGCCCCAAACAGAAACTATCACAACTGCATTCTACAGGACTGCCTCTTTTGGTACATTACAGGGCTTTTAGGAGGGGAAGTGAATAGTCACCTCTCTCCTTCAGCTTGCCTCATAAATTTATACATAAACAACCTTTCTGGAAACTCTATTTTTTTTTTCTGTTTGACTCAAGGAAGCTGGAGATTAATTTTTATTACTATGTGAAAGCCCAGAGATGGAGTGAGAAATAGGGGAGACGAGGTCAGTCACTAATTCTGGGTCACTGACCTGAGAGCAATAGCATAGACTACCTGCTCGAAAATAAATACCTACAAACTGGATTCCTACAAATTGGGATCTGAACTGAACACTTCGAGCCTTCTCAACATGAGCAGAGGGGAATTGTGTGCAATTTATCCCAAGGTAAGATGGGCATTTGGAAGAAGAGAAATACCTTGTGTGTTTATTTCTCAGCACTGGCTGTGGAGCAGGGGTAGAGGGTGGCACAGGCAGAGCTGTTCACACTGTAAACAGCTGGAGTTGGGTGAGGACAAACAACAGCCCTGGGTCTGACCCTGTGAGGCATCAGAGTTTACTTATTCCTGACACCTTACCTCTCCCAAGCACTGCCATTAGCAATGGAAGGTATTCACATGGTTTTGCTTGAATTGGTCAGCTATATTCTCTAACCTGCTCTCTAAAAGAACTTCTGGAGGGATCCCAGCATCTTCTATTTTATGTGGAGTGGATGCACTTCTTGGGGAACTTTGCTCCCTCTCACCATCCACAACAACTTGCTGTGGTGCTACAAAGCAGCTGGGTCAGCCTCAATTGCTTCATATCAGATTCAGTTGCTTAATTGGAGTCCATGCTGTAGAAACTTTGTGAACTTGCAGCAAAAATAGCCCAATTAAATGCATTTTACCTCTGAAAATGGACACAGTGTATGAACTAGCCATCCCCTTTCTCAGCAAAACTCAACAATAGCTAAATGAAGCTAACATTTTCCAACTCAACAGTTCTCTAATACACAGCATTTAAGTAGGAAATAAAATGAGGGTTTATTAGCTGACCCAGAAATTATGACCAGTGCCCAAGAAAGAAAAAGGAAGAATTTTGCCCATTCCTAACAAAAGGAAGAAATGTAAATTGTTCAGCTACAAAAAAGAGATAGGTGACTTAAAAAACATTCAAAAATCTGCTTATAGGAGAGGTAACTTTTCACCAGAAATACTCACTGACAAAAATCATAATGCATTCATAACTATAGACGCAATTATATGTCTGAATATAGAATATAACTATCTTCTCCCATCAATCAGAAAGAGCCCAGAGTCTCTGCACTGATTTCAGTGAATCCAGTCAGCAGCTTGGATACAGCATGGCTGAATATTTCACTTTGCACTGGGGCTGAATTTTAACTTTTCTTCCATAACAGATGGAGAACTCTCACATTTTGGGTGTTTTCTTGACTACCACAAACGAAAGCCTAATCACAGAGTGGGGTTCACACTTGCAAATTAGATGCATGAAGAAGAGGAGGAACTGTGTGGCAAAAAGTTCTGACACGCTGCATAACAAGATGAGTGAAATAAAGCAGATGGTCTGCAGTCTTATTCATAGCATGGAATCTCAAAAGTTTGGACACTGGTGCATTACCCATAATATTAAATTAACATACTTCTTATGTGGAATTGAAGCCAGACAGCATCAAAGACACATTTATAACAATAATACTAAAGTCTTTTTCCCTGCAGAAATAGGATGGCTGTATTCAAAACTGACTATTGCAGCAGCCTCTGATCATCTCCTCAGAGACCAAAAATAATTTTGGAGAGTCCTAGATCACCTATGTCAACACCAGGCCTGGGAATGTTCCTTAGCCTTGTTGGTTCTACTGGTACAGTCAAATACTGGGTTAGCAGAGTTTAGGGTTAGGAGAGATTTCCTGGGTTAGGAGAGATTTCCCAGAGCCCACACCAGAACTCACTTGTGTCTTCTGGCTCACTAAATTTCTGTTAACAAAGCTTCTTGATAAAGCACAGATGTGCTGTTTTGTGCTTGACTGAGGGGAAAGATTATTGCAGTGTGATAGAGAACCCAAGCAAAACAAATTTTTGAGAAGTGCAATCTTTCCAAGACAGAAGCTTCAAGTCAGACCTGAGATGTTTCAAAGAAAAAACACCAGCACAACTCTAGAGCAGCCTAATCTTACTTACCTTCTCCCCATATGAGTCCCCTTATACTTCAGGAAAATGTTAATGTGACAATGGCACTTTAGAATCCTAGAAGAATTTAGTGTAGACTGCAGCAGCGTTAGGTAAATTAAAACAAGGCTGGCAGCAGTATGTGCTCTGAGTGAATCCCTTGATAAACTCTGCTTTGTCTTTCTTTCAAATAATTCACTTTAATTAGTGCAATCCTATTCAGCAGATTATTCACTTATAAGCTTCCTCTGAGGAGCACATGGGAGTTAATGTCAGCCTCTAGATACAAAGATTCACATTCCTGCTGCTTGTCATCACATACTGAGGTTCATTCTAATCCCATTCTACTTTCAGGTGTGTAAACCACCTCCTGCAGGCAGAGCACAGCAATCCCACATTTACCTGTTATTTGTGGAGCTTCTGTGACTGCTGACAATCACCTGTGGTCAAGATGCTTATTTCAATCTTCCACTTTTCTCTTCAGCTGGGGGGCTGCATGACAGAAAATTTGTTTTGGTTCTTTGCTGTAACCATCTGAAACCAGAAAGAAATGATGAGGAATTGGAGATTAGCACCTCATGACAATAAATAAGGATCAGCAAATGGAGGGTTAAGCACACCCAGGGACAGTTTCAGAGGCAGGTTCTGCATTTATTCTGATGCTCCTGTCTTCTGATTTTAAAAGGTAGGTGTTAGATTTGTTTCTCTAAATAAACTGCCTTCACATCTCTAGGAATTGCATATGCATTGTCAGGAGTGTATTACAAAGAAAAAATTCTTAAATAATTGATTATGTTGGTGGAATAGTCAGCATCTGGAAACTGTATTATATAAGGGGAAAGCTTCACAAACTGAAGGAGGAAAATTATGATCATAATTATAAAGAAAAAATTAAATAGATTCTATCAATTTCATGATTTCTTTTATTGAAAGCAGAATTAATCATCAGCTAACAAAAGCTGACTTTGTGTGTCTGTCTGTGACCTCCTCAGTATCTACTCACTGTGAACTATTCAGTGAAGGTATCCATGCTGTTTGCTGAGTAAGACAGTGTTCCCATGTAGGTTTTTGGGAAAGGAAAAAGTTGGAAAAGGATCATGCAAGCTGTGGTTGTAATAAGTCCATCTATTCACAGACATTTCCTATCTGGCTGAGAAATCAAAATGTTCTTTGTGTATGGGAGCTACATTTTCTTGAGTAACTTGATATTCTGTGTTGGATTATGGTTCCACCAGGCCATTTCACAGAAGAGACTTTTCCCCTAAATTCCTTGTTTCAAGGGACAAAGCACACAAAAAACTGTCAGAGAAAACAGAGAAAAAAAAAGGTAAATTTTGTTGAAGATCATAGAAACCTTCTCCCAAATTACTGCTTTACTCACTGAGACAGAACAGCTCCTAAAACATGTATTAGGCCATCACAAAACCCCCTCAATCTGTCCAAAAGACAAAATTTGTTCTTCTTTCTCCTCCTGCACCTGCATTTCTCCTCTTTTGTCCCGATTTCATCTGATACTTTAATGGCATATTTTACCTCATACTGATTCTCAACTCTCTATTTCATTTCTCCCTGGCCTAGTAATAAGATTGCGAGGCTCACATTGCAGTTTCACCCCGTGGAGAAGCAATGCTGATTTGCTTTCCTTCCAGATGTGAAGCAAGCCGTTTATGTTTAATATTCGCTCTTCAGTCACACGCAGGCCTGCATTTAACTACGTCTTTATGCACTATAAATGCACATACATTTGAAAGAAGAAAATTCCTTCTACCCACCATCCCTCTAAATGGAGCTGAGGTGAGCTCTTGTTTCCCTGAGGCAGCCTGACATTTAAAATCACTTTTAACCATTTTGGGTTTGAGCTGTACCTTTTTCCCTTCTGTTTTCCTGGGTCTCCAAGCGCTTTTCCAAAACAGGCAGGGAGGAACCCTCCAGACAATGTGCTAAGGAGGAAAGTGGCTGGAAAAGAGAACAGGTAATTTTAAAATGTATCTCCCAGATTCACCCATAGCCCTGCAGCCCACTGCCACCTTGATTTAGTTCCCAGCCAAGTGGAACTTTTGACTTTTTAATTTAAGTGAAATCCTCGTGTCTCTAACAATCGTCCACCGAGCCATGATAATTCCTGGCTTCCCCTGGATATCAGCATCAAGTGTCCAATCCCTAAGGCTCTGCAGTGCCAGGGGAGCAGGAGATCCTGGCTGTGTTTTGGGTCATGGCACATCCATGGAGTCCAAGCCTTTTGCAGCCCCTGCAACCCCACCGTGTTTGGAACAACTCTCCTTTGGGCTTCCTGTGGCAGGCAGGGATCATTGATCAAGATTCACCCTGCTACAAAACTTGTGCTGGAAGAGATGGCAAAATATTCCAGAGCAAGACACATTTTAATAGCCTTCTTAATCTGTGTACTTGTGGATGGCTTGTTTCTGAATGATCTCCACAAGCCTCATTTGCAAGTCACAATACATGGTGAATAATTGCAATTACTGAGAGAGACTATGATGATTTGCTTTGGACAAAAACCCATAAAGAACCTGTCTGTCTTCAGCACCAGCTGGAAAAGAATTTATGCAGTGGAAGCTACTTATTGCATGATGTGAAATGAAATATTTTATGGGCTGATCCTTTTAGATCTCCAAACTTAAGGACATTTTTTGTTTAATCAGAAATCAGTGTAGACCCATTACAGAGCATCAGATGGAGTGGCACTGACTATCCTCTTTCAGTTTGTTTAAAGACAGGGTCTCACCATGGCAGGGTTGACTCTGATTTTTGAAAACATGCAGAGAAACAGCTGACAATACATACTGCAAAATCTAGAAGCAAAGGCTGATTAGAAATTAGCAATGAGGATTTCAACACATAAAGCATGACCTCTCTTGTAACAATGAAAGGAATCACTGAACAAGGTGACCAAATATATGGTAGATTTACCAGCTTATGAAGCTTTGAAAATAATTTGTTTTCAGCCACAGCAATTTGTGCAATTTAGGACATGGCCACATCCACCTTTTTCCCCAGCAGAAAAGAGTAGGAGAGACTGCACAGCCAAGGATAAGAGTATTTATTTTGGCAGTATGCTTACATCAGCTAAAAGCTTCCTGCACCCTGAGGAAGCACAGAATACTTTGTAGTATAAATAAGATTATTACTCTTGAGGAGCTTATTCATTGTGTTTGGAATTCAGCCCATACAATTCTGGATGACTATAACTGAGGTAGTCACCTTAGGCTTCCATGCTAATTACTGAAGGAAAAAATAAAGCAGAATTCCTAAGGCTTGGACGAATCTCATCTTAGAAGTCCTTTTTTTTTTTTTTTTTTCTCCACTGACTCTCAGCAATGTTAGGATGGCTTGGAGATACCTGCTTTGTGAATCTCATCCTATGAGCTGGTAGCAGAGACAGTAAGGTGATACTGAAGAAATTCCATGTCTATTGATGCTCCCTAGGATACCTGAGGTCATAACTATGCACCCACTACAAGATATTTACAAAAGCAATTTCCTTTAAAATTTCTGCCAAATTCTGTTGTGTGACTCCAGGGAAGGGAGACAGAGTCTTCTGCTGGTCTCAGTTTGGCCATGACTTCAGGCTGGAGGCAACAGCTCAATCCCAACATCAATCTTTGGGGTAGATACACAGAATGACTCCTTTATTATAGACAGGGCTGGATTGTGTCCACCTTTCTCCTGGGCAGCTGTTTCAGTCTGGAGTAAAGCTCACCAGTTCACCAGTTTGAAAGCAAACCCTGCTGTGGGAAAGGAATCTGGGTTGGATCCCAGCAGCACAGTCCATCTGGATTCCTTAAAATGTCAGAAGGGGTTTCTCTGCAATACATATTATGGACATATTAAGGATTTTCAGGAATATCTAGTCAGAGAGTATAGAAAATTGGATTTCATAGAAAACAGACCCCAGACACCTTCAGTGACCTTTAAAGAGAGAAGCAGTGTCTTGCCTAAACACACGGAAGAGATGCGAGAAAAAAAAAATAAAAGAGTAAATGACATTTATTTCATTTTTAATCTTTCTAAATGAAATTTCAGCATGATATGAAAGACAGAAGCATGAGCAGAGATTGCTGCTTCAATAGGATTATTGTCAGAAGCTGGCTGTGTTTGTACTACAGTGTGGATACATTTCCATATTTGATAAGTTACAAAGACTGCTAAATGTATTTCATTTTAGATATCAGATTTACAACAATCTCTATTTTTCTCATATCTGAAAGATTATATCTGTGAACACCTCGCAGGGCTAAATCTGGATTGTAAGTTCTAAAGTCAGTTTGATTAAAGTTTGTCACAGGCTGTTGATTTACCGATATATAGGGTAGGTGTGATAGGGTATATATAGAGTGCCCGTCTTCAGGAACCTTCCTTATTTCTCTGGGTAGATCCAGAAACTGTGGTCATATCCCTACTTGTGACACAGAATTCCCCTGAATTCACTCAAATCCAGTGTTTGGATGCACACACGGGCTGTGAGCTGGGCTCACAGAAAAGCTGTAGCTGCATCCTGAACAGCTCACATCCCAGCATAGCCCCAAATGCGAATTCCATGGGGGACAGGGGCCCTGCTTGGTGGCTCTCCCTCAAAATGAACTCCACAGTGTTTTACAGTGGTGTTATGGGGGCAAACACCAGGAACAAAAGTCAGCTGGACTTTTCCCTCACAGCCATCTGCCAGCAGGGACTGCAGGAGTTCAGCTGCTGGGTACCCAATGTGAATTCAAGGTGTGCTCCTCTACACTGCTCACAGGCTCTCTCACAGGTGCCTGAGCTTTTTAGCATTTCTAGTGCTAGATTTCATTTCCCTCGGCTGGCAGACACCCAATTAATTCTTTGAAGCCATATTTGAGCAACAATGATTTACAGTTAAGATGTCTCAGCTAATCACAGCATAATTAATTGCCTGTAATACTTTTATGTCCTGGAGAAGGAAGCCTTTAATACCAAGGAGTTTTGGCTGCACTGCAATGATGCACTTTTTTTTGAAAGTTCTTGCCTTATTGTTTGGGAAACTGAGAATTCCAAATAGCTTGAATGTAAATTTGACATTTTGATATATTGTTCATTACTGCAGCATTTTCAGCTCTTAGGTAGGATAAATAAACACAAACCAGTTGAATTTCATTTGCTGATACATTGTGACATTTCCCACTAAGACTGCAGCAGACAATATCCAAGATCATAATTCAGAACTTTTGTATGTATACTAGAACATGGGATAAAAATAAACTTGCTGGCCTGGGAATCAAGACTTCTGTCTTTTCCTATTTGTTTAAAGAGTTGTTGATGGGATGGCCCATGGCCCCCAGTGAACAGAGGTGGTTTGGATAAAGCAAGGAAAGCTGCCTTCAGACAGTCACAAAAGCCCTATGAGAGTCAAATCTGAACTTTAGGTGGCCTTGTGAGCAGGGTGGGCTGCAGGAACTTTCCCTGGCAGAGTCCTGTGTAGGAAAACCTCTGTCAGGAGCTCATATCTGCCAGAGCACCCTTTGGTAGATCAGTCATGCCTCTGCTGAAACATTCAGAATTGTAATGTTAAAAGCAGATTATGTCTCTTTTAATCATTCATTTCATCCTGATGTCAGAGCCCCCTGTGTCCTGCAGGACCCCTCGCAGCAGCCCTGTTCTGTCCTCCAGGGTTTGGAGAGGCTCTGTTGGAAGACTCTCTGGGCTCCTGCTGGCACAGCTGATCTGATCCTGCTGAGGATGGGACAGACATGAGGACACCAGGATCAGATCCTGTGGAAATTCATCACATCCTCCATGTGGAGTGCCAAGAAGCCTGGCCAGGCTCAGGGCTGGATGTGCCAGCAGAAGACAACTCGATCCAGTGCTCTATGGCCAGGTCAGCAAAATGATTCCTGGCAGGCACTGCTTGAAAATTAAACTCTTTTCAGCAAGCTTTGATTGGAGAGGCAAGCTTAATTGTCAGGAATACCTTTTCCTGCTGTTTGATGGTCAGCCTTTGCATTAGGCAGTTCTTTCAGCCTTCTTATTGCTTCTACTAGAAAGCTGTCAGCTGAACCCCTGCTGCCTCATTAAAAAATGATAAAGTGATTAAAATTTCAATTTAATTTTTTTTTCTTGAGAGAGATGATTATGAAACGTGCAAACAGTTTTTACATTTCTGTTAAGAGAAAAAAAAACCCCCACCTGAATACTTGTTATTTTCATTTCAGATAAAGTATTCTATTCTGAGTGATTTTTTAAAAAAACACCAGCAATAAAAAAATCGAAACAGAAGAGAAATTCCCTGCTGTGTATGCAAAAACTTTTTATGTTCTCATACTAAGCCTGTGGAAGAAATTCAAACAGGTTTTCCACAAAAGGTACCTCAAAGACCCATGAAGAGCCCTGCAAACAGGTTTCACATTGAAGCAAGCAAAGTGAGTAGGCAATGCAGAGCAGTCACCTACACTTGTAATCTTCTGTCTTTGCATAAACCCCCTTCTTTCAGGTTCCACAGTGAAAAACCACTTGACACCATTTGACATACCTGGAGAGTGCCCAGTACTGCAGCATTCTGAGAAATCACTCAATATTATTCAAAAAACCATGAAGGATAAGTGAATTTCAACTCATGGGTCTCTTGGAAGCTGGATTTGCCATCTGGACTATGGATGATTTCATTAGGGAGTACACTGGCTCAGATGGGTCACACAGGGCTTTGCAAGCTCTATCTGGGACAAATTTGGCCATTACAACAGAGGAAGAGAGAGAGAGAGGGAGAGATCACATTGCCGAGTCTTTGATTCTCTCTGGCCTGATGTGGAAGGAAAAATACGGTTTGTGCTGCTCAAAGAAGTCAGAGAGAAAGGATTTACTCTCTAAGGTTTTTAAAAGGGATTTTCTTTCTATTTTCCTGGAGGTCTTATTACTGCTTGCAGAAGAAACCCCCAAACCTGAACAGCCCTGCTGTGTTGGTGACATTTCAGCTGATCTGTCTTTACTTGGCACAAGCATTGGGTAAGGACACACCCAGGAGGGGACACCCTCCATGGCAGGGGCTGTCACTTTATGTCACTACCCCTCTCAAACTGTTTCTCCTTCACTTTGCTGAACTGACCACACAGGGCCTGGGACTCTGGTCCTGAGCTCACAGCCTTGACTCAGGATTAAATGGTTTTCTGAATATTTTAGTCCATGGACAGGTGATGGAATGAGGAAGAGCTCACAGATGACAAATGTTAATCACAGCATCATCTTGTCTGCAAGTGACCTCTGAAATTCATGTGTTTTAACCCACCAAACCTATGGAACAATTAAATGCAGGTGGACCTTTGATTAAAAAGAACAGGAACATTTACAAATTCAAAGCGAATACGTTACATTTTTACAGCATTGGTGGCAGGATTACAGATTGTTTCATGAATCCACCAGGAAAAATTTAATTAAGATCAATTTAATTAATTGCTGCAGAGCCAAATTAGTATTCTGCTAGTGCCAGGACTTTTAGTTTCTACTCTCATTTTTTTTTTTCAACACTGTGGAGCTTTCCCTCAAATGCTCAATATATTCCTGGGCATTACTGTTAAATTTAAACACTAAGAAAAAATTAGTTAGGTAACAACAGCCAAGGAATATTAACCTTTTTCTTTTCTCAGTTAGTGTAGATGATTTTCACTCCCCTCCTTCATTTTGGTATTTTTGCCTTGTGCACCATTTGTCGTGGTTCTCGAGCTCCAAGCCCTGACAGCAGCAGGTGGGATACAGCCCTCTCATTTCTTTAGGGCATCAAGAGCAAGTAGGCATCAAACCCACTCTCTGAACCTGGCACTTATTTCTGCTGAGGACCATTTCCTGACAAAATATCTTATCTGCTCATCAAAAAAAAGTATCTTTTATAGCTGGAATAAAAATGATTCGTGCTGATCCTTTCCCACTTTCTGTGAAGGATCACGACCAGAGCCTGCTCACTCAGGTCACAGGGCTTGTCTCTTTAGGGCTGGAGCACAGGAGAATACCTTTAATTTTGTGGTAGGTCTCACAGTCCAACTTAAAGAAAGCAGTGGGTTTCAAAGGCTACAAAAATATCTCTTTATGTAACTAGCATTCAGCTATTAACCATACATCTATGCCATGGGTAGACATGTGTCTATCACTGCAGATCACAAAGTGATTTTGCCAGCTGTCCAAGCCAACACAGGAGAGGGCTGGGATGTTGCAAGGGATCAGGGAAATGTGTGCCATCCTCCTCATCCTATGTCATGGCAGGAGAGAGAACGATGTGTAAGCACGACAGCACCCTAAATATCCTGTGCACATCTCCTGGAAGTCAAAACACCACTTTCTCCTGATCTGAGGAAGGTCTTGGATGAATTTATGCAACTCTGGTACCACAACAGGATAGCTCTTAACAGGATAACAACAGGATAGCTGCTTAATCAACAATGATTATTCTGAAAATCCTCAGCTGAGAGGTATCTAGTTTTCATGGGTAGGTCCCTGCTCCCTACTCCTCCTCCATGTTCTAGAACTGACACACAAATCACCTTCCTTCCTCACCCAGGCAACCCTCCTCCACTTTCTGCACCCAGGAACCAGGGCTAGGAGTTGCAGCCTTTTTCCACAACACCATCATATCCCTGCCCTTTATTCACTGTCATCGTTCCAAGGCAAAGCAGGCTGTTGCACTTTTTGTGCAGCATTCATGAAGTTTGGAAAGGATGAGGCAGGACAGGTCCGGGGTCAGCATGCAGGAATTCTCTTTATTCAAATTTTCTCACTCCATTTATATACACTGTACATAAGTGGCCAAGTATTGGCCAAGAGCAGATCATCCCATCGCTCGGATTGGTGATCATTTCAATCACTCAAACGTTCTCTCATTACAAAGGAATGTAAACATTTTCTTATTTACATGAAAAGGCTTGGGAACTCAGCTCAGAATTCCAAAACATCAGAAGGCTCTAACTTTAATATCAGGATGCAAGTCTCAGACATGAAAAAGCAGAGTGACAGCAGGCAAACCAAAAGAAACTTTTGTACAAAACATAGATGTGCAAAGAGAAGATGCAGACATGATTGTTCCCCTTCCACACTCAAAGCAAAAAGTATACCTGGTCTGTGTTTGGAGGATCACATCTGGCACTTATTCATAGCAGCATCACAGAATAGAAAAAAAAGATACAGCACATCTCCAGTCATTTTAAATCACCTGTACATTTAAATGCACTAATACACATACTATATGGTATATAGTATAGACTATTTGGTGTAGAATACTTACTATATTGTATAAAGTACATAATATAAATATATTTAACTGATTCAATTGAACTGCACCTTGGAACCAGGTTTCTCAGCATTTGAACAGCTTGGACCTGGCCCAGGGCCAGGATTCCTTCACATCTGAAAATATGAGAGCTGCTTTAGTTCTTCCAAAAATGACTTTCTACCAAATGACAAACCCTCCTGACTGGGTACTACATGAAAAAGATGCAGATTACTGGAAAATGTTGCCAGAGGAGGCCCACCCACCCCCTTCACTGAATAACTAAAAGTCACTGGGATTGCAAGGGGTTTTTCCAGCAACCAGACTATGTGACTGAAATCCTTTGGGCATGTCCCCTCGTGTACCCCACTGTGTTCCCAACATCAAGAGGGAAAAGTGTTTTTCTAATCAGCATGCAAGGCAGGTGAGGTGTGGTTGAAAGATGGTTTCTTGCAGCTCCCCCACAAATCCCCAGTATCAACAGTGTTAAAATAATACAAACATCATTAGTGACAAAGACAGATTCATTGCCTCCAGCCAGACTATGCTTGTTAAAGGAGTTCTTTACTGCTCCATATCTGGATATGAATTCTAATAAAGTTTGTTTAAAAATGTGGTGGTATTCCAAAAGCAAATTTGCAAAATGTGCAATTCTGATTTTAACAAATCTACTCCTTGTAACTCCTCAGAGACCTGTGGGTTTGATGAGAAAAGCCCTTTTTTCCTCCCTTTTTTGTACACCTCTTACAAAGAACACAGAAAGTAGGATTCTTTCCTTATTCCCACTCCCAAACATTTTGGGCCCACTTAAAGGAAGCAATTATTTATTTACACGTGCCTGCACTGTGAAGTTGCCCAGATATGCAGCATGGAGAAACCTGTGCAGAAAACTTATTCACAATAATGAGGCATAACCATGCTCTAAGCCCAGAGGGGGAGGATTGCTTGATTTCCTTCACCAGAAGGTCACATTCACTCTGAGATGAGGCTGTTGGAGCTCCCATCAGTGCTGGATTTTATTGAAAAGAAATAGAGTGAATCTGAACTCACAGATATCCTGGGAACATTTCCAGGATGTACAGTACCTCTGGAAAAGTAGGGGCATTTGGTTTGTATTAGCCCTCAGATGCAGAAGGAATAAGCATAAATGGCAATTATGAAAAGAAAAATGAGGGGGAAAAAAAGACAAGGACACAACAACACCAAGCTCAAAGAATTTTCTCTGAGGACAGATGCACCATCCCTCCTATTGGAAAAGACTCTTAGTTTCTGTCCCAGCCATGGATTTTACAGGAGGATAGAAACCACCAGCTAGAGTTGAAAATAAGAGTCTCTGCGGATTTTGGTGTGGAAGTTTTCCTTAGAGGTAATAGGACAAAAGAAAAAAAAAATAAAAATTCACTTAGCAATTTAGCAATGACCAGCCAGGTGGATACTTCACCATGGCAGCTCAGGTGTTGCTTGGCAGGAGCTGCAGTTTGGAAGGATAAAGCCATGGCTGAGCACAAGCTCCCACAGCTCAGTGCCACCCACACTGCCCAAAGTGCAGGACAGTCCCACCATTCCCAGTGTGATGGTGGGGAGCACAGGATAGGAGAGGTTAGGATGGATCAACAGCTCAGCTGAGCAAACTTGGGCACTTGAGAAGCTTCTGAGGGCACGGGAGGTTAAAGTTGATCTTAAAGGATCAACTTAAAGTTGATCTGTACTCCATATGGGAGTACAGGTGCAGCCTTTGAGCTTGGAGCAAGCATAGTGAATAATATATTAAATACACGGTCACATAACTAAATAAGGAACGTAGTAAATAAACTCCTACATCTTTCTTTGTGCCGTTTTGGAGAGCGTGTCTTGAAGAGAGGAACATGCGTTGCTGCCTTTTTCGATTTTTTGTCAGGAGGGGTGTGTGCCAGACTTTAGAGATGCTACAGAAGCAATTAGAGTGGCAAATAAAACTATTATTAAAACCCTGACGTTTTTAATAGCTATTTGCGTGTAATCACTCTTAAATAAATGAAGGAAAAGTAAATGTTAGGAGAATGATTTGCTGTTAATCAAGACTAATAAAGTGAGCAGCTTCATTTCCTTTCCAGACTTCTCTGATTTTAATCTCTCTGAAGTTTGACAGGAGGGGAAAGCAAGAAAACAAAGTTATGATGTGATGGTGTGTGTGTGTGTGAGGAAAGAAAATCTGGAGTCTCACTACTGTGAGTCTTGTTCTTTTTTCTCCCTTGCCTTTTCCCAGCTCTGCTGGAGCTGATCTGTTTAGATGTACATTTTTACATGCCAGGATTGGTACTAATATAATGCTGAAGACTGTGAAATTCCAAATACTTGACTTTTTTCCTAAAAACCACAATTTCTTTCTAGAAACTGGACCCTTCTCCAAGAAAAAAATTCAGAAATATTTTGAAGGCAGATGCAAAGAGTCTCAGTGATTCTGATGTAATTCATTTCACCCCTCCCTACCTCTAACCACCTGGATTGAAGACTTTCACTTAACAGTGGGACCATGATCTATTTATAGATCTGTGGAATAGGAAAAAGGAATCAACCTCCTTTTCATAACCTAATTTTAATTGATTTTTCTAACTGAAAGAATGAGATTTTTCTCCTTAGGAGGCCATGTTGGGATCCGAGTAGAAATCCTATTCCAAGGTGATGACATCAGTGCAGTATCTGACACAAAAAGCAGAAGAGGCCACTTGGCTCAATCATATTGAGTCTCTGTAATGATATCCCTGTGTACAGCAGTGATGAAGGCACGTGGCTCTGTGTAACCACAGGCAAAACATTTATGAACAGCTGCTTATTATTCAGTTCTACACTGTGCATCTAATAATTTCTGAACGGGAAAAAAAAATTCAATTCACTCCAATCACAATACACTGTTGCTGGTAAAATTGAATATAACTTCAACAACGACAAGAGAACTGCCAGTAAATTTATACTGGATGTAAGCAAGGGTGGGAGAAGCTTCCACAAATGTTGCACAGTATTTTAAACAAGCGAATTTTGATTTTGATAATGACTCTGCTCTCAAAGCACCTCATTCTTTTAATTTATCCTGTTATTAGCCCATTCAGGAGGAATGATACTGGCAATAAAATAGAAATCATGAACATCAGATGTTCCTGAGAGCTCTACAGCAACACCTCTGAACTCCCTCCTTGCTGTTTTCCTTTACCATCCCTACACCTGTGCCTGCTCCTCCCAGCCAGGGCTGTGCTCACTGAAGGCCGTGTACGTGGGGATCTGCACTGCAGCATTTGGGACTGGTTTGGGTGAGAATCCCAAACAGCCCTGTTCAGAACAATTAATAAACATCACAACTCCAGTTCCACCTATATTGCACACCAAAGGGCAGAGACAGTAAGGTCTGGAATCCAAAACCCTTTCACCTCCATCTGCTCTTTCTGGCACTTGTTCCACACTGTCCTTATCCTCATAGGCCTGTCCATGAACCTTCCCATGGCTCTGTACTTCTCCTATTCTTCTCATCTCCTACTCTTTCACCCACCTTTTTGCTGCCTTTGGTGTCTCAGGGGCTTACAAAATACCTGTCATATATGCCAGGGCTTGTTCCAGGGCCAGATACAATAGTGCTGCTGACAGCTTAAAGAAGAGAGGAGAGGAATGTGCTGTGATATGACAGCTCTGTCCTGATTCCATCCCACAGACCAGTGCAAGCACAGTGAACAGGATGAAAGGTGAGGTGATTTTTCTCTTAGATTCCTGTATAAATCCCTCTTGTGTCACCTCTCCTTTCAGAATTTGGAATGGACAGGAAACGAAGCAGAGGATGGAAGATCAGTATGTGGGAACTCTACCTAAATCTACCTCTACCCAAATCCTAAGCACAAGGCTCTTCATCTGCTTCTCCATTTTAATTTCCAGCTTTCCAATGAATACATTCACCAAATAAATCTATGAGAGGGAAGGAATAAGTTTTAAACCCCTGTTACTGAATTCTTCCAGGGAAAGATTTCACATTCATCCTGTTCAAAGCAGACATTTGATGTGGCTCCAGTTGGAACACACACACTTGTAGCTGTTGAACAGGGGTCTGGCTTTCAATACCGTGATATTTGCAATGGTTGGCTTGGACTCCATCTGGAGGTGGTGAATTATTCATAGAAATCAAATGGGAGACACTTGTAAATACAAAAAATTACATCTCTTTCTTTGAAATAGGCAGTTTTCAAGGCAGAGAACTTAATTTTAGAGTAATAAGGAACCCAATGCTCATGCGTGGTTTAGCCCTCACCTTTCCCCAGTATCTCTCCCCAAATTATTGACACTAACCTGGGAAGAACAGCAGAAAAATTTGGAAACATACCATGTGCTGTGATAGGCTTTCTCTGCACTGTCCTTTGCTAAATCTCTGGCATACCTCAGGAGGGAATTTAATCTGTACAATAATTGAAATTGCTTCTATTCTAAGAAATACAAAATCTATTTTTTTAACTATTATTATCTCTCCTTGTTTTCTGGAATCCTATTTGGAAACTTTATTGGGAAACATTTACCTTAATTTTAAAAAACAAACACATAAACTCCAAATACTACTCTTTGGTTCAGACTGGTTTTGAGGCTACACATGTTAATTGCTTGAAGGGTTTGGTCCTTTTAAAAAATTCTTTGCCAATCTTGGATCAATTAATAGTTTCTGTTAAATCGAGATTTGAGAAAAGTAAGGAAAGCATAGAGAAGGGAAACTAGAGTGCAAAATAAATGTCTAAGTGATAAAACTGTAGTATAACTATCCAGGGTGGGTGCTAGGATTTTGCCAAAGACAGAAAATTGGGCCAGAAGCACAGAACAGTACAGCCTTACTGAAAAAGTCTCTGTGCCATTCAGATGATGCTGGCATTTAAAATCTCTACACTGGAACAGTTTTTCAGAATGTGGTTCCTCTTACATCTCAGTTTTATCTTGTTTTACCCTGTTCCTCAGATTATTGAAAGTTACTCAATTTTTTTCAGCAGCACCTTCCAAGACTGATAACTTATTAGAAATGACCACCTTTGAGAGATGCAAAAACTTCTGTACAAGCATGTACTGAGCTTCCCAGCCCAGCAGTCATTCAAGGAGGCCAGTAAAAAACAGTCAAAGCTGACAACTCTTCAACAAATTCAGCTTTCTTTCTGTTTTTTGAAGCCATAGTACCTCTTCTTCAAATCTCACCATTTTTATCAAAGTTACACTTTCAGGTGTTACTCCAGCTTTGAAGCTAAATCACATTTTTGTAACAAGCCTTTGCCAGGTGATTCAGAGATGTGTTCAGCTAAGCCCATGTATGGTACTTGGAGAAATATCATAACTAAAATGCCAAACTCCTTGCCTTTTTATGCATGTGTTATATCCTCTGTGGCCTAGATACACTGTGGACAATACACAGAACATCTAATAGCATCTCATGCCTAAACAGGTTTATCTTGTTATCTCTCCTCTTTCCTTCATCAGCAATGACAAACCCCATACAGAAATTAATATTTCTACTGAGCACGGCTTCATCTTGTGCAAGCAGGGACAGTAATATTGATATTCAAACCTGAGCCAAACCTGGGGTGAGTTTCTAAGTTTGGCACAACCATTATGACCCTCTGTAAATACATCACTTCTTATATAGGAAGAGTGCAAGAACAAGGCATGGCTCTTGACACAGGCATAAGCACCTCCAGGAAAAGGCTCTGTGGCTGTAAAGGGAGACCTGAAGTGCCTGTGAAACAAAACCAGTAGTAATTACATATTTTAAAATTGTTCTTTGACCTCTTATTTTGTTCCTGTACGTTCTTGTCTCACTGGATTCTCTGCTGGGGCTGCAAAACTGTATTAATGTACAAATAACCAGTCACTGTAGTTATTGTTTTAATTATTGCACAGGGAGAGAGCCCTTCATTTAACCCTGTTGCAAATAATGTTGGCCTTCAGATTCTCATGTCGCCTGCAAAGGGAAAGCACTTTTATCTGCTTTTTTTGGAGAAAGCAGTGGGAAATGTCCCAAGCTTTACAACAAACCTCCTGGGAGCTGTCCAAGAATTGTGGCACTTGAATCCTTGTAGCTACTCAGCCTACCTGGATTTGGATTCACAGTTTTTCTAACTGGGGCTTGTTTAACAGACATTGGGGGCAGAGGCAAGGGTGCAGCCTTGTTCTCCTTCCTTCTGAAGCTGAATCACTGTGTAGCCAAGGGTGCACAGAGTAGAAAGTCGGGAGGAATAACCTCTGGGTACTGGAGGCAGTCTGAGTTTGTGGGGTATGTTTCAGGCACTGCCAGGCTTGCAGCAGCCTGCAAAGCAAACAGCATGTTCAAGCATCAAGATTGTCGAGATACAAAGTGAATAAATATGTATTCTATCTGCTGTACATGCAGGTAGACTGCAGTGGCTCTTCAGGCACGGTGTGCTTCAGCAGTGGTACTCCTTGTCATGGAAAACTGGTTATTGAGACCAGCTTCAAAAGCAACTCTACAAGCTCTTGTGCAGAGATCCTTTGAGAGCTATGGAATAGGGAGATAATCTTTCTGGCTCAGGAAGTGCCTGCACTGTCATTACTAGAAGGTAAGACTTTCTGCCCAGCAGCATCCTGAGCTCACTGCTCTTATTCATCCCTGGCATGGGGATAGAGGGAAGGTACCAGGTTAGATGTCCCTGTTTGAAGAGTATGGTGATTCTTACATTTTCAAGTACACCAACAATAACTCAGGTGGTATCTAGGAGCACAAAATCAATCCCATAGTGAACTGGGTTACAGCAGAGGTTGGATCTACAAAAAAGCCCTTGTGACACCTCTGTTCACTCTTCCAGCCCCTCTACCAAGCCTGATACAGCACCAGTGGTTTGGAAAGGGTGTTTCTGGGTTTACCTGATGAAGCTTAGCTCCCTTTAGTTACCACAAGCTCTTGTCTTGCTTTCCAAGGATCTCCCTGCTCCTCGTTAGTTTTCCTTGGCATGGACCTTTCAGCAGGGATGAGGCAAACACCAGACATGTGGCTGCTGTGCTGGCACTGCCAAAAAACGCATCAGTGGGAGCTCCAGAGGAGCAGATGCAGCCCAGCAAGGCTGTGTGGGCTGCCTGCAGCAGGCTCTCCATGCTCAAAGCAGTGCCAGGTGCCTGAGCACTGGGTAATGGGCACCCTGCCCTCCAAACAGACGGACACAAGCGCGGACAGACCGGACACCACAGCCAGGCATTAAACAAAATCCTGTTGTGAGGCACTCATCCTGGCCAGATGAGTCAAAACAGATGGGCAGACCTGCAGATCTTTGTTTTACACATCTTAATTACACACCATGTTTACTGACCCTACTGGAATGCCTCTCTCTTTTAGGACCTTTTCTGTGTGCACAAACCGAGGTTTTAAAAGAGCTGTCAAACATGTGGCAGGGGAACAATTGCCCTGTGGAAAGGAGAAGCTAATTTCTCTGTCTTTGGTGGATTATGCTTATATTGGAGGGGACTGGACTATAATTAATCACATTAAATGCAGAACAGACACATGCCAGAGAAAAACTGAAAAGCAGTCTGAGTGAAGTGCAGGGAGGAGGAGCCAGCTCAGGCTCTGGGGGTTTCTACTGACCACAGGGTGAGTGGGAATCAGTAGCACATTGCTGGCAGAAAGGTAGACCACTTTCCAAAATCAGCTTGTGGCCACCACCAATTTGAAAGTCAGGGAAGATGGCCTCTCTGTACTTAATAACCTTTACTAGTCCCTTTTTCACCTGTTGCTGATTTTGCAAGACCTGAGATGTAATTATTTCAAAGCCCTAATGAGGCCATTTGGCAAGGTATAATTTTATACATCCTACACAAATAGATATTTAGACAAAAGGAAAGCAGTATGGGTAATAAGTGGTTGAGGAAACATAACCTAGAGAGAAAGGCAATTGAAATGAGACCTATTTACACTGAGAAAGCAAGAGAGGCTTATAATGATAGTTCTCTATGCTGTCAAATGCTCTTAATGGCACTGGCAGAGCTTAGCTGTTTTTTGAAGGTGATAGGACACGAGGTAATCAACTTAATTCGTTAGTAGGACACGACAATTTAGGATTGAAAAATGAGTAATTTTACGTGCAGGCTTGGAGAGGGGTTTTAAACCATGAAATTTAAAGTTTCGCCAGATGAAAACATGACATGATCTAAGGATGGTGATTAACAAGCACTGTCCATCTCTGATATCACCCCACAGGACACCTCAGTGCTGGGTGTGGCTGGAGGGATGGTTCTGGACACATCTGGAGGACCCTTGAAGCAGCTGAGACCCCCTTCCACCCCAGCACTGAGGTGACAGATTTTGGAGCAGATGGCACTGACTCTGCAGGTTTGCTCTGGGGAGGCAGCAGTGGGTAATGGTTGGCAATCAAGGGGACTGACCTGCTCCTGGGCAGTGCTGGCACTTCATGGAGGGGATGATGCCGTCAGGTTTCACACCCCTTCCTCTCCCTGCTGGTAAAGGAGTGCAGATGATACAGAAAGGAATGTTCCTGAGCTGCCTGGGAGCACCCTCACCTCTTCTGTCCCAGCAGGAACCTCCTTGGGCTGCTCTCCTTTATACTTCCAGGACTGGAACAATTGCTTTCAGAAATGGGTAAAGCCATTGAAAAGGAGAGAAGATGGCAGAGAGTGGGGTGTCTGTTTGTGACACAAAAGACAGATTTCTGCAGAGGGGGAGCTCCTCCAGGAAAGAGTAAAGGGGGCCTAAGTGCCCTCTAAATCTTTGGCTCATCCATGTGTAGCAAAGGAGCAGAAGTCAACTCTGCTGTCTCATCTCAAGGAGAAGAAAAAGCTTTCCCTCAACTTTCTGGAGTCCGCTTGTCCCTTTTTACTTTAATACCTCCATTTTGCCCTCCTACTGGTCATGGAAGAAACTCCTGAGAAAATCCCATCAGAGATCCCTCTTTCCCTGTCCTGCAGCATGAATTGTTAACACAAGATCCATACAGACGTGTATAAGGCTATAAGGGACTGAGAATATCCCACAGGGTGCTATCCAGACACGAGTGGCTGATCCTGAGCAAGTTATTCCAGCACAACTCGATTTTGAGACAAGCTCTCCAGGGCAGAAAACCTGTCATCAAGGAGACTTAAATTCAGATGACTGAGAACTTTTCCCCAACCATTTTCTTGATTAAACAGGCATTTCCATTTTAAATTGGATGGAAATCCAGAATATTAAGCATTTAGTTTTCTGACATAAACTCGGCATTTTTTTCCATCCAAACTGTTTTGATTTGTGCTGATTATAGATCCTTCTCTTCAGCAGAATCGGGGGATCTGTGCCCAGGGTGTGCTGCCTTCCCCTCTGTGCCAGCCTGGTCTCAGCTGGGAGGATGCACACACCCATGGCCAGTTCAGCTGACAGCAGGGCTGTGGCCAGGCTGAGAGAGAAAATGCAGACCTGTAAACGAGGAGACAGAAAGGATGTGGTTTTATCCTCTGTGCCCTAGCAGGGAGCCTTGGTTACTATTGAACTGTCTTCCTTTTGCCATGTGGCTGGGAGTAATTTATCTTAGGGCATGGTTTGACTGATGTGGCTTGTCTGTGCAGCTCAGATGAGCTGGGAGGAAGGCAGAGCAGCTACAGGACTCACAGATGCTCACAGAGCAGTGCAGTAAAAATGTCTGGGAAATCTCTGTTTAAGAAGTCTAAGATTTCTGAGGAAGAGCAAGCAAAAATAAACCTCCAAGTCTTATTTTAGGCATATGAGGAAACGTTCTACAGGCCTGCCCATGCCATTTTGGATTAGCAAGCTGTTCTCAAGCAAGGTGTAATGGAAAATGAACCTTAATGAAAGCAAACAATACCTCGTGTTTCACAGCCTGTCACTTGTTTTGTGTACAACCCCAGAGAAAGGCACTGAGAAATTTCTCACAGAAACAAATTTGGTCTCCAATGCAACCTAATGCTGACAGAAATATACCCACTACTACCACTTCTCTCCTTTACAGACATATTATCTCTGCCATTTTCCTTTCAGGATTAAGACAAAAACAAAACACCTTTTTGTTCCACACACTTTCAATCTATTTGTTGTTGCAAGTCTGCATACACAGAAGTGAACTTTAAATTAGGAGGGGAGAAAGTAACAAAGTGAGAGGTGTTTGTTTGTGATGAGCAGCAGCAGCAGAGCCAAGAGAAGACCTTTCTGAGGAGATACTCACACGAGTCAAAGGGTTTTGGACAAGCACCCATTAACTGAGCCTTGTTCCAATTTAATTGGGAGCTGCTTCACCCATGGGCAAGTGCTGGCCTTTCCCAGAGCTGCCACATGCCCAGCCATCAGCTGTCAGCACTGTCTGAGTGGGTGATAGCTCCTTTATAATTCTCTGCAGGTTCCTGCTTAAGGCACTTGTTTCGTTTGCTTGACCTCAGACCTGGCCTTAAATTTACTGACAAGTTTGTAGAGACTGGACCTGTCAAAGCTCTGAATCTCAGAGTAACTCAATGATTATCATTAAACTTCACCTCCAGGAGTCATGTGATTTATATCTGATTCCCTGTTTTACAGAGCATAGAATTAATGATTACCATGCTTTTGGAAAAAAGCTGAAAAAAAAAAAAAAAGTCATTGTATCTTACAGAAAACCAGAAGACCCAAGAAACACATCATAATTAATTTGAAATAAAGAAATTATATATATTAAAAAAAAAAAAACCAAAAAAACCAAACCAAAAAAACCCAGAACACCTAAAGGTTGTGGAGCACCTGGCTTGCAGGAGCTGAAGTCTTTATACTATATTTATAAAATGGGTGCTTTGTACCCACAGAAAGACAGTCCCTCAGAGAGACAGGCTGAGCTGCTTTCCCAGAGCTGTGTGCTCAGCAGAGGCCCCAGCAGCATTTGAGCAATTTAGCACTTTCCAGGAAAGCAGACAAACTAACAGAGCCTGTTTATTTCCTCTTTCTTTCAGTACTCCCACGCTGGTGCCTCTGTAAAGGAAAATATTGATGGATCTGAGGTATGTACCACACAGGCTCAGAGTCCATGGCAGTCACCCCCTAGCAAGCTGTTTCTGAGGGTGTTTCCTTGGGTGAGGCCATGAATTATTTTGTCTTACTCCTTTTATTTTTCTTTTTTTTATGTGTGTATCTGAATATGCCCTCTGTTAACGTGCCAAATCACTGCAACCATCTTTGCCATGGAGGAAGAAATAGGAGAGTTCACTCTGTAGTGAGATGTTTGCAGAAGATTTCAAGGGTCAATAAGGAAACCACTGCCCTACTTAAAAACAACAGCAAAAACCACAACCCCCACACACAAAACCCCTCCCAAAAATTAAAATATGGCTAGCCTACCAAATTCTCGAAATTTCACTGAAATTTCTGATGATCCATTTAACTTTTAGAGGGTCTGAGCCTGAATTTCAAAGAAACCCCTTCTGTCAGATGACTAATCCCAACAGCAGAGTTAAAAACTCACCAGGGAGAGTTTACAGTGAGAAAAACAAAGAGCCAGAAACTGCTCATGGAGCCCAAAGTGAGTTTATCTTATCCAACCCTTCTGTGCCAATGTTTTCTGGTAACAAACTGAGAATATTCCCTTTGGAGGACTTGCCTGGCACTGGGCATCATCCAGAAGAGGCCACAGCACAATCATGCTGTGACTTCCCAGCAGGAAAATGGATTGTGGCAACTCTAATAGTGCAAGATTCAATAAAATAATGAAACCTGGTTTTTTTTCAACATATGCAGAGATGATTTATGTTAGTTATGACTGGAGGGAGGCAAGTGTTGAAATTTCTCAGTGTTAACCTGCATCCTCTGCTGAGCCTTCATTTGGTCAAGAAGAAAGAACACAGTAATGTATATATTTTATATAGACAGCAATCTTTTCTTTTCCTTTCAAAAATTAACCCCTTTTCACTTTCATGCAAAATTTACAGCAACCAAAACCATTCCAGAAACAGCCTATTCCTGTAATCTCCTTTCCTTTCAGAGAGTACCTTCCTTTGTAAAAATATCTGGTAAAAATAATGGCTTCACCTTCAAGGTGTGTTAAATCACAGCTGGAAGCTAAAGATCAGACACATCCACCTGAAACAACCCTTTGAAACACAAGCAGAGATACTTTAACATCCAGAAGGGACAGGGATTCATGTGGCTGCATTTTCTTTTCCTATTGTGTCCCCATGTATTCACCTGTTAGGCTTCCCTGTTCCAGCTCAGCTCCAAGACCCAAATTAATCAAGACCCTGAATTTACTTCTTGGCAAACCTCCCAAGGCAGGGGGTCCTGGGGCTCTGCAAGACCCACATGATTGCTTTAATTAGCAACATTTTCTGTGTTATCAGCAGCAAATTCATCCATTTATACCCAGAGACCAATGAATTTCTACAAATGAAGGCAAGTCTAGCAAAAAATTTGATCAGGGGTTTTGTTTATACCTATTTTGATAAAGCAATGTGCAGAATAATCCTCCCCCCCAAAGCCCACAAAAACCTCCCTACACAGTAGCACAGGGGTTTGTCTGTGACTTTGCCCTGCCCTGTTCCACAGTTCAGTTCCTGTTGTCCTGTTCCTCCTGTCCTGTTCCAGGCAGGATGATTTTCACAAACCCTCCTTCTGTGTTTGAATCACCCCTCAAGAGGACAAACCTCACCTTGTTGTGGGGAACACAGAGTCTGACAGGCCATGCTGGGAACAGACTGAATGAGCACAAGGAAGGGAATGATGGATAAAAGTTTATATGAGTGCAGAATTAGGAAGGGGAGGGGAGAGGCAGCAGAGGATCAGAAAGTGTTCAAACGTCAGACGTGGGAAAAGGGCATTAACAAAACTTCAGGATGATTGCAGGGGTGATATATTTGAGGTAGGAATAAAGAGCTATGAAGGAAAACCTTGTCTTCTAATCCTGTCCTTTACCTTCCTGCTGCAAGAAATAAAACTGAGGTGAAGGAATGTCAGCTTTTGGCTTCTCCTGCCCTGTCCCCTAAGGCTACACAACCACCTAAAGGGTCTCCAGCTATTCATTTAATTTTCAGTCCAAAGTTTACTCTCCTAAGACAGATCAATCTCATGAAGGGCTTTTGGCAGGCATCTGAGAAGAGATATTGTGTGCAAAAATTTGAATTACCACCTCTGAGTGATAGGACTGATGGTAGAGAACAGAAAACCCACTCCCTTCACCTCTCTGTCCTGTCCTCTGGAGACTCAGCAATGAGGAGCTGCTGCTCTGCTCTACAGGAGGAGCATAAATATCTCCAGAAGGGAAAGGAAAAACCTGCAGACAAATACAATCCTTGTTACTCTGAGGATATATATAAGCAAATGAAAGGGAAAACAGGAACATTGCAAGAATATTGCACTCAGCAGGACATGCCACCACAAGGGGGGTAAGAATGAAATTGCCTTGAGAAGAAACTTAAAAAAAAAAAAGGCAAAAAAAAAAAAAAATCTGAAACTATAAGAAAGTTGGGTTATGCACAACTCTAGCCCATATCTCAGCAGTATATTATATTCCACTGTCTTGTTTTCCCTTTGGGTGTTTATTTGCATTTAAACCAGCCCAACATCTGGTGGAGGGCAGAAACATTGCATGTTTCAATTCCTCCACTTGGATAGCATCACTTTAGAATAAATGAGTGCCTGAATGCACTGCACTGGGAGCTCAGTGATTTGTGTAGTTGGGTTTTGCACATTCATTTGGAGAGACAAGTGGGATTTGAAGCAGGTGATGTGGGTAGAACCACATGTGTGGCTAACTCAACCTGTACTACATATTCTGAAGAATGAAAAACATGGTGTGTTGCAGGCTAGATAAGAAAACTTTTAAAAATCATGTCTCTGTGATAAAAGAATAGCTTTGAGGAGCACTGCTGGTAAATCACAAGGAACCACACAAACAAGGAAAAAAATGGGAAATGTTTCTTAATACCATGGCAATTCTCTGAACACAGAATTTTGTTTGTTACAACACAATTTCTAGCTCTATTTTCTATAAATGTAAACAATTCATTCAGCTTCTTTGCCTGTCTCTTGTGTTGGATTTCCAACAAAATGCCCTTAGTCCTGGCAAGCCAAGCAAGATGCAAGGTGACATGCCAACTTCCCTGCAGCATCTTAGGGACCACCAATTGCACATCTATTCACCTGCACATAATCCACTTAGGGGTGACTGCTGCAGACCACAGCATTCTGTAACCCCTCACGTGTGTTCTGCACAGAACTAAAGTGTGTCCCATCTTCCCTCATGATTTTGAGTTAATTGGGAGGCTTAGACAACATAAAAGGTTTTATCTTAAGTAGAAACAACCTGGAAGATAATTAAAAAGGAATCAGCTCTCTTAAATGGACAGACAGAGTTATAAAGATATGGGGTTCAAGTGCATAGCCTGGAGAATTCTAGACAGAATAGCCTACACAAGGAGCAATGCATTGCAGTCCCTGAAGAGAGGACAGCTAAAAATCACAGAGTCAAGAATTTAGGTCACCAATTGAATACAATTAAAAAAAAACCCAAACCATCCAAAGGTTTCAATTTTTCTTGCAAACGTACTTACATGTTAAATTGGAACATTTGCTTTCCTCAAACCTCAGGAAAAGAGCCCGTTCTTCCATTATAAGCAATGTAATCCTTATTAAAAATTAATATATATCCTTTAATAGACTTCTGCACAGATGTTTATGTGTGTTTGCTTTTTTTGAACCAGCCTCTGGAACATCCCGTGTCCTCCTTGTGATCTGTATAGCCCAGGACTTTTTAAAGGAAATGCAAAAAAGAGGAGACAGCAACAGGCAGATGTTCAGAGCTATCTAAGCTCATTCTGGGCCTGAACCACATCTAGTTCAACTTCAGTGATATATTGAATGTATGGCCAAACAACGGTCACCTCCTTCTCTCAGGAAAACAGGAGGGACAAAATGGGAGAGGAGACTTGGTAGAGTGTTCTGGTTCAGGAATCTAACATCTGGCCAGGTAGGAGTTCCATCAATAAGAGCAGGGGAAAACAGGAAGCTATGTAAACCATCTGAGAGTTCTGTAACTCTCCCTTTCCCTAAAAAAGGCTTGAAGTTTCTTGAATACTGACAAGATTCCATCAAAACACAGGAAATATATCGTAAGGATAAAATATAAACAGGAACATGGTGGATAAGATCACTGAGATACTGAATCCCAGCAACCAGAAAAAGAAACAATAGGTTGTTTCCATTTCCTTGTCTTCTCCCTGCACAGACATCAAATCATCACTTCCTCTGTGTCTTGAACACCTACAGGAATTAAGGTTCTCTAGGACTTTTGGTTCACTTCTAAATTCCAATCCCAGGAAGCATAATTTTGTTTATCACCTCCATGAAACAAGCTGGGCTACAATATAGTCAAGACTTTCCAGTTCTAAGTATTTAATTGGTGTTTTCAGACAGTTTACAGACTCTAACATGGGGTTAGAGAGAAGCTCAACACCTGCATTTACATAATTACTTTTTAATTATGCTAGACTTTTTCAGGAAGAATATTCCAAATATATGTATGCCTTTAAATAGTTTTAAAATAACCCCAGCTAAATGAGCTCTCAGGGATATACAGAGAAATTTAAAAAATAATAACTTATTCAATGGGGTTTTGTATAGTTTGCTTTAATTTTAAAGCTTCAGGGAGTGCTGTGGGTAGGGGTGTTAGTAAAGGAAACAAATCTGTGGCCACAAAGTACTTGTGCACCAGAATAACGAAAGGCATAAATTTGAGTGGACTAACATCCACAACATTTACATGACTTGAATAGTAGATAGATAAGGACTATAAAATCAGAATACTTCCTTAAGCAACTGCATTATATGGAAACATTCCTACTGAGGTATAAATTGGCACTGTAAAAAGAGCAGCAGGTGCTAAAGCAGATCCCACACTCATTTATTCAAGATGAAATCTTGCCAAACCACATACATGTCAAATTTGCTGCTCCCAGTAATAGTGGGAACTGTTCTATTAAGGGCTGACTTCCACAGGCAGAGAAACCTGGAGGAACCCTGTGTTGTTTTCCTACAGCCAGGCACAGCCAATTGGACCTGCAGGAAAATGGGAACCGTCCAAGCGTGCAGAGCACTGACTGTTTGCTCAGCCCCAGGTAGTACCAGGCACTCCTCCAGAACCAGGGAGGATGGTAAAGTGATTATGGGATTCTGTGACTGATGGCTCCATCACATGCCTGAGATCCAGGGCTCATACAGCCAGCTTCAGTGATGGGTGCTGGTGTGTCTGCAGAAAATGCAGAGGAATTTGCATTCTAATGTGGCTCAACCAACAGAAGAAAAGGGTTAAGGCCAGTTGTCTTAATTTGCGGTGTGCAAAACAAGTGCCTAAAGACAATAGCCACAGCTTGATGTTATGTGTGCTGATTTAATATGGCATCTGAGCCTCTGCTGTGGAAAAATCCTCAGTGGTCTGGTTAAACCACATACCCTCAGGCTGCCTGACTTTTAGGTATCTGTTCACACTGAGTCTCAGCTTTCTGCTGTTCCCTTTCACTGTTTCTTCTGTTGCCTTTGGCTATCAGCTTGGTGTGTGCTTTAAAAAGGCAGCCTTGCCTCTAAGGATATTGCAGGCTTTTCTTCTCTGCAAGATTAGACACCCTCCACTCTGTTCCTTAACTAGAGGAAAAAGGCTACCCTTTTAGCCTTTCTATCCTTTCAAGAACTAGTATCCCCTTATTTCTCCATTTCTTTTCTCTTGTTTACCATGGCCATCAGTGTAATACTTTAAGTGTTCTCTTTTCAGAATACAAAAGGCTTTAAGACCACTCATCTAGAGTCTAAAATAGGGTTTCGCCCTGCTGCCTTATGTGAAAGAACTTGGAGTTTAGTGGCTAGCTTCTCCCCCTTGCCAAAATCCTCCTACAGCTTTCCTGAGGAAATGGTTCCTCTTCCAGAATTCTTGTTCATTGGGTTCTGCAGCTTCTTTTCAGACCAATGTAATCAGCTGTGCTTTCAGCCCTGCACTCCAGGTAGCCATGAAAGAGGCACCAGAGGCTCTTGGGGTGAAGCATTTTGTCATAAGCAAGTCACGGTTATGGAAGCCGTATTTCTAATTTCCCTACACAAGTAATAAATCATGAGAGTACATCTGTCTTCCACATGAGTCATAACATCTAAAGTTATATATATTATGGACACTGAGAATGGGCCATGGGCAACTTCAGGGACATCCTTAGAGAGGGGATTGTATCTACCGTTTTTTCAGAGGGTAGGTTCTAACACGTAACAATATTTCTCTGACTCGTTCAGTCTTAGTAAAAAAACCAAACCCAAAACAAAACTGGAGAAGAGGAACTGGTTATCAGCTCACAATCAAAAATGTGTAATGTCCAGTGTCCTTTTCTCCCTCCACATCCTGGAATCAACAAAACTTGGTTGGAAAATGCTATTAGCAGAGACAAGCACTGACAACGAGAGAAGCCAGAGGAAACATTCCAACACCATTCCCCTTCCAGTGTTCAGATGACTAAGAAAAAGATTCTTTAAAGCAAAACGTTTTTCCCTTTAGGCTAATTTACATGAGCAAAAATCCCAGACCTTTGAAACCACTCAGAAGAGCATTAAAGCAAATGAGTTGTTGTGAGAGCAGAGAAAGGAAGCCTGGTTCCTGCTGCTGCAAGTGGGAGAACCCTGGAAACTGTCTCATTATGTTATCAATATTGATCCTGGAACCAGTTAGGATTCTCCCTTTGCTAGTTCTTCTGAGAGGCTTTTCCAGAGCTCTTTTCTGCTGGTTTGCAGGGGTTTTTTTTCCCATTTATGAGCCTAAATTATTGTATTTATTTTGCCATTGCTTTGTTCCTGCCCGTTTTACTTCTCTGTTTCGCAGCTTCTTCCAAATAAAACCACCATCCTGGATCTTTGTCAACTGGCAATTTGAGACAGATTTCATTTCAGGCCTGGTCTAGGGCCTATTTAAGTCAACAGGAGCCTCTGCTGAGTTCAGTATTCTTTCCAAGTGGGCCTTTATAGGCCATCCCTGAAGGCAGCTGGATATTAGAGTGCTATGTTGATAAACCACTGTGCCTGACAAAATTATACTGCAACTTCCAGACTGCAGAATCCTTAATTTAACAGCTTTTGTTGGCCAGTTGAGGAAGGAAAGATAGGGAGGCAGAATATCCAGTATTTCCATAAGAAGTGGGATCTCACAGACAAAAAGAAAAGGCAGAAAGTGCAGAGGAACAGTTCCTTATGAAGGCATTATGGTGACATTACCTCTGGAATTATTTGACTGCCATTTGTCCTCATTTCACTCCCCTGGTCACTTGGGCACTGCATAAAACCAACATTCCTGGGAAGAAAAACACACAGATGCTCTTTTCATGGTCTTTTCATACACACACTTTTTAAAATCACTTATAAGAGGGAAACTCTAATTCTCCCAAGGTGACATTACCATCAATTATATTTGACTATTTCAAAAATGCAGAGCTATTTAGTTGCTATCAAATACATAAGGGGTTCCTCATTGTAGCTTTTTATAGTTTTTCTCAAATGTCACCGAACAAAAGTCTATTTTACAGTTATAAAGCAATCATTTGACTTGTAATCATAAAACCACTTCACCTTAGGAGGTCAAAATAGCACACTTTTAGGAGTAACAAAGCTGTTGTCAATGGATTGTTTGACCAACATCACAGACTGTAGAAACTTAAGAGATGATTCATGGAGATAAAGCAGACACATAATATGAAGTAGCAGATGTTAACTGCAAAACTAACTTGAGACAAAAGTAGCTTGACACCCAAACAAGCTGCAGGGAAAAGATTGGCTCAGTTCAGGATTTAATGTGACCTAAACCCAGCACAAGAGAAGGGGAAGTAGAAATTGTGAGAGATGGAGCATCACAGTGCTAAGGTGAGCCCCAGCAACTTCAAGCATACAAAATCCACACTAACTCAAAAATTCCTCAGCAGTCTTCCCAGAAGAGTTAGACCTGTTTATTCCTTTTCTCTCTAACTCCACGTGAAGCTAAGGAGTTGGTTTAACTATTTAAATGTTTGCAATCATTAACCTTTCAATAAAAACACAGCTTCAGCTTATTAAGCTCATTAGCCTGTAACAAATGAAGCTTTTGAACATGCCAAGGAGGAAAATATAACTGGATTCAGAAAGCAATTAGAAGCATTTGAAGAGGATGATAGGTCTCTTGAGGACTGTTCAGCACAGAGATGTAGATACAGTCTGTGATTCAGGAGGTGCCCAGGCTGCAGGGTGGTTGGTTATATCAGGGGAACACCACACTTGTTTTTTCTGCTCTTACTCTCTCTGTTGCTCTGTGGCCTCTGGGTCAGGCAGTTCTTTGATCTGCAGCTTTCTTGTGCACTATTAATGCATGGCCAACAGCAACACACAGGGCCAGACTGGCCAAGAGAAAGTAGGAGAAAGCTTTGGTTTTCACCTTACAAACTCAGCAGTGCAGTGATACAAACACTGGAGCTGAGGCTGTCCACAAGCCTTGCTGCTGACCAAAGAATGAATATTACTCAGCATGGAACATAAAAGCTTACTCAGCAGCAGCTGATTCCACAGTAATTAACACACACAACTGTCACAAAGCATCTCAAACCTTTGATTTTTTCCTTGTCATTTTTCTTTTTTTTTTTTTTTTTTTCTCGTGGAGGCAGGAACACCCTTGAAACAGATTGATTTGCACGACTACAATCATAGAGGAGCAGTTCTCAGTGCCTTGCAAACCCAGGCTCTGTCAGAAAGGAATATGTGGCTGTATCACCCTGCATTTTACAATTTCAGACCGTGTGTTTTCTCGGAGGATCGCTTTTCTTATTAAAGCTCTTTTTGACATTTTCAGGAAATCCCTTCTCTCTTCCTCTCAGGGATCTCTCTCAGGACCAAAGCTTCACATGCACAGGTTTCAGCTCTGCCACGTGTTTTTCAGGAGCCTGCTTCAAATATCCGCAGTATAGTTACAGGTGAAGTTTTCAGCTGTCAGATGGCACAGTCGCCTGAGAGACTAAAAGCAGCACCAGAAGAATAGGGAGCTATTCAAGCTACTTCTATGATTAGTGAGAGGTAAACAGTATAAATCCACTTCCAGCATAGTTTTTATTCCAGTTTTCATGCTTGCCATGTGCTCTACAAATTTCATATCTTCAGTCTTGTGTGCTCTTAATGCCCCAGAGTAACGTTATTGCTCAAGTAAACACTAAATCTCAAGGAACCACTCAAGATCACCGAGCTGACTGAGCATCTGTTTTATCCCAAAGAAAGTTAAGGAAGAGGGAAAAAAAGAAATGAAACATTTTGTTCTGGATCATTCAACCTGAGCTCTGTTTACTGAGCTGCAGCCATGTGCCTGAGAGAAATGTTAGTGGCAGGGATTATCTGTGCTGTCCATGATGCCACGTGGATTTAAGACTCAGAAGAAGCATTAGGGTAAGAGACCTCTCTGCTATCAGGGCAAGCATGGTTGGGAGCATGTCCATTCTGACAGGTTTTTATTGCCATGCCCAAGCCACTTGCATGGAGGAAAAAGCTGTGTCCTTCAATCTCCTCTGTGTGGCAGGGATCAATGCTACATGTGCCAGCTGTGGCCAGAACAAAAAGTAGGCACAGGTTTGTATTCTGTTTTGAGATCATCATCTTGCGGAAAGTTGTCTGGAAAGCTTGATTTAACTTTCTGAGGTTTCAGATTTTTTGTTCCACTGCATGAATTTCTGACTGTCCCCACCCAACTCCTATCACAAAAATGGTCTCAAACATAGGATGGTTGCTTTTACAAAAGAATACCCACAGCTGGACTGTGACAAACTGCTGCACAAGAAAGGCTTAAGAATGGGACTAGAGGCCTTAAAGTTCGGGTGTTTTGGAGGGTTTTCCTCCTAATTTCCTCATATTTCATCTGAGGAGACAACGGTATTGTTGATTTTAAAGGGGCAGATTTCGCAAGCAGATTAACATGCTCCATATGCCTGGTCAGTTTGTTGAAGAGCCCAAAACGTGCATCTGTTGGATATAATGAACAAGGAATGATAGATGATGCCTCACATTCCCCAGGCTGTAATTAACAGGAGGGAGAGGTGGTGAGGTAGAGACTGGGGAGAGCATCCTTCAGTCACAAATCCTTGACGAGGAGATATCAGTCGCTCAAAAGGGGTTTTAACATCTCTGAGAAGAGGACAGCAAGGGAATGGAGAAGTAAGCAAAACAAAGCACTGGAAGGGCATTTTAACATTGTGTTAGTCAAATGAGTGGATAAATGATGACTGTATATTGGATGGCAGTGGGAGGGTTATAAACATTACAGAGACAATTGCTGCTAAATGAGGTGTATCCCAGGCAGCTGTCCTGATGCATTAGGAGGCTGTTTTCAAAAGAGAAGATTATCCCATCAGCATTAAAACAAAACAAAACAAACCAAAAGGATCTCTTCCACACAGCTCGAATGCCATGAATAACTCAGCAGCATGTGAGTCAAAGCCTTCCAGAGGCAGGCTGCATTCTGTCTGCCTCCTTTTGGACATTATTTTAGCATGGATGTGCTCTCTCTGTAAACCTTAATTATCAAAGCAGCCATATAAGCAAGCTAGCCTGCCTTGTTTATTGGGACTTTGGACTTTTATACCTCTGTGATCTTCTATATGTGACAAATCTGAGAGCCTTCATGCTGGCCCAACCACTTCGTTGATGATTCTCTAATTGTATTGCTCTGATCCCCAACATTATTGGTTTCTTTCAAGGTCCCTGTTCTTTTTTCTTTTTTCTTTTTTCTTTTTTTTTTTTCTCTTTTTTTTTTCTCTTTTTTTTTTTTTTTTCCCTGCCATATAGATATCTGAGCTTTCTGTATTTCTTTGGCAGAAATTTCCAGCGTGCTGATGCAAATGCAGTGCTGTCTGAGGAAGAAACACTCACATTAAAACTAGCAGTGCTTGTTTGGTTACTATCAACAATATATTCAGTTATTTCAGAGCACTTTTCTCCAATATGCTTCAGGTTCCATTATTTCACAGGCAAGAAAACTGAGGCAGAGATAAACACAACATCTTGTCCTGGGAAACAGTGCCACAGACAAAATACTATTGAAGATTTCTTAATTGTAGTGCAGCAACCTGTCCAGAAACTCTGCTTCTCTTTGGCATGTGAGGAAATTATGGCCTAAAACCACTGTGGTTGCTGAAATATTCTTACTCCTGAAACCAAGCTCATAACCAATACTCCTTCATGTCCTTATTATGCTAGAAGCCTCAATAATGCTGACTTCGTGGAACTGAAAGACTGGATCTTCCCCACTGCATTAACTGATGGATGCTGGCAGAAGGTTTTCAAGCCACATTTCTTTTCCAGTAGTCAGTAGATCAATAGTGATCCATGGTTCTCCCGTGGGTGTTCCACAGAATGATTGCAAATCCCTTTTAACCACCAAAAAACATGTCCAGGCGTAGCAACACCAAATCAAAATAAAAGAAGAGGCAAAGTCTACAACTAAGTTTTACTTGACTGAAAGTGAAATCTACTCTGGCACAAGATGGTACATGATGTTTTATCTAAAACCCTTGCTACAGAGTGAGTTGTCTCAGAGATTTGTAAACTGGCTGTTCTCCTAGGAGTGCTGAGAGGTAGGATGCAGAGATTCTGCCACTGTACAGCCCATCACCTTGGAAAGGAATGAGAACTACCTGCTGTTTACTGCTCTGACAAGAGAGAGCCGTGTCAGAGGGAATGTTGATATATCCCTCCGAAATGCCAAAATTGTCTGGAGCAAAAGAGCATCTCAGTAGGATGGACTGCATAAACACAAACAGTTTGCATAAACACAGCACTGCTTTCTATGAGCATTATTGCTGCTGTTTGTGCTACAATAGCATCCAGATGTGCTCCAGGGCATGCTGCCCTGCTGTGCACACTGCAGCCATCTCATGGAGTAAGAAACAGCTCTGTCCCCAGGGCACTGGAGCCAGGTGGGCAAAGGGAAATAACAGCTGAAGCACAAAGAGAAGCTGGCTATGTTTTAGGGAGACATTGACCATTTAGGATAAAGCTCAATTCAGAATAAAATTCTTGTAAACCAACTTGTAAAATGTTGCATTTTCTGCCAAAATAGGTGCAGGACTATAGAAAGAGCTGCCCAGCTGCATCTGCACTTCAACGTTGAAACAAAACAGATTTTTAAATTTTATTTTGAGAAATAAAATCTTATAATTAATTTGATGAAAGCTTCTGTTTTACAGGGAAATTAATTCCTCCTTCAACATCACTTCACTTAGTAGCAGACACTAGAAAAATACTTGTTCCCTCCAAACCTGGCAGGTGCCACCAGAACGTGAGAAGGAATCACTATTTCTTTCAATAGTCTTTTTTTAAAACATGCTATGTACATGGAAACACTTATTCCTCCATCAATTGAAAAGTTCATTTCTTCCTGCTGCCCTTCACCCCACTGTCAGGCCTCCCAAGCCAACTATGGCTGTGTAACATAACTGACTTTGCTATAAATAAGAGCTGAGGAAATGGAAGAAATTAAGAACTCCTCCAGCCCTAAGGCTAAGTATCACTCTCCTATTTGTTTTCTTTGTATACTAGGCTTAATACTTTTTCTCAGCTGGGTACAGAAGCTAATATAGTACATAATCAGAGGGAAAGTATTGCCTTACAGAAATCTCATTTCTTATCATGCTTGAAGTTTCAGTGGATACTGGAAATACTTCACTTTTTTCATAGTATGTGGGCAGAATAGGGAAGAAACAACACAAGGGAATAAATATTTCCAGGAGTAGAGTCTCGTTTGTATTAAGGAGTTTAAGCACTGGAAGTGAAAGGAGACTCAGTCTTCCTCCCCCCACTCCCATGCTACCACATGGCTGAAATCTAAGTAATTTCCATGGAAGAGCTCAGTTCATGCACAAAACCCTAAATGCACCCTGTCTCTGGTGTGCATTTACTGTTGGACACTCACAGCCCACCCACCGCACACATTTGCCAATCACAGTAATGATGTGAAGTTGTCTCCTTCTATACAAGATGTGTCTAAGCTCTCTCCACAGGGTCCATCCTTTCTGTGTGCCTGATGGATCTGCAGGACACATCTGTCTGCATGGCCTGGTCTGCAAGAATTCATCCTCTAGTAACAGCCTACTCACAGAGCCTATCTCTCCAAAATGGGTCAGGAGTCCAACAGAGAGCAAGACAAGAGCACTCCCCTTTAACCTGATGATTTTCACGATTCATCCACTCGTAATTGGTCTGTGGTTTAAAAAAAAAAAAAAAAAAAGAGAAAAATATTCAGATAAAGACACTCACATTAGGAGAGAAGCTAGTTAATCAATATAGCTCCTATGCTTTCAGGAGTCTTTTAAAAAGGTGTAAATATCATAACAGGACAAGGCAATTTGCAAAAGAAGAACTGAACATGAATCAAATATTCATCAGTTTGAGTAGAAATTGATAAAAAACATATATAAACCACACAATCTCTGTCCTTCAAGCCAAGCCTCAAGACCCCCCTTCAGTCTCAGCTGTATTGGAGGGCAGACAGAGCTCAGCCAGCCACATCATCCGGCTTGTGAACAAATTTGTGCACTGATTATCTAGTTATCTAAATTAAATGAAAGCCAGAGGTGGAAAATGTGGTGTAAGGGAAAGAACAAAAGCAAAGATGAGAAGTCCTTTCACTTCTTCAGTCAAAACCCTCCCCAGTACTTTTTTGGCCTTTGGCACTTTCCATGCTAGACAGTAAAGCTCTACAGTGAACAGCCTCCATGGGGGCAGCTTTTGCCTCAGGACTATGCTCAGAGTCAGGAGTGTCCTGCTTTCTCCTGGGGGGTTGTAGAGGGCTCTGGGTGACACCAGGGAGTTGAGCATGGTGGTGCCAGCCACAGGAGCAGCCCTCTCCCTGAGGAGACAGGCACAGACCATTCTGCTATACCACAGCAAACCATGCCAGGCACGCATCTTGCTCTGAAGGGAGTTAAAGCAGATGAAAATATCTGCAGAGACTGTCCACAACTCTCACACTAGCTATTATTTCAGTTGCCAAAAAACTCTGAGCATTGCTGCAAGGATAAAGGACAGATGCCATGGGAGAGGCCAAGGGTCATACTCAGACAACTAGTGCAAAGCTGGAAATGAGTCTAGAGTAGGGAAATTCATGGGGATGAACTCATATAATTCTGTGATAATTCATATTCCCCTTATTCAAAATCCTATCATAACACTGAATGTGGTTCCCTGTACATTCTGCTGATGAGGAATAGCAGGATTACAAGCTTACATACCCCTACTAGATCCATTGGACTGCAACTTCTTTTTTCCTCTACAGTGTGTGGAGTTAAAATAAAATGGAGTTTAGTTTAGTGTTTAAAGTGCCACCATACAGCCCAGAATATGTCTGATTATTTATCTGAGACAACACAGGAGACAAGTAAAACACAGACTTGTACTGACCCCCTTTAAGTAACCAACAACATCTAAATATCTTCCAAACAAGATTCGAAGGACAAGAATTTTTTTTTGTCTGTTAAATATCTTTGATCTTTTCTTAAAGATGTAAAGATAGTTCTTGTTGCTTTCAATGTATATTTTAGCTCTATCCTCTGTATAGATGAGGGAATACTGAATAGTGCTGCCACATTTGCAATGTAAGATGTTATTTGCAAGCCTTTATTTTCCCCTGAAATCTCAGGAGCCTGAAGATATCTGATTTTGCCATATTCTTAGATATTCATTCACATACTCTATCTCTAGTTTCCAACATTTCAGGAGCAACCGGAAAATTCTAACCTTCCTTTCCACTCCTTTTTCTTCTCATGAACAGCCACAGAAAACAAGTCAAAAGATCACAGTGTGACTTTTTAAAACCTTCTGACTACTGAACTAACATCACGAACTGTCTGGTGAGGGTTTGACTGGGGATTTACCCTTGTCTCAGCTTGGCAGTCTACGTGCTGGCCCACTTGTTAGAGCAGGCAGATGCTTGATCCTCAGAGCACTTCCCTGTACTTCTCCCTGAACTGGTCAATGCTTCACAGAAGTTGGGAGGGAGAAGTCCCTAAGTCTGTGTCTCGTGGATGCTTCTAGCAGTGCACTGCTCAAGGAGGGATGGGAAAAGATGGATTTCATCAGGTTTCAGTGCAATCAGGACCACATGGGAGTAACTGCACTGTCTTAAAGGAGATCTTTATAGGTAGTAATAAGAAAACCAAAAAGCCCTGCAGAGTGGCTTACTCTGGAGGTTATGCCATGAGGAGCCATGGGCTACAGTCTGATTAACAATAATGACTCAGAGCCAGGATCTTTCCTTTGCACTGAAGTCCCATTTTTCCCCAGCATAAGTGACAGATGTTGAACAGCCCCCACTGGATTCACTGGGAAAAGTGCATTGCCTGCAGGTGGGGTTAAATTGATGATGAACACTACATATCCTTGGGAAAGGAGGGAGGGAGGGAGGGAGGGAAGGAAGGAAGGAAGGAAGAAAGGAAGGAAGGAAGGGGAATCTCACACTCAGGTATGGCCAAAATGGAAAATTATGAAGTGGGGATCATGAAGGGGTAAACAGTGAATTTGAGGATCAAATAATGCATAGTATTAACCACAGAAACAATTTGTTTTTGTCTCAGAATTTCCCTCTTCAGATTTTTTTTGTTTTCTTTAGTCACTTTCTAATCTCTAATTCAGGAGACCCTATCAAAAGCAGTTCTGTCCATATCTAACTGCCTGGCAGTCACCTTTTCCCCTTTGAGTTGGGCTTTTGTGAAAGGCTGGCTCCTAGATCAGTTGCAAAACAAGCACAGCTCGGTTTTTGGAAGTGACTTTTTTACCCCATCACAAGTAATTTACCTTTCCAGCTGTGTGGGAGCTCGATGTAATCTTGAAGAACGAAGGAAAGCCAGCTTGTGAGCTCTCCTGGGAAAATGTGCCCTTGCTTCCTGCCCACAGCCCCACACATTAGATGATTACATTATGGATGTAATCAATATATCTGCACTAGTCATCTTAAAAAAATTGAAATAACATCTTCTTAAGCTATTATGCACTTACAACCTTAAGATAAAACACAAAAAACTCACTTAAAACAGGTTGCAACCAGTAACAACCACAATGTGGAATCATTGCTGATTTTTTTGTGTTATCTATGGAAGATAAAACAGCAGAGGTTGTAACAAACAATAAAACCCTTCAGGAAACCAAGGGTCCAACAAACTGCACTCATCTCTGGACCAAGCCACGAGGCTGCACAGCTGCCACGAGGCACAAAGTCAGGGCTTCCTGTGCCATCGTTTCTGCCACTCTGGGTTGCACTGTGTCTCAGAACAGCTCCCCAGCAGCTCCATCAAGCTGCTGATGCCAACCAAGTAAATAATGCATGCTGCAATTTTGGGCTAAATATACATTAGTGTGATAGAGCATAACAGCCACCGAGCCTGTTGTGCTGAGCAGTCCTCAGCTGTACATTTACCGGATCAATGGAGTGCTTAGAGCTTTGACACATAAATCAGTATTTACCTAAGTTTTTAAATAGCTGTTAGAAGTAAAAGAGCGTTGCTGTCCATATATAGCAATTACATGGAATGGAACCTTCTTCTCTCTTGTGTTGTTTGAATTTTTTTTTTTCGGGAGTCCCCAGAGCCCTGATCAGCAAAGGCCTTTAAACACAACCAAGTGAGATGAAGTCAGTGTCTGAGCTTCACTCGTGTTAAGCATGACTTCAGCAGAATATGGAAGGTACTCAAAGGATCAAACATATTCCCTTGGTGTCCTTTTAGAGCAGCTGACACTCCCCAGGGCACTTGAATTACGACTTGTTTTTGTATGAGAAGAGAAATAAAATAGCGTGATGCTGGTCTGCTCACTCTGGGGCATTGCAGTTGTAAGAGGCAGTGATTTGGTCACTCAGGCCATTGATACAAAATAGGAGGGTCCAGTGATTGTGGACATTCTCTGGGAAAACTCTTGGGAATCTACATGGTGGATGCCGGGCTGAAAGTCTGTACTATTGTGACCACAAGTGATCTGGTCTTGCAGGTGAATCAGCTCATAAGATTTCTTTTGTCTGTCTTTTTTTGGTAAGTAGGACAGTGGTTAGGTATAGCATCTCATCTCTTCTTTTTCCAAAGACATCAGATATACAGTTTTGAGTACCAGATATCTGCAGCATTTAGAGTTTAAGCCAGATAAAGCAAAAGCTGCCCCTAAATTTCAGGGGATATTGCCATTTATGAGATGATGATTCCAGCTTGTCTAATTTCTTCATTGGCTAGGATCTGGGAAAAGGTGACATGAGAAGAAACATGCAATCTAGGTCTCTTTGAACTTGGCTGTCAACGACAACACTCAACATCTCACAATTAACTCTAGGTCTCCAGAGTCCTGACTCTCATTTTCCATGTCAAAGCATCAATTGTTTGATGCTTCTTGTTCCAGACCCCAGTTGTGTTGATCGTGGCCTTTGTACACTACTCTGCTACAGCCATTTGAATAATTAATGTCTTATGCAAAGATTAGTACAATCTGCATAAATAAATAAGAAATTGTAATAAACAGCATGTCTGGCAGCAAAATATTGGTTTAAGAATTCTAATAATGATCATGATTTATTAATGCCCTTGTCAGCATCTGTTGTTGAAAGCATTATGTATGCCTCAGTAGGATTTGCCTTTATTTGTTGAATGTAACTCAGATAGACAACAATCATGTAATGAAATGTATTATGGTTTCTGAATCCCATCTTTTTAATGACTAAAGGAGAACTTCCTCATGCCCTCTCTGAATCTGTTCTCTCTGTATAACTTTATTATTAGCAACGAAAAACCTCTCTAAATTAATTTCTCAGTCTGTGTACTGTATTCTTTCAGCTTCCATGGCTGGGCAAATCCAGCCCAACAAAGCTGATTTGGGTATTTCAATGCCTGATTTTGAATTGAAGAGTAACATGCTATTTTTAGATAAATCTCTCCAAAGGAGGAATAAGCAGAGGTGGGTGAGCTCAGAAATGGATAAACATCAGTTTTCCTATTCAGCTAGTCCCATCACCATTTCTGGGGAAACTATTGATGTTAAAAGCAGACTAAAATGAGGGATGGGTCATATTTATGCTATATATGTCATGGTGCTCATTTAAGCAGGCTATTTTGCAATTATTACTGATATTTGCATTTTGATTTGCATTTTCTTTATCCTTTCACATGTTCTGTCATCTACCTGGATTTCCTCTCCAGGCATTTACTAGGGATCAACAGAGGAAAAAAAAACCAAAAAATTCAACCCCAAAAGAAGCACTGTTATTTTCACACATGGTGGACAGGAGAAGCTAAATTCCGCAGAATTTAAATTTTTTTTTAATTCTAATTTTCATTGCAAAAAAATGCTTAAGTGCTTTAAGGTGGGGCTGACTGAAAATCAAATTTTTACAGCCACTGTGGGAATGACGCTTCTTGTAACAGGATCTTCACTCCCCATGAGATGCAGATCTTTTGTGTGTGAAAAAGTGCAGTGGCTGAAGTTTTAGAAACTCTGGATTCCCATTCCCCCAAAAACCTGAAATTTCATGGTTTAATCACTGAACCTTAAGGTGTGAGAAAGAAATGTCTTGTCCTCTCCTGGGTTTAGATACTCAAATATCCTGAGTGGGATGGAGCCCACCTCTCAGCCATCCTGCTGCTCTACATTTCCATCATCTGTAGAGCACATTTCCCTACTTTGAATGCTGGGTCTTGGCTATCCCATTTGAATTAAACTAGATCCAGTTTCCTACCAATTAGGAAAAGGAAAACCTTAGCTTTTCCCTCCTGAACCAAGCCCAGGTATGGAATCCATGGCACAGCAGTGAACAGGAGAATGAGTCTCAGAGAAGGTGGGAGCAAACATCCTCGGACACTTCTGCATTGCCTCAAAGCAGGATGAGCAGGAAACAGCAAATGGAAGGAGCCCTAAGAAAACTGATTTTCAGATGTTCAAATATCTTTCAAACCTTTAGGATCTCAGCCTAGTGCCTTGAGAGCAGGTTTGAAAGTTTGCTATCTTTCCAGCCACATCAGCAATTAGCACCTTAGACTAGAAAATGCTGGACAAAGTGATGCATTGATCTGTTAGTCAGAAGCCCTACAGCAAATCCAGTGGACAGCAGAAGATTTTCCAATGCAGTAGAAACCTGTTAAACAGATTGCACTGGTGTACAGAAATGTCATTTTCTTAACAGCCTTATAACACAGATAAATAGTGGCTTAAGGACAGAGGTGGCCTTTGCTGAACCTCATACATTCTCCTGATCTCTGTGAACCCTGCTCTCCAGAGGCTTATTCCAGATATTCATACAGCACTTCTGCTTAAATAAACAATAACAAAAATTGGTCTTTCCTGGGGCACATCGACTCTGTTGTCACATTTATTTCTCTATATCTTTTGAAAGGTCTTTTATTATTTTTCCAAAGGCATTTAATGAAATACCACTTGGTGTGATAGCAGTGAGATCTATTCTTTTAACAGATGTAGTCCTTTAATATTTTCATTTCTGTATTTTACTTTACCTTTAGATGTCATGTGTGTTTAGACTCCTAACAAGTTTACACCTTCAACAGAGTTTTTTTCTTAAGAAGACATCTTAATTGTAATGGCTAATTATATTGTTAAAGATCTGTTTTTAAAAGCTGTTGGAAACTTGATTTCTGTAGTAAGGAGCAGCAGAAACGTTCTTCAGGAAAAAAAAAAAGACATGAAGGGAAGCATAATACAAAGAATGGCAAGCACTCTCTCATTGCTGTGCTGCTCTTCTGTTGCTGCTCTTGTTGAGGAGAGTCAGCAGGAAATAAAGATATGGGAAGATAAAACTGGTGCTCAAATAAGGGTGATGCCTTTTCAGTAGCTCAGGGAAAAGCCACCAAGAACATGGAGCAGAGGGGAAGAGCCGCACTTTGAGTGCCACCAGGACAAACACAGCAACTACTGGACAGAAAAGCAAAGCAAGCAACAAGCTTTAGCTGCCTTCATTGCTGGTTTTTTTTTGGTTTTTTTTTTTTTTTTTTTTAAATAAAATCCCCAGCACAGAGATGAAATTGGAAAGATAAAGTAGTGAAGCTTGTTCAGGTAACTTAAGAAAGTTTTAGAAAGCTTGGAAGGATTAGTAGACAGAAGTAGACCTTTTTAACATGGATTTTCTACTTGCACTCTGTTGCAACAGCTGCTAAGCAAAGTGCAAGATGTTTTATATTGTCATGTCAGATTTATGTGGTAAACTTTAATGTAGTGTTTGTCCATTTTAAACACTGGAAATATCAATTAAATGTCAAGCTATACTTGACTTCAGTCCTAAATTCTTGTAAAAACACTATACAAATTTAGAATAATTTAGCCTTGCTTCCCCTTTTCTCCCTGTCCCTCCTTCCTTTCACAGTAAAACTCATTATAAGAGGAGGAGCTATTTTTTTTTTTCTGCTTGAAGTCTGGTGATTCATTGGGCTTTGCATCACCAGTTAAACATTCCTCCTTTAAAAATCAATGGCTGAGGACTGAAGTCTTACTTCAGTCTGAAGAGTCTGAGACTGAAGTTTTAATTACGGCTTGAAGTAATGTAATTGTGGATTTTAATGGCTCATACATCTATCTCTTTGACAGGTCATCTGAGTTGGTTGAAAGTTTTGAAAGCAATAAAATCAATTTCTTGGACAGTTAGTTATCAAAAAGAGAACACATTGATGCTGATTGGAATGTAGGCATAATATCTCTCACACCTCTGCACTTTTGGGAGATGTTTTGGGAGATGTTGAGGATTCCCACCAGGAGCCTGCTAAGGAGAGAATAAGGGTTGCCTGCTGCTCCTCCTATTCAGGGATATCTCATATTCTGGATGCTTCAGTGAGGGTCTGATGATAAATTCATCGTTTCCAGGCCTGGCTATGGGGAGAAGAAGTTTGGAACGATTTCTGGAGGTTGGGATTTGTTGGCTGACAGTGCCTGGTACAGTCACATCACCCTGTTCCAACCCTCAGTGCACTCTTATTCAATATCTGCAGTAAGGCTGATGTTGGCCAGGGTGGATCTCAACCAAATCCTTTCCTCTTACTGTCCAGGTAACTCTGCCATGCTGCAAGGGAATCCTGTGCCTATTAACATGCTTTTCAAAAGTGATTTTGGGACTCTTGTGAAACACAGAGCAACTGGACAAAACACAGCTTGGAAAGGAAGAGATTTATGTCTTTTGCTATGACATTATCAGCATCTTCTGCAGATTTGTTCAGTTTTTAAAGTTGTTTCTGTTGTCAAAAACTTGGACTGAGCCTGCTCTCAAGAAATAGCACAAACCAGAAAGATTCAATCCATCTAGAATGATTTTCTTTTAACTGGGGGAAAACCCCAGGAAGCACAACAGAAAAAAGGAAATACATGAAAATATTAAACGACATTATTTTTCTTTTTTAAGAAGAATCTCATGAAAAAAACCCAAAGAAAACAGAAACAATAAAATGTTCTTTGCAAAAGACATGGAATAACAGTGTGTAAGCAATGGATAATGGCAGTCAGAAAAAAGGATTCGCGAGTGAATCTTTGATCGAGGAACACCATAGGTATTTCAAGAGAAAGGTAGTATTCAGCTCAAAGTCTAATAAAATAAATTTCAGCTTTAAAAAGGCCTTCCTAAGATGACAAAAATGGCTTCTTTAAGTGATTTCATTCTTCAATATTGATCCTCAAGAACTAAGAAGGGTTTAACTACATGAAAAAAATAAAGTCAACTCAGAAGTATTCATTGAAGTGGCATCACATCTGTAGTTAAGGACCAGCCCTGACCTTCCCAAACAAAGAGAGTCAGAGGGAGAGTTGGATACTACAGTGCTCTTTGCTGCTCTCATTGGGATAACTTTGCTTGACAAGATGCTCAGTGTCCCTTGGGACATGTTATGTGATTGAACAAAGAGAAACTGTCAGCAAAATTTGCCAGGGTAAACCTGATTTGACAGCAAAAGCACAGGGAAGTTGTGTGATTATTTCAGTGTACCACAGTTTTCAAAAATGAAAGAGAGAGACCCAAAATCTCTTCAATTTTTTGCTTCCCCTGGACACCAAAGTCACAAGGCAGCATCTGCCAACCACGGCAGACAAAGGAGCTCGTGTCATTTTAGCTGCCCCTCATTCTGGACACATCCACTGCTTCCACATCAGGCAAAATCATCTGACACATGGTCACTGTGCTGTCAGTGACATTCTGATGTCAGATCAATAGCACAGCACTGCCTTGGAGTGACAGCTCAATTAGAGAGGAATTCTGACATGAAATTTCAGAGGCGAGACCAAATCCTGCAGCAGAGTGTCACAGGAGTGACCCTTTAAAGAATTAAACGGTGTTTGTCAAAGATGGTTCAGATTTTTCTAGGATTAGCTCCTAGCAGCTGATTTATACAGTGCCAGGAAATTGTGACAATGTAAAAACTATTAAAATTTGTTTCTCTTTTTGCTTCACAAACTCCCCTCCCTCATTTTTGAACTTTCAGTTGCATAGGACAAACTCCATCAGATTAACTAGATGCAAAACCATCTCTACTCTATTTCTGTTAAATAAAAATCTGACTTCTGGTGTGATACTACTTTAGGATGTCTGCATCATTATAGAGCTAAGCATTTCTGTTGTAAATGCAGTAATTCTCTCTTAACAGGTAATTCCACAAATATACACATACGTATACAATAAAATCTTCTCATGGCTGCATGCCAGCTTGATAAACAAACAGGTAGTGATGTTGTTTCTTGGAAATCTTTGTAATAACTCTGCTGGAAAAGCCTGTACCTTTAGAAGTGAAAGTTAGAAGTCAAATGGAGCTTCCATGCCTTTAGATGCAGCAGCATCACTGTGTTCCAATCTTACAGTCTTGGAAGATTCAAGGTTCAGAATCACGTCAGTTCCAAACAGATCCACTTATATTTGATATAAAGAGAGAGTGGGCAGTTGCTACAGTCCACTTGAGCAGCCACAATTTAGACTTCACTGGATAATGAGATTTCTCAGCTTGTTTGTAAACGTGATTGGAAGCTCACATCCTTATGGAGAGGGAGTTTAAATTCAGCTGCAGTTCCTATGTCACACCTGACTGGTGGTGACAAGACAAGGTGAAATTTCAGGGGTCTCTAACGAAACACCACACTGTGCTCTCAATCACAAAAAGTAGGACTTCCCTTTCCAAGAGCAGAAAACACAGGTCTGATGTTTCATCAGCTCTGTGATTTCTTCTCCAGATTTAGACTGCAAGGAACATATGACTTTAATGTTTGAATAAATCCCAGGCATCAGAATTTATTTCTTGCCTGCAGTATCAATTTCTCTTCAGACACCTTTCTGTACTCTTTTTTGCCTTGGCTGGAAAAGAGCAAAACCTCTGTCAGGACAGAGACTGGAGAGCAAAAGTAAAGCTGATGAAGAAGCAGCTCTCACAGTCCCTGAATGGCCATGTTTTCATTGTGTTGGTCTGTGCTAACAAAAGTCAGCCCAACCTTATTTACTTTTCTGACTGAAAACCAAGATATTGAATTGCAAATAACGTTTACGCTGTACAAATCAGATTTGGTACTACTGCACCACCTGGAAACTGATCCCAGTTTTCTCCTATGCTGGGCATGGGATGTTAAGAATCCTCACCAGAGGCTGCTCCTTCTGATGTGCAACTCCAGAGACATCTCTGCAGAGGGAAGCTCTGTATAGCACTGCAAAATGAAGCTCTTTACCCTGGTGACCCAGGAAAAACTCCTGATAACAGCAAACACTTTGGAGAGGACCCTAGGGGAACCTAAGGCCAGTAAATTTTTCTGTCTAGGGACAGGAAACTAATGAAAGAAGGGAAAAGCAGTCACTCTTGTGAATACAGCAGGGTTTTTTTGATGTTTTGATGAGAAGCCTGTCTGGGAAAACACAAGACATGCTAAGATGGAGCAGAACACGAGTCAGGTCTCGGGGGCTGTGTAGACCCTGCTGCAGATTCCCAGCATGACACTGGGAGTTGAGAGTTTGATGATTGAGAGTTTTTACAGAAGAAATGGTGCCCAGTGGGAAGTGTCCAGGACATAACAATCTTACTGTTTAAAAATTACAGTGATCTTGCAGTGCTGTACTTTCCTGCACTCTGGGCTAGAGGACTGGCAGGTTGGGTTATGGGGTTGGGCACTGCTTGGGGAGCTCTGGCACCTGGACAGGGCAAGAAAGCTCTTGGAATAACAGGAGGATGCATCACCTGTGAAGTTTTATCCTGGTGAATTTGCAGTGCTTATACAGATGTAAAGAAATTGAAATGGAACTGTTTTCTCCAACCAGAATATGCAGAGGAAGAAGAGCTGGTAGCTAAGGTTTGTGCAGTATCCAAAGAAACTGGTCAGTCAGTCACACACAGCCAGTGAAACCTCTTCCTGACAGAGCAGAAGTTTCATGCTGAGTCCTCTGTCATCCTAATGCTGCATAGAAGACTCCTGAAAGGTTTCAAAGGCCAAGCAAGAGATTTGCTTCAATATCAAAGCAGAGGGGCTCATTTAGTCCAATGTTACTGGTCTTAAATACAATCTCTTCTTTGAAAGATCCTCTAAAAGAAAAATAACAATAAAAATAAGAAAAAAACTCCTTCATTCAAAAGCAAATCACAACACGACAATTGTAAAGAAAACGTAAACTCTATATTTCAGTTCTTCCAAGAGGCTTTGGAGAAATGCTGCCCATGATTTTGCATCTAAATACACTTTGAATCAAAGTTTTTCTTCAGCCATACAGCATATTTCTAAAAGTCCAGATGAATAGAAATGCCTCTGAGTTGGTCAGCTGTACTAACACCCAGTGGTTCACATAATGATGGTATTTACTAGGTTGAATGTTTGAAAAATGCATCTACCTTGACTTTACATCTCCAAAAATTCCCAGTCAGATGCATTTGACTCTCCTTTTACTGAGATCAGGTAGAGATGAAATGGAGTCTTTGAAGTCAGAGGCTTACTGCCCACATGCGAGGCTTACTTTCCACTGCTAGGAGAAATTTTCCTTTACAAATTCATCAGATTCATTCCTCAGAACAGGTTTTTGAACACTAGGCCCATGTAAGTTGAGTGTCATGTGTTTTTGAATGTACCACAGGCAATGTCTTGGCCATGATTTCACAGTTTGTAATATGAGCATTTTTTTTTCATAGAGGAATGGGGAGACACAAGCACCAGATGTACTAGTCCAGAATAACAAACTGGTAATTACAGCATTTCTGTACTGTAATTTCATACTGACATTATGTATTGATTACACAGTGGCCATTGCTACTGCTTTATTTATTTTTCCATGAAAGGTGACTGTATGACTGCAGCACTGCAGCACACACAAGTGTGGAGAGATATTTGCCTCAGGATGTGGAAATCATCACGAATTTCAGCTGTGTTTGGGCCAGCTGAAAACGCTACATCCACAACAGACAGGAGACCCTTCCAAAAACACCTGACAGAAGCAGGAGAGGATATCAAGAGAGACAGTGGAGATCAAAGAGTCATCCTGAAATAAGCCTGGAAGAGACCTTTGCTTCTGTGCACAGCAAGGGAGGGCAGATGGACAAATGGAAATAACTATTCATAAATATTTTCAGTGAAACAATAGCACTGCTTGTCTGATCTCTGCCCATCAATTACAACAAAAGATGCATCTCCCTGATGTCCTTTGGAGGCACAGTGTAATCTACAAGAAAATATTCCAGGTGAGAATTTTGGAGATCTCCCTGCTCTGCCTGTCTCAGCATCCTGGTTTTTATTCCAATGTCTTCATTCCTTTTTAGGATACTGGCAATTTTTGCTAAGCAACTTTGAGATAATCAGGTGAGACTCAGTTCAGAACAACAAAAATTGAGATGTTAGTGGTGCCACGCTTCTCCAGTGATCTATCTTTTCCTCTCATCTGAAAGATAAACTACTATAGAACAATTAAGATCTGTTAGATTCAATCCTTGCTGGCTCTGGCCATTTTGACAAAAGAGACTGCCACCTAGAGTGAATTCTCTGGATTTTTGGAAATGTGCATATGAGACTTGCAGCTGCTTGTACACCTCACTATAGTTAGCTTTCCTGTCTCATCTTTTTCACAGTGTTCATAACTGTTCTTTCCTGCCCCCTTGAAAATAAAGAAAATGAAAATGAAAATAATAATAATAATAATAATAATAAGTAAATCCAGACTGATGCTCAAGGTGCAGTTCACATATTCAAGGTTAAAGGGATTAGACATTTCTGTACAGCTGTCATTCCCTGGAAACATCTGTGCAACCTCAAATACTTTCAAACCATGAATGCTCTGCAAACATCAATGCTTACAAACGTTTTAAGATATTTAAGTACAGTAGTACTTGTAAACTCAAGTACTATTGCAAGACAGAACCAAAACCATTGCTTTTTTGCCAAAAGATTAAAAGGAACAGTTTTGAGTGGCTGAGGACAAAAGGACAATTATTCCTTCTCTGTTCTTTTTAACAAGGCTGTCGTGTCCAATACACACATGCACACATAAATACTGATAAACTTACAAATAAATGTTTTATTCAAATATTTGACTGTGATCTGTGATTAACTCATAGGCTGTTCATGCTTTCCACATGAATTTAACATTACTTGCTTGGACTGAATATAGTGCTCTTAAATAATATTTTTCAATTCTCCTTACACTTCACAGAAACTCTGCCCTTAATATCACTGCATTTATGAAAATTTATGGGTAAGAATTCCAAGGATCCTGCTAAATAAGAAAATACATTTTAGTTAAAGAATTTAAATGGATCTCTGAAAGGCTGGAGCCTATATTTTTCTTTTTCTTTTTTTTTAAAGTTTTCAATAAAGAAATATTATCCTTTAATAAAAACTGCTTCACTCTGGGGCTCATGTTACTCTGTCAGTCATTCTTCAGAGACAAAGCAAAAGTTTCTTACATGATATTTGAAAATGGAAAATAGACATTTTTCAATCCAAAGGGAGCAAAAAAATACATGTATTTGTATGTTACTATAATATGTTTGCAGCAGTTCCAGTAAGAAAGAATACTGTGTGAATAGAATTTTAATGAAGGCAACTACATGTGAAAAACCCTTTGTGCTGAGGTTTTGATTAAAGGTAAAGAGGAAAAGAATCTAGAAATAATAATAACAATAATAACAAAAAACCAAAGATGCCTTTGTCAAGAGGAGATTCCTGTTTACCTCTCTGATATCAAGGAATAGACCGACCCAATATTATTATCTAAAACAACAGAGAATTCACATTCTAGGTGGGCACCTGTTATTGGACTAGTTCAAGTTACAGCTAGACATGGAACTGCTTCTGGCAAAAAAAAATCCTTAAGGCACGTTGGGGCTGACAGTTGTACAGATGCCTACAGGCACTCCTGCATTATCGGGCTTTAATGGAGATGTTCATGATATTTGCTGAGTGTTTGCTGCATGGGTTACACACTGAGCCAGGAGAGGAATGAGAGGGTTTTCCATAACCCTGAGGTTATGTGTTGATGATCTTGCAGTTACAGACTGAAAAAGTGCCTTCGACTCAGTTTAATGGCCCTCTCGGTTTAATAAGGCAGCATATCATCGTTTGCAGACATGAAACATCTGTTACAAGCACACAGCATAGATTGTGTAGTGGTAAAGAAATAAAGAAGCAGATGGGTTCCCTAATGTCAACGGCGTTAGTGTTTATTTAGAGATCACAGATTGAATCTCAGGCAGGCTTTATGGTTTGGTCCCACTTCCAGCAGCAGGGTTTGGCACTGCTGATTTCAACAACACTCAGCCTCTTGGAAAGGCAGGATGACCAGGTTATTGATACACCTCTGGATTTGTATGTCAACAAAAAAACACCCCTTATTTCTAGGAAGGAGGTTTTACTTTGAGGAGGACGTAGGAGGTTTCATATCTAGTATGAAAATGTTAATTTTTCCATCAGTTTGGACATTTACATATCCACAACAATTCCAATCTGACTTCCAAGCTACCAGTAGCCATGACAGGGCTGCAGGCTTGATCAAATTTTTGACTCTACACTAAAAAGCCCCAAGGGGTTTGTACCATGTCTGCTGGTGATGTGACACCACCTCCCAAGCTGGATGGAACAGGGAAAGTTCAGGTACATCTGTGTGTGAGGCAAAATTATCTCCAAAATTAACATCACTATTCCAGATAGATATTAGCTTTTCTCTTTATGATATTTGTCAAAAAAAAATTATCTGTTTGTAGTCAATTTTTCCTGAAAACGTCATATTTTCCTTAAATTTTGAGTCTTTCTCTCCCATTAAACTCTTCACCTTGTATTTTGCTATCCTCTACTTAAATCTGACACCTGCTAAATAGCTGAAATTTTCCTTGTGCTCATTTCTTTGCTTGTCAGAAATTTGAGATTTGAATGTCATGATCACTGAGTCACCACACCAGCTGAGATCAGATCCCTCATAATTTATCAACTATGCAAATAAACTTATTTTACTTGATTATGTGTCAGGAATTTGAAGAGAAAGTTCCTCCAGATGACTGAAATTATATTGCCACCAAGCAGAGTAACTTGGGATTGTACACTGGAGATGAAGTTTACCTTTGCATCTTCCATCAGCAAAAGCAAAATTGCATTTTCTACCTCTATTTAAAAGCAATCTTATCACTGTTCTCCTTTTTGGGTTTTTAGCTCCATCAGAATTGCTGTTAGTTATCAAATTCTTGGCTGCATCTCACACTTCTAATTAAATTTGAGGCCTCTCTTGTCTGGAAACCAGCAGAGAATAGTTAAATGGGGCTTCTATAGTGACTGATGCAAAACAGTTGTATTCATGATGAAATACAATTAAAATTTTAATATATCTTATCTGCTATAGCCAGTGATCCAGTTGGAACAAGTCAGTTGCTGCTGCTGAGTTGTGTCCTTGTAAACAGGGATTCAGGAAAGTGACTTTGCTGAATTGTGTGGATTGTGTTGCTTTTCTTAAAAAAGACAAAAAAAAAAAAAGAGGGAAAGGCTCAAGGTGCAAGATGTATAACTTCATGTATTTTAATTCTGTGAACCAGAATTATTTTTGGTTTTTTTCTTTTCAATCTCTGAAGACAAACTGATTTATGCCACTTGAATTTGTGTCCCACAAACTGTTGGAACGACAACCAGACATTTGTTTCCAAGTCAGACAAAGGCTGTCGAGTTACGCGTACTCATATTCAATATGTTTGCCAGGTTTAGAGAAGAGAAATCAACACAAATCAAAGCAGCAGCTACAAAAAATTACAATGTGCTTTTTCAGTCAATGTGCAAGAGTCCATTCCTCTCAGCAAACAAGAGAAGGTGGCTGATTATATGGGAGGAATTAATCATAACCACAAGTATGTATCTTTTATGGTCTGTGATATTTGACAGTGGCTAAATAGATTTCCAAGCCTTCGCCAAAGGAAGTATGAACAGAAAATCCTATGGGGAGCTTGAAAACTCCAGAAGGAATGAATTAAATGTGTTTGTATTTCCCACTGAATCAATCCACACACTTCCTCTCTCCTGTATCTGCATTTTTTAAATTGTTACCTTAAAGAGATCTATAGCCATTCTTAGGAAATGAGGAAGAAATTCTCTTTAAAAAGCAGGACTGCCCTTTTCTGTAAATGTGGTGGGAGAGGATAACTGTGTGAAACTGCTTTGCAATCTCTCTTGGAGCATTTAAAAAAATATCAAGGACATTGAGTTGGAGGCATCTGCCTAAAAGTTAGATATCAAGGCTAAGGAAATCTTGCATATACCACTTATATAGTCAGTAAAGTGTTTGCCATCACCAGCAAGAGATTGATTCCATCCTACATTAGATACTTAAAGCAAATGGGAAAAATGACCCTCTGGAGATGCCTGTGTTTTGCTGTGGATAGCAGTGCAGCCTAAGCATCTAACTTTTAGCTAAGTGAAATTAAATTCACCCATACTACGTATAAACCAGTTTAAAAATTTCCCTTTTTTATGCCTACAATCCACAGTTTCATTATCCATTGCAACCAAGGGGTAGCTATCAAATACCCACGGGAAATGTAAGCCTCTAAGGGGATGGATCTGCAGGACTCAACATGTCCCAAAATGTGAGACAGAAGATAAGCAAACAGTGGAAATTTAATAAAAATTAGTGGAATTTTAATAATTTTTCCACTAATTTTAATAAAGAATTTGTGGAAAAAATTGCAAACTGGCACTGGGCTGAGCAGTGCTCCTTGGGGGAAAATCCTTTGTAGTGCATTCTCCATGCACCCAGCTATCCCCACTCTCCTCACACCAGCTCCCCCCCTTATGGCCACTGAAGGCAGCTTGGGACTTGGGATGTGAATTTTCAGCTTGAGGCAAACGTTTGGTGCCTCAGCACTCAGACAAGCAAGGGAAAACATTCCCTGGCACTCCTCTCTGCAGGCTGATTTTAACGAGGAACAGGCAGCTTTGATTTTAAGTGTCTGCAGTGAGAATAGAATCCTCAGCTTGGCTTTTGTAATCCCTAACAAAGGCTACAAAATATCTTTTTTTAGTACTGAAGATGGGTCCAGCCTGTAGTGCATCTTCTGGATTGTGAGTCATGAACTCGAACAAAAGCCAGAGCCCTTTTGGTCTCTGTGGCTCCTTCCACATCCACCTCCTTCTCATTCTGTGCTGAGGAAATGTTGTCCTCACTCTGCCAAAGAGAACAACATTCCCTTTCCCAGACCTTCCCTGTTACATCCATGCAGATTTGTTAGTTAAAGTTGTAAAGGGATGGTTTCATTAGGCTCACAGCAGTGCCTCTAAGAGATAAGGGTTTATAAATCCCTATCAAAGCTTTTGTGAGATGTCAGCATGGACCAGGGGGAGAAGAGAGGGGAAAAATGAGAAGGGGCACCTGGTGGGGCAACTGGGTGATGAGTTGGTGGAAACTCCCACTCCTCTGTTCCCTGAACTGCTGCCTGGGGTGACAGCCTGTGTACCATGGCAGCTCCCACTGTCCTACACCCCTAAAACCAGACTCTGTGTTCATCTTTGATATTTCACACGGACTGAACCTAGAGATGAGTTCCATGTGCCTAATTCTGCTTGCTGTTAAACCTCTTTACTCTGAGCATGAATAAAGTCAGCTACTGAAGTTTTTTTATCAGAAGCTGGTCTTGCAGCTGGCACCACCCTCCCTGTGTTTCTATTACTAAAACCCATCAAGCAGGATTTATATTACAGCCATAACATTTGTTTCGGTGCACTTACATTTGTTACAGCAGGTTTCAGGCAGAGAGCACATGAATTAGCTATTTCCAGTGACACTGACAGATGTACAAAATACACACGCCACACACGAAGCACAAACAAATCTAATCATGATTTTTTCACCATTACAACTATTCATAGAGAGATAGGATGGATAGACTCCACAGAACTGAAATAGCAACACTCAGATTTGTTTAAGCCCTGCTCACTGCAATAGTATCACTTATTACAAATGTTCCTTCTCATGGTGTTTGATGAATGTGCTTCAAGCTGGCTTTTATTTTTGAACCCTGACTTGGAAAAGAAAGTTTCCAGAAACAGTCTGGCTATAGAAATTGTTGAATTAAAAAGAAAACAAAACAAAAATTCCCAAAACCAAAACAAACAAAACAAAACAAAAAACAAGCACCAAAAAGCTCCAAGGAAAACAAAGTGATGGTCAAGTTCTAGATGTAGTTATAGTTAATACTCAGAAAGAGCTTTACAAGATTGCATTTTTTTCTCAATCACATTTAATTTTATTCTGAAGGAGAAGGGTAGAAAGAGAGAAAAGGCTTTCAAATTTATGTGAGCCAGGTGACAATTCATCTGTTTGCTGATGTCCATGGTTGTATCCTGACCTGATATTGCACTGACCCACAAAAGCAGCTATCTTTTTTTTTAATAAAACAATTTTTAAAAATTCATCCTAATAAAACATTTTCTTCTAAATCTTTCAGAGTCTGACATTGTTTCCACCTTACTGTATTACAAAAAATGCAAATCACTGTCAAAATTAAAACAGATTTGAACAGAATAATCCTTACAAATTCTTATTTCTGAAATGTAAAACTAGCAAATTCTGACTTCATAATCTTCCCTAAAAGAACAGTGCAAAATGGCTTTTTGTTTTGAAAAAGATTCTTTTTACTGGATTTAGATTTTTCAAGAATGGAAAATATTGGTTATGTTATTCTTTCCTACCCCTCAGACAAGATAACAACTTGTTTGTTGAGCCCTGGATGAATGATTGTGATTCTTTTCCTAGCAAAGATACAGAGCTCACATCTCACACCAAGGGATGTGAGGACATTCTAGTATTCTGCTCTGGTTTTGGGGCACGTGGGGCAGAACCCATTGCTCCCTGGTTTACTGGGAACAGTTACATGCACAGAATGCCAAGTTTAATTTATACAAGTTAATCTGCACTGACAGAGAGGAAGCAGAATATTGCCATCTCCCACCTGATGGGGCAAAATGACTTACACATATCCAGGGAATGAAGGCAAACTTTAGAGATTATACAGGACAATCTCCTGGTGGTTCTTTGGGTGTTCCAGAGACAATTCAGCAATACCCAAAAAGCATTTTCTCAGATATCAAAGCAATGCCAAAATGCAAATATGTTATCTCACTAAGTAACAATAATTGAACATGAATTCTCATAAACCAGTGGTCATCTCTTAGCTATGTGTGTAAAAATAAAAGAATAATTCCATTGTGACTATATTCTTAAGGTGTTCTTGTGCTAGTAAAAACATGTAACCATGGAGTTACTTTTCTGACTGGAATTTTTTTTAAAATTTCCTAATATCTCAGGAAGGTTTTTAACTGTGTTTGAGGGACTAGATGGAAATAATATAATGCTACAGGGAAACTTCTTGATCAAGTCTTAAAATGAATGGATCATTCCTTGAGGAATAAAGAAAAAAATCACTTGAAATTTTCCTTTGCCCTGTAAGGATGCACCACCTTAACAAGCAACACTGTCTCTGTTCCAACAATTATTTCAAATTGCAATGAAGGAGAAGAATGAAGCTAAACAGATAAAATTAGTTGCTTTCAGCCTAGATGTATCTTTTGTTTCCAGGAGATCTGAAGAAATCAGAAGTATTTTGATTATTGAGCTCAAAGTTGATTGGCACTTTTGTGGTGCCCAGCTACAGCTTGAAGATTCAGAAACAGGAGCTGACTTCTGAGTAGTGAAAGTTAGTGGTAAACAAACTTGCAAAGAGCAACCAAAAAAACCCCCAAAACCATGCAGGATAAAACCCAAACCCTCCTGTGACAGATAACAGGCTGTGGCTAAACCCTGCTGAGCTCATTTTCAGTTTTGCTTCACAGACCTTGATTCAGATTACAGCACTTCAGGGACCTTAGGAGGTATTGATTGGGGAAGTTTTTGGAAGGCAGGAAGTTTGTCTTGGGCTCTTGAGAGGAAGAGAACTGAGTCAATAGAGAATCCTCACTGGAGGAAAGGAATGAAGCACATGGAGTCAGCACGAGCAGCTGTTGCCTCGTTGCAGGCAGTAGCTGTGTGACAAGGAAGGATCTATAGAAATGAAAGCAAGTAGGGGAAGAAAGAACTAATGATGCAGATTATCAAGAGTATTATGCTGAAATCTTGGTAAGAAGGATGTGACTGTGCCAGTTGCAGTGTGGTGATTTTTCCTAGACTCTGTCTTTGAAGCCATCTTTAGATCTGAGCAGAGGCATTCAAACCCCTTGGCATCCTAATGAGAACCTGTTTTCTCTTTGTAAATTTTCTTCAGAAAACTGTTTTCCAAACCAGAAAATTTCCTTAACTTTTTTCACAACCATTTCAACAGTTAAATCAGTTTCCTGTACTGTTCAGAAAATCATATTTCCAAACAGAGAACCAGGATATGCAAAGTAGACAGAATTTTAGGCATAAACATTTGGTTTGGATTCTTTCAGATTTCGGGCAGTAGTCAGGTTGATTTTTAGCTGGTGATAGGGCTTGAACCAGAGCTTGATGCCACTGCAGTGTTCTGCCTCCTGTATGAAACCTTTGGAAGCTCGGGTCATGGGATCCTGTCTGGGCTCTGATGTTTGGGTGTTGGTGGTTTTATGTCTCCAGACAGAAACATGGTCTTGGAGAAGGGAGCTATGGTAGATTTCTACTTCACTTGCAGGGTTTTCTACCTTCTCACTACATCTTTGTAGCTTGCCTCAATAAAGCTGCAATAAAGCTGCAAAAGCATTGGTTTTGCAGCTCACTCTGTCCACTTGATGCAGCCTTGTTGGTCTGACTGGGTGCCTGAAACAGAGGGGAATATTCGTGTCTGGTGCCTCCCAAAAAGGATGCAGGGGGTCACTCTCAGCCCTGGGGACAGGGTCTCATGATTTTGTCTCTTATCTCTTTCTCCTTAATGCAACTCACAAATGCAACTCACAAATCTACACGTGTTAATACTTTAAAATTACATTTGGGGATGCCTCGGTGAATTCTAGCAGAAAAAAAAATGCAAATAAATGTAGATTTCTGTTATTATCAGCTTCATCAAAGCAAACAGGCAGCAGAAGGGCCATTATTAGACTTTGATAAGAGTGTGTATTGAATGATTTCCCTATGGAATTCAGTAAAACTCATCTCATTCCATTTCCTTTTATATAATAATATCAATTGTTTCACACAGAAACACCTGCAAACAGTGTTGTCTGACCTCTTTATTAATTTATTTCTTGAAGGGGAAAAATGCAGGAACTGTTCTTTTTAAGTACTGTTTTGTAATTTCAAAATGTGAGAAAGAGTGTGGAATAAAGGTATTCAGACAGAAGCTGAGGAAAGCAGTGTCACAAATGAATAATCCTGAGTTAATACAGTAATGTCTCTGCAAAGAAAATGCTTTTGTGTCACAGATGAAGAAGAGACTGAAAAAAGAGAAGCGGGAGAAAGAGAATGCTGAGGAACAAGAATTTCTTTCCTGAGACCAAATAAAATGAGGGAATTTGGTATGAATAAGTAACTTTCACATCTTATAATATTCCAGCAGCGTTTGGTAAGTAATCAAAGTTGATTTTCTTTCCATTCAAAGGCATCATCAGAATTATTAGTTTTTGTAATACCTATATATATATAAAGCTGAGACATGTTTATAACTCTATTTCAGTGCTGGAAAAACTTCTCTTGAGTAATACTGTACAAGGTCACCCACAAAAAAAAATCATTCCTAGAAACAATCATATCCCTGATGTAAAAGAAATTCTGCATGCCTTTTATAGCTGATATTAAGCTGATATTATCAGCTTTGTAGAAAATATTCCTGCCAAGGAATCTATTCTTACACTGAGTGTTTGTCTGCATGAAGGGTTTGTGAGGGATTGTAAGGAACAATTTGCTGTGGGTAACAGTGATTCAGTGCAGCCCTCTGCTATGATTTACCTTTCTACTCCTGTGTAACCCTGCCAGTTCTAGTTGGCTGGCAGGACTTTCAGTAAACAGTGCTTGGACTGTGTTAAAATCATTAAGCATAATTGGTAATATAACCACAAGCAGTTGCATCTAATGAGAAAGGTGCAAAGATTTGCAAAGTCTTTTCTTTATTAAATAGGGGAAATTTGGGGAGAAACCTGGGCCTGCAGAACAGAGAGGTGAAAGGCATCACAGAGCCTAAGACTCTTCCACATCCTAACCACGAAGTATTTGATTCCCAGTGAGAAATTTATAACTCTATTTCACCTTAAGGCTGATGGACCATCTTACCTTTTTCTGATTCCCAATCTCACTGACCAAAATCTGCTCCACAGCCCTAGACCATTAACAGACTGAAAGTTCCTCTAATTTTGAGTTACTCAAGACAGACTCTATACATCTGTTTAGGACTGTATCTTCCTTGGTTCAAATACTCCTTTTGTTCTGAGACAGAGGTGATCTGTGACTGCTCTTAGCATTGCCAGAGAAGAGAACAATGGGAAATTATCACAAACCATCCCTGGAGAGGTTGGGGCTGGACATTAGGAAAGAATTTCCTGAGTTTATTGGCAGTGATCACCAGGGCAGGTGTGGCATCCCCACCCTAACAGCTTGATAAGGTTTGTTTTTTGCAGAGCCATGGCTGACCCGAGCTACTGATGTTGGCAGTACACACTCAGGCTGGGGCTGGACAAGAGGATTCCTGCCAATGCCTTCCACCAAATGAACCTATGACTGTTCCCAGGTATTTAATTCAAAAAATTATTCTACCTCCTCTTGGCCTTTGTTCCACCACATGAAACAAAATTAGCTTAGTGTCTCTACTGTCTTTACAACCCCCTTTTTCACAACTACTTCTGAATTTCTGTGCTCAGTTCCATCTCGCTTCTACATCAGTAGTCCAGTGTAAATGATGTTTCTAGGAAACAGTTGGCAAAAGGCTGCTTCTTTTTTTCTTATGTCTTTTCCAGAGATATTAAATATTTTTTTCCTGGAGGAAATTCTGTATATATCCAAATAAATATTTGCATTTTTCTTGGTCACATCACCCAAGTGGCTCTTGCTCCTCCTGTTGCTGGCTTATTTATCTAAATATTACTTTTCCTCTGCCATTTCCTAAAAAAGGATTCAAGAATAAATATGACTTATTTTCTATAAGGATATTGACTATACCTTCTGGGAATAAGTATACGAACTTTAATAATCTGATCTCAATTAATACAGATCTAAAAGTCATCTCATTCATACTAGTAATAGTCAGATTTTCTTTCATTTTTTTCCAGTTCCTCTGACTCTGTGTTGTAGCAAATGTCATAAACACAGCCTCTCTGTTACATTTCTGAAGAAATATCATCCTGATGCCACTTCTAGGGAATTCCAAAAAATAACATCCCTTTAGCTAAATATTTCTTATTTTAACACATGCCATTGTAATCCCTCCTCTAATCATGACTTGCCTTGTAGTTATTCTGCTAATAATGATTTTCTGCAGTGTAACTGCTATATTCCCATGCTGCACCATATCAAATGCAGCTCTGGAGTCTGAATAGGTTATTTCCCTTACCTGAAAGGAAAGAATGGTTCCTTATCAACAGAGGAATTAAGCACTAATAAAAGGCAGCAGTTTCCCTTATTGAGAATTGAAATTATGATTTTCTAAACACAGGAATAGGGTGCCCCTTAAGGTATCCCATGGTATCCTGTCTGCTCCCCAGCGCTGTTGTAGAACGTCCCTGCTCATCCATGAGTCCTGTGTCACATCTGCCAGAGCTGTGTGCCTGCAGTGGATAGCCCAGGACACCTCAGAGGGCTCTGCATGCCTTCATCCAGAGCACCAAACTGAACTTGAATCACTCTCCTTGTGGACTCTGTGCCTTTTACAGCACGTGTTTATGGAGGGTGTTTGTTCTGCTGCCTGTTCAGTGATGTCCACAGAATGATAGCTCCTCTTGGGAAAGAGCTGGAATTCAGCTGGAGATTATGAGCTTTATCCTACATATCTAAGTGAGAGCTGAAATCTGACCTTCCAGGATAGTCAATAAAGAACCTATTTTGGAGACTGCAGAGCTGCTCATTTAGCCCACCAGCCACTGTCTGAGCAGCTTTTTAAATACCTTGCCCCAGTGTAGGTATCCAGTTGTGGATATCTGTACTAAAATCCCTTGATCTAGTACAGATTCCCATTCTAAATTCCTGCTACCTACAAATGAAGTGCTGAATGCCTGGATGTCTCCTTCCATTCCTGTGTGTCTGCTCACTCCTCAGCAGAGCATTTGAACAGCTCAGTGCTTCTCACCAGTGTGGTTTTAAGTGACTTGTTTGATGAAGCATCCAGCTCAGGAGACTCCTGCATCCTCTGATGAATCTCAGTTAGGCCCTTGCTCACATTTTTGCTCTGATCAGTGTCAGTCCATTAAACCCATCTATCAGAGATCCCTAGGCTCAGCTTTATGACTATTGGGAGATTATTAGAATATGATCATAACCAAATAGACAGGTCTGCTCCTCTGGGCAATGATCTCATGGTCATTTTCTGGTCTGACACATCTTGCTTGTCAAAGTGATCCAGCAAGAATTTAAAGGAAGGTAAATTAACTGCAGTGTTGTCTTGTGCTGTGAATTCATCCATTTGTGGTTCTTTGGCTGACCACCTGCATTGCTCCAGCAGCCAACTAAATGAGACCTTCTACTGATGCAGCATTCTTTGGCCCATTGTTCATTATGTGCTTCTTAAAATTGTTATAGTAGATTAACTAACTAATGGTGGCTGGGCAGGAACATTCATCCTGGGTAGGTTATTGCAGAAGCTGAATTTTTGCTTCTGCTATTGGGAGCAGCTGGTTCTGGTCATGGTTGGTGAGAGAGGGCTGGACCATTGGACAGATCCAGATCAGAAATGCCAGTGTGGCAAAGGTTTTGTAAATACAGAATGCAAATGCAAACATAACGACCTCAGAAAAATGTGATTTCTCTGTGGTGTATAACGGCATGAAACATCCCACGTCCCTTAAAATTCATGGCATATGAACTTCTCAACCAGAACTGTCCTGGAAAATAGTCCAAATGACTTTTTTGATTGATTTTGTCTATCTTGATTAATAGATGATTATGTTAAAAGTTTCTGTGCATTAGAAATTATTATAAAAAATGTTTTTGAGGTATTTAAGTGTCAGAGAATAAACATTGTGCTTTCCTGGGGATATTTTGAAGTATTTTTACCTCTCCACCCCTTTCACCTCCCTCCCTTCCATCTGCCAAGTAAGGGGAAGTGCAGAAGTAAGAGGAGAAATTTAGAGTAATATTAAAATTTAGTCATATAAAGAGTATCCTAGCTTCAGAAAATTAACTTTTTTTCCTCCATAAACTAAAACACAATTTACAGACACAGCAGAAAAAAATAATTAAGAAAAGCATACAAAATTAAATCAAGCCAAATCCACAACATTTTAATGAGAAGTCTCTATTAAAAGAAGATAAAGGCTAAGTCAAGTATCTATAAAAATATAAATAATATCAGAGCATGTACAAGACATTATAGTTAAGGCTGGTTCCATATTGATTTCCACTGATATGTAATTTAGGTCTAATTTCCAATGGAATCAGAATTTTTATTCCTTTAAATTTAGGGATAAGTGATAAAACACTGAAGGATTAGATGAAAGCATTCATGAAACAGAGATCTCCTTTTCAAGCCTTTCTCTCCACCCCTCCTTTTAGACAGAGAGAAATAGTTCCTCATCTGAGAAGGTGAAGGTTTTTGAAGCACAGCAGGGAGTATCTGTGCATCAGCCTTTCTGTCTGTCTGTCTGTCTGTCTGTCCATCTGTCTATAACAGTCACACTCACACGTGGGTGCCAGCAAGGGGAGGAGAGCTGGCAGAGGGACAGTGAGCTCGCAGGGACAGGAGACACCAGCCTTGTGTCACATTTGGGGACACTAAAGTGCTGGTCACGAGAGGTCACACAGACTGATGAAACAAATGCACCCCCAGCATCAGTGGGAACTGATACTGCCAACAAAGGGGCATGCAGGCTCAGGGCTCCATTTGAGAACTCAAAATAGAAGCAATCTAAGCCCCATGTAGACCTGGGTTTCTGGATTCCTCCCTGCCTGGAATACCAGCAGGGTTCAGGACTGTGTGACTTGCACAGTTGTGTGTTTGTCTTCTGGAAGTGGGAAGCCTGCAAAAAGGTAGAAAAGTTTCTCAAAGGAAGGCAAGAATTGTGGCTGTTAATAGAGAAGGTGCATATTTATGAAGCTTGCCTTCTCTCTAGACAGCAAGGAACAAAACTGCATGAAATACTGTGTTTTCCCAGGAGTTAGATCTTGATGATTATTTATGAGGAGTTCCCATAAACTACTTTAACAGTATTTTAATTTAATGCACTTAGTGCTTTCGTAGCTGTTGTAAGCAAAGGGAAGTTTTATGACCCAGCTGAATGCACACTGGGATGCACACTGCTGGCACTTAGAACACAGGGAATACTGCCTTTCCCCAGAGAACAGCCCTGCTGGGCACACAACGAGCTACACACAGCCCTCCTGAGCCCCATGTGAGCTGATTAGAACAGCCCTTCTCTCCATAGAGAGTCTTCTAAACAAGGAAAAACTGATATTTTTGAATCTTTTCTCATCTTGCTTTAGATGGAGCAATGCCATTTGGCCTGGAAGAAGGGAGTAGGCTCACACTTTATCTGCCCTGGTTGCCTGCTGTGCAACATCCCTGTGCTGGCAGGGTTTAGCTACTAGGGGAGTAACAGCATGAATTTCAGGGACCTGTGCTGTGGAGTAGTGCAGACTGAAGACTTTAGTGCTTCCCTTCATTGTGAAATCTTCAGAAAACAAATAAATCCCAGAAAAAACCTACTCTTGATTTGGAGGCATATTCATCTGGCATTATCTGTTGGGAGAAGTCTACCTATTCCCAGAAGCAGCATATTCCAGAAGAAAAAGCTCCTGCAAGGTAAATGCTGTGGTGAACAGATGGAGTCTGAATCTACATCTCTTTTCCAGTGTAAATGAGATTAATCCACCTGAAGCTTCTGTGAGTGTCTCCTGGCAATTCCTTAAATTCCCCATTGTCTTCAGCAAATCATGACATTAAATAGCAAACAATCCACTGAGACCATGGGCTGTGCCACAGTTCCATTGCTCATCTGTGTGACAGTGCAGACAGCAACCTCATACTCAGCACCACTGATGGTTTCTGTGTCACTGAAAATCCATTTTACCAGCTTGTTTCTAGATGTGCCCTCCCCATCCTGTGAAAATTCAGGTGCATGTATGCCCTGTGCAGAATCAGAAAACACTATCTTCTTGATACCTGCAGAGCTGTGTCTGCTTTTCACCCCTTCAACATGCTTCCAAGAGCTGTGAGCTTGGGGCTCATGATAGAACTCTACCAATGCACTGTGGAAACCCAGTATTTTGAGCTTCCAAGGAAATTCAGCTTTGCCAAAGTTGGTCAGTCTGCTGTCACCTTCACAGTAAAAAGCTATGGAGAAAGTGTAACCAGGCTTCTGGAGGGAATGGAGGTATCTTGCAGAGTGATTGTCAAAAGGAGAAATGGATTTCCCTGGTGCACTGATAGAGATGTACAGCAAATTTCAGCAATCTAATTAGTTCCTTGATCAGAGGAAGACAACTCTTCAAGGCAAATGAAAAGGTCATTGCAAATCCCAGAGAAGTATTCATGTGTTTTGTCATATTTGCTGACAGATATTTAAATACAACCACTCACTTTTCCTGTAGACAGTCAGCAGATGCCAGACAGCTGACAAGCAGCAATGACATTGTACCACTGCCCTGACATGCCAACAACAAGGAGGTGGATAAAATTGCTGTGTGTTCTTTCTGTGCTGCTGGGAGGTGGATCTGTGCCAGATAACACACACGGGTCTAAGTGATGATGAGAGGACAGAGTGGCTTCTCTGAGGGTTTAGCCTGGTACACAAAATCAGCAAGGGAAAGGAAAAGAGTTCTGTCACTGAAGCACTGTGAGAGGATGTGGGAGATGGGATCCTCATGAGACTTGCTGTATGAGCTTAGCAAATTCTCTTAATATGTTTCAGGACTTCAAGCTAATTGCATATTGACTGCAAGAATGACTTCAGGTGCTGCAGATGAGGTGGGTTTATTCTCTTTCTGCCTGTAAAGCAGGGACAAGGGCACTTTTCCTCACCTTTTCATTATCACTTCTTTTAAGTGTAAAAGATTCCAGGCAATTATGATGTGTGGATTTATTCACATCATAGCACAGGATCCTACATACAGAAGATGTTAACGTGAATGAAGCCCCTGTGATGAGAGGAGTAACAATTTTTATTGCATTTGTAAACTGTACAACCAGGTTGCAGTATTAATACTTTTAAAGAAAGGCAAGAAAAAGTACTGGCTGCTTCCCATGGTACCTCATTCCATCAAAGAACCTGGCCTTCTTCCACTGTCAGGATTATTCAGTGTCCCTGTTCCATGGTGTCATGCTTCCAGAACACTTCCCAGTTTAAGAGGGAAAGGTGTGTTTGGATAGGCCACATCTCAGAGAGTGGAATAGATATACTGATTTTCATGGAGATGCTCTGACAGACTGTGAACAAGAGATTTCTTGCTGGGAAAAGACTTCAGCATTTCAGTTATGGACTTGGAGAGAGAGCAGGGTATTTTACTTAGACTTGTGTATTGCAGACAGGTCATTCATTGTCTGCACTTAGAGAGCTGGTGAATCAAATCTCAGGTTTCAGATTATTAGCCGATAAATTCATAGATCAGTTCATTTACTAATTGGGTAGAAATGTATGTATGAAAGAAGAAATTACTTTTCTTTGATTGGAAACATGATGAAAGCAGGATTGATATCATATCCTATATTCTTGGAGGAATACTAATCCATGGGTTAATGGCATTCATGTGTTAAAATCATAAATACATAACTTGATGGGTGCCTTTACATGTGTGAGTTTATCACTCACTGATCATCTCTCCCAAAATCAAAGGTAAGATTTTACTTTACATTGACTTCCGTGCCTCTCTAGAATGCAAATGGGCAAAATAGTTGTGTGAAATATCTTTAGATGTTCAAGGAAGAAAGACATGATGTAAAAGCAAACTCAAAGAACACAATTATTCCCTAGGAAGCACTGAGAGTTTTTTCCTCCTTGCTTTTCCAAATCCTATATTGTCTTGAATAAATCTTCAGACAGAACAAAACTTACAAGTCTGATCCATTTTAATCTCCAAGTAGGCCAAGGAATTTAATATTATCAAGCTTGAGGATGGTAGCCCTCCTTCCCATGAAGATTGCTTAAGTTGATGGCTACCTGTAAGTCAGGTGGGGCATTTGTGTCATTCACCTTGTATCTCCCAAAGCTTCTGGTACTGT
>VZSR01000514.1:3305738-3418372 GCA_013398615.1 Brachypodius melanocephalos
TGCACCTTGCATTGCTTCTCAAGATGCATCTGGTGAAAAAAAAAAAATATTGCTTGATCCACACTGGGACCTGAAGAGAGCAACATCTTCTATGTTGTTCTCCCACAACCTTTATGTCTCTCTGTGTGCACGTAAACTATATTCTATCCATGCACACTGCCTGTCAATAGGCATGGAAAATGGCTTTCACAGCATTTACAAGTGTTCAAGGAGAAGAATGGGTGTTTGCAGAGATATTGAAGTTCAGATTCATCACATCAAACAGAGAGGGCTGAATTACAAATCTGAAAGAGGAATATCGAGAAAGAATTTAACTTTCTTAAAATGGGGAACTTCCTTCTCTTCCTTCTCTTCCTTCTCTTCCTTCTCTTCCTTCTCTTCCTTCTCTTCCTTCTCTTCCTTCTCTTCCTTCTCTTCCTTCTCTTCCTTTCTCCAAATTTCCTCCTGTAGGATTACACAAAATCTAACCCCTTGTGAATAAATCCAGTTTAAGAAATTGGCGGAAAACCAAGCTTGGAAACAAGAAGGAAAACAGCCCTTTCTAAAATTGTTTTTCATCTGATCAGTTCATGGCACAGAAGTCACAGAGATGTTTGTGGTGTTGTAAAAGGAAGGGCCATGCATGGAGCACGAGCGAGAAGCCAGAGCTGGGAGAAAGGTGGGAATGTCCTCTCCTTGGGAAGTGCTGGCTTCTCCCACTGGAGCTGGCCCAGCAGGTACAGCACTGGCTGGCTCAGCTCGGGTCCTGCATGGGCAGGTTGGGATGTATCTTCTGAATCAACTTGTTAATAGACATGAAAAAGAGCAGGAATATTTTAGAGCCTGCCACCAAGCTGTCTGCCTTGGAAAGATTGTTTGAAGTGTCTACACTGGGGAAAAACCTGGTTTGACATTGAATGTGTCACTTCACAGGACAGCTTCCCCCATCTTCCATTTCTGATCAGACCCCAACTTTGTAAAGACTTTGTAACCTGGTTTTGTTACCAGTCCCTTGCCTGTATGCTCCAAGTTCGTTATGAAGCACAGTGCACTTGTGTTCTCCTTTTTTTTGTTCTCCTTTTTGAAGCAGGTGTGATTATTTCACCACTCTATGTATATGGCAACTGAGAGATGCAAATCATGATGTGACTTATCCAGGTTGTGAATGTGCCTTCAGAAAGCCCCCAAGCCTCCCAAGTGTCCTAAGTGTTTGTTTTTATCACAGAAGTGCATTTTCTTTGAATCAACTAACAGAAGAAGTTAGTCTCTTTTATTAATATATCCATAGCACTACTCTCGAAAGAAGGAATATCTGTTCCTAAATTGTCTTGCTTGGATATAAATTAACATTTGAACTCCACATGAAGAAAAATCATGTCCATTTATGATTTCTCATTCTCATATTTGTCATGTAAAAACTAGCACGATCCAGATTATGGCACAAATGGATTGTGACAAAGCTTTTTTTAACCGGATAAATAAGTTTGAATTATAAACTTTAAATTATCATTTGAATTTCAGCTATTATGAAAAGAAATACTAAGGAAAACAATTAGGAGGTAAAAGAAAATGTGACATTTAAATGATCCAAAAATAGGGAGGTGGTTCATTTGGTTATTTTTCTTTAAAATTTTATATTTTGCTTTGTTCATGGATTGGAACAGAATCTATTTAAACAAGAATCTGAAGTTAATCTAAAGTGACATTTATTTTAGTTTTAAGTCAGGAATGCAAAACAAAATCTTTCTAGTCAGAGCAGCCCACTGTGTTTGTTGAGTCCTCGTGGATTAAATAAATTTAAAAATAAAATCTAAGTATATTTCAAAGCTCATCAGAATACTGAATGTAGGGACAGGCATGTTTTTTTCTCCAGGAAAATATTTTAAAAGACTGAAGCAAGTTAACAGTCTAAAGGCTATTTTTGCCTGATTTCTTCTGCCAGGAACAGTGGCAGGAATATTCTCCCAGGAAATTGTGCAATGCAAGATGCAAACATTTTGGATAGAAGCTGAAGAAACTTTTTGTAGATCTCAAGCTGCAGAGGGAGTTCAGGTGCTCATTTAAAGATTATTGGCAAGTTGAAATCCCAGATTTCTCCTTACCTGATGAAGCCTAATTACTTTATAAGAGAGCAGTGGACTAAATTAGCCTCTGGAGGTACCTACATCTCTCCATTACCTCCACGAGGAGTGTAGGGTGAAAAGGCTCAAGAGTTACCTGGGTTTCAAGTAGAATTTTCAGAAGTTAATCATATTGCTGAATCTTTCCTCCCCCCCAGTTATATTGGTTGTATGATATGTGCTGAGGATGCTGGGTTTGTGCATTTTGGGGAATGGAAGGCTGGAGGGGGGGTGACCTCACTGCTCTCTGCACTGTCCTGAGGGTGGGAAATGGTGAGGGAGGTGCTGAGCTCTCCTGGTGGTTGATGCCTCCAGCCTGGCAATGTTTAAGAGGCATTTGGAAAAACTTCAGGGGCAGCCCCAAAGAGGTCAGGCAGCTGAACCAGCTGAATATTGCAGCTTCCTTCTAACTGAAATATCCTGCTCTATCCTATATACATGTAACCTTCTACACCCATTCACATACATATTCCGGACTGTGACTAACACTGCACGGCTTTCCAGAGAGAATGAGGCACTTTCTTGTTCCTGGAACTTCCAGCTGCTCTGCACAGATAAGTTTACCTGACTCGTGCAGAGACACTGGGTTTATTTTCACCTGATTCATGCATATTTTGTTCAAACCCAGCTGTTTGTGGTCAAATGTCATACACAATTTTTTTCAATGTGAACAAAGTTGAAAGTGTACGCTCTTGCTTTTGTTAACTACTCCAGGACTGAAATATTGCAGATTTTCAAAGGAGAGGCTAAGCCTGCAGCCAGGGGATTCATGCCAATGAGAGCACAACCCATTCTGCAGACAAAGAATCTGCACAGAGATTCAGCACAACACAATCAAAAAAAGATCAGTGACATTCATGGCAGATATCTTTTCAAGCCTCTTGTCTGGAAGAAGCTCCTGTGCACTGACCTTATACATGGTTTCTGAGACTGGGCTGGTATTCTGAGTGTTAAAGTGAGAGGAGGAAGAATACTTGACTTTCTAAAGACTTCTGTGCCTCTGGTAACAGTTTCAGCTGTGATGTCTCTGAAGACCTGTCTCTGTGACAGTTTTGTCATTTTGAGTGGGCAAAAACAGGAGGAACCCTTTAGTGAGATTTGGCTGTGCCACTACACTTGTCAGATACCTTTTAGTATGCAAATCAAGAACGGTTCTAGTTAAATCCAATTCTGGTCTTTTTTCTCTCTACTTCTTAAAGTATATAAATCCTAAACTTTTTAAACCCTCCAGACACAAGCATTTTCTCTCACTCACACAGAGCCAAGTTTTGCTTTAAAAAAGCCAAAACAACAACAATAATAACCAAAGCCACTTTAACATTTAACAGAGTCAGAAAGAAAATTCTGCTTGTCTACTTACTGAGAAAAACAAACCCAAACCCAGAAAAATATCTATTTAATGTGAAGCTAAAATATGGATGTATGCACACACACACATACACTGGTACTCCTGTAAAAAATCTCATCTGGATGGGAGAAGAGGCTTGGAAATATGGATACAGAAATGTTATTTAAATTCAGATGTACTCCTAAAGGTAAAGAAAGGTCATCTTACAGGTGAGCAGCACAGAGTTAGAAGAGAACTGACAGGTCAGGGTTGCTCCTGCCATCACTCCTGTGATGTGTAGTTTTGCTGTTTCCATAATCCACTAACTACAGATGTGCCCTGTGGATTTGCCTGGAATTTAACAGACCCTAGTGAAATGTGTCATTTTGCTCCAGCCATTTCAAATACTTTCAGATGAGGTCCTAAGGTCACTCATTGTCTAAATCTCCATGGACTCTTCCTCCAGAAGAGGAGGCAGGGGATTAACAGGTTCCTGCCAGGAGTTACCTTCTCAGCAGAAGGAAATGCTATTGACTGTTCAGGGCTTCAGTGTGTACATCAGCCTGTGGGCTGCAGCAGAAGGGAAATCGTGGTAAACTGCTCAGAATACAGAAATGTCCATGTTAGGACAGAGAGAACTGCTGGAGAAGATAATGTCTGGAATACCCATGAGTATTACCAAAAGATCTGATCCTTTCTTCCTCTCCTCTTTGCAAACAAGGAGCATTGCCTCACAAGTTTAGTATGAATAATTATATTTTTATATATTATTAAATAATAATAATGATAATAATAAATTATGATACTTAGCTCTGCTATTAATGGAAATTACCTGAGTGCCCCAGAAACATCAATCCAACCAGCAATCTGACCTCTCACAAGGAAGTATTTTGCCCTTCCAAAGGTCTAAATCTCAAGGCAAGCACCAAGACTTTAAATAGATTTTTTTGATAGAACCAGATTTATCCATTATCAGTCATAGCAGAGCACAAGCAAACTAATGTTCTTGCAGGGGAAGGAACAGATCCCTCTACACAGTCAACCACAGACGTTATTCAGTGATTATCATTCAGGAACTCTTCCACCTTCCAGTCAGTTCAGCCCTGATTGGTATTTCCCCAGCATGGAGGACATGACAGTAAGGAGTCATCCCTCCTGAAAAAAAAAAAAAAAAATTGCTGTCTTGTAAGCGTGGAAGTTAAAGTTTACCTAACAACACTGAAACAAAAGTTAGTGCTGCTCATTGGAGTCATAAACGTCAGCACTGGCACTTCAGTAGAGAAAATGGTCTCAGCCATTGCTGTTCATCCACACCTAATGAGAGGCAAAGCCAAATGCAATTGTAGTGCTGGGCAGAGTGAAACTCTCTGGTACCATTATATTTTATCTCCAGTAATAAAATCATGCCCATTAGGCCTTCAAGAACTTGAACATGACAGTGGGGAGATAAGCATGGCATAGGGATAGTTCTTTTTTAATTGCTAAATCGTTACCTGCTAGAACTCTAATGGCTGAGATGAGGCTTCTCCTACTGGTTTCAGTACTCAGAGTTTCTTTTGGCTTTGGGAAGGGGCTTCGAGTTGCTTTGATTTTTTTGCATAGATGCCACAAAAGAGGAGAGTGATTGGTGTAGGAAAGTAGAAGGCATCATAGCTGATACTCTGAGAGTGAGGGGTTATTCAGGAGGTAGTTGTTTTTGAAAGAAGTTTGCAATTCCGTTATTTCTCTCACTCTGTCAGCTTTATTTACCTGTGCTTTTGATTTCCAGTTTTTTTTTTTTTAATTTGTTTTTTTTAAGATTTCTTGGTTGGAGAGATGCCAGAAGTGAGAAGCTTCCTTTTCACTCATTCACTCTGTGATGGAAGATATCAGTGTTCCCTTCAGACTCAGCACTGCAGAGGGGAGCAGGAGTCAGGGTCTGTGAATCACAGCAGTGGGTTAATAATGTCGATTGATGGACAGGGATGGAGTAAACAACATGGAGATTCAATGTCAAGCCCACCAATGCCCTGCTTTGGCCTTTCAAGACAATATGGGTATTTTAGGATCTCAGGAAAATCAGCTGGCAGACATTCCAATAGATGTGACAGGTAGAAAACCTGAGACTTCTTAAGACAGATCCTGGCAAAACACATAGCAAGTTTCCACAGCAGTATCTGAGCACCCTGGGAAGGGAAGCATTAGCCAGTTCTAAAGCAAACATACAAATCAGAATTTGAGGAGGATGTCTGTGTTAGCAGATTTTGCATTTACACATTTACACAGAGAATCAGGTGCTCTGTAATGGGTGGAATGCCTCAGCTTACTGTAAGAATTCCTAGCCTAAGGCAGTTTGGCTGCAGATGGTTCATGTCTATGAGCTTTGATGTGTTTGTGGGACAGTTTTTTTTTTTTTTTTTAAATCTATAGCCTTGGTAAAACAGTTTCAAGATAATTTAGCAATGACAGTAATGTACCATATGAGAAACAAAAGCTAGTTTTTTGTTGAAGTGATCTTCAGTAAAAAAAAATTAGGCTGCTTGCTGCTCTGAAAGAAAATGTGCAGGTGAACAGACAGGAAAGGAATAGAACATTTGTCCTTTTTTTTTTTGTTCCAGCTTAATCAACACAGCACTAATTGACATAATCACTGTGAGCTGCTGCTGTTCTCGTAATTTTTCCCACAGGCAGGTTCTTCCCTTGGTGTGCCTTATCAGATGGGAGATTAAGAACCACTTGCTGACAGTGATGTAGGCAAGGGAATGAGTGACCACGGAGCTGTTGCACAATCTGTTTGACTGGCATCCTAGGATGCTTAAATGTTTTGAAGAAAAGGAGATTCTACTGCCAGTCTGCATCACTTTCAATATTGTTAAAGAGAATATATTTATTTTTTTTTTCCTCCAAGTTAACAAAGGAAATTACCTGGATAAGCCTCAGGAAAGAACAAGAATGTTAAATGTAATGGAATGAGGTACATCTGTGATTCTCCCTTGTACTGGAGGGATCCACTGAACCCTGGGGACACACAGGCAACTGGGAGTGTGGATCAGGATGAAAAATCAAGGTGTTTCAGTGAATGTGTGTGTAGCTGTAGTTATTCTCCTAAAAAATACTGAAAATACAAGTGGGCAAGGGACTTACAGCTGATATCTTCCAAATGAAAAAATTACTTTGTGGAGGATAAGAGACTCCTGACTTCACACAATTACCTGCGGCAAAAGGCAAAATATTGTGTATCTTCTTCTTTCATTTCAGCTTTGCCTAAACTGTGAACCCTGTGGATCAGTGCATTAGCCTATGAAGTGCAGGCCTTCTACTCACAGCCTGCTTTGTGTTGGCCCTCACTGTTGAACATTTTTTTCTCACAGAGCACATGGTTCCCTTCTCAACATCAAATGCCACAGAGACCCTGGGAAACTTAGGTTAACTCAGCCCAGGTCCTGTAAGAGATGGGGCATCTGGATGCCCATCCCCACAGGCACTGCAGCTGTGCAGGTAAATGTTCCACAGCATCAGAGCAATCTTCAGGGTTTCAAATCCAATGGTATGGAGGCACCAGATTTTCATCTTTCTCTTAAAAAAAAAAAAAAGAATTTGACTTAGCGTGAGAATAACACAAACGTGGAATTACCAGGAATTTCGGTTTCTGGCAAACTTTAATAAGTACAATAAACATGAGCTGAATCTATTTTCTTTTAGGGGAGTAGGTAGTTGTACCTGATTTGTTGGGGGTGAAAGATGTAGCAGCTATACTTTGGTGGTGTAAGGTATCAATTTAGCAGCAGGATGTGCAGGCCATCCAGCCTGTTTATAACTCACATTTCAAATCGTTTCTTTGGTGGAGACAGAAGTAATACCCTCCGTGCTTCTTGCCAGAAGGTTTAACTCCAGCCATCCATTCATTCTGATCCTTCTGTGTGGTGACTGCCCATACAGTGGCACCAGCAGTACAGGTTTCAAAGCCAGCTGGCTTCTCTCTGACACAAAGGAGACAATTCAATTCCACACGAGGATAAGCTCAAACTCTATCTCTTTGTTCCATGGCTTCTCTTTCCAACAGGAAAAAAAAAAAATTATGCCATTTTTGTTGCAGATGTAGATGAAAATATTAGAAATAGGGAGCAGTATTAAGTGCTATCTCTCAAATAGTGGAAATCCTGGTTTTTCTCCCAGAATAATTTTATGATCTTGAGGAAATCACAGTTTCTATTCCTGGCCTCCCCAGCTTCCACAAAGGGCAAAAATATCTTGGCATTTCAAATGTGTATGGCAACGATAAATACTTATTCAGAGATGCTCAGGAAGAGAATGCAGAAGAAGTAGATCTATAGATAAGTGATATCAGAAGTAGATTTATAGATAGGTAATCTTCTTGTTTTTAAGCATCCATGAAAACAAAAGTGATTACATGACTTTGCAGAACAAGAAGAACTGTTCAGTTGTAAAGCTCTGCAAAATGGCATTTTGTGGCCTAAGCTCAAGAAATTAGTTCTCATTTTCTCTTCATGTCATGGAAGTTCCAGCTCCTTAATGAAAACAGCACAACAATTATTTGACATGAGTATTGTATGAGACACTTATATATCTATTCAACTTGACTTTTGACTTTGTCCAATATCATCCAGCATTCAGCTAAACACCCAGACACAAAAACCTCAACTCTTCAGAGTCATTCTACATACAACAAACAGAGTCTGTGGTCAAAGCTTTGTCTTCATCTCTTACTCACACTGTTACATCCTACAAGAGAATCTGCAATTGTTAGAAATGTTCTAGATGGCCCAAAATTTGCAAGCATGGGGCCAGTCTTCATAAAGAGATACCCACCAGCATCTGCACGCACAGATGAGGGAGGCAGAGCTTTTACTCCTTTTTGAGAGCAGCCCATTCTGGAATCCAGTGAAGCACTACATGGCAAACTGCTGGAGTCTGGACTCACCTCTGTGTGCTCCTTGCTGAGACTAGAAACCGAACCTCAGTGCATGCCACTTATGAGGATGTACCAAATTAAAGCTTGAAAATCTATACAATACATGAATGGAGATAAGCCAGAATGATAGATTCTTAGAAGACTTTTACTTGCTTCATTCTTACCCCAGGTGAGACAGTGAAACAATGTGTTACAAGGAAAACTTGACATTATCATTTGTTTGCTTGCATTCAGAAGCAGAAATTCAGTGATGGTAGGGAAGAACAATCTATTTAAATCTCCCATTGTCACTGTTGGTAGTTACTGCTTAATGCTGCTGTGAAGTATGGGGGTTCAGGTTTCAAAATCTCTATTGCAGAGGTGTGGAAGATGAAAGTGGAAGGGCAGCAGAAGTCGATGATCAGATCTGAAATCATTGGCAAGACCCAGGAAGGTGTGAGGTTTGAGTGGGGAGGAAGGGGTAAGGGAGAAGATATAACTCACAGACTCATGCAGCAGTCTGATTGTCAAGAAGAGAAATTGTTGTTCTCATTTCTTTTCCCTCTGTCAGAACCAGAGGCACAACTAAAACAAATGAGGTGAAACACTGATGATAAAAGACCTCCTGCCTGCTGCCATGACTGAGATAAGAACGAAAGAGACCGACACAGGCCCTAATTCAGGTCAAGTTTGGGGCTTTGCAGAATATAAAGCAAAATGATAGAAGAAAAACAAAACTAGGATAAGTGATAAACCGTGTCCTCCATCCTAACCCTGTCATTTTTTCAGCTAACAAACATGAAGATTAATTGACAGAAACACAAAATTCACTGCTGTTCGTGGGATTGTCAGTGTTTGCAGCAGATCTGCCCACTATGTCACTGATGTTACTCTTTCCTTCACTAGAAAACACAAGCAATTAACTCAGCTAAATGCGATTCCATTGAGGCTGGGTACTCATTATACCAGGGAACTATATACTGAATTGTGTTAAAGAAAAAAGACAACAGGCAAAAAATAGAAAATGAAAACTGGAAGGATCGCAGTTATTTGTGAAACTCTTTCAAATTTTGCAGATAATATCAGCACTTCTCCCTTGCAGTGAAAAAAAAAGAAATTGTTTGTGGATAATTGATTTTTAAAAATTAAAACTACAACTGCTTCACTACTGTCAAAATGAGAAATAATACCTTGGATGCTAAAGCTCTCACAATTTGAGAATTTTAAAATAAAAAGTTATGAGTGTCTTTCTTTTAAATGAAAACATGGCAATATGAAATGTATTAAAATGTATTTTTAAAAAATATGAAGAATTTTTCAATGCCAAAATAAAGTGAATCACTTTTTTGGGGGATTGAACACAATATCTGCAGATGGCTTTTATGAAAAATAAAAATGACAAAGAAGATATCTCCATTTTCATTTAATCTACAGCAAATTCTTTTCCTGATTTTTAAAGTCAGCCACTGAATAAAAGATCTGTTCTTTCTTCTGATCTAGTTGTGGTCTAGACAGGGTGATGTGAAGAGTCATAGTACCTTTAATTTACAGACAAAAAACCCAAAAGTAGAGCACTGAGAGAATAGATGACTTTCCAAGACTACATGTGGCAAGTAGAAGAAAGGTAACCTAAAGACCATCTTAAATAATACCCTAATTTTACCTCTACTGCGTGGGGAACAGCAAATGGACTTTCAGATTGCAATATCCAGATTGTAAATTCCTTCTTTGTATAAAATAAGACTTGCCTGTCCAGAAGTAATTTGCACAGCATTTCAAGGTATCCATCCCAGGTCTCCACATTTGCTGACAAGAGCAAGTACCTGTGCATAAGGCAGCCACAAATTTACCATTATCTGTTGTGATGACTGAAGATGAAATTCCCTTTTCAACTCTGAAGTCCTTACTCTGCCATACATCCCAGAGGGTGCCTGAGGATTTCATGAGCAATTTTTCCACCACTATTCAAATTCACCTCTTTGAGAGCCTGATGTTTTTTAACAGAGGTGTTGCCTAGAAGTCATTTATTTGGCAGAAATGATCCAGTTTCTTTCCTCATACCTCAGAACCTGTTCTTTCCCTTACTGTTGTGGAAGAATCTCAAGGTTAACAGCAACGGAGAGTGTTCTGTTCATACATCCAAGGCAGGGAAGCACAACACTGAGGTGAATGCACAGTCAAGAAGGGAAGTTTGAACCCCATATTCACACTGATTTCAAATGAAATGGAAATGCTCTGAAAGTCACTCACTGCAGGCCTACACCTTACTCAAGCCAGGATTTCTTTCTGAAGAAGGTTTTTCAGCTTGAGGCATAAGGAGAGTAGTTGGTTGCTAATGAGAAGAGAAATGTGATGCAACAAGACAATTGTGCAGGGTACCAGTCTCACTCAGACACTGAGGGCACTGAACAGCAATGGGCATCCAAGGCTTTATGGAATTTAAAGGCAATTTGCTGCTGCTGTCTTTGCTTTCCCAAGGTGCACGTGGACAACAGAGAAGACACAGAGTGAGAGCTGGACTGAGCTGGCCTGGGAATGAAAACAGAATTGAACTGTGCTTACACTGCTGAAACTTTTACATTGGTACACTTTTGAGGACAATATTGGAGCCTGGTCAAATAATGGTGCTTTTGTTGCCTGCTCAGGGCTCTCAAAACCTAATCCCATGTTCTTAGTCTGAAAGGCAGGAGTTGCTCCAGGACCAGTTACCCAAGATGTACTCAGACTCTCAGGAGTGGATATATTGCCCTTACTCAAAGTCACATTAGAAATGTGAGCATCAACACAGTGAAGTGCTCAGATATAAGATGACTATTTAATTATCAACAGACACAGACCCACCTGCTGTTGCAGTTAGTGGAAATTTTCCCTTGCTACACAATAGGAAGTGCAGAGAATCTATATTTTAGCTTTTATTTTGGCATTCATTCAGTACCTTGTAATGACCAACATAAAATCTTTCAAATCACTAAAGGACCACTCACTGCAGGGGAGGAACATCTGTACACTTCCAGAGAACCACGACCTTCCTGTGCTAAAATCAAGAGCTTATTTGACTGAGATTTCAAGACCTTTTTAGATAAAGGAGAGGCAATTACTCCCTGGCTCCTCTCTTTTCTGTATAGAGGGAACTTTGGCTTTCTGAAGCACCAATTAAAAAGCCCCACAACTCTCTCTTTGAATTGCTTCATTACTCCTGTTAATTGTCTCGTTTGAGTCTCTGCCAGAGTGAAAGTACCTTGTTACAGAGCTATGAACCTACAATCAACTTTGAAAACTTCCACTTTACAAGTGCAATCTCCTGCTTTTTTTTATCCCTAAATGAAAGGGGAAAAAAATAGAAAAATATATTAGGTGTTTCCTAAATCAAAGTCTTTAATTACATGTTAATCTAAGTTTTTATAGATTCTAAAATGCAGTTATAGACAGCTGAATTTTTTCTATGGCTTACTGTCAAATATACAAGAGACTGTTTGGAAAGTCTGTAAGTACTGTAATCATGGATAAAATACATTCTGCAAGGGGACTTGAAATTTGCAGTAATTATGTACCATTTAGTTAATCTGTCTACATTATTTATGAAAAGTATTTTGTAGTTAAATACTTGAAGAGTTGACAGGGTAATGTTTAACAGCTACTTGGAACAGAACTGATGGAGAGGCAGTAAAAAAATAATTTCAATTTTAAATGACTCTGTGTTCATTTCCATGTTTGTTTTTAACTCAGAGACATAGTGTGAGATCTCCTTTTTTAAAGGAAGATAAAAATAGAAGTGTGCTCTGTGTGTGCATAACTTCTGTGTACGTCTGTAAACCAACACCTATTTTACAATGAGATAAAAATAGTTTGTGTTTTTCCAGAGACCTCAGCTACCTGTCCTTTTCCACACTCAGCTCCACATTGATTTTTCATTTACAAGAGGAGTTGAATTAGATAGAGCTCAGTGTCACAACATGTTTTTACATCACATATAAATATGCAAGTGTATTCTACCCTCATCCTCACAATCACAGAAAATGCAGAACAGGAAAGGAAAAAGGGTGCAAAGATGCCTGGGCTGTTTTCCTTGCCGTTTTCCCACTGCCGTGCAAGGGGACCAGGGCAAAGCACCTTTGTGCAGTAACACCTGTAAGGAAGGAGAGATGGCTCCCAGATGGAGAAAACAATGAGTGTGAGATAGAAGGGGAGAAATTGTCAGATATACACATGTTCAAAAGTGGGCCTGGCTGATAGAGAGTCAGGTGAACAGTCCCCTGACCTCACAGGGGTTGCTGTTGAACATTTCTGAATGCCCTGGGGGTGGAAGGAGGGTGCCTGTGTGCTGGGCAATGCAGAGGATTGGGTGCATGTGTACAAATCCTCCCAAAGCACTGACACTACCAGCAGCTGGGACAGGTTCATCAGTTATTGCCCCTTGTTTTTCTCTACCTCCTGAACCCTGAGACTAACTGTCATTAGAAAACATTCCCATCTCCCTCTGGGACTTCCTCCACGAATAAAATCTGCTTTATTTGCCCACCTGAGCTGTCTGTACAGCATGGATCAGATTCACGGGTTGTTTATAACCTCACGAACAGCAAAAGCTGTTCCTTCAAAATCAAATTAATGCCATTCATTATAAGGTGAGTGGTGACTCACCACCAGATGACAAACCTGTTGAACACAGGATTTATTCCTCAAGCAAGTTAGTGGCATGAATATTTTAATCTTTTTTAAGCTGCAGGTGAGTGCACTCACTCTCCCAGAAGGGAATGACAGTCAGCCAGTCAATTTTATCAGGTCTTACTGAACATGCAAAAGTATTATTTTTGTGATTCACTGACATCCATGGTTCTAATAGATGCCTGTAAGGCACTGCCACTAAAATAATCTTTATTTGAATCAGGTCTCTGTGCTGCTAGGGGCTTTTTTATTGGTTTTGAAGCAAGGGCTTGACCCTGTGGTATGTGCTGTGGTATGTGCTGTGGCAGTGGCCTGACCCAGAGTGGTTATGTGCCACATGTGGACAACACAAAGAGTGAACAAGCAGCTGCAAGAGAAAACTGCATCTTCTGATTGCAACCTTCATTGTGCTGGGCTTGATGAGGTTCTGGTAGCCTGGAGGGAAAGCAGATTTGGTAGCAAAGTTCCATAGAGCCACAAGCATTTTGCATTCCTGATTTATTTCCTGAAGTCAGAGGACTGATTCCATGAAAAGTCCCAGCAGGGTTTTTCAGGGAAAAAAAACCCCAAAAAAACCAACAACAACAACAAAAAAAGCAAGTCAGACACCTGCACAAGACAAACACTTGTCAGAGGAGGAATATTACTTTTCTGATTCCTTGTCCAGAAATGTGGGACATGTCTTGTGAGTTACTTTCTACGTTCATCTCTTCAGTAAAATGCTGTGAGCCTTACTGACAAAAAGAAATACATAGTAGTCTTTATGAAAATAAAGAAAGGCTAGAGATATGACTCGCTGATGTGAAGTACAGAGTCCTGCAGGTTCTACAGGACCTGACACAGGAGCTGCCTTCTCTGTCTCATCAAGAAGTGAGCTCTGGGAATCTGTCAGAGCAGCAGTGTTGCTGTCACTGCTGTGGCAGGAAGGATGCAGCAGAATTAACTCATCCAGAGAGTGCCTGGTTGGGAATGCGGCAGTTCTGCCTCTGTCATTCCCAGCACATCAGAAGGGGATGGCAGCTCAGTGCTGCCTGATTGCACACGTGGACCTGCCTGAACCTCCTCTCGACATTTTTGCTCTGCAGAAAAAGGTGAACAGCGAGGAGTCTTGCTTTGTGTACACTGTTTCTCATCTTTGGATCGGTCATCCTGAGATGCAACCCCGACTTTCCAGATGTGATCCTTACCAGAGCCTGGAGGCTGAGACACACAAAAGGGGCAGGGACCAGCTTCAGTGAGGAGAGAGGGTGAAGAGACAGAGAGAGATGGGGGTCCCACTACAGTGCAGCTGTTACAATACACTAGAAATAACCAATTCCTCTTAAATTTGTTGTTTAAGTCAGAAGAATTCCAGCTAGTGTTAACCTCTCTAGCTGAGGGCAGTGTTGCAGCTTAGCTGTAAAAGGACAGAGCCCAGCAAATGGTACTCCAGGAGCAGTCAGGTGCTGCTTGCTTTCGCTGTCAGTTTTTTTTTTAAACCATCTTTGATGTGTCTTCCCTCTGCAATGCAGACATGAGAGGAAGGTTATTTTATACTGTAGCTAATGCAGAAAACCCACCCGAGACATTACTGAGTGGTTCCCTTCAGCTTCTGGTCACCTCCATTTTCACCACCCTTGGCTCAGCTGCCTAACAGTAAGTACAGAGCCTGTGCTGGCTGAGGAGAACTGAATCAGCCCTAGAAGATACCTTTTCTTTCAGGATATTTTTTCCCTTGTACGGTTATAGAAGGCCACTGACCACTACAGTGACAAGGAAAACAAATGGGCTATAAAATTCATGGTGTTAAACTCCCATTTGGTCTGAACTCTCAAGTGTTAGACTTTTTGTTTTTTCCTCTCCCTTTCTGGCAGGTAAGCAGGATATCAGGAGATGCCTGGCTCCTGACCAGGGAGCCATCCTCTCAGGAGCAATTGGCACTGAGCACAGGAATCAACAAAGACTCTGAAACACGATTCCTTTCTGACTCACCCTGTGATTTTGCTGAGGAGGGTGGGTATTTTTTAAAAATGAATGCCTTGAAGGATCCATGACACGAGAAAGCAGTTTAGGGAAAAGGAGCTGACAGGTTTCCATCTGCTTAGGCAGGTCTGCCGTGGGGATAGCGGAGTGATGAAGGCATCCAGGTGATGAAGGCATCCAGGTGATGAAGGCATCAGAGTGATGAAGGCATGAGGGTGATGAAGGCATCAGGGTGATGAAGGCATCAGGGTGATGAAGGCATCCAGGTGATGAAGGCATCAGAGTGATGAAGGCATCAGGGTGATGAAGGCATCAGGGTGATGAAGGCATCAGGGTGATGAAGGCATCCAGGTGCACAGGCTGCACACAGGTATCAGCACTCACTGATGGGCCAGGAGAGCCCCGTGCTCTGGACCTCAGACCGAGTGGAACCAAGGCTGTGTCTGACCTGTCACCAGGCTAAAGGAAGAGGTGATGGCTACAGGCACAGATGATGAGTTTTTATGCCAGTCTTTGAAACCTGAGCAGTGCTACCCACAATGTATGAAGTCTGCTCTGAAAACCACGATTCTTTCAGCATTTCCTGATATTCTATTCAAAAATTAAAAGCTGAAATGGGGACGATTTTCAAATACTTTTTTTTTTAAACGTTTTTAAAAAATTCTGAACGTTTAATTTTTGAAATTAGATGTTAATATATCCTTTTAAAAAGAATTAAATCATACTTAAATACTCTAGTAAAATGAAATTACGACGTACTGATTACAGTATGAGGATTACACAAAATCTTTATAATCTTTTTTAAAATGAAACTTATTCAAATTAATTAAAGTAGGAATGTTGAAGTAATGTTACGTTTCTTCATATTTTATTATAGGAGATGTTTCATGTTCAGAAATGCAAACTGGATTTAAGTTTTACATCAAGTGAGCTTCTGTCTTTCAAAATAGTGAAGAGAAAGGAACACAGTTCATTTGGTAGGGTTTTAGACCATTTATTCAACAGAAATTGAACACAGTTCTGAGGTTTTCAAAGGAATAGGGAATAAACCCACTAGCTCTCTGTAGTCTTGAGTGTGGCTTTGAGTTTCCCATGGAGTTCAAAGAGAGATCAGATATTCAAGGAGGGACATGCCCAGTCTACAAGCAAATTGGAGACTCTCAATTATACCAGGACCCTAAATGACTTCCAGCGAGAGGCTACCAGCCTTTGGGCAAGTGAAGAAGTTGGACTCAGGGCATTGCATGCACATACCATGACACTTCTGATGGATAAAAATTACAGCTGATTCACAGGTATTACCTGGGTTCTGATTCACTGAACACATAAGGGCGCTGTGTTAGGATGAGAACTGAATGCAGACCCAGCCATGGTACTGAAGTTACTGCAGGCAATTTGAGTTGCTGGTTTTTTTTGTTCCTTTTAAAGCCCCCTGCTTATTCCAGATATGAAAATCTAATGAATAGCGAAAAATAGCGAGCTTTGTTTGTCTCTCCTTTTTTTTTTTTTTTTTAACCTCAAAGGAATGCTCTTTAAGAACGAGATTTATGAACACTGCTTCAAAGTCCTTTCACCAAAGGGCTTTAACAAGGAACATGACAGGTGCTAGGATAACTTTTAACCCAGACAAACAGATAAATAAATAAAAGATTTGAAAATTCAACTTTGTTCTGCAGTGGACGTAAGCAGTTTGGCATTTCAGACTGGAATCCCAGATTGTCTGTTGAACTCAAGAATTAAAGAATGACAAGTATTTTTTTCCTTTCTTGCTTTTGTAAAAGTGCTCAAAGAAAGCAAGAGGCACAGTCCCAGAGAGCTGTAAGTGAGTGTAAAAACCCATTTAAAAGGGCAGAGAAGAAAGGAAACAAGGAATGTCCTTCCTCAGGAGTCTGATGTTTTGCTTCTAAACTGACTTGAGAGATTTCACCTTTGTTTTATTTCTGCATTGGAATCAAATTCAAAGCTTTAATGAAATGGAATTTTGCTGAAATTCCCTTTTCCACAATAGGAAGGTTGGAGTTTTGGTGAGCTTCAAAGTCCTTGGAATCTTCCAAGATGTCTTCTCCAGGTCTTAGGAATATTTCTGTCTGCAGTGCCATTGATCAACGCATTGTTAAACCCTGCTTTGATCCCAACAAAGTGACATTTGAAGAAAAACGGAGCTTGTGTTTTTCACAACAGCCCTACGAAGGATCCTGTTGGTGTCTGGTGAGTGAGCCTGTGTTCACTCTCCTCTGCCTTGGTGATGGCTCTGTCACCCCAGTCACCCTCCTACCACCAGGAAGGATTAAATTCTTTACTAGGAAACTCCTTCAGGCTCTGTTCACGTAATACACCTCTGTGGGTAGTTTTAAGTTGTGAGGAGCTGTCTTGTCTCCTTCTTAACATGGATTGCTTTGAAATGCTTGACCCACCCAGGACCAGGAAGCTCAGCATTTGGGAAGATCAAGTCAATAAGCAGCTGATTGAACTGCAGAAATGATCAGCTGGAGTTCAATGGCTTGTGTTCTACAGGTCACACTGGATGATAACAATGGCTCATCCCAATCCTAAAATCTAGAAATTTATGAGCTTGAGTAGATTACTAATATGCAGAAGCCTGCTCTGTTCCGTGTAGCAAATTTTTTTTTTAAAAAATCAAATAATTTAATTTCTTGCTGCTTGCCCATCAATATTTGATTCCTTTATTTATTTTGCATCTTGTGATCTTTGTCTTTTGCATCAAAATTAAGATGGACCCGTATGAACTCCTGCACACATTTGATTATCATTAAAGATATTTATCCTGAAGGGAAGAACGGTGCTGACTGGTTACTTTTTTTCCCTGCTGCGCTGTTCCACTATTTGACTTTGCCACTAGTGTTGCTTATAAGCTGAGAAAGCAAATGTTATGGATGTTTCTGTCCTCCTGAAAGTCCTTCCTTAATTTTTTGGTTGTTTTTGCCATTGGCTTTAACATAAAATCTGAATTTTGGAACCAAACCAAGTGCGTATGACATTTTATTCTAAAACTAAATAGTCACTCAAAGGACAAAGATATTTGAAATACTGACGGATAAAGTGGGAAAAGGTTAATAGATTTCCTTCACTGCTTTCTTTGAGGAAAAGAAAGTCTCTCCATGTGTCTGTCTGCCTGCCATCTCACCCCTCACCATCATTGCTGAATATGTTTGATATGAACAACATCTGACTGAGAACTTGCATGTGAGATAAATGTGAGATAGGCATTGTTCCACAATAACTCACTGTACTAAATGTGGGAATGTTTGCCTTCATGCTCTAGAAGATTGAGGGGTAACAGAGAAGAAAATCCTTACAGATGTCCAAAACGATGGTGGGCAGAGCTTTAGCTGTGTTCTTAAGGCAACAAAAAATCTGTGTCCAGGACCTGCCACCAGCAAGTCCTGGCCCTCTTCCATTCCCTCATTGTTTTCAGCACAGCTTGTCCTAACTTTCAATGAGTCCTCTATATATGTAATGTTTTTCCACCTTTTTTTTTTTTCTTTTAAATTATTTAGGAATTTTGGTAGTGAAAACGTTGAATCTGTCTTCTCCAAGAACCAGTGGCCACACTAACAGCTGGAGTGGTTATCTCGGCCTCAGTCCTCAGTTCTTTATAACCGGCTGATAAAACTTCAAGTTCATTTGAATAATAATAGCCTACATTTTTTTCAAACAGCTATAAAAAGTAGGTACATGACCTTCATTGTCCAAGGACCCCAAAGCACACAAAATGTACTAATTAACTAAATCCCACGGTTGCTAAGTACAATAAGCACGAGACTGACATTAGATTACTATTTCTAATTATATCTGGGATGCCTAAGGTATATTAAGGAATGCTCAAAATCTATTACAAGTATAAAGATTAATCTCACTTTCCCAAAGGCAAAGCTGTGAAAAAAACTCTGGATTCCTGCCTCCTGCTTCCTGGCTCAAGCCATGCACATGATTCCTTTGTTTAACTGTTTGCCCATTAAATCCCTGATTCAGCAATGTCCTTTACCACAAATTTAATGTGAAGCCTACAAAAAAAATTCAATTAACTCTGTGTTGCATCTAATACTTTGAGACAGGCAAATACTCTGTAGAAGACCTGGTTGAATAAAGCAGATAAGGGCGTATTTCAGGTCTTCAGTTAACAAATTCACTGATGAAGGCATTTTCCTAAATCATTCTGCAAACTGGTCTACTAATCGCCCTGCAGTCCTCCTAATAGTTTAAATTCTTTAAAATATGTTGCTAATATATTGTATTTCAGTGCAATGCTTATGTGTTGATTGCTAGCACATGTACAACTCTCCACTAAATAGATCACCGTGTAGGACAGTGTGTCCACCAAATGTATACATTAGCACTCTTCTATAGTAAAACCAGAAACAGCAAGTTTATTCTCTCAGGAAATGTTTAATGAAGGGTATTTAATGTGCAACGCCACTTCTGAGATTGTGTTTTTACTCTTGTGCCATAGCTTTAGAGATGCTTTGCTCAGGAGCATTCAGCTTTGAAGGACCCACAATACTGCTCTGTCAGCCTTGCCCATCAGATGAAACATGAGTTGGAAGCTGCCAATGCCTTGGGGAAAGGCAGATGCAATTCTGCAGCCTGCATCATGTGGTAAGGATTTCATTCATTTGCAGAAGGAGTTTGCTCGTTAGAGATCCCACATGATTTGTGGAATCACAGCTCCGTGTGGTTCGTTCACAAATGCTGCTTTCCCCATTCAAAGTACAAGGAACTGTGCTGAGATTACATGAGGCAGGGTTTGACAAACCCATGCTGGATACCAGATTAGACAAAGCCGCTGCATCTCTGATTGCTGAACCTGGTCTCCAAGAGCGAGCAATGCCAGAGCACAAGAAACACTTTCATGACAAGCAGAACAAAGACTGGGTCCCCATAACTTTGTACCACTTGATCTCCTGACAGCTTGGAGAATAAAGAGGGACCTGGAGAATGCTCTTCTACAAAGTTTTGCTGCTAGTTATGAACAGGCAGTGGGATCCATTTTTGTCTGACAAACTTGAATAGAGTTGATCGAGGGTTTAGAAAGTGGTGAGAAATGGAAAACCAAGCCAGCAGGATGTGACCTCTCTATGCACATGCAATCACATGAGTGTGTACACATTGTACAATACACACAACTATACCTTTGAGCCCTCAATTTCCTACTAGAACTGTGTGTTGAGAGAATGTGGCTGAGTGTATGTGAAAGATAACACAGCTGGATTTTCCACTCTTGCCTGTGTGGAAAGAATATTCATTCTATGCCTCGTCATATATTTACCTGGTTTACTTGTAATATCTTGTAAATATCCTCATTTACTTGAGGATCTGCCTGCCAGAATTCTAGAATTCAGTAAAATTATTTCCCAGTCTCCTCTCCCATGTTAGAGTTCACAGTCCACTCTGTGTGTAGCCCATCTGACCTAGGCTGGAATTTCCCCCAGTCTGAAAGGAATTTTGCCCCTGGAGCACCATTGATGATCACCAAGGGTAACAGCCCGGAGCAGAGACCTCACTCATCAGGCTGAAATAAGGATTTATGCACATTCTGCATGTGACAGAGTTGGCACCACAGAGGCAAGCGCCCCTGCAAAAGAAGATTTGTCTCCCACACTCTTCCAGAAGTTTGCTGCTTATGTTCAACCACACGGGCAATTAAAACAGTGCCAGGGGCCTTTAGCACTTGGTGAAAGTGAAACAAAGCAGCAAAGTGGTCTTTACACTTAATAAAAGCCATCCCTTCCTGTCTAGAATGGAGGGCTGTTTACCATCCCTCTCCCTGCTAGAGTACCTTTCCCCTGTCACAGCTTCTGGGAGGCAATCCGTGCCCAGGGAGATGGCAAACCTGGCCTCTGCAGCTCATCTGGCAAGATTCAGCCAGTGGGAGACCATGGGGCAGTGTCTGCTACACCCTGTGCTCCCCAGCTTCCACTAAACTGGATACAGAGGTAAATCAATCCATTAACTTCTCCCAGCCATGGTCCTAATTAGCTGCATATGTCCAATCAGCATGCTCATGGGCCTCTCGTCAGGGAATAGCGGGCTGACAGACACGGATTTGTTACTCTGCATCTGCCGCCAGATCTGGAAATCTGACGTTTTCGAAAATGAATTAAAGCAACAAAACGCAACCAAATTTGCCAGCTGGCAATGTTCCCTGTGAACAGATGGCTGGAAACACCTTTTGTGAGGAAAGCCCCTTTTGATAGGAGGGCAGTATGAGTCCACAGTTAGGATGAAGTTATACCTGAAGTGAGGAGTAGAGACCTTTCTGTTTATATATGCATCATGAGAGACAAAGAAGAGAAGAACTCAGAATTAATAGTATTAATTCCTAATACTATGCTGAGTGTGGGGTGGGGCTCCATTTTTGAATCCAACTCTTTTATATAGCCTGAGTGAATTTGCATACTGAAAAGATGCTCCCAATAACCATTAACCCTGGGAGTGGTGGGTGTAGAGGGCTGAAAGTCAAAGTAATTCTCTCATTTGTGTTAGAAATTATTGATTTTGTAGCTTACAGTGATTTTTTTCTTTGCAGCATGATTTTCATTTGAAACCATAATGTATTATTGAACTACTAAAAGAAGCCTGAATTGTTAATAAAAGAACTTGTATAGATACACTCATGGGCTTGCCAGTGTATCAAAATTAGTGTTCTTATTTTTATGTGGTTTTATTACATGCTTTTATTCCATGTGGATAAAATCATAGCTTTGCTTAGACTCCCTAAAAGTTTTAATCATGTGCCTTATAAACTTTAGCCTTGCTGAATTACAGTATTAACATATTTTCAGCTCATGTGGTTTTTGTTGGCTCTTTTTTTACTTCCTTGAATGCATGTTGAAAGAAAAAAGTTATCTTTATGGGCTCACTTATATTTGATTTTCCATAATTATGGGCTATTTTGTGATATTTTCCATGGTGATAGACTTTTCAATGATATGTGACCTTTTTTCCTGCTCTCTTTATCTCAGTTGAATATTTCACATGTTTCAGTTATGGTTAGAAGAAAAGATATTCATAGAAGACTCATCAAAATAAGTATTAATCTCTCCTGCAAATCTCAACACAGTCGTTATTAACTAAGTGTGAAAGCTGGAACCATAACTAAGAAAACAGACCAACAAAAAGCCCCAACACTAGAAGAAAAAATATTTTTTCAGTGGTGACAGGTTTCCACAGTTTAGAACAGAGGGAATTTTAACTGATTTTAACAATATGGTTTAATCTGTTCAGCAACAAAACCTATGTAAAAAAAAATCTTGTTTTTTCTCATTCGACCAGGCAGTGAGCAGGCATAGTTTTGAAAGAGTTACATGAAATAATGTCACATTTTAAAAAGGTAGGTGTTTTTTCCTTATTTTTGAAAGGCAAATGTATTATTACATTTTCTTTCTTTTCACTGAAGAATCTTGACTTAGAAATTAATATTTTTCCCAAAGGAAATTTACTTTCAGTTGAAAAACATTTCCTTTTAGAAATGTTTATTATTTCATGGTAGAAAATAATTAGTTAATCTCTAAATTTTCCCTTTGGAAAAATGAAATTCTGTGAGACCTATCTCGGCAAAGTTTGGGAGAAAATCTTTTATGCTGCCCCAGAGAGAAAAGGTTTTATAATTGAGGTAAAGATTTGATAGTTCTCTGGACAGAAGCCTGATACTTAAAAAGTGGTCAGTAATACTCTTAGCAGGATTTTTTGAATGGTCATTTTCAGAGAACGAATCTAATTTATCCTAAAGTTAGAAGCAAATTTATCATCTGCTTGAGCCACTTCAACAGAGTTCTTTGCATCATCCTGTGTTAAAACAGCATCCAAGAAGCAATTTCAAATAAAAATGATCAAAACAAAACATTAGAAGATGAATTCTGGTTACTAAACTTCCTCTGGACTCTAGACAGACTTTTTATGAAAAAAAAAAGTTTTCATTTTGCAGTTAATTTTATAGTGAGTTAATAATCTTGGGTCGTATAGGTGACAAAGAAATATCCACAACAATGACATTTCCAAGGCTGTCTAAATGAAACTTTATAGAAGCTCTATTCCTGAACAAAATTTCCTCTGACTTTACAGGTGTTCATTCCATATGTTGGATAGAAAAGAACATTGGTTCTGCTTAGAACCTGCTGGACACACCCGGGTGAAAATACATATTCTGTTAACAGGGATTGACAGCAATGGGGCACAATGAGAAGCAGATCCTTCAGAGAGCACCCAGCCCAGAAATACACTCAACCAACCATACCTTTCACTGGGTAGATGAAATCAAGGTTGTTGAGAGCTCATCTCCTGCCCTGAGATGCCCTGCTCATCTCCTGCCCAGGGCTGGGAGCACTGTGAGAGCAAACCATGCCAGGACACTCAAGTTAATGTGCACAGCTGGCAACAGGGAGCTGCAGGACCTGTCCTTATTCAAAGGGGAACTTCATTCTGGCCACCCACCTGCTTGTCGAGGCAGCTACCTGGAATCCATGATTGAGATGAAAGGGAGCAGCCCTGGCAGTGAGAAATGGTGGATGAAATCCCTCTCATTCACACCTGTCTGAAATTCCATATGTTTTGGGCGAATTTTTGTCCAGTTGATATGTTTCAAAAAAGAAACCAGTTTCAGCCTGTGTAATGCTTTTCCTCTTCAAACATCTAAACATTTTATGGAAAGGGGAGTGGAGAATCAAGCTTTTATTGTTACTAAGGGAAGAGTGGTGATTTAGGAACAGAATGGTGTTCTGCACTGGAGATCACAGACCAACCCATGAGTCCTGCCTCCTAATTCATTGCTTCAGCAGAGTTGTATAAAATCCTGTACTCCTTCCTACATTGTGTGAATGGTCAAGAGACTTTCAAATGGTTTAAAGAACTAAAACATATTCTTTGCAGATAATTTATGTGTTGACTTCTTCTCTAGAGAGATTTTGGTTATATGTGGCTGAGAAAAATTAGGTCTTAGAATAAAGCATTTTCATGGGTTGTTGTTGGTTCAATTCTAATATTTTGTTTGACAAAATAAACCTAGTTTTCATGTACCTTTATCTGACAAGATGCCTCCTTTGGTACCCACTTACAGTCTGTACTAAAATATAAAAGGGCTTAACCAGCTTTTCATTTTTCCACAGATAAGGCCCACGATGAGGCGAGAGGAAGTGTTTGATGTTTCTCAGTCCATTTCTCAGTCATTAATGAAATCCCCAAAGCCCTGACATCTCCAATTAGCAGACTCATCTGTTACCTCTGCTTTGTTCAGGAAGGATGATGTATCATAAAAACAAAACCAAGGCAAACTAGTCACTGATTAAATAATATTGTGCTTACACAGAAGAGAGAGTGCATGGGAGAAAACCAGGGAAACAAACAATCAGGGGGGTTAGAATTACTGATTTAGTTAATCATCAGTGCACAGCTTCAGGCAGCTTCCCAAGCCCTGGCTGTGGGGAAATAACACTGATCAGTCACTCTGGAGGGCCTCAGACAGCTGTAAGCCACAGTTAGGCACATTGTGGGAGGATGAAGGCACTCACAAAATTTTCTAGAAGATGCTTTTCTTGAACAGGGAACTCATGTTTGTTTCCAAATGAAAATTTGTCAGTCCAAACTCACCTTGGGTTCTGAGGTTCTGTAAAGTGAGTAGATATTTATCGTAATTTCTCAGCTCCCAGATTTATTTTTCTTTGCTGTCACCTTACAGGTGGTGGCTTCAGACGGTGACAGAAGATTAAATTTAAAAAAAAAAAAAAAAAAAAAAAGAAACAAGAATTAGAAAACCTATTAATTAAGATTTATATGGTGTTAACAAGCATGAATACATTTGACAGATTCAATATAAAGGCATCCTTTTTTGGCTTCATGTTCATGAATCAAACCCTTAGCTTCTGGCTCTGAAATTCTGCCTAGTAGTAAATTTCACAGTTTGACTTGGAATAGATTCTTCGTGGTTTTTTGAAAGGGTCTTTAAACCACAGTCATATCTAAACTGAGAAAGCAAAGCTTTCCTTGCAATGAATAATTGCCTAAATGATACTAAAACGAATACATGCTTACTTGCAATTCCCAGCCCAATACAGTATTGTTGGGAGAGCTGCCAATAATGCAAATAATGTAAATCAGAGTGAGTAGAACCTGTGTGTTGTGAACCAGGTTTGGAACAAAGCTAGTGAGCTCATTTCACTCAGTTTTGGTGATAAATACTTCAGATCATTATTAAGCTTCTTTGGCACCCATCATCAAATCAATAGTGTAATCAAGGGTAAATGCTGAAGAATACAGCTCAGCCATGTTTAATTTAACAATATGTGTTGGAGACAGAACTCCTCACTCCTTGTTTGGGAACAGCAGGCTGGTGGGTTTACTCACTTTTTTGTGAACCCCTTTACTGTTATTACAGTGAAATTTATCTTTGTAGTACTGCTGCAGAGCTACCTACATCTGAAGTGTAAAATAAGGGCTAGCTGTCAAGGTTCCCTCTTCTGTGGATGGAATTAGGTTCCTCTCATTGAGACATTTATTTCAGGGCAGGACTGTTCAGCCTACAGAGACTCTTCACCTTACAATTGCTGTACAATAAACGCCTGATTTTAATGATGTCAGACATGTCTTGTGGTAAGACCATGCTGTCAAACTCTTTCTTCTGAGTTACCTGCCTTAATTATCTGTTGATTTTGAAATGTAGCTTGTGTTCTCGGTATGTAATTAGTTCTTACACTTGTCTCTCTCCATGGTAGTATTTTGCCGTGCAATCTTTGAATTGGTTAAGTTAAACATCTGGATGAAAAGGACAGAAATATATCAATTTACTGAATAAGTCAGCTTAGAAGAGCCCTTTAGAAGCCTCCTGCTCAAAACAAGGCTCAAAGTTAGAAAAGCTTGCTTGGGATGTTATTTAGCTAAATTCCAAAAACTCCACATGGAAGTGTAATCCAGAGCCTCTCAGTACTTTGGTAGAGGGCTGCTGCCATGGTGGGTTTTCTCAAAAAGTTAAATTCCTGTTGCTGCAGATTGTGACTCTTGTTCCTTTTCTGCACCCTAAAGTCTGGCTGGTTTTTTTCATCACCTGGGTATGGAGAAGAGCGGGGTAAGGAGTATTTTCCGTCAGGAAGATTTGCACACAGAGAACAACTCTGGTTTCTGTTTCCCAGTTCATCAAAAGAAACCCACAGCCTTCTGCTGAGTATGTGACAAACGCCACATGTGAAGGGTTTAATAAGGCCATTATTTATATGATGGACAGCCCAGAGCAATTCACAGTAAGCGACAAAAGGTAACTTAGGACTGTGAAATCTAAACTTCTTTGTGGATCTGACCCAAAGAGGCTTCTAAAAGCCCTATCTTGGGTCTCTAGCCTATCATTAGAAACAACTCTGCTTCTGGAGGGGAGAGGAGCAAAATGAAAGTCCCTTTACCTCAGTGATCAGTAAAGATCCTGTGCTACTCCCAGGGCCCTAGGCACGTTTGAGTACAAGTCCTTTGTCAGTTTAAAATATCCCCTGCAGCTCCAGCTAAAGATCTGTCTACTTTTAGACTCTGCTATACTGAGCCCTGTTGGAGATTGCCGTATTCCTGTGGGGTTCAAAGTATTAGCCTTCTAGGGGGTAAAAAAAAAAAAAAGCCAAAGGGAAAACATTATTGGTACATTCCAAATGTTTATCTCTGTTCACAAAGTTTTAACTGTCCTTCAGAGAACAAACAAACAGAAAAGCCCAGATTCTAATTGCAACTAGTTTGCCATAAAGGTAGATGCTTTATTATCATTGCTTTCATGTGAATTAGCCAAGTTTTACACATATTGAAGTGATATCTGACCCGAGGAATCTATTAATAAAGCTATTGAATAACTCTATCAAGAGCATACCACAGGCTAGTAAATGATCAGGGAATAATATGGCATAAACCAGCTCATCAGGCTAAAATAATCTTTGAAGCTTTAAAACTGAGATTTCCCAGTGCAGTGATCTGACTGCCTCCATCAGTCTCTGGGAGAAGAATTGCTTCTTGTGTGCAGGGCAGATGGGTCATTTCCCCCAGTGCCTCTGGAGGGGACAGGGAGCTGCTCCTGCCTTGGCAGGAAGGTGTTTCCTCAGGAGATTGTGGTTTATGTGCTCTGATCAGGAAAAAGTGCACAGCCCATGCAAAGGCATCTGCCCCCTGGAAAAAATCAGTGAGCCAGGTGACCTCAGTTGGGCTGAAAGGCTCCAAGGCGATGTTGTATGTGAATTTTTGAGAAAGGGGGTTGTCTCTTTGTTTCCTCTGCTTCTTCTTGTTTGTTTGTTTTTAGGGAAGAGAGAGTTTGTGGCTAATGTAAGAGCATTAAAAACTCTTTTGTAACGTTTCTCCCTTCCCCATCAGTATCTAGTCCCGACTCATTGTTTAATTTGCCTCTTCCAAAGGCCCATCCTGGCTCATCATTTTGTACTTCTCTCTTGACACTGCCCCAGTCGGGTGGATGGGGACCTATCCATGTGTCTGAGAGACTCCTGCTCTTCTTTGAAGAGGCTGCAAAGACTGCTGAGCTACTAGGGCACTTTCCTTTCTTCAGTCTCACTGCAAAGGCCTTCTCTAGTTCTTTCACCTGCTGAATCCACCCTTTGAAAGCTCTGCCTCAGTCACTTTACAACAGACTGGAACAGGAAAAAAGGTTTTTCAGATGATCTTCCCAGTGCAGCTGGCACTAGGGGATTTTGTTACAACACTTTGAACTGTGGTCTGTTATCCAAGAGTCTCCAAAGGACTTCTAAATTCATTAATTCCTGATCCACTAGCATTATTGTCGCTTCTTGGAGATAAGAACACCAAGCCTTAGAGCAAACTCTGCAGGTAAATGACAGACCAGGACTGAGAATGGGGGTGTGTCACCCCCAGTAACAACAGGAACACATGGCTTTATCAAAGCCTGTTGATGTGACACTCTGCACGGTGCATAGCTTTCACATAGCACTACACGATTTATTTTAGTGTAAATGTTCACAGTGAAGGTGCATAACTTGCCATGATCAAAGGAAATTTATGGTATTCCTAAGGCAAAATATTAATAAAATATAATATTAAATTATATTAACAATCTCAATTTATATTGTACATACTAATGAAGCTTTAGAAGGTAAGGTAATTGCGTAAATGATCTCCTTGTCCATCTCTCTATTTTGACTTTTTAATTGCAAAGTGTGAAGCAGGAACACAAAGCAGGGGGAAAACAACTTGCATCTCAGTGCCAAGGATGCAGCCTCTACCACACTCCTGACAGAGACCACTCAATCATGGTAATCCATGTGTGCTCAGACAGATGTTGATGCTGGACAAAATTGACAGTAACCACAGAAGGTCTCTTTGTTAAGATGTACAACACTGCAAGGGCAGGAAACTGAATATTCTAGGAAGCTCATGATGAAAGGAAAATATAAATGTCCTGCTCAGTTTTGCTTTGTGAGCACAAATCAACAGGCTGGAGGCTGCTTGCTATTCCAAAGCCTGTCATGGATTTATAGCTTGACCTTGGGAATAGCTCTTCTTGTTTCCTTTACTACCTTTTGCATTACCAGAAGAGGAGTGAATCAGAGTCAGATGAAATTATAATATGATGGAAAGCCAGAAAATGGCCTTTTCCCTGTCATGCCACCCAAAGCGTAGGCTGTCCTGGTTATTGGGAAAGAGGCAGAAATAGTGCAGACCTTCTCTCTCATTGTGTAAGTTTATGTTGCCTACTTTCAAACAGCAACCTCCTCAGCTCCCAGCCACAAGCCACTGCTGCAACTATAAATAATCAAAATGATGTATTTGCTGGGATTAATGAAGCCTCGCACAAATAGAAACGGCTGTTCACACTTCCAGCAGGCAGCAAGGCCATTGCTCAGGTAGAGCTCACCTCTGGAGTTTCAGGAGGAAGCAGGGGAGTGTGTCTGTGCTGCCCAGCCCTCCCCAGGGTGTGAGCACAGCTCCCAGGCTCTCAGCCCTGCCCCAGCTGCAGAGGCAGGTGCTGCTCTCTGTGCAATACCACATTCTGTGCGTGTTCCCTCGCTCCCAACAAATCACTTCGGGTGAGCCAGCAGCCATTTCAGCCTTTCAAAGCAGCTTGTTCTTATTCCTCAAGAAAGTGTTTATAGCTAGGATTTAATAACTCTGTAGTGCTTTATATTTTGGGGGGAAAAAAAATCACATTCTGCCTAACACGAGCTATGTAAACAAGAGCAGTGATTATACATTCAAGTGATGAAATGGATGTAATGTTTATACAGTGGGATAATAGAATATTTCTGATTCAATTGGTGGTTATTTGTCATAACCAATGGAATTTTTATTTTAGTGCAATAGGCTCTGACATTTTCACCCTGGAGTAATTGTGTTCACAAATTTGGTATCTCTCCAGTCTATCTCCTAGATATTCTAGCCCAAGATTTTCATGCTGTGCAGCAATTAATTTTGTGAGGCTTCTATGTGTGTTGTGTTTTTTTTCCAGAAGTTCACTCTTTATATTCCCCTCACACAGTTTTTCAGCACAACTGAAACTGAATTCTATTGGTATTAACAATAGTGCAAGGCAATCTTTCTCAGCTAAAGTTAGATATCTAGCTTTCTTCTTCCTTAAATCACTCTGATGATGGCAACTACACGTAATAAAAATGGATGTGCAGTAATAATGCAGTTACTTCTTTACTGTCATATCATGTTTCCATTTTCATCTCTCTCTTCATTTCTTCCATCTCTTTTGTTTTTGAAATATTCTCTTTTCCTTTGTTCAGTCCTTATTCGAGAGAAATGAAACACCTCATTCTACCCTGCCTTTTTTCCTCCCACATTTCACTTTACTCTCTCACTGTAAGACACAAAACATCAGGCTCAGTAGGAGCATTAACAGGGAACCAGACAGGACTGCCTAGAGCCTTTGATTAGAACCTTCCACACCTGGGTAGAATGCGGATTAATGAAAGACTGTGCATTCTGGTTGTTTGCATATATTTTTTTTTCTTTTCAGACAACAAAGAAGAAATCAAAGTCTTCATTATGGGTGTCCCATTGGACAAATCCAGTAAAACACCTAACAGACACATCACACAACTAAAGCAACTACCTGTTCTCTTATGTGCTTGGAAAGAGCTGAGAAATCTGTACAAACAGCCAAGAAACCACCAGAATGTCTAAACCAAGGACAGGATGGAGCCTCCTAGAATTTGCAAGTTTGAGGTCATTGGAGAGAAAAAATATTCTGAGGAAAGGCACATTAGGATGCAGAACATGCACTCAATGAAGAATAACTTTCTGCTGATTCTTTGCTATTGTCTTAGGTATTTATAACTACATGGGACAAAGCAATAAACTTCTACCACATCTTCCAGGTAACTAATGTGAGAGATCAAAAGCACTTCCCACCAAAGAGGTTTTATTACTACCTTGTCACTAGTGCTGTAGGTCAGAGACCTTACGTGACCTGATGCAACCCTCCTGGTACTCAGAACATTTCCTATTGTGTTTTAATTCCTTTATAAGTCTCTTTGTGGCCTCTATAATAGATTTTTTTGTTTTATTTTTAACACTTCCTCTTCATACTAACAGGAGGATTGCAAAGGTGTACTATCTGTAATATCTGTAAGAAAGCAGTAAGTCCAGGACCCAGAACAAATGACTTTGTTTCTTATCTTTTCATTGTTTCTTTCCTTTTTCATATAGAAAAAATTGTTGTACAGAATAGATGGAGAAGATACATCCATGTATCTGGCTTGATCCATGCACAAAATTCAGGGCTATTGTGTGTACAAATCCCAGCTTTTTTGGTAGGAATATTTAGACTATAAATGAAGAACAAAAAAATTAAAGATCTGGGGGCTAATGAATGTACATGAGTACTGTGGATTTAGTTTGATGTTTCTGGAGGACATCTGCCTTACAGTCTGTTAATGAGTGAGGAGTTACTCCTGCCAGTGAGGAAAATATTCATGCTGCTTTCCACAGATGGGAAAAGTGGCTGTTAATGTGAGCATTCATAAAGGCTACTCTCACAAGGATAATACTAATGTTTTATTGCCCTGAGCATAACCCAGCATGGATTGTCAGGGTGACTCTTTAGAAAAGTTTCTATCTTCCTTTTGACAAAGGAAAGAGTATAGAATGTAGGTTTTTGGGAGTAACCTAAGACAAGATTTCTTTTCCTGGCTCAGTTCCTAGATTTCCAGGATGACAATTGTCAGGATGTATCAAGAAGCTAACTTTAATTAAAGAAAGCAAACAGGAAGAAAAGTGTTATCAAGCGTGGGTGAACAATATGGTGCTCTCCCCCAAATAATTTTGAGAAAACTTTAAAAAGTATTTTTGCTAATGTTTCCAAGGAGAACATGGAAACTCAAAACTTTAACCTAGATTTTTAAGTTACAGTACACCTAGAATGGTTTTAGGCTACAAAAAATAACACAACAAAATTAAAATTTTTGTTTAAATTTTTCCATGGCCCATACTCTTTCATGGTTTTTAATTTTGAAGTACTAAAATGGATTTTGTGTTTCAAAAAAGAACACAAAAGCTTTCTAATGGAGAGACTATCACAGCTTTTCTTTTCCTTCATGGCTGTGTTAGGACTTGAAGACAAAGCAAGGGCAGATGATGTCCCTAAGGTTAGGATGACTCTACTGTGTGGCTAAATCTGTTTATTCATCTGTATGACTCAGAGGACTTATGTCAATTCATCCTAAATAGCCAAAGATTGTTAAAAATGAGTGTTAGTCATATAATGTGCCAGCCTGCGCGTCACTTGTTCCTCTACTGGCTGATTTGCTACAAGATAATAGCCTATTATTGCTACCAGCTGCTAATTAGCTGCTAATTAATAGGTTGATAGACTCTGAAGCTCGGAGGGACCATTAGCTCTTACAGTATGACCACAGAAGTTTTAACACATCTCACCCATGCTACCAGAACTTGTGACAGGCTGCTAAAGCCAGTCCTTGGCAGCAGGAACCACACCACTGAAGTTCTCTAGAAATTAAAAATCTCCTGGTGCTTTTACACTTATTCCAGTATTTTGCCACCATCAGTGATAAGTATTTAGACCTCGATTCTCCCTGAACGTGTTTGCAGCTATTAATTTTTCTCCACCAGGACAGAGAGCTGTTTATTATCTGGTGCTTTCTTCTGACAAAATTGTTCACTTATTGTAAACAAGATGCCTCTCCATCATACGATTCACAAAATAAATAGGTTGTTCCCATTGGCTGTCTGTCCACAACATTTCTCATTAATCTCTGGAATTATTTCATATACTCTCTTCACAATTCTATTAACACATTTAAGAAAGCAGTGAGACCAAAACATCCAGGAGGTTTTACTAGGGAGAGGATTGAAAACAAGCTTTATGCATCAGAAATGTCATTTAGATATTGTCTTGAATTTGTTAGAGGTGATGAGGTAGTTTGCCACACTGTTTGATGCTTCACCACCCCCATCATTCAATCTATTAAGCAATATTTTCATTGAGAAGGGATTCTTTTTGAAACACAAAGGAAGGTGGTATACCCTGCACTGAAAATGGTTTTAGTTTTTCACAAGAACATGCAGATAATAATTCCTCTGTCATATCCCAGACAATGGGAACGTGTCTGCAGTTTCAGTGTGTATTTACAACGTGATGGAAGTGAAGGAACAATTTCCCTGGAAGCAGACTGGCAGAAGCACAGCACAGCAACCCTGGATCCCCCCATTCTTCCTCAAAGGCACTCAATTTGGCACTCTGATTCCTTAAGCCTTTGTTGTGTCTTCCAGCAAAAGTCACATTTTCATTTTCTGTGAGACTAACTCTGAGGAGATCCGATGTGATTTCCTTTCCTTACTTCACATCCTCTTTACTTCTCGCTCCACCCCCTCCTGGCAGTGGTTTATTTTATTTATCTATGTGTGATTTATAGTGTATTTTTTGGTTCATGTGTGGCAAGTTATACCTTATACTTGATTGCATGTAGACTTGTGTGATTATAAGAAATGAAGCAGAAAAGTAAATTTGTTCACAGCTCCTTCTCTACCACTGTTACCATGCTCAGAGTCCTAATTCCATGTGGAGAGGGGTGACACCAAAGGTACTTTATTTTGTGTGCATTATTATTATGAGACAGACATCACAATATCACTGTTTGGGTGAACCAAAACACAGTGCTGGGAATGCAGTGCCAGAGTGCACAACCAGGTACAGAAGAAAGGTATATTCAGAAACACACAAAAGACAGGGTGACTGCAGGCTCTCAAACTTTTGGTGCACTGTTCCCCTAAGTCACCTGGATACTGAACGTTCTAAAGAATCCATAGATGCTCTCAGCTTTGTTTATTAGGAATCTTTTCATCACAAAGTGAATTATCCAGCAAGTCTAAACCACTGAATGTTTTCTTGTAGTCCTTTCATAGCTCCTCAGCTCCCTGTTTAGATTTTCTTCAACCATGGAGGAACATACTCCGTTTTCTTCAGAAAATATAATGAAATGTTATCAGTAATTTAATAAGTCCCATAAGAACCTTCTTTAAGAAGAAATATATATTCTGGAATACACACATGCACAGGGTTAGCTTATTAACATGATTTTGTGCAGACTGGCTTGGTTTCTTCAGCTTGGCTTTACTGTACAAATATACTTATTAGTCACCCGTTTTCTGGACCAATCATGTGGGCTGAAGTTGATACAATTAAAAGATAAATGTGAATTCTGTGGGTACAAAGTCTTTAAAGCAGACATGTGCTGAGTGGAGGGTTGTGCAGTAACAACCATGGTGTGGTCACCTCATCTGACAGAGCCTGAACGCTGCCAGTGCTGTGGGTTCAGATCACTGGAGCTCAGCAGCTGCTGTCCCCACATGGGCTGGCCCCAGCTGCCTCTTTCCATTCTTTGGAGCAGAAACAATGAATATGGTGCTGCAGACATTAATAGGGATAGCAAAACATGGAGCATTAACTGCATCGTGTGTAATCATTACTGGTATAAAGAGCCAAGAACATTTCCCAGCCCACTGGCTATTTTACTAAGCTGCAAGATGCCTCTTTTGTCCCAGTTTTTGACAGCAAATCCCCCTGTCCCTTTTTCATGATTTCATGCAACACAGTGGTGCAGTGATTCACTGGCTTTATGCCAGGAGCTAATAGAAAAGCCAGAAATTCTGTTTAAATCTTTCGTACCCAGCTAAATTCTTAATATAGTAAAAAAAGTACTACTTGCTGGTCCGTGGGGACCTAAGAACAGCCCTGAGGATGTGTGGTACATAATTTAAAGAAAATCCTCAGTGATGGGAACTGCCCTGTACAGCTGGACATCCATTTGATCAGATCCACATCTGATCAAGACCCACAGGAAAGGGCATGGGTCAATTAGGGACAATTTTGTCTATTATTTCCTGATGTTCCCTCTTTGAGTTATTTTTTGAACTGTTCCTCTACAATGTTTTCCTGAATATTGTGTACAGCTCTTTTTCCATGATAAAACATCCATTTTTGGAGCACAAAACCCCAATAGTTCCCAACAGAAACCCCCACCATGTGTGTATATATGCATATAAACATATATATATATATATATATATATTCTCTCCTATGAGTAGGAAATAACAAATTCAGACACAGGGGAAAAATGTTAAGTTGTTTTCACTGCATTTCTTTTAAACATGGAGCATGCCAGTTCAGCTCTCAGAGGCATTAACTGAAAGAACCCAAAAGTAACATAAACAAATTCAAGCACAAATAAAAACAAATTCAGCACTCACAAAAAACCCCACAGTAACCTGACTTCTATTTCCAAGTCAGGGTCGTGCCCAGAAAACCTTATATTTGAAAATTAATTTTTAGGTTCCTTATATTTCCCTGTTTCTGGGTGTAACATCTCAGGAATTTTGGGGGGTTTTTTGACAGTCAGGATGAGAGTTTTGTCATTGTTTGTTGTTAGATATACATAGAAAATAAATAAATAAATAAATAAATAGCAAAGGAAAACATTGTTGAAGAGAATGCAAAAAATAAAATGCATTACAGCTGCAAGGTTCAATAACAATAATTAAAGACCTTACTGCTGATCATATTACAGAGTTGTAAATTGGATTTTTGTACTGACTGCTTATGGCATGTAGTTTGTCTCTGTAGCGCCTACCCCGTCTGTGGGGAAACACCAAATCTATTAAGGTAACACCAAAAAAAGAGGTAGAAAAACTTATTATAAGCAAATTTCTCAGATGACCTAAAAAAGGCTCATTATTTCCTAACAAAGTCAATAACAACTTCACACACTCCACCAGCAAGGTCCCAAAATTGTTATTACTAATATCAGAAGATCATGTCCTTTAAATCTCTGAAAAAATCTGTTCTTTCTGTAGGATTTGCTGGCCTGGCTTTGAAAGGAAATCATTACCAACCTTTTCAAAAAGGCAGCCTTCTTCTGTAGCCTGCAATACTCTTATGTTTGCTCCAAAAGGCATCTCCTGGCACTTGCTCCACTGCTGGTCTCCAGATTGTCATTTTCTGGAGCAGATTAGTCAGCAAATTGTCTGCTGATTCATTTAAAACAATATACAAGAGAGATGGATCAAACCTTGACAAGAGGAAGCTGAGAGACATGTACATTAGTGGGAATGGGGACAAAAAGCACTATGTTTTTCAATAGTAAATTAAAACTGGACAAACCTGATGTTTTTCTCTTAGTTTTAATTAGATAATGGGTTTGGGGTTTTGTTTATTTGGGTTTTTTTAGATAGAAATGGGAGAGAGACTGAGAGAAAAAACCCTAAATGGTTACTCTCTTTTGTGTTGCCCTTCACAATCTGGGCACAAAGTCCTGCCATAACTGATGTCAGCATTTGGTTAGGATGCAGACATAATGAGAAATGCAGAGTTGGGGCAGAAATAAGTTCATTTTCATCCTAGGATTGAACACGTGCAGATTTCCCATGCCTGTGCTCCTGGCTTGGGATAGGAAGAGTTGTAGCAAGTTACAAGGAAAGGAAAGGAAGAGATGGAAAGTGTTTGTATGGACATTAACTACGTGACATGCTGGAGATTTTATTGTGCACAGTCCAGCGGAGACATTGCAGAGATGCTGTCTCACCTATTTAAAAAGGAATGGCTGGAAAGAGATTCAAATCAAGCACTGACTAATCCAGGGGTTATGTTGGGAGACTGGGATATGAGAAAGCCAAGTTCAGTCACTGTCTTGGCATCCAGTTGCTTACATCACCTTAGAAAAATGAAAGAATTCCTCTGTGGAGCTCCTCATTGATTACATGGTGCTAGAAGGTCCTTCCTGATTTAGTAGTAGATGTTGTGGGGAAAAATACATTAAAGTTTACAGTATGTTCATCTCCTATTTTAAAAGGCTCTGTGTGAGCGTCATTCTTCCAGAACCTGCCACTGGATTTAATGGAAACAGATGATTTCCAGTGAAAAATTAAGTTATTAAATTTATATAAACACTAAATGGGCTGTGTATAGTTTGATTCTACCTGCTATATCTGGGAAACTCCGTTTATTATATTATTTGGTTTCTAAGTTTTTTGCTACTTGAAATATCAGGTCTTATATTGCTTCCTTCAACTTCTACTTCAACTTCTAGTGCTCCAGAAAAAAAAAAAGTTTTACTGTTTCACTTTTAACAGAAGTGTGCTCACAAAAAAGCTGGGGACCTGTCATCTCAGCACTCTCCTGGATTTAGTTCTAAAAAAAAAAAACCTACTGTTAAAAGGCCACAAAAAAAAAAAAAGTGGAATTGGGAGAGAATCAGAAGAGGGCAAGGGGAGGAAAACATCTCAGAGCCCTTTTTCATTTAAAATGTATTCTTTGGGGAAAATGTCACTTACTGCAGATAAAAATGCAGTGCATTGCTGAGCAGGTGTAAGTAATTTTGTCTAATTACTACAAATGGGTTTTCCATGTATGTGAACCAGCTGGGATTACTGAGTGGTGAAAACATGTAGGAAGAAGGTAGATTTGGAGAAGGTGGAAAGAAATGCTTTTGATAGCTGATTACAGAGAGTACTCTGGGGTAACAGAGACACTGAAAATGATCTTAGGCAGTTTTATAAAAAGAAGTTATTTCAGCAAGATATTTGTAATAGCCTTTAGGAGGCAGGTGAAAAAAAATAACATCTGCAGTGGTTTTGTAAATCCCCAAGAACGAGAAGTCCACTAAAGCCAGGAGAAGCATGGCAAGTCCCATGATCACCGATATTTCAAAGAGGTTGCCTGGCTGATATTAGGATACCCTACTTAGGCTACATCAGAAATCAGCTTTCTTATGTTAAATGACTAGTGACAAAATTTATAGAGGATAAAAAGTAAGAAAAACTGTTTTGCAGTAATTCGTTTGGGTGCAACTCAACTAGAGACATAGCAAAGGACCTTATGAGTTCTTGCAGTCTTCCATGATTTGGCACTCCCTCCTTTTTTTTTAGGAGGAGAACTCTATAAAGAGGGCCATAAGAGAGGGAATCAGCTGTTTGCAATCACATTTTCTGCCTAGGATTGAACGTGTGCAGATTTTCCACGCCTGTTCTCCTGTCTTGTGATAGGAAGAGTTGAAGCAAGTTACAAGGAAAGGAAAGGAAAAAATAGAAAGCGTTTGGTGGAGAAAATAGGAATTGACCAGAAGAACAGATTGATTTTATAACAGGGGATAGACAAATTATAAATATGACAGATGTGCTGTGCATGGTTATGGCAGAGTGTTTTAGAAAGCCACTGGTCCCCAGCTAGAAGTTGAATTTTCCCTTCACTTGAAGCACAATCTCTGATCACGTGTGCATTTCCAGCTCCTCACGGAGCAGAGTAATCTGGGCTGGATTACAGCAGCTGCTTCCCTCCTTGTTGCTGTGCACAGCCACATGCACACTGGCAGCTTCTCACATCCTCCTGCCAAACCTGAAACTGCATTATCACAGCACAAGGTTCCTTGAGTTTGCTTTCCAGATACACACTGAGCCCTGTTCAGAAGGACTGCAAATACTCTGAAAGCTCTATCATGGGAGTAATGAGATCTTGGAGGAGAGGATAGGGGTATGGACCTGCAGCAGTTATGCTAGATGTGCTCCTTTATTCCTTTTTATTAATGCCAAGATCACCAGCAAAGCGTCAGGTTGAAAAGAAGGCTTTGGAGCACTCTAAAAAGCAGTTTTCTCTGGGATGGATGCCTTGACCTATGAGGGGATGTGCAGTGTTGCAGTGTCAGGTTCAGAGGGCTTGAGGAAGGAAGGATCTCTCAGCAAGGGAAACAACAGAGTAGTGAGTAACACTTTAACTTGGACTCTCAGAAGGCAAGGGTTAGCTCTCCTTCAGTTCTTCCCATGCAGCTGTAACACCGTACACAAATGTGTCTCAGGGAAGCAGCTACCTTCACTGAAATCTTCTTTTCCCTCCTAAGCTGGAAATCTCTCAAACCATTACGCTGTGAAATAAGCTGCATTGCTTCTGCTGCCCAAGGCACTTTCCTTGACCTTGGCTAGAAGGACAGATTGTTCTCTGGGTCTTTAAAGGAGCCGTAGGGTGGATCTTATGTTCACCATCTATAGTGCTGTGGCTCCCCCGTGGGCTTCCTCAGCATCCAGAGAAGTGCCAGACCCACTCCTGTCCCTGTGCCTGACTCCCACAGCTTCCCCTCTCCCACCTTACAGGGTTGCCAAGAAACCTCCTGTGAGAGCAGTGAGCAAGAGATGCTCAGTTTATTATTTTTTGTCTTAAAGTAGCAATGTCTCCTACAGAACTGAAAAGTTATAAGAGAAAATTAAATTTTGGTTGAATATCACAATTAAGCCTCATCTCCTTGCCTCTCCCCATTCTTCATCTGGTGTCCTGCATTGTTTCAGAGGGCTCAGGAAAGGCTTGCACCTGAATTTATGGAATGAAATAAAGTTTGAGGCCCACTCTGTTTTTCAGATTTGCAGCTGCTTTAGGAGTGAGTGGCAGAAGGGTCTGCCACACTGTTGAATTTAGAATCTGAAACACTGCAGGAAACTGAAGACATGAGGAGGTCATGTTTCCTAAAGGCAGTAATATTATATGTATTTAAAAACAAAACAAGATATAGATACAGCTACAAGATATTTCTCATACTGATTGGTGTGTCTAATCTATGCTAACTGAGGTTCTTTTAATTGACCTTAAAGGTCAAATAACTGTAGAGGAGGGCAGAGGTGGCAGTGACACCTGAAGTCACCCAGCATGAAGCAGTCTGTGCTCCACACACGCCACACCCATGCACAGGTACACGAGGAGCCCATCCAAAGATGATACTGAGGTGTGTGTGCAGGTCCAGTTTGGACAGTGGGTCACAGCTAGGGGCAAGCTGTCACCCTGTCCCCTCCATCCAAACTCCTACTCTAACTCCTGACAGACTCCTGGGCTTTGCCTGGCCACAGAGTGTTATGAAGATTTCATGGAAGTTGTATAAAGAGACACCATGGGTAAGATTAATAATACATAGAATGTAACTGGGTCACGAATCTGGATTTGATAAAACTCTCTGAATAATGAACAAACATGTTCACTGGCACGTTCATGGACCGACATCTCAAGTGTCATTTGCTGCTGCCTTACATGAGCACAGTCTTTGCTTACTGGTTATATTGAAACAACTGATGGGTAGTAATGGAAATGTAGGCTTGTGATTCACAGCCTTCATGAATTTGCACCAAGTTTGAGTTCTCTGTTCATTACTTTTCCTTTTTTGGCTTCTTTGGGAAAAAAAAAAAAAAAAAAAACAAAAGGAGGTCAGCCATGGAGAAGAAGCAAAGGTTTTGGGGCTACAACTACACCAGTGGTAATTATGGGAAACAAATAAATACTAAGTGAGATCACTTCATCCACAGGTAAATGGAGTGGGAAGGAAGAGTTTTTGAAATATTCACAAACCTGGAGGAAAAAAAGCTTGACTTTTTAGTTTGTTTTTCTCTTTTTAAATCAAATTTACTGGCTGTGCATCATAATGAGATGGTGGTGCAATTTTTTTTTTTGAGGTAGAACATACACTTCTTACAGTAAGGAACAGTCATGAACAAAATTCTTCCTCACTAGTAGCTGTCCTTATCTTTTTCACTATCTGTGCAGGGATTTATGCAATTTTCAGTCTAAACATGGGAGAAGTTCAGGTTATGATAGAGCAGGTGTACCTTGGGAAGATTAAATTATGGGAGCCAATGAACAGCTTTGGGGTAGCAGCTGGATTGAAATAAGTTAGCAGCAGTAATAGTTACAGAAAATAATGATTTTTCTGCTCCATATGGAGGTCTTTTAGTGTCCAGAACATAAACTTACAGTTTCAACTGTTTTTTGCATTTGAAACTTCATAAATAAGACCAATATCATGTTTTTGTGACCCTGGGTGCTGTCTTAGACTGGTAAGATCTAGTCTTTACAGTATTGAAAGTCCATAGTATTACAGTAGTGGACTAAGATGATGTTCATGGCAGAAGATGGAATAATTCACACTTCAGCAACATTTCATGGTGCCATCATGACTCTTAAACCTGAAGAATTTGCCACTGAAGTCTAAAAATATCTGGTTCTGAACAGTTGTGTCTTCTCCCACCAAATATCAGTGTGTTATAGTCTCTTGTACATCCACAAGCATTTATGCAAAAGGTGGAAGGAACAGTCCCTCTGCTGGGGACCTGAACTCTTCAGAATGTCAGAATTCAATAGTGTAATGTTTCAGAAGTGACTGGCACCATCTCAGCCCTTTTTATGGCAGGGTCCATTCGTTTTTTCCACTTGTGGTTACCTGATCTCATTGTCTGTTACCAGTGTCTTTGGTGAAGGCATGAGCCAGCTTTGGGGCAAGGTGTTAAAAACAGACAGCACAAGAAACCACTTTGAATGTCAGAAATACCAGTGACAGTGAGAGGGAAACCCGGGCACCACAGCACTGTGAGAGAGGCACCAAGATCATTAACAAATATAGATGAATTTTTTTAAGAAGGGGGGTACTGATAGTAATTTAGGCATATTCATGCAGGATTACAATTTTTTAAAAAAGTATTTTTCTTAGGAGGTTCATATGAAAAATAACCTGGAATGTGAAAGGCTACATAATTTAGAATGTTAATGAAAAAGGAGTCTAAAGCTGATGATTGAATCGGGTACTTAAGCCACAGGAGAAATGAGCTCCCTCAGCTCTTTCCTTTTTGCAACCTCTGGAGTATCTTTCTGTCATCCAGAATATGAGAACAGATTCTTCAAAGTGTAAATCTGGGTGTGCAGTGCCAGTGTATGAATTAAAATAGACTGAATGATAGAGGTGATTTAGCAAGCTGTTGATCAGCCTTGATTTTCTGAGCTTGTTCTTGACAAAATAGAACAAAACCAGGATAAAATGTGTAAAAGCAGCTAGAAATGAGGATGCTCTTCTGACAAGACATCTTTGATTTTACAGATTTCTTCCCCAAAGTTCAAAAAAGGAAATGTCAATATTGGGGCATTTGAACTTCCTTCAGGATGTATTTTATATCAAAACCTCCTGTCAAATTAAAGCTTGACAGCCTTGACTGTTCAATTGCTTTCAATCAATTCTAGAAGTCTAAAAGATCACTTCTAAAAGAAAAAAAAGATGTCCAGCATTTGGTGACTGAATGAAACGTGTTGAATTTGGTTGTCCCTTGGCAAAATCTTCTTCTGACTCTATATGAAAGTGCAGAGTGGGTGCACAGCATACTGACCTATTGATGACTCCATGTGGAAAAGATTTATCCAGGCCTGTTAGATGATCCATTTCTCAATTCTCTGTAATACTTTATTAAATAAAACCTGTGCTGGAAAAAAGAAATCTCTTTCAAAATGTTATTTTCCCTCTAGAAATCTCTGCCTTGAACAGAGGAGTGTCCTTGTAGGGATGAATCTTTGGCAGGTGTTTTATTATCTCAGAGGACACACTTTGGGGATCAGGACCTCATCTAACAAGACAGCATTTCTTATCACCTGAAGATGGAAGCACTGCAGATAGTTGCCATGTGAACTCGTCACCAAGATTGCATTTTGGGGACAAAACATCTTTGATTTTACATATTGGCATCAAGTCTGGATCTAGGATGTGTTGAAAGAGAATTGATCCCATGGGGGTTGGTTATGGGAGCACGTCCACACGATGTAGATACAGAACACCCCTTGGATCCCTCACTGTGCCAAAGACAGCAGACCTCACCCAGCCAGGCTAAAGTCTGACGGCTTGTTGTAATCAGCAAGAACTCCAGCAAAAACTAGGACAATTCCCAAGTTCATGGACAAGCCAACACTCCCTGATCAACTGAGAATGGAAAAGGAGGCCTCAGCTCTAGCACAGGTGACAGTGATCTCGCTGAGCAGTCACGTTGGTCTGGAACAGCTTTTATGAAGTTGGATGCCCAGTAGCACATTCCAACGTGTGAGAGATGTGAAAAGGCACTCTGCAGAGTGAAAAAACAAATACTGCTGAGCCACAGACTGACTTTGAAGGTTAATTGGACATTTAGTTTTAGCTGCTGTCACAATAGATCAGTCATGTCACACTGTAATCAAAACTAACACCTTCCAGCAGGCTTGTTAACTATTAAACATAGGAGGCAATTGTTTCAGTAATAATGGCAAAGGTAAGGAATATTCCTTTGTGTGTTACAGACATTTATAGCAGCAGCACCACCTGTCCTCTGGAATTATGAGCTGTTCTGTTTGTGAAGGAATGACCTGATTGTTTTTGTTTGTTTATTTGCTTGTAACACACATAGAAGCCTGGCTGAATCAAAGTAATTCATGGTAAAAGGTCAAAAATGAAGAGCTACTTGGTCCAGAAGATGTCAATAAGAAGACTTACAAATAAAACCATAGCCTGCAAAGGACTGTGGCAGTATTTTTTAATTGAAATACATTGCCTTCAAGTATATAAAAAGACAAGCCTAAAAAGTTCTCAGATAGAACTGAGGATCTGAAGATAAAACCATTCCACAGAGATGTGTCTTCAAGGAGGACTGAAAGCAAACTTCACCCATGCCACAACCATGTTATAGAAAAAGAGGCTCATGTTTTGGACCAGGGGGCACAACAGAAAGAAAGGAGGCTGCATTCCTTCCAGCTCCTCCTCTCTACAGCTCTGCCCAGGAGCCTCTCCTGGTGAACATCTCCTGACATTCCCAAGGCTGTATGGTGCATTCAGCTCATCACTGATGCTATGACAACAGCAGATTTTTCAGCCCATCTCTTAGCCTTTTCAGGTTCTTCTCATTTCTTACCATGGCTGGAACATTTCCATGTTTCCTTTGGCATGACTTGTTCAGGAAAGACTGAAAAATTAAATGGGAAATACAAAACTGAGGAGAAGTATAAATATGAAAGGAGATGCAAGGGAAGTTTTCATAAAATTTTAATACTGATTAGAAATATTTTAACAGGTTATGATATGTCAAAATATTGTATTCTGGTGACTCCTGGGAACTGTGTTATTGAAAGCACCATTTTCCCAATGTTTATATGTACCATAAAATAAGGACACAACCTTGGTTATGGTACATTCAGTCTGAAAAGATTTCTTTAGGGAAGGAAGCATGGCAGGAAAACTTGGCACAAAGATTAAGAAACCAACCAAACAACAGTTTTCAGGAAGTTCAGTGCATCCCACTGAAAGAGATATGACTTTGTCTGAAGATGCTTCATTTCCATGACAAAAAAAAAAAAAAAAAAAAAAAAAAAAAAAAAAAAAAAAAAAAAAAAAAAAAAAAAAAAAAGATTTACTAGAAAAAGAGAAACCTTCATAAGTATTGTTTTGCTCATGATCACTTTCAATTAAATATGTTCTATTTACAGACATATATGCCCCTCATCCATATGTTTGGGGCATATAAATTTTTGAAACTATAGCAAAAGCTGTTAAGGCAATTGGAAAAGAATCACTGTAATGAAGTGGTAAAACTGTGTAATATAGTCTGGTAAAAAAAGGAAAGAAATAAAACAATTAAGAAAAAACATGAGCAGAGAAGAAACATGAAGAAACTCATAGAATAAAGAGGCAATTCTTCTTCAAGACTGAAGAAGGAAGAAAGAAAAAGCCATAGTGAAAAAGGCAGTACGATCTGTATTTAATCAGACCATGTTGCTACAAAGCCGTGACACAAGAATTTGTGTTTTACATCCAGTACCTTTAGGGCTGAGGACTCTTTTAGCCCCCTTCATAAATCTGTTCCTGAAATTAGAAAACAAAAAACTCCTGAGCAGTTTTGCTCCTGGAGCCTATGATTCAGGTGTTGTGCATTCCCCCTTCCTTCAGGCTGTTTTCTTTGGCAGCTGCTCAGTTTTCCCACTCAGATTTGTGGGTTATACTGAAGGCTGCTAATAAGTTGCTGTGTACATTGCTGGCTGGGGCTTCTGCTGCTTGAACCTCTTGGCAATTTCCTGGTAGGGAGGATTAATTCTCCAAAGGAGGGAAAAATCTGTGGTTTATAAATACATTGTTTACTACTCAGCCTGCAAAAACCTAAACTAGAAAGATATTTTTCTGCTTTTTTCTGTACAAACTCATTGCCCAGGCGTTTTTTTTTACTTTCTTCACTATTGGTAGATGCTTTTCTCAGTATATCTGCAGCTGACCTCTCTTGGATGGAAGGTGCCAGACTGTTCTTCACCAACAGTACTCTTGATAGTCATGGAGCAGCTCTGATTCCTTTGCTGGACCAGAAACATCAAGTTTCTCCAAGTGTAGAACAGCAGGGACAGAGATCAAGAAGCAAACTATCAGCAACCCAAACCAGAGCCTTCACCTCTGCCTCACCTGTGAGAATCGTGCCTTGAAGCAAAACCTCCCATGAACAAATTTGGCTACTCTCTTCCATGGGCAGAAAGCACAGTGTGCTGTGCTGTGGACCCCATATTCCTCTGAGATGTAAGAGGAATTACTGGGCTGGGAAAGGCAAAGTGCATCTCTCTGAGCCACAAGCTGGATGACAGCCACCTCCAGTGTGTGTGAGTCTCAGGCAGAATCATAGACTGACTTAGGAAGTGGCCTTTGATATCATCGAGTCCAGCCATTAACCCAACACTGTCAAGTCCACCACCAAATCATGTCCCTTAATGCAGCAGGACCTGTTATAACTGGGCTTAAATGATTGCTAACTGAGATCCAGGACATCTCAAGTGGCGATTTCTCCACTTGGTACCTTCTCCATCACCCTCCCTATCCTTCTGCACCTGTCTTGGCTTGGAAGAATTGGCAGGTTCCCTACACACTGCAAGGCTATCCTGCCTGTCATGCTCAGTATTTCAACTGGGAGGAAAGGTGACCAGGGGCCACTGGTCAGGGACTGGCAGGGCATCAGTCAGTGAGTGGTTATTGCATTGTGCATTACTTATTTTTACACTCTAATTCTATTCTTCTTATTATTATTACTACTATTACTGTTTTTCTTATCGCACATGTTTGTTGGCGCCCGCAAAATGCTTGAAAATTTCATAACTAGAAAATTGCCAGTCTCATAATTTCTAGTTCCCTTTGCAACAGCAGACTCTGCAAAAAGACATTCTCCCTCCAACTGAGCCTCTAAGGGACAGAAAAAGAGAGAAAGTGGGCAAGCATCCCTATCTAATCAGCAATAAGTCTTCCCTGTATGGCTCTGGAGGGCGCGATTAAAAGCAGATATGGGTAATCCTAATGAGGGAAAAAATTACAACTTCTGGAAGAATTAAAAGTTCCATGAAGGCCCCTTGACTCTGCAGCAGACCTTCACACAGGGTTAATGGATTCATGGGCAGGAGCAAGCTATGGTTTTACGATGCTTTTTGCTAATCACGGGAGCTGTGTGTTGCACTGCAGGATGAGCAGAGGGGATGTGGTAAAGTTCAGCCCTCTCTAGATGCATGGCTCTAAAATTGAAACAGTTTTCTGGTCACTCTGAGAGATTTCTCTCCAGATATCCATGTGGTTGCAAATATCCCTTTTTTCAGTGTGCAGTATCTCCTTGAAAAACCTGAGGGTGGGAGAGAAGGGTTATGTCCAGCAAATGGGCTGAAAACAAACCATGGTGAGGGGGGACAGTTTTACTCTTCCTACCTGGGAATGCTGGTGGATCTCTGCCAGCTGAGGGGCTGAGGGGTGGTGTGTTCCCTTCAGACCTTGCTGGCAGGGAAACGGCAGCAAAGTCTCCAAAAGTAATTAAAATTTATATTCAGCTGCGGGAAAAAAACCAAAACACACTGAATGCCTTGACTGGCAGTGCTGTGAGCAGGATATTTGTGTTTATGAAAGAAAGAGCAGTTCACACATCAGCAATGGAAGGAACTTCAAAAAGCTTTAGTGCGGAAAAAAATCACCCTTCAAGACTCTCCAGTTGGAAACTTTTCTCAGCAGTTAAATGAAGTGATTTTAACTGCTTTTAAACTCCCAAGTGTTGCCAGAAGTCTCTGGAAATGAGGATCTAGTGTGGACACGTGGTTTCCATGGACTAATTCACATGTATGAAGTGGCATTCCCTCAGGTGCCTAACAGGAGGTGTAACTGTAGATCAAACACTGCTCATAGACCACGGAACTCCACTCTTGCATTTGGCTGACCCATTTAATCAGTCTCCCCATCAAAAGGCCATCTGAACATCCCTGCAATATGTACTTCCTTACCACATTCCCACAAGACAAAGTGATACTTCAGACCATATTTCAATCTAGAGATTTCTGACAGTCACGAATAATTTTCCATAAATTTTTGTCACTAAAGTATCTTTGTCCAAATTGTTTCACTATTAAGAGTCAGGTGACATGAGATGAGATGAGATGACATGACATGGCTAAGAATTTACTTTAAAAATTTTGTCTCTAAAGAATTTTCTCTCTTTCATTTTTCAAGAGAGCTTTATTGTAACTGTACTTTTAACAGAAGAGTTATTTTGGATGAATTTTTAAGCTGAAAATGGGCCAATGTTATCCAAAAGATTGCTTTGACACTCATTAAAGGAAGAAAAAAGTGTTTCAAATTGAAGTGCCTTTGTATTTAAACATTAAGCCAATTTTAGTCAAGTTTATTTTTTTTTTGAAGTAAACATCTAAATGAATATTTTATTATTTTCATTTTTGAGCCTTTTCAGTGGGGCCTGACAGAATACATTTCAGTGTGACCAGTTTGGGGGAAGATTTGTGGTTTGCATTTTTCAGGTTTAGGGTGGCCTTTAAAATAGCCCCTTGAGTCTGGTTTTCTTCAGAGGTGAAATTTTGTTATCCTGACTCAATTTTCTCTGTCTTGTTCACTTGAGAGATGGTTAAATAAACAAAAAAGCTTTACTATTTCAAAATATCTCCTGATGTTCATTGTAAGTTTTTTTTAAATAGCCTCCACAGAGCACAGCCCCACAGCTATGCAAAATTGAGAATATTTTTGCATATTTGGATTTGCATTTACATCCTAGTTAAAGTGATTCTTTTTCTAAGGTAGAATATACTTCAGAAAATCTCGAGGAAAAAACAATGATCTCCATGGCAAAAGACTTTGTGGACCTTAGATTCCAAATGTATAAATAGTTTTAAGAGACCCTTTTTAGTAAGGCATGTATCTGTAAACTTTGGGAGGGTTGTATATTCATCAAAAGGACCATGGATCGGAAAAAAAAATGCATCAAAAAGAGTAGGAAGTCTCCAGAAATACTGTGCACAAACAAGAGCACCTGAAAGAAAGCCTTCTTGAAACTGCAGAGAGGGTGTTATGAAAATGTGTGGTGATCCAGAACACGTCTGTGCAGAAGCAAAGTGCATGCTATTTCCCAATTTAAACAAAGGGGAGAATTAAGGAAAGACACTGGAAATGAGCCCAAGCTAACTTTATAAAAGATTAATTGATAATAATTCAAAATCAATTCTAGTCTGCACAACTTAGGCAAATAATCTACCCACTGTGTTTTGCTCCTCAGAGAGGAGCTCTTCTAATGTAAGCACTTGAACTTCCCCATCACGTCAGCAGCAGTAGGTGTTCCTGAAGAGCTCCTGGATGATGCTCTGTCCCAAAATGAAGCCTTTTGTCTCCAGCTTTTTCATCTGCAGACTATTTCAACCGGTGCCACTGCTGGGCAGGATAGTTCCTGTGTTTGCTGTGGTTTTGATGGTGAAGGTACAACCCCAAGAAAAGAAGAGTGCAGATTTGGTGTTTATCTGACCACAGCAGCCAGCAGAGCATTTCCTGTAGGATTTGTTGAAGCAGAGAATTGAGCAGTTTGTTGGCTGATGTTTGTCTGCCATGCAATGCAGCTCATTCTGTCTAACACAGACACATTTACCTCCCAACTGTGTTTACACATCAGCTAATTCCTACTCACGGCTGCCGCTGTTTAAAAGGAAAACCAAGCAATTGTTCCCAACAATTCTCTAAAAATAAATGTGCCGCTTTTACTGGGGTACTTAGAATTCTAAATAGTGCATTTCATGATCATTTATAATGTAACAGCCTTAATGAACAGTGCCAAATCATTCTTAGCATTCTTGATCTACCCATTGCATAGTTCCTCTCTCTCTTTCCATTGCCTTTATGGAAAGGATAACAATAAATCCTGTTATATTTAGAAAACTCTTTTTTTTATCCAGAATTAATCAAAAGGATTAACAGCCCTCCACACAGTCCTCAAGACCTCATTCTAGAAAAAGAAAACATCAGCCACGACAGGAATTAGAGCAATTACTGGAGCAGGATTTATCAGTATTTATTTATTTTTGATGCAGATATCACAGAAGAACAGAGCAGGATGTAAAACATTCTGGGTCACAACCAGAACTGCAGAAGAGAATTTGCTCAGCTATTTAGCATAAATCACTGTTCTTGAAGAAAATTGACATGAGCTTTTTAATGACATGAATCAAAAATTCTTTTTAAAGGGCTTCTCTGTAAGGTAATAAGCTCAAAAGATGTGGCCCTAGTAGCAGTCTTTGGATATTGACTCAGTATGGATCTGTAGGTTAAACAATCCTCCAAGGCTCAACAGGACCACTTACTTCTTTTGGGAGAGACTCCATCCTAGTCCCCTAACTAGCTCTGTGATAAAGGTTACATACCCTTCAGCGTGTTTGATGTGAGCTTTTCACTAGAGCTGAAGCAATTGAATCCAGTGCTGTGAGTTCTTCTTGAAAGGGACACTGGCTGAGAGGAATGAATGGCTGAAAGATATTGATGAACAGTGTTGGATGGCACAGTGTTTAATAAAAATGAGTCACACCTTGGCAGCTCTCAGGAATGACCCTACAAATAATTAGGAAATTAAACTTACTGGAAAAGGATCTGGTGCAGTCAATTTTTGTTTTTCTTCTTTTACGTTAAAGGATTTTTTTTTTCAACAGCACTTCAAAAGAACCCAAACCCACCAAAGTTAACCACTCCAGAAGTTACACTGCACTGCTGACAACTTACTTTTTCTTGTTTGGTATTTTCTCTTTTCTGTCAGACTAGGATTCATCTGTTTGGTAGAGGACATCAAACATCTTTTCCAAGTTCCCTCAGGCTACCAAACTGAATGTCTTATGAAGAATATCCAATGAAAAAGTTTATTTTTAAAATCTCTTAAAATACAAGCTTTAACTTTTTTTCTTCTCATTTGCAGTGATTTTGGGGGGAAGGGGAGCAGCAGAGCACTTCAAGACATTTACAACCCTTTTTAAAATGTATTAGCTTTGATTGGTAAGGTGTTGGTAGCAAGTGGCTTCTGAGGGAAGTTAAAGCTGAACTACAACAAAATTAAAAGGCTGAATCAAAGTTGAAAACCGCCATATACTTGAAATGAAACATGGCATAATTGTGCTATTTGAAAGCAACTTCTCGGGTTGGCATACCAAAGGTGTTTTTCTCTTTCATATACAGACTCTTTTTGCTCAACTATAAGCAGCTATTACTTCCCAATATTCCATTTGAATATTTCAAATCAAAATGGCAGCTGTTCTGGGCATCAGTTTGATCCAGATGAACCATATCTTAATGGGTGAATTTGTGCAGAAGAATTTTTATTCCTTCCCAGATTTCAACACTAAACAAAGCATCACAAAGGACACAAGAGATGCTGAGAATTATCTGCGTCTAAACAGTGTAAAATCCCAGCAGACTACTGAGATTCCACTGCCTGCTGGTTTATTGTTGAAGGCTATAAAAGACAAGAAAGCATTGACATAAAACACACGTTATGATATTTGGTCTGTGGTGGCAACAGAGGAGCTGAAAATAAGGGACAGCTCAACACAGTGTTTCATTCTCCCTCACTTGCATCCTACCTGCTTGTAATACACAGCTTGCTGAAATTCAGCTATCCTCCATCTGCTTATCTTAGGAGCAGAAGCACCAGAAATATCAATGTGTATGAAACATATGAATCATCATCACTAGTAAGCATCTGGCAATTCTAAAAGCAGAAGCACTAAAAAAAAAAAAAAGTGCATAGTGATGATTTACAACTAATACAAATGTGTGTGGGAGAAAAGGACTTTATAAAGAAATTCAAATTGCCTTTATTTTTTTTCAGACTGAAAGAATCTTGGAAAATTAAGTGTCTCTATATATGTGCAAACAAGCATGGAGGGAAGACTTTCCAACTTCCCATCACTCAGAAAAGACTTTCATAAACATCCAAGTTAGAACAGTGACTTTTGTACATATAAAATGTTGTTTAACATAAACCAACAATAAAGCAGTTTAAAAATAAATAGCAGCAGACAGTGAAGAGCAGTTCACATTCCATGAGTGATGGAAGAAATACAAGTTTGTGTGCAGATTTCAGCAGTGGGTGAGGCAGCCACCATCCCTTCCATTCATCCTTTTCTGCCTGCATATTCATTTTTATTTGCTCATGGTGTATTACTTGCTTAGTTTTATAGTCACATATAGAGACACAGATTTTCTTAAGCAGTGTAAAATTCCATTAAACACAGGCTGTTTTTAGCTTTGTGACAGAAACAGACATGAAGAGGTCAAGGATATGGCAGATGATGGTTGTATCCTGGACGTGGGTGCAGCAGTGGCTTCTGCAGTAAAGATCAAGGCTCCACATGTAGTGCACCTGGAAGAAAACAGCCTTATCCCCCTTTGCACCCTGACACATTCTTTAAACACACATACACAATATATAGGTAATTCATACAAGAAGTAAATACGTCATTCCTGGTGCACAACTGCAGAGGCAAAACCAATTCAGCTCAGTGAAGCAGAAAAGTCCTGGGAGGAAACTGAGCTAAGGTAGATGTATAAGAAGTCAAGCTTGTGGTACAGTGGCATAAAGAGCTGCAAAGAGTAATTAGTGGGAGGGGAACTCAATTAACTGAAACAGGCAACTGATTGTGCAATTAAGGAGCATCCTGTAAATCATTACAAACTTCTTGTCATAGAGCATTTCTCCACAGTCCTGCTGTACTGGCCCTGCTCAGTCAGCTAAGAGTTTGGGCTAAGCTGCAATCATGTTTTGATTGCTGTGTTATGAACCACTAATGATAATGACTTGTGTACTTTCCTTAATTACCTTGAATAACAATGCACATCTAACCCTCCATCTTACTAATACTTTTACATACAGATTGTGTAAAAGGACGAGTGCAGGAAGTCATACAGAAATATACAGCCTCATATACCATATACCACATGGAGTTTACTGGTTTGCATTTGTACTTTTTGTACCCAAGACCAGCCCTCCAAGGGAAGGCACAAAGCTCCTTTATTATCAGATCATTTAGCCAGAATGCAACAAATGATTATATTTTAAGTTCAAAACCCACTCAGACATCATTGGGAGGAAAACTAGATTTGCACGTCTTTGATTATAAGGTTTGCTTCTATTTAGAAGAGATAGGAAGAGAGAGAAGAAAAGATCTCATTTCAGTATTATTCAAAAAGGGAATAATAGAGAAAAAAGGGATCAGTACAACAAAGCAGAATAGTGATACTATGTGAGAAGGAGAAGATGTAAAAACTAAGTTGGCACAATTGTCTAGAGATAAGATTCCTTGAAACTTCACCTTTATGAGCTCCTTTGCTGTTGTTTCACTAATTCTTTGTGATGAGATTGCCGTGTTGGCTGAGGATATTCAGTGTTTCTAGTCTCTAAAATTTCAGTAGAACTGCATGAGAGATTGGTAAGAGATGGAATTTAAATGTTTGTGCTGCACTTTGTCACAGCCTTTCCAACTACCTGAAAAATGTTAATGTTAAAAAAAAAAAAATCCTGCCATTATTCATCTGAATTTCCTGGGGGGTTTTGATTTTGGTTTGCTTTTCCTTTCAATCCTTATACATCAAGAGAACTTTGTTACAAAGGCAGCAGCTGCCCTCATGTTGGTCGGGCCATCGCTGTCGCCTGGAAAAAAAGGAATCCCTGTTCCCCAAGCTCCTTCCTGCCATACTGAGATGCACGAGCCACTTCTTCCTGAAAGCACAGCCACTGCTGTGTCCCCCAGCACTGACTGCTAGTGAGCAGTGCCACGCTGACTGCTCTGAAGAAATGCCATCTTTTCACACACTTTTCACAGTGCAAGCAGCTGTTTCCTATATTTCCTTGCTAAATGCATTTTTAAATCGTGTTGGCAAAAATAATCTCTGAGGGAAATTTGCCTTCTGCGGCCCCTTGGTCCTTGGCTTGGGTTTAGAGAAGCCACTAACGAGGCTGGTGATTAGTGACAATCCTGATGACAGTACTTATGGTGGGAACATCTGGCTGGATGCTTTGAACTGGATGCAGACCCTCCAGCCTGACCCACCATTTGCTGCTGTGCAAATGGCTTTATATTACAGAGACTGCTGGGTCATTTATCTTCATTAAGCAACAGTCCCTAAACCCAATAATTAATGACAACTAGTCTGGGAATGGCTGCGCAGAAATGTGAGTACTAACAGAATAAACAAATTCCGGTAAGAGGGAAAAGTGCAGGCTGCAGGAAAAAGGATGTGAAAATGTTTTCTTCTCTGAAAGCTCTTGGGGTCCTGACAGGAGATTTTAATGTGGAAAGAACCAGTGGTATTTCTTGACCTAAGTGATGAGCCCAGTGGCTGTGTAAAGCTGCCTGGATGTGTGGAAATGACAGAGCTGGCAGAGGGCAACACTGGCAGCTTTCCTGGCATTCCAGGCAGGGGCTGCACTGGCCTCTTGCTGCTTGTTCCCTGTTATTCCAATAAATAGGAGAGCCACAGCTGGGATTCATATCTACAAGAGGAGTAGGAGGAGGGTCTTCATGTGAAGTGTAGAGAGGATTTATGTTTTTTCTTCTGAGTTTTTCTGTGCATCCTGTCCCAAATTTCAGCCCATCCTAGCTGTCCACTTTCCTGAGCTACCTGAACTAAATTTTCCCTGTTCCTGGAAGCAGGGAACCATTTCCTAGGTACCTTGGTTTTCAGTCTTTGTAAATAAAGTGTACAAGGTACAGTTTAGGGATGGTTGCCATGAGTTTACCGGAAATAAATCTTCAGTGAGAAAAAGTTGGCAGCTTCTACCTAAGAAGGACAAAATAGTGACAGAAGACTTAAAAACACACTTTAAAAATCCAGTGGACTCAAGGAGCACAGCAGAAGGAAGCCTAGTATGCAGCTCTGCCCAGCATCATGGGCCTGTATTACAATTTCCCCTAAAACCACCAGTGAGCATAAAAAGAAAGGTGATTTCTAAAAGCTTTGGTTTAAGGTAAGAGGGAAAGTGGTTTCTGTTTACTCTTGTATTATGTTAATTCACATAAATGCTTCAGAACTTTTAAAAATATTGATGGGAATTGCTAATGGGTCTTGTTCAGTCTGTACAGAGAGGATTTTTTATAATTTCTAACCAGCATTAAGACCCAGCACTAAAACTGCACTTTCACCCCCTGAGCCCACTGCTTGACTAATCATTTTTCATTACTTCATAGTCCTTTTGTAAAAAAAAATGGAGGAAAGCCCCTGATATTCTTCTTCAGTCTGTTCTGCAAAGAATAGCACGTAAATTCCCTCTTCTCAGGGCTATGAAGAAATTTTAACTTTAAAATGAGCTGATTCCTTTATCAGCAAATCCCAGCAATGTTCCAGTTGGACTAGTGGGGGAGAAAGTTCTAACTCATTTAAAGTAGCCTTGACAAGTTTATAATGAGCTTGTATGAGGAAGCAACCTCAGGTCACAGAGGACTGGCCTTGATCCAATAAATATGTTTGGGTTCCAAGTTTTAAATGTGCTGAAGGCTGTTTTATATTTTAATGAAATTTAGTAATGTGCGAATACCTTTTCTTCTGGTGCTTCGGTGGTTTTAAAACATGAGTAGCACTCTGTACTTACTGAGAAAAAGTACAAGTAGGCAACAGCAGAAGAAGCAGAAGTGAAAATGATAAGGAAGGAAAAAAATGAGATTTGGGCTTACTCAGAGGCCTCTATTTTTTATAAGTGAGGATAACAAGCATTGACCAATGATTCACAGGCTGCTGGTGGTCTGCAAAGCCATTCTAAAAGGCTCATAACCGCCCTAAGAAACAGTGTCACCTTCCCATAGATAAATCAAGAAGAAAAGTTATTTTCTGAGCAGGAACCAAGTCAGCTTCCTGGGGAAGCTCAGTCCTTGAGCATCCATTTCTGGACACTGGGACAGGCAGGTCCCTGCATGGTGCTCCCTGCATGGAGAATTGATCACCCTGCAGTGCCAGAGGCACGGTGTGTGCTCATCCTCACTGGTGCAATCCAGAGATCCCATTCTGGAAGGGAGGGAGGGAGTCTGGCCATCTCCACACACCAGCGAGTGATGGAATTCTATTAACCCATTTGGCACCTGATGGACAGAAACCAGCATTCCTATTCAAAGACATCCCCTCCCACGGGGAAAAGGAGCAGGGTGACCCTGCATGAGCCAATTCCCTTTATGTGTGTGTGTGTGTGTGTGTGTTAAATTCCAGCCATTGTGAGGAGCCAGGGAAAGCCCCCGGGCACAACCACAGCACTAATAATTTCTTTGCTATAAAAAGAAGTTGCTATGTATTCCCGCATAAAAAATTCAGCGCGGTTTTGTGAACTTCAGCCTGTTCCTGTTTCTCCAGTGGGCACCAAATGTCAGAATCTGGTCACTGATCCTCCGCTCGTTAGGAGCAAAACGCTCAGACAATAATAAACAGGAAATCTGTAGGAATGCTCTCCGTTTTAGAAGGCTATGGAACAGATGGCCCGGTTATAGCATTGTTTCCCTCTGCAATAAAGGTTTTGCTTTAATTCTGTAAGTACAACTCATCTGTCTCAGCCAAGGGGATGCTAGAGGCTTTGTCAGTTTAGTGTGTCTGTTTGGGGGCGAGACAGAAACGTTGCCCGCCATGCAAAATTAATGTCCTTCAATACAGCAAAAGAAGGAGGGGAAAAAGAGACAAATTATAACCAGGGAAACAATGATTTTTCGTGCAGGACGGGAAGCAAAGCATAAAATAGGGTATGTGGGGAAAGAGGGCAGGCAGAGCCCCATCTTGTGGCAGAAAATCCAATTCCTATATATGTATCTATGAGTCACCAGTGACAACGTGGAACACTGCTCTGTGCAGCTGGCCTTTAAATATTTAAATGTGTTGGGCTACAAGAAAGATGTCTGTTCTTTGCCAAGCAGCTGCCTGTAAACAGCTTTCTAAATTGTGAGTCTAGACCGCGCTAGTGTAATCTGGAATAGAACAGGAGGGATTGTGTAATCAACTTTTCCCTTTTTTTTTCAGAAAAGATCCCCTTTGTGCTGGGTAGGCAGGGCTGGGTCTGAGTCTAGAAAGGAACTGAAGTGGTGCTGAGCTTTGTTGGTGTTTGTTCAGTTTGGGAGTTTGCTGTGGTTGGAGGCAGAAATACAGCTGAAATACACACTGACTGCTCTCTTGGTAAAGATGATTTCTCCAGCTCTCCCTTGCACCCAATCCAGCCATCAAAACAGACATTTCTTCAGGTGATTTCATATCCCAGGACAGTCACCCCACTCAGCTAGCTGCAGGCAGACAGCAGACCATCAGTCACTGACCATGAGTTGCTATTTTGGGGTTTTCATGGTCCCAGAGCTGCAGGAGTGCAATGTAGAAGTCTCTTCAATTTGTGTCCTGGCCGCCTCTCCTAGGATTTCCTTCTGTGAACATACCCCAGACAATCTGCTGCATGTTGGGGAAGACAGGCACAAATAACTTGCAGCTGTGAATGTTTCAGTCATACCCACGGGACTGTGAGCAAGAGATCAGAGATGCACTCACCTGATTTTCTAACAGAGATCCAGACCTTTAAGAGACTTTGGCACATTACACTGATTGCACTGGTTCCAACAGGAGCTGAACTTTCTTCTGACTTTTCCTAAACATCATCAAATTCTGAAGTTTTGTGATAGGGGACTTTCCTGACATAAAGATGGATTTGTCTGAATAAGGCTTACCTCCTGCCTTAAGTCTCCAAGAAACATTGGAAATTGTTACAAAATTCTCTCCTGAGCCTTCTCTTGATTTCTCATCTCTGTTAATGAGCATTTTTACATGGAGAACATTTTCTCCCTTGTCATTTTGTTGCCTTTGCATCTAACAATGAAATACAACAAGTACAGAAAAAGGTTTTGCATACTCATATGTTTATTAGAAACTTTAGTCAAGTCAGATGTTTCTTTATGAACTTGGTCCAACAGACAGCCTAAGTTCATCCAGGTGTCCTTATGAAGAACTTCCTAGAGATGAACTATTGATGAACCATTTTGTCCATTTATATTTCCAGCTCAGGTAAGAGTCTGTGCTGGCTCATTTCTGCTTTGCTGCCAGTGAGAGTAAAGAGCTGACCAGAACCCTTCCCCTCCCATGATTGGGAGAATGTGAGAGAGACCCATGATTGGAGTGAATGTGCCCACAGGTCACTTTTCAGCAGCCTTTGCCGCGTGGCTTCTTCACATTCTCAGTTCAATTCCTCAAGGGTGGGCATTCGTACCAGGAATTTGAATGGCAACTTATTAGAAAACTAGCAAATGGGATAAGTACCTGTTATGGGAAAAGTGCTCCCACATTAGGAGCACTATTTTCTGTTCCTGAGAAAATAACTTCTTTCTGAAGAAATATGTTGTGGTGAATGTAGCAGCCATCACATCTGACACACACAAGCGTTTTTATGAACACTTTTTCCTATTGGAAGCATCTGATTGTTGCCAGGCTGCTACAATATGTGTGCCACAAGCAGGACTTGAGAAAGTGCCTAAGGATCTTCAGGATGAGCACAAGAAGAAATGAAAACAAGAAAATTAAGTTCATAAACAGAACCAGGAAAAGGATCCATATGTTTTAGCTTACAAACATCCATTGGGCCACACTCACTTCCATCCCTCTCCTCCAGTCTAAGCTTTTTCTGCCCTATTGGATGTTCTTTCCCTGCCTGCAAAGCATGGTGGCTCTGTAAGAGAAATGGCTGGACAAGAAACAAAATCATAAAGTAAAAGCTGGAATTTATGATGGAATGGTTGACAGAAACATTAGAAGGGCATACACTGAAAGATCAAATGGCGTTGGGGAATTTTTGGATTTATGGGATGTCATGCTGGGGCAGAGGGAGGTGACATTTGAGCTTATTTACCATAGAAAATATGCTGATACTTTTTTATTCTAGAGAAGTGCCAATGTCTCTCCTAGAAGCATCAAGGGACATAAAAGGATCTTCACTGGTAGGAAAGGGAAGCACAAATGCCAATAGGATTGGCCAACTGCATTATTCTCTTTCTGGAAGAATGCAGAAATATTCAGTATTTTTCAAAGTTTTGTATTTTCTGTTAACAGACTTTAGAAATACTTCACAAGGATTATTTTCAAAAGGTCAGGAAGTGGTATTAGTCAGGTTTGTTTTGCTGAGCATCCTTTGAAGGATGTTTTTCTACAGTAAACAAAAACTTGAGAAATCCTTAATTGGCAATTAAGTGTGGATATCCCTATTTTTTAAAAAGGGCATTTAAAAAAATTCAAACTGATATAGGGGTAAAGTTTCAGCTTCGCTTACTAGTGCTTTGTACAAATTTGTTCTCGATGTATTTCAATGTGTGACTTGCAAATGTTTGCCCAGTACTCAGTTCTGGCTCCAGCTAAATTTTCTTTACAAGTATTGTTATACATTATGTTTCTCCCCAGCTATTGTTCACATGCTTTCTTTGCTGGTACTCAGCTGTTGGTGCACACATTTTGTTGCACGATGCAATGAACTTTCTCCAGAGCTGTAACTGAGGGAAGATCTTGTGATTTGTGGGGGCCAGGTCCTTCCCAGGACACGTCACTGTCAGAGAAGCCAACATCCAAATCTAAAAGGAATATTTTTCACCTTTCACAATAGTTTTCAATCAGACAGAAAACCCTACAGAATCAGAACTCCCTTGCCTTTCCTGGTATGACTTTTCCATAAATCTCACAGCCTTCCCTGCACATTCTGTAACCTTGCAGAAGTTTTCTTGCCCCTCTCTCTGTCCCTCCCCACTCCTCTCCAAACACAATTTCTTCTCTGTTATCTGTGTATCCCTGCTCCTGCCTGTCTTCATTGCTAACCAGGTATCTGAACACTTTTATTTTATTCTCCACGAACCAGCTTAGCACCACCCCTGTAATTCACACCCCACCCCGCCTGCTGCTGAGTGTTGTTTAATTCTGTAAAGCTTTACAAGTCACGAGCTGCTATGCAGTGTCATCTTGTATTGGCATCTTGAATCTTTAATAAAGTTGTTCTCAAATAATGTTTCAATAAATGAAATGTACCTGCTGAGTTGATATTTTGCATATCAACATGATGAGCAATTAATGGGAAAGGAGATACTGTCAAAGGGAGTGATAGAGTAGTTGGGAAAGAAATAAAAAGAGCCTTCTCACTATTTTTCTTTTTGAATTCAGAGATTTCAGTTCTTTTTGCTTGAGATATCTCCCACATAATTGTCAAATTTAATTATTTAGAACACATACCTAATAAAGCACTAAGACTAATTCCCTGGAAAACTGTCAAATGTGTAAAAAGAAGTGGTGAGAAAAGCCCTGGAGGGATTCTGTTTAACATTACTGCAATTCAGAAAAAGATGTGTGCATCAATACTAAGGGCTTGGGTATTTGCATATGCCTGTAGATGTGCACATGTGTTTATACATGCATATGTATTCATTTGCACACTAAACAATTCCTGAAAAAAAAAAAAAGAAAAAAAAGAAAAAGAAATGGCTGAAAACTGTCTCTTTTTAGACAGAAAAGAAAAAAAATCCCCCAGAATATCTAATTTCTGACTCTGTGCATTGATGCAAACAGTTGATGAAAAGATTAGTGCTGACTTATTTGTGAGGAAGAAAGGTTGGTTTTTTATGAAGATTCATTATGCTGTGGAAACTCAGATCCTTACAAGTGCAGAGGCACCCAGTCACAAATAAAAATCAGTAAGAAAGAGTTACATCCACCTCCTTAAGAATCTGAGCCAGAGCATCTCATCTGAGGCCCATTTTTTGGTTTCCAGGGACTTGGGAACAGGTGGTACCTCCAAGATGCTGCAAAGAGAGATGAGGCCAATGGAAGATAATGTGTTAAAGCACTGGTGCATTCAACTTCCTGGCAGCTTCTCTGTGTCCCCAGGAGCAAGAGGGATCAGGCAGAGTTATCCAGCTAGAGAAGGACAATGTCAGGGCTGGAAACAGCTGAGAAGCAGCAAAATGGGTGCCAGACAAATAGTCTAAACTACCAACCCTAGTTCAGATATTCCCGCTGCCCCTTGGTTCTTTGCTCATGGATTAACACTTAGTTACTTCATAAAGGTGCAGGAGGAAAAACACATCAGAGTTGTGCTGAAAGGAACTGCAGACATGTCCTGAGTGACACTGGGGGGAGTCTCCTAGGAGCCAGCCAGGGTCAAGCATTCAGCTGAAGGGCCTCAGAAGAGCATGGACAGAGGAAGAAAAAAGGATATTCTTTATCTCTGTTCTACTTTCAGGGGGCACAAAGTTTGGTGAAGAAGGGCTTTCAAAGAGCAGAGCCCAATAAAGCAGCTACAAGCCCCCTCTGGCCTGTCCCCTCCCCTTAAAATAATGAGATTTCCATCCACACAGAGCTGTCAAGATGGATGGAGAAAGGCAGGACTATAATAGACATAATTTTGTGTCTAAGAACACTCTGAGGTTTTTAAAGGTCACAAGACATGGTGGAGCCTACTCATTAATTGGCATGCTTTCTTTTCCCCTTGATTTTGTCATTTACTTCAAGCTGTCACAGACTGATCACATTATCTGTGCTGTTCTTTTGTCGGTGACTTTTGTGTCTGCTCAGGTGCATGAGTGTGCACGTGCATGAGATTGAGGTGTCTGGATTCTGTTCCTGTGGTTTTACACAACCTATTGATAAAGCCTCAGGCTTTAGGAAGAATAAAGCTGGGAGAATCAGCACAGATAGTAATAGCTTCTGCTAATGGTGGTAATTTAGAGAGCAACCAGAAACTAAATCAGGCACGTTTAACTTTTTGCCAGTATAAAATAGTGATCCTGGTTGCTTGCTTTACTCAAGAGTATCCTGAAAGTTAGAACTGGGGAGAAGCAATTAATATTATACTTCTCAGATGTTGAGAAAGTGTCTCTTGGGAACAATTTCTATTATTCAGAATAAAATTAGAGCCTGTAAGAGTTCTGCCACCCAGTATTAAAACTCTTCCACTCCCTAAAAATTCCTTGTTTTTACCATTTTTGTGAGTACCTGAGAATGGATGGTAATTCCCTTGAAAAGAAACCTTAATAGCATAATTAAAGCTGCAATGCATCCTTTCTGCTCCAGTTTTGAACTCCAGTGGAGCTCAGTGCTGTAATGCCCATTCTGGGATGATATATGTGTGTCTTCCACTGAGTTACTGCTAATCCTGAAATGCATCATCTGCTGTCATTCCAGATCTGCCCCTTCTCTTCCCTCTGTTCGCAGTTTAGCTGCAGCACTTCAGGACCTACTGTCCCAACCCTGTCCCATCCTGAATAAATGGCTACAAACCAGGAAGAAAATATCCTTGCTGTTGTAAATGTGAGCTAAGTCCTGTTCAGCCACATGTTCTCAGCCTGGCCAGGCTCCATGGTCTCAAACCAGCCACAGTTTGAGCCTTTCTGACGTTTCAAAGGGGGAGAATTTCCTTTCTCTTCTCTCCTCTGTCTTAAGACCTGAACTGAAATTTCCTGAGATATTGCAGCGAGGAAAAAAAGAAGAAAGCTGGTTCACCCTGACACGAAACAATTCTGGAAGGGGTTGCTGTTGACAGGCCTGTAGCTGACCTTGGCAATGTGATGGATTGCTCCGAACCATCCGTAACGTTCCAGGGAAGATGCACAGACATTTCCTCATATGCACCTTTCAAATCATTCATCAAAGTGTGGATTACACTATGGAGCAAGAGCTGAGCTCTCGTTGATCTTCCCAAGCTGTTTTTTGCTCAGCAAAAAGCACAAGCAGATAAAGTTTATACCTGTATTGTTTGCTGTATATAAACAAATTAGATTGTGGGTCAGATGATGTACAGAAGCTGTCCTGTTGACAGCCTATATGAGGATCTGGTGGTTTTGAAAAGGAAAAAAAAAGACACAGTATTTTTGCTCAGTTAGAAAGTTTGGGTTGTTTTATCATGAAGCACAGGGGACTATGAAGTCAGGCTGCAGTAACCAGAAGACCAAGCAGGAGAAGTGCTGAGCTAAGCACAGCAGAAATCTTCTGGGTAGCCAGCAAGAGTTATATCCTAATGTGGGTGAGAGATGCTTAGGAAGTGAATATGCAAAAGAGCTGCAATAAAGTAGGAAAGGCAAGCCTGAGGGGGTGGCTGTTTTCCACAGGACGATATTTCTAGGTGTCAGAGCACCCCACATCTGGGAGGTTGTGTTCAGGTAAACAAGAAGTAGAACTGCTTTGATGTTGGAAATATGTTGAAATTTTAACTCCTTTTCCTGATTTTTGCTTAAGCAAGCCCGTGCCTTTCCCTAATAATCTTTGTGTGACTGATCAGAAGCAAACCAAGCAGAGATAAAGAGTGGCAGTTGTGCTACTCAATTTCAGTGTTATCTGATGCTTTTGATCCTGGTCTCCCATAATGCTGGTTATTGATAGAAAACTAGTCGATTCTTCTCTGTCAGTGGAGCTACAGCAGGCTTACATTCTGTCCAAATCACCCATTGAATGTTATTGTTAGGAGAGAGATGTTTACCTCTGTCCTGGGGATACAGTCATTAGAAGAACAATTAACAAAAGCAGGGCAAGGTGGCTTCTCCTAGGTATAGCTGAGGAGGGGCTGAAGTGTCTAACTAAGGATGTTCAGTGGGGCAGGGTTTGCACCCAAAAGAGATTGATTGGGATTTGGGATGCACATTACCCAGAAAAAAAAATGAATTCCAACATTTCTGAAACAGTTATTCAGGTGTCTTGAGTTTCACAGAGTCTGCAGGCAGCTGAACACGAGGTGTTGCAAGCTAAGAACAGCTGTTGCTCTAATTTATACCTCAGGGCCTCTTTGCTGCTCAATGTCTGTTGAAACGGAGTGAGCCTAAGGGGAATGTAAATTCATCTTATTTTTGCCCTCGCCTTAGTCTGTTCTCCTGGAGTGTAGCATGATACACTCTGTGTTTTCCTATGAATTTCTTTCTGATGATCTCCTCAAAATACAGTTTTTAATTATTGTTTAATCTCCTGGTCTATAGTTGACTCCTACTGCCCAGTGTGTGACCATGCAGTGAAACTCATTTGGTCTCACAGTGCCTGTGTAGAAGGAAGTAGTTTTCCAGAAAAAAAAAAATGGACTCTTAAATTCCCCTGGAATGAAATGCTTGTTTTCTCTGAGTCTCACTGAAATGAAAGGGAACCAATTTGTTTTATAAAGCTGTCTTTAGCTTCTTGTAAGAGCTAGTGATAGACACTTGAGCTGAGCCCCAAGGATAGCAGGGAACATGTTAAAAGGTCTGAAATCCTTTCCCTATGAACTAGTGGCTTTTTCAATGAACGTGTCCTCCACTCAAATACATGTGCCACTGACAAAATTAGAGCATGCCACTGAATTACAAACCCTTTGGGGCAATTTGGCAGTCCCACCCTTAACATCTCTTCTTTTAGTGAGATTGCATACTACTTTTTCATTCTGTGTTGGCTATATTTTCACTTGATTTAAAGTTCTTCCTGGGAATCAGTCACTGCAATACACTGGGCTTATATCAAGGATGATGTAATTCTCACTTACAATGCAAAATTCAAAGGCTTTATTAATATTTTGCAGTATTCTTGCATATGTCTCATTATGCATATAGCTAAACTCCTGTTTAGCATGTGTACCAGTGGCATGGATATAAACTTAGTTACAGAAATAGAGCTGCATCCAATGCCTTCCAAAAATAGCTAAATATTCTTTATCTTCTTTATAGATAACACTTCTGAAAGCTGTCAATATATATGACAACTTCTGGATCTGATGTGTGTTACTCAGAAAGCTGCTCACAGAAAATGTGATGGGGCCACGATGAGTCTGTGGGAATATTTTTTATACCACTGAAATTGAGGTACTTTGACTCTTTTTAATTTCCACTCCAAATAGGAAAGAGCACAGTTTAAAGAAGCTGACATCACCTCTTCTTAAAATTTCTGAAGCTTTGTTTATTCATTTGGATGTCACCATTTCCCTACTTTGCTAGGTTTTTTCCTATGGATAAATATGTAATAATTCAAATAGCAATACAGACATCAAGGATTTGGGGTTTTTTGTTGGAATTGCATTTTTCTGAAGACCTGACATGATCCACTCTTACTCTTCATGGCCACTGGGTAGAGCTCTCCTTCATAGAAAATTTCAAAATTTTCAGAGGTTTTTCTCACCTGACACAAACCCAGTCTCTGTGCAGCTCCTGTCACAATAGCAAGTTTTTTTTTCTCTCTCTTATAGAACCATCTGTTTTTTAAATTCTTGTTCTTGGTGATATTATTGACCTTTCTTCCCTGTTTCAGTAAGCACAGTTAAAATTTCATCCTCTCAAGGTTTCTGTAATTTGAAGACAAAGATAATACTGAAAGGCATTTCTTGGCCTGATCTCACCACCTGAACATGCTTTGTAGAGGCAGAGCCAGGGGGCTCAACTGACCATGAGATTTGACTTCTGTGGGTTAAATCTAATTTTTTTTCTTAACTCCTTTCTGACCCTGGCCAAGATTCCATGTCTGACTTCCTCCTGCTCATTTGCTGTCTCTATTTAGTTAGTAGTTTTTTAAGAATTCAAGTCATATTTGGGTCTCAGAGACTATTTAGAGATGTTTAAAAGGAAGCAGACTTCTAGCTTAGGGGAATGTGCTTCTTAACTCTGTGCTTTTGACTTTCCATTATTTCTTGTTTTCCTGACAATAATACTATCGATACCAAGTCAAAGGGAATTCCCTGGATGAACTTGTTTTTTCACAGACTTCTTATCTGTCTGAACATTCATCTGCCCAGAGCTTAGATCCTGCCCTAAAGTTTTATGACTTTTTTTTATCAGATAGTGATCTTCTTTTGAATATTCTCCCTTTTCTCTGTTAAAAAAGACTGATTTTCATGTACAGCACTCACTTTTATCAGATAGAAGGGGTTTTGAAAATTATTCTTTTTTTGTTGTTGTTAAAAAAGACAGATTTCATGTAGACTTCATATTGCAGAGTCCTGTGGTGGCTGCAGAGTTAGCCTGGGATTCATGGCTGAAATCAAAAGTGGTAAAAGAAGGAAAGAGCTCTAATGCAGAGATATTGCAGCTGAGTTGCTCCATTAATGCCAAGCTGCACCCCAGATTTTTTTCAGAGTTTGCCCTCAGGACATCAGTAATATAATGATATTTAGAGCATTTTCTTATGTGATTTTGGGTATAGGCACCATAGTAATTTACGTGTCCTGTGAGTTCATTCAGCTCTGGATTGATCTTTCTTGGATTTGTATGAAATGAAAGTGAAACAGAGTCTGCTTGATGATCAAAAGGGTTGAACAGCTGTCTCTTTTGTGCAGCAGGTGCATTTTTTTAATCTTTTGAAAGCCAATAACATATAATGAGGCCATTTGTCTAAGCAAGTGCCCCTGACACTGTGTCAGGGCTTTCCAGACAGGCGCAGACTGTAAGTAATGCTCTGTTTAACACAATATCAATGAATCAAGTGGGCTGCACCTTGTTGGTCCACAGGAATCTGTTGCTATCCACAGCCCCAGACACTTCAGTCTCTGGATGTTTATAACACTGACTGCAAGCTGCTCCTTGCTGCCCGTGCTTTACCCACCTGCACACGAAACAAATGTTGCATTTCTGCTGTATCATTTGTGCTTCAGGGGTTAAAACTCTAGAAAAGGAGCACCACTAAGTCATCTTTGAATTTTAGTGAAATGTTTTAGCACATCACACCCTGTATACTCTGCTAAGCCCCTCTAAACAGCAAGCAGGGGATGTGACAGAATTGAGTTTGTGCCTGCTGCCCTCTGCCACAGTTTGGCTGCCAAAACAAAAGCTTCTCCCATCTCTGCACTTCAGCTCTGCCAGTGATGTTTGTCACCTCGGGAGGCAAAGACAGATTGTGTTGGGAGTGTTACTGCCTGGCTCACAGTGTCAGATCACTCTCTGCTCGATCAGATCAGAATACAGTAAGAATCTCTTAGACCTTTCATAAATATTTTATCTAAGAATCATACTGAAAAGGTATTCATAAGGGATCAATTTATTCATTTTTTTGAGATACAGCAAATTGTTCAAGAAAATAGTTGTTTAACCAACTTGACTCTGTATCACACAGCTTCTTTGCTGATATAAGGTGATATAGCTCTTTTTTATTCAGTGGAGATATACTAATTTATATTTTTGGAGAATCTGGCCATATCTCCTTATTGTGCTAAGGTTATCTATGTTATTGAATATCCTCTGCTGCAAAGATAATTTACTCTTTATGGAAATCAGCTCAGAAACAAGATGCTAGACCATATTATTCCCAACTATTGTGGTAAAATACAATCAGTAATGCAGAAACCATCTCTTTTTCAGGAAGGTGAAAGAGTAATATAGAAGACCAGAGACAAACTAAAACATCTAGAAGATGTCATCTTTCCTTAAATGCATGTTTTGCTGGAATTTGATTTAAAAATGAGCGATACATTGTATATTCTACATATAAATTATATTTTCTTGAATTCTTTCCTTTTCCCTAAATATTTTAACAGAAAAAATATTTTTTAAAAAATATTGAGAACTCTTACTAAAAAAGAGCAGTAGCAAGACTTCACTAATATAGAAATTGCAGGTATTTTTGGATTTATTCCTTACCTGAAGCTTAGATTTCTGTGTTTGAACAAGTATAACAATAAAATTAATGATAATACTTGATTGTCATAGCTGACCACCTCAGTGGAAATTTGGAATAGTTTAGTCACATGCACAAGCAGTCTGTTCTAGTACATTTACAGGTATTTTTGATAAATGAGATTTACAGTGTAATGTTGGATGAAATGAAGTCAAGCATTTCAAAATACTTTCATGGACAATTTTAGAAGCAGGCACAAATGACAAAAATATCAATTATAGGTACAATATAGGAGGGGTAGGAAAACTGACCTCCAGCTTGTCCTGCAATTGGGTAGTGTTTTCAAGAGAGTATGAAGGTGAGTGGATTGGGATCATCTGTAGATACACTTGAGTAGAAAAATCATGATATCAGGTATATGAATCTCCAGCTTTCATTTCTTCAGCTCTATTATATTGTTTTCTGACCTTGCTTGGGTCTCTCTCACCCAAGAGAGAAGGGTCTTTCAGAGTTTCATGGACTCAATTTCCCTTGGGTTGGTGTCTTCAACAGGAGAAGCAGCTTGGATACGCAGAGTGTGGAGTGGGGCCTTCAGAAATAAGGCAATAACAAGAAAAGGCAATGAGGGAGTTTTGTAAGACTGTCAAAACTCCAGGAGAAATAGCAATATTTAAGCTTGACCATTGTTCTGTGTCTCAGCTGGAGGGTTCCTTTGTCCTCTGTTGTTTCTGTGATCAATACTGAATTACTCTCAGAAACTTTGAGGCCATCAGACAACCCTGATTCCAGGACCCAGCCCCACAGTTGCTATAATTAGGCAGAGATTTCTTTAGTTTGCTGCAAGAAATCAGGACTTTTCACATTATTTCTTTTCAATTTGTTAGAAATGTCTTTCTTTTTTCCCCCTTTTCTGTAGCTAAAAGACTTTTTCCCTGTCTCACAGCAAGGAACAGCTTCTCCTGGGAAGGTTCTAATTTCTCCTGTTCTCCTCTGGCCATCCCAGCCATTTGGATGGATCCTCTGCTTCTCACTGCTTGGGTGCTTCAGCTGCTACCCTATAGACCAAAGAAAGCTAAAACATCTCTTAGTTCACTTTAAAATAACCACACACAAACAGCAACATTCCCTCAGTATTGGAGCCAAGGTGAGGGAATTTCAAAGGGGCCTTCAAAAGTGTTTCTACATTTCACCACTCATGACCCAAACTCCCAAAGAGTTGGGGCTCTTATAATAAGGATGTGCTGGTATCTCATTCAAAAAGACATCCCTTTATCTGCAAGGAAACCTTTTTCTTCCCCAACAAGCTCCTATTTTCCTGACAAGTAAAGGGCTAAGCCTGAAAAGAGCAGATGTTCCTTATTTAAGTGTCATTTTCTCTGGTAAGCACTGCTCGGTTTGATTCTTGTCCCTCTTAAAGAAATTTGAGCTCTTCCCCATAGTGCCAACATTCTGAGACTAAATACACATCTTCAGCAGCACTGAGGGAAAGCTGTAAAAAGCCTCACAAAAGCTACAAAGCAGCAGATTCGGTGCTTGAAGAGAGAAAGTCACCAAGTCCCAAGGTTTGTTAGCAAGCAAGGACCCAATATTTTCTATCCCTCCTTCTGCCTGAGGGAAAGATGCAATCATCTGGCACACGTCTACAGGGCATGAAATAACAACGTGGCTGTGACATCTCAGGTCAGATCCCTTCTGCTGCTGAGCCTTGAAGAGGTGGGGGGAGGTTGGGAGCAATGTGCATGTGTCTGTAGGTACAGATCATTTTCTCTCATGTTTAGGGTTTGGTATATCTGCATTAGCACCTGCTGAATGAAAAACTGAATTCTTCCTGCCACTTGAATGACAAAGCTGCCAAAACAGTGCTGAATATTTCTTTCAAGGCTGATAAAGTAATCTATCAGCGCTGGTCACCACTGAGTCCCTGGGAAACCTTCAAATGCAATTTTCCCTGCGTAGATTTGTACTTATTTTGATTTTCAATGAATTGCATCAGTGTGAAACCACCCAAAGAGGACACACAAGGAAAAAAAAGACTTAACTGGTGTGTTTCTGATTGACTGTGTAGTTCAATATTGTGCTGTGAGCTGCATTATCAGTTAAGCTCATCCTTTTCACAGGGAGTGGGATGCTCTGGAGGGAAAGCAAGTTATCTAAACTATTTAAGGGACAATAAAATTGTGAAAGCTGCTTGGGGTGGGTCTTTGACATGGATGAGACAGAGTAAACCACTACCCTCTGTAAATCTAGATACTGGCATCTACTTAAGAACAAGTCATATGGCAGCTTTTAAAACTAGAACTTGATTATCTCACACACACAGTCACTGCTCCCCTGCATTCATCAAGTTTCAGCTTCCCACTGGGAGATAGCATTACCAGCCCAGGTCACTGACTGTCCCTCAGCATTTATCTTCCTGATCTCCATCACGTTCCCCACATCTTTTCCCCAGCAGGATCTTCACCTTCTTCTTTCTGCTCTCACTTGCTCCTCTGGAAACCTCTTCTTTTTAGGAAACCCTTTTTTGGAGTCTCCTTTTCTCCCAATCCCCTAAGCTCACTGTTTTCCTAACCTGAACAGTCAACATGCAGAACAGTAGAGTATATGAGATGAACAGCAAAATCATTCAGTCTTGGTCATCCACCCTCTCCCACATGCACACCCAGTCACCTGCTGCCAGTTGGCATTCACTGCATAAAGTGGTTTTTTCCTGTGACTGTTTCAGCTGGTGAAAATCAAACCCTCAGGGTCAGCAGAGCTGATTGATATCTGATATTCTGATATCTGTGAGTTATCTGGCCCTGAGACTCTTTGCCCAAATTCCACAGGCAGAAAAGGGGACTTCAACGTTCTCAGGGATCTTTGTTTATGAGAAACTAATCCTGGAGTTGGGAAAGTAATTTTCTTACTTGCTTGAATATTTGTGTGGCTGCTCTACAACAGGAACATGATTTTTCTCATTAAAATCTTGTGTACAACATTGTTTGAGCATCGTGTAAACCCTTCATATAAAGAAGATTTACTGCTTTTCCTCTTAATTTTCCTTGTTTAGTTCAAGTCCCTGTGTGATTTCTTTAATGCGGGGGTTTGCCACTGAGGACAATTTGAAATGCAATTCTTGCTACTCCCACAGCAATGAGGCTACCTAAATGAATCCCAAGCTGGAACGAGTTTGAGTGCTCTGCCCCACTGCATATTGATGCAAAAAAAACAACATTACAAGGAGAGAGCAGGGACTGAACAAGAGGGACAACTTCCCAAGTAACCTTGTCATGTGTATATATATATTTATACATACATATATATATATATCCAAAAACACACACACAGAGATATATATATAATATGTATGTACATCTTACTGCTTTCTATATTCATTTCCAATAAGCTCAGCTTCTGATATTTCTGGTATTTCTCCCACTTATTAGAATTTTTTTTCTGTGGTGAATTAAACCACTAAAAAGCAAAGGCAGAATGATATTTGCACGTTTGATCTCAAACTTTGGAAAGTTTTCTTTCTTGTCTCTTGCTTCACACTTCTTCCTCAGGCAGTTTCACAGATGTGATAGAATTATGATGAGCTTTCATGGGTCCTTGCCTTGTACTGCCTATCATCAGTAAAATGAATCCTTTGGAAAATAATTTTAGAAAATTATGAGATAATAGTCTTTAAAAGACATCTCTGTGTATGTATGCAGACAGAGCTGAATTCCAGCACTGCTGTTTTGGGCTAAATGTGTGCTCTTTGGTCCAAGATATTCAGAATCACCTCAGCTGTATTTGTGCCTGATAGACCTACCTTTAAGTACACTGCCAGCCCTTGGCAAACTGCAGGTGAGAGCAGGCTCAGCTGAGCAGCATGGGCTAAACTCTGAGTGCCTCTGCCTGTTAATAATCTAGGAAAATCAATGATTTGCCATTTTTGAAGGATGTCAGCCAAAATTTTAAGTTTCTCTATGCTTATGTAAATCCAGTCTCCTGTTTCAGGGATGCTTTGTCCCTGGGGTATCACAGAAGGCATTTGATGGGATGCAGGATGGAGCTGCTGGCTTGCAGGTTGTGGATTTCCCTTTCCAGAGACACACAGGTGACAAGAAATGGGAATTTATTAGGAAGCCCTCCTTCTTCTTGTGCAACAGATAGATGACACATATTGAGGCTGGATGACAGGTTAATGAAAAATAAGACCTGGGAGCTTTTAGCTGCTATGGTAAAGTAGGGAAGTCAGGCTGCAGTGTCTGTTTGTAGTTTGAGCCTTCTACGATTCTGAAGTGCTTTAGAGAGAAAAAGTCAACTCTGTGCGTGTAGAACCAACCTTATTTCACATTTCTGTGGGCAATGCATTTGTTTAGTTTGTGTTTCTACTCTGATCCCTGAAAAAGGAAACAGTCCCTTTCCCATGGTGCCAGGAATTGCTCAAGAAGATGCCTTACTGCTTTCTAAATTTAAAAAATCCAAAACCAACAAAACAAAAAACCAACCAAAACCCAAAAACATCTAGACAGAACGTTTGAACATTTGGTAATATTGAGTTGCTGCCTCTTCAGAGCCATGGTGAAAGGCAAGAAACAGCTCCCTGCAAAGATTATTAATGTCCCAGCTCTCATCTGGGGGGACTTATCTCTACCCCTTTTCCATCATAAGAAAACCTTTCAGTAACTGTTCTTTTTAGCCTCTGAGTCAGCTGAGGTGTTTAGATTCAGAGGTTTGGAGTTGCAGCTTTGGAAGCAACCAAGAAAAGGCTGGCTCTATATGCAGTCATTCTGCAGGAAAGGGTCACTTTTTGCCTGAGCTGAGGCATGAGGTGGAACAGAGGGCTCCAGCCTCCCTCTCTGAAGCACAGTCACATCACATAAAGACTTTCCTCTTCCATCTAGGAAAAAGCAAGCTGGTGAATATGGGTGGGACATATAAACTGATAGAATCCTTTAGGTAAGAACAAACCTCTAAGATCATTGAGTCCAATCACTAAACCATCTCCCTAAGTGCCACACCTACACATCTTTGAAATAACTCCAGGGATGACCATTTAACCACTTCTTCCACAATCCTGTTCCAGTGCTGGACAGCCCTTTCTGTGAAGACATTATTCCTAACATCCAATCTTAACCCTCCCTGAAACAACTGAAGCCATTTTGCCTTGACCTCTCACTTGCTACCTTGCCTTGACTTCTCACTTTCACCTGTCTGAAACCTTCTTTCAGGGTATTGTAGGGAGTGATTAGGTCACTCCTGAACTTTCTTTTCTCCAGGCTAAGCATCCCCAGCTCTCTCAGCCACTCCCCATCAGACTTGTGCTCCAGATCCTTCACCACCTCCATAGCTCTTCTTTGTAAGGTAAGCACGTGGGGTTTGCAATGTTTAATAGCAGCAAGGGGTGGCTTTTTGCTCTCATCAGAGACATATCAATAGTACAGCTCTCCTCTGCATCCTGCTGAGGCACAGGGGCCATCCTGTGGCTACAGGATTGTCACTGCTGACACCTGCAGCACCCCTGGGCTTTGGGAGGGTTTGCTGCTCTGCCTCCTGACCTCTGTGTGTGTGTGTGATCTGAGATGATCACAGCCTGCAGAAATACAGCCACAGGCAGAGAAATACAGCCACGGGCAGAAAGAGAGGATAGCAGCAGCTCTCTGGCTGTTCTGAGCTGGAGATGGGCAGATGATGGATAAATGCAGGCAGGCAGGCACCGTGGCAGCAGCAGAGCACTGTGTGCAGCAAGGGGCTGGGCTGTCTCAGCCTCTGATTTATGTCAGCAGGCTACAGCTGAGGTCAAAGTGCTGCTCACATGGATGGGAAAACAAGCATTATCAGAAGACATGCAAAAGATTCCTTCAGGGGAAAAAAAGTTGAAGGACAAGAAGCTTTGCCTAGACGTGGCCTCCAGCTTCTGACCCACCCTCATCTCTGGACCCCAAGGGGCTGTCTGGACAGGAGAGAGGAGAAAAGGATCAGCTGCATCTCAGGGCCACAGCTCAGCTTGACCTCATGCTCTTAAACTCACAGTAAATCCCTGTACCAGCTCTGCTGCTGACCCTCTGTGCCAAAGCAGACAGGAGTAAATATCACCAAGAACACATTCCAGGCAGGAAGTCAAGGAAATTACATGCAGGGTGTCAGCAGAGATGAGAAGAGAGGCCAGTGCTCATCGAGTCCAAACTTAGCACTGACCCATGCACCCAGGCTAGCAGAGAGTTAGAGAAGACTCGTAGAGATATGTGGACCATTAAAGATCATCTTCAAGTAATTTTTTAAAAAAAGGTCATAATAGTCACCAGAACTTTGACCTGAAATGCGTGACAGCTACACTTTTTCTCTTTTTTAATCCAACTTTAGGACATAATAAACACTGAGAGTTTTTGTTTTCCACATATCTGTGTTAGTTTTCTTATCAGCATAGTGTCTGGAGCAGTTAGGAAAATTAATAGATTCTTTCACATAGTTAACAATTGATAAGCAAATTACTTACTTCTTTTTTTTTTAACTTATTACTTGTTACTTTTTAAAAAATTGTCATTCTGAATCAATTTTTTTAAATGATTGAAAAGGATTTTTGAAATAGATTTTCTGGACAACCCGTGCCAAGGCCTCACCACCCTCACAGGGAACAATTTCTTCCCAATATCCCATCTAACCCTCGGTGTGAAGCCTTTCCTCCTTGCCCTGTCACTCCAGGCCCTTGCCCAAAGTCCCTCTCCAGCTGTCCTGGAGCCCCCCCAGGTACTGAAAGGGGTTCCAAGGTCTCCCCAGAGCCTTTTGGTCTCCAGGCTGAACACCCCCATTGTGTAAAACCATCACACTTCAGAACTTAAAAAGAAACTCAGGAAATCTGTGGTATTGTGATGAGTATCTGGTCTACTAAGGAGTTCTGCATATCATATCTCTTTTGGGTTCAGTTTCTTCCTTTGAAAAGCAAAGGCATTTTGTTACTGATCTCTTTTATAAAGAGCTCAAGAACTGAAAGTTATTAATACGTAAAAATACCCCTATCTTTGGCTAAAAAAAATATATGAAGGGTTGAGCCTGTAGGTATTGTTCCAACTAGCAATTTACATCTCATTATCTTCTAAAATATTAACTTTCATCACAGTGTGGATTTTCCTTACACTGTTTCCTTTCATACTTAGGTTGACTATAATACCAAATCACAGGAAAAATCTCTCTTGTTCAGTTCAAGTTAATTGCGCTGTAGTTGAGGGATTTTGATAAATTGATACTTCACCCCCATCATCTTTGGACCTGAAGAGGATGGAAGAAAGAAAGATGAGGTTTTATCCTAATATTTTGCTTTGAAAATGAGAAAATATATGTAATTATTTTCTTCTGCTCTATAAGATTGTGTGAAGGCAGACCATAAATGGCTGTGCTGCTGATGGCTGGGCTCACTAGGGTGATAGTGTCTTTACCTCAGAGTGTGTCAATTCTCCTTCAAATGGATCATGATGGTATATTTGAAGGAAAAGGATGCAGGTTCTCATGCTGTCCTACCCTGGCAGTTCTGCAGAGGCACAGCTATCCATGGCACATGGATTGTGTCTCTGTGTCCGGGTTATTTTCCTTGCATCACTCATGGATCATGTTGATCACTGCATCAGAAAGACAGGAGATGACTGCCTTGACTTCCTCCCCAAAAGAAGCATTTTAAGCCCATGGTCAGTAGCAAAAAATGTTGATCTTTTCAAGTGGATCATCCTTGTGCCTTTGCAGGGAACTCTGCCAAGTCTGATGTACTGCTTATGGGCTCATTTTCTTGGTCAGTTTTGTTTGCTTCACTAAAGATGCAAACCAAGCTTAGTGGCAACAGACAAAATGAAGGATCCCTGGCCACCTGAGTGACACAGATCCTCTTGTTTCAGAGCAGGCTTTAGAGAGGAAATATTTGCCTCTGAAATGGACCACGGTAACAAACTTCCAAAATATCCGATGTTTAGTTGCAATTTGGAGCAATATCACTGCTGAGGTAGCTCATTCCTTCTCTCCAGACAGGAATGCAGGGTGCTAGTTCCATGGCCTCTATGATAAATGAGTGTGTACAAATTCCCAGCTTCTATTCAGAATGGTATTTTCAAATGTAAGGTTTCCTCCTAAAAGGCTAGGCAGTTCGTTTTGTCATCTCTGCTTCGACTTCAACAGAAGCAGAAAACTCATTTCTCTCTTTGAAAAAATGTAATTTAAAACAAGAAAAAGAGCAAACTTCCTTACAAAGAGAGGCATTTTGTTAAATCTGAATGTTAAAATGAAACCCAAAGTTAATTCAGGAGCGACTATGATTTCATTCTATTATTTCTTTTCTGCATCATTTATATGCAGATTGGAGGCACTTTTCAGCAAGTGTCAATGGGGAGAGGACTAATGACACCTCAGGGGCATTAGGGAAAAATTCTCACCTGAGAAAGAACACAGACATCACTGAACCAAACTGCTGTGGGTTATCAGTTCGTGCAAACTGTTTTCAACACCCCAGCTTCTCAATGAGGTCACAAGATGGCATAAATCAGAACAGCCCCACTGAAATTCATGGTGGTGTCAATAAATTGGGGTGTACCTTAGTCTTTTTCCTTTTAACAACAAAACCTCCAACCTGATGAGAAAGCACTGCAGTGCTCATTTCTGCAATGTCTTCAGTAAGCACATAGGTAGTTATTTCCTCCATTATTTGCATGTTTGTCTTATTTAATTACCATTACTTTTATCTACACCAAGTGTTTAATTTCCTACACAGAAACACAGAATGGCTAGGGTTGGAAGAGACCTTGAAGATCACCTAGTTCCAACCCTCCAGTCATTTTAATTCCTGTAACATGAAAAATAAGTTTCCCAGTTGAGTAAAGTTACGAATATTCACTTCAGGTGACTGCTTATCTGACACATCCATGAAAATGAGAGGTGGAAAACAACAAAAAGAATTTTGCTGAATACAAATCTGGGCATTCCTGATTCTGCACAATTATGCTGCTGCTGCAACATGGATTTCTTTCTGCATGCTTTCATATTTTCTTACGCTTTCTGAGTTGAAACTCTTTTTCTTCTCTCACTTTCCCAAGTGTCTCACTTTTGGGACACCTGAATTATTTGATTTTACCTATTTGCCTCATTTTTTTAATATATATATATATATATATATATATACCTAGCAGATGAAGCTGAGTTTCTTTGCTTAGGTTTCTGTAAAACAAGCAGACACAAGCTTTCTGTGTTAGACATTCAAAAAGAATGAGATGAAATGGTACTTCTCTCCAGAAAGATATTCTCTATGTATTTGTAAAAGTGAGGGACTGTATTTTCAGATTGGCAGTATACTGGATAACAACACAAAAGGCTTGAATATAAGGTTTGTTTTTCCAAGTGGCTCTGTCAAGTCAATCCATGTCATAATCACTTTCTATCTTAATTTTCTTTCTTATACACCATCAGCACATGAATTTAGACTCAAAGCTGGTTGATGTAGAAATTGTCTCCTAATGCAACTATGGCGCTGCACACAGAGAGAGTTTTCCTACGTTGGAACCTCCTCTTATTTACTGAGAAAACAAAATATCTATTATGGTTCTCCCAAAAAAATCCCAGATATACTGGATATGAGGAAAGGAGGTTTCCAATTCTTACCTGCCTTGTAGCAAAGCGCACCTGAGATATTATGAAAGACTTTCTCTAATGCTGATCAAAGCTCGTTGTGCTTTCTGTTTGCATCCTGGTTCCAGGTCCTGAATCATCACCAGACCTGTTCCATTCAGCCACCCTGAAGAGTCAGTTGCAGATGGGAGCACAATTTAAAATAATGAGCCAATCACAGTTAATTTTCTTGGTATTTCCTGTAATAACATTAATTTTGATGAACCCCTCCATTATTAATGTGAATGTCACAGGTGCTTCTATAGCATTTTCACTTGGATTCCATATTAATTATCTGGGTTGTTAATCTAAAGTGCCACTACAGGGATGGCAGATAGAATAGATAGTGATAGAACATAACTGTGAGGGGAAAAGATTTCTTACTCAATGGGAAGATAGGAGCTAAAAAAAAAAATTACCTTTGCTCACAGATTTCTCAGGCACAGTAAGGTGTCAGTGCCTTGGACAGAGTCACAGTCCCATAATGGATGCCATTTACTCTTCTACGACGTGATGATACATGGCTGGATTGCCATTTGAACTCGTCCCTCTTTACATGTAATGGACATAAATTGCATTTATGTTTTCTTTATAGCCCACTTTAGTGCCATCATGGAAAAAAGCCTTAGAATAAATGAGAGCAGACCCACATTTCTTATCCAGTTTTCAAAACATGGACCAACTTGACTTTTCTTATGGAGTTTGAAGCTTAGCAGGGTATCCAAACAAAGGATAACATTTCCATCTGTGAGAAGCAGTATGTCAGGTTTCTAACATGAGAGCTGTAAAGCCAATCTCTCCTGTGATTTCTGTCCAGTGCCCCTAATCACCCTCTTTATGAATTTTCTATATTGCAAGGGAGCACTGTATAATTCACTAACTGAGCAATATCTGTTATACTTTCATTTTATGAGCCATTCCATGCCCCCTTAATACAGATTATCTCAGATAATTTAGATTCCAGGAAAAAGCACTCTTCACTTCTCCTATTTTATTTTTTTAAATCTAGGTCGAGTGGGATAGAGACAGATTAAAAGCATCATTGTTAATGTGAACGATAATGTGTGCTTTTTATTAGTGCTCTGATTGATAACCTTCTCTCTCAGACTTTGTTGTTATCAAACATTTTCACTGACATAATCTAAAATTCCCTCTTATTCCATTGCTGCACTCCTGGAGGTCCCTTTACCAGCCAGTGCTTCAGACTCACAGTTCCTGTTCTCTGGATTCTCCTCCTGATGCCCAGATGCAGTGCTGGAGGCTCCAAAGAGCCAGTATCCTTTGTGTGCTGCCATGGTGTCAGTGTAAATCACCCATCTGGACCCCTTGTTTGCTCCTTACCTTCCCTGCACCAGACAAGCCTTCCTAGCACTTTATGAATGGTTATTCCATGCCTCAAATCCCTGAGTCATTTTCCTTTACAGTCCAACACACCCATGTCTTGAATGGAGACCCATGTGCCTCCCTCTTCTTTCCTTACCTGTCTCCAAGCTTCAGTCTGCTTTTTCAATTCTTCTGTGTTCATAGCTTGCTGTGGGAGAAAACAGAAACCCAGGTATGCACCCACATGCCTTGCTCTGGATGATCACCCTGGAGTGGTGCTGGCACTCACAGACACCTCAGCACAGCTGTCCCTGGTGGCCAGCACAGATCTGTGCTTCATATAAAGCAAATCCTCTGCACGACTCCTCTGCTTCCAAAGGAGAAACTTTCACTTAGAGTGTGATTTGAATGCAGATTTTGACGAGCTGCTCAACTATTCCTGACAAACAGAAGGTGGCCCCTGTGCCATCTTTGCTAAGAGCTGTGCTCCATGAGCTGTCTGCCTGGAGAGGTTTGGGTCCTGCTTTCTCTTGAGTGATTGAAAATTGACTACAAATTCATTGTTTTATCTCCAGAAGAATCCATATCACCGATTTTCTGTGTGGTTTCTTCACAGGTTTCTGAAATATCAGCTTTCATCTGCTTTCATCAGAAAGTGCCTCATCTTATAAGGAAAAATTCGAGTGTGTTTAGCGTCTGTCAACACCGACTTCATCACAGTCCTGGTGAAGAAGAGTGATGAATAAGTGAGAGAAAGATATGAAAGCATAATAAGTCTTATTTATCTCTCCTAACACATCAGTGTTGAGGAGTTATGAAGGACCCTTTTCTCAGTCTCAGCCTCTAAGGTCACAAACCCTGTCAGTCAAGCTGCTAAAACCCAGGGCTGCTAAACGTGTTACAGCACTGTGGTGATGTAACAGATGGCAGGGAGCAAGACACCAGCGGGATGGGATTAAGGAAACTATTTTAAAATATGGCAAACACATCAAAATCTCCTTTCACATACTCTTCCAGGCCTAACAGCAAAATACTCCAGCAGCCCAGCAAGAATATTAGTGAAGCTCAGAAAAATTAAATGTTGGAAACTGCTTTTCCCAACTCTGATAGAAGATACCACCAATTTGTAAAATAATTAGAGCTTTATGTTACAGCTGGATGTCTTAAAAGAGAGGCAGGAGTTGCCAAGCACATTAAATATTAGGGAAAATATTAAATGATGATTTTAAACTTGGGTGAGAGATAGACTGCATCAACTGAGCTGATGTGTCACTGCTTGAGAGAGGGTTTTATTTTAAAGGAAATGACCTTTCTAGTCACTGTGGGCTGCCCTCATCACTTCTTATGATCCTGACAGAGTTTCACATGCCAGCTGGGGACATGGTTTAACTTGTGTATTTTCTGAAAAAGCAGAAGAACTACATCAATTTACAACAGCCAAAAAATCTGCCTGCTTTGCCAGGTTGTCTCTCACAATGAAGTAGAGCAGGATTTTCAGCACTGCTAGCTCACAGTTTTATCATGAACCTTGTTTTCCTGACTGTCTTCTGCATAGGATTTAATTGTTTGAATTCTTTTACTTTATGAAATCACCCTTTCAACAAGTGATTCACCTTAACAGTAGGGAAAATTTGACTGCAATGGGCCCCAATTAACAATCAAATTAAACCAAAGGCATACAGTTCTTAATCTTTAAGATAATGAAACAGTAAATTTAAGCCTTTTTTGTGAATGCTTTTTATTTTCAGTCATCATTTGGTATTTCTGCTTCCAGTGAGGTCTCTTGGGCTGACTGGGAAGCTGAGTCAAAGAGCAATTAGCCAAAAGGTTTCAAGGGTGTCAGTATGCTCAGTGCTGACATGAGAAATCTGGGATTATCCAGCAACCAGGCACTCCAATAGTATCCCACTGCCTCAGTGTCTGACAGTCCCAACATATTCCTGAGGGCAGGAACAAGGTCTCCATGGAGAAATCCTCCCACAGAGTCAATCCTTTAACTGAGTAGCTGAAAATTGCCACCCGGAATAAGAAGAAAAGTACATTTATTATACTCCTCCCTTTCAACTTTCTCATTTTGCTGCTGCTTTATCAGCTACCAGAAAATGCCCTTTCTATCAGCATATTACTGCACAGACATTGTGTAAAGTGCTGGGGAACAGACTGAGCATAGCTTAGAGCCTATTAGTGATGGTCTTAACCAATTAATAAGCGTGCTTTCTCTGCTCTCTGAGAGCCAGAATGAAAATATTTTGAGCTCCAATTCCTCTTGCTCATGATGTATTTCTTCTTCATTTTTTGCTTTGTGGGGTCTCTGATTCATGGCTGCTTTATACAATGTTAGCATATACACTAATTAAAAAGGATTTATCAGGTTGAGCTCATGATGACTGAAGGATCCTTTCTCCCTTGGCAAGGTTTGAATATTTGACTAGCTCATTAATGCTTCAGCTTTTTCTCTTTGTAAGAGGAGACTGAAAAATGAAAGAAGGGATTTGCTGTTCAGCTTTGGATGAAAGGTTGGTTCATTTATTTCAAAGCTGTCTAAAGGGGTTAAGCCCTACACTGATTTACACCAAAGGGCAACTTATAACCCCTCAGCAAAATAATTACTCATTTACATTGATGGACACCATTTATTTGCAGGATTTCTTCAACGTAAACAAGAGAAAAAATTATATGAGATTTTTTCTTTAGAGGGCATAAAGTTGACAGGGCTCTTCTGAATCTATGTGAATCAGGAGTTACCTTAGTTGACCTGCTTTTGATATTTCAGACCATCATAGCCTTCAAATTCCAGCAAAATATCCTGATTTATGCCACCTGGGGATATGACCCTTGAGTTTTAAAAAAAATGTCCAGTACTTGACACTTATTCTGCCACTATTCACACACACCCCTCCAGAATTGCTCCAGAATTACTGGAATAAACAGAATTACTCCAGATTTACCTTGCCACAGGTGAAATCCCTGCATCTTTAAAAATGGAGTGTCCACATAATAGTTATAAGTTCCCAAGTAATTTAATATATCCAAAGACATACACACACATTTTAAAAATGCCTCCTATCAGTGCTAATCTTTGATGTTTGGCTGGATTATTATCTCATGAAGATTGTAACCCTGAGAGTTTTAAGTGCCCACTATGTCTTCCTTTTTCATTCTTTCCAAAGTACTTGAAAGATCCCACTGAGTCAATTACACACAATATCTCTTAATAATGTCCTCTTCCTGGCACATCATTGTTTTCCTTTATGTTTATTTCAAAAGGTTAAATTAAATAGGAGAGTAGAGATAAATCCACATTATGAATTATAAAAAGTTACCACATGCTCCTGAGAATGCCTGGAATTTTGATGGGGAGGATTTAGCGAAGCAGTGCCTTGGGGAAGTCAGTGCCAGAGAAAGCCAGGATTGTTTAAGCCAGAGGAAAGCTGGGTGCGTGAACTTTGCTGTTTACAAGTTTATTTTTTCCTGCACTGGGAGTCTGGTGCCAAACACCCTCTTGCTTGCTGACTCTGACAGTTCCCTTTGCCTGAAAATCCCTGCACGACACGGCAGGTTAAGTGGATGCCAAAGAAAGTGGAGCAAGTCCCAGTGGTTGGGAATCTTCAGGAAAAGACTATTTTGACACCACCCAGGACAGATTTAGGTGCTGACCCTCCTTTCAGCAAGGTGATCCTTGGAAAACCCTCCAGCTCTGTGATTATCTGAAATTTTGCTAGAGGATGGAGTTACTTTGTGTGGGGAGGGAGTTTCTGCTTCATGAGAATAGCAACAGTGGGAATCTGAATGCTGCAGCCGAGTCCCACAACCTTTCCTGTTGCTACAGCTCTTTGGAATGAAAACTTAGCAAACCCTTGGCTGTGTGACTTTGAGCTTTATCTTCACTGTGGACTATGAAACACTGGCCACATCTCTCACACCAGAGCTGCATCTCATAATGGCTGGAATATTATTCATATTGCCTTTGAGTGAGTACATAAAGCACCTTATGAGCCTTACAAATATAAAAGCTGATATAAAAGGAAATAGTAATATGCCCACATAAATACTAAGGGAAAACTGACACTTCCCTTTTATAAAAGCAATATCCATCCCTGATTTAATATTTTCTAGAATATACTGAAAGATAAAATCTGCATGTCCACATTTTATGGCTACATTCTCATCTACAGAATTTCACTGGGAGTTTGCTCACCCTTCTCATTTCCTCCTCTCCTCCCCAGTAAATCATAAAAAGCAATATGGCTTGTAAACCTGTTGAGTACAGGACTCCCTGAAATTCTTGTCAAAAAAGGTCAGGAAGGAGAGGTTTGTTCTGAGAAGCAAGTGATGAGAAACGAAAGGAAAAACCTCAGCTTTTCATGCTGCAAATAGAAGAACATGGTGCTGAATCTTAGAAGCAGTCAACAGCATGAAATGTCAAGCACAGTGTGTAATAAACTCTCTCTCCAGGAGTATGAGGAGTAGCCAGTGTGTTGCACAGGTCATCATTCCTTCATTGTCCTCTTTTCAGCTTTACCATTGCACATGGCCACCTGAAACCAATGAAGTCTGTAGAAAAAAAAAAAAATCCAAATCAGGGCTTTCCCTGTGATGGTGATAAAGCCTATTTGCCATCTGCTCCAAACAGTTGTATTGCCTAACATAAATTGATTTTGCCTGTCACTTCAGAAGTCTCTACTGAAATTGCAACAAAATGGTTCTCTGGCCTCACTTTCATCCTCAGTGACACTTCATTAGAATTACAGCACTTCCATTTCCAGCTTCCTTTTTTGTCAGTACTGTGTCATGAGGAAGATACCTAAACCAAGGAATGGGGTCTGGGTTATGACACTTAATTGTAAGCACTTGCACCAACTGGTTTTGATTTCCACGTCTGAACCAAGTTTAAATCAAATAATCTAGTTTGCAGACTTGTGGAGTATGAAGAACTAGTCAAGGCAGTGATAGATGATCTCAATCAGCCATTATTCAGGACTGTATCCTTCCCTAGCGACATATCCACCACAGCAGAGATGCACAGAATGCAGCTGCCCTTCTCCCCACTGATTTTGGAAAGGGCAGGTGGGAAAAGCAGAGGCAGCAGGGTCCCAGGCATCCCCAGCTGAGCTGTGTGTGGCCACACTGTCAGTGCTGTACAAGCCACTACCCTGCAAGGGGGACAGTGCAGGATCAGGAGCTGAGCACTCAGCTGTGTGGATGGAGGAGCTCACTCCCATCAGCTTTGGGACTGCTCTGCCATCCTGGGCTGAGCACAGCTCGACAGGACCTGAGAGAGGAATGTCACATCCAGCCCTGGAAGCAGAAACAGTGGCTGCTAAGATTTAACATGCAGTAGATCTCAGTGTTTCTCAAAAACGTAGCCACAGCCTCACTTGTGGGCATGAGCAAGCCAGGGCTGGGTTTCTTCTGCCCCAAAGCAAGACTGAGGAACTGAAGATGCTGCTGTGACATCCATTTTGAAGGAAAATGCCTGTCTTTTTCTGTGCTTCTTCCTCACAGGGGAAGACTATCATCACAACCCAGCTTTTCCCTGGGCACTTCTAACCTGGGCTGCAGGGTTTTGATGTATGCAGAAGGGGGAACAGCCATTTTTTAATCTCAGTTTTCTGCTACAGCAGGCCTCTTCCTGCTTTGCTTGAGGCTGGAGCTGTCTCTGGAGCAATCCCTCCAGTGATACCAATAAAGCAGAATGTCACAGTTTCCTGTGGCTTTGCATGTTAACAAGGTTATTATGGCTCCTAAATGACATAATATGACCCTCTTCTTCTCATCCCCTGGGAACTCTTCCTTTGCAAAATTATTTTATTTACATGTGCAGTGTAAGTCAGGTCAGGTAGCCATTTCAGAGAACTTTGTGAATTTATTGCATTTTTCAAAACCAGCCAGATTTTTCTCCCTTGGAGTCAATTATTTTTTAGGTTGGAATTTTGTTTTAATTTTTTGTTGTTGTTGTTAAATGGCATCCTGCTTCTTTAAATGAATCCTGAATGAATCCAGGCCTTTAATTCTAAGTTGTGTAACTGTTGACTTCTGTAGAATAACTCATCACAAAGTATATATATTCAATCCCTCTACTTTATATTACACTACTTCTTGCCCCACTGGTGCTGTTCTCTCATTTGTTTTCCGTGCTGACTGATTATTATTTATGTCAGGCCAAGAATTTCCTGCAATGACTATTGCCCTTTAAAAATCCCTATTTTACAGTTCCCTAATTGCCCTTTAAAAAAAGCTATTATTAAGCAGCAAAATGGTCGTAAAAGGCTTGGCAATGCTAACAAAATCTGATCTATATAAACTCTAATAGAAAGTCATGATAATTTCACACAGTTCTATTCAGATGTTTCTGGATTGGAACACTTTGATTTTAAAATTACTTCATTGATGGATTTTAATTTTACTGCCTGTTATAGATTTTTAAAGAAACCATTTGGAACATAAAATGTAATGTTTAGTGAGAATTTTTTTTTTGCCAAACCTTTACTTCAAAAAAGGCTGGTGCTTTTTTTCTTTCAGAATGTGTGTGTGTTTGTGCGTGTCTGGTTTTTTGGTCCTGTTGTACTTTCCTCCCACAAAAGACCCATCATAAAGCAATTATGGCAAAAATATTATTTACATTTCTGACCACTTACAAAGAAAGTAGCAATAAGAACAGATTCTGTAAATGGCTCGAATTGTATATGCAATTCCAATACTGCATGACTGCCCCACTGCTTTTTTCTCTCCAACAAAAAAAAAAAAAGCCACATTGGTCCTTAAAAAAATAAAAAAGAAACACACATAATAAGTTATACCAAACACCCTCAAAGACAGAATCTTTTCTAGTGCTCTGTAGTGATTCCTTTCCTCTTCCTATACTCCTATATTAATTTACTGACTTCTTGAGTTCCTAATCTTTCTAGACTTGGCCAGACTCAGGGAGATATCCTGAGTGAGAGAAGACCTGACCCACAACAATCCTGATACACTGCTGCCATACAGGAAGAAAACCTTTCAGACTTTTCTTAGGTTTGATGAAAACTAAGCAATTCCCAACTAAGGTCCAATATTTGGAGGATCCTGGGAAGAGGTTGTCCACTCTTTTCTTCACTTTAACTACATTATTTCCACTGGTTTACCTGAAGCAATGGGTTCATCTGTGAAGTTCAAATGAAGCTGAAGTCAGACTTCTCAAATATTTCCACAGACAGGATGAAAGCCCAGTTAAAGCAACTTTCCCTATCAATTAAACTATTCTCATGGGGATTGTCCTCTGAGATTTGGAAGAAGAAACTCAAAGAGAACGAAGAACTGATCCTTTCAGAATTTCTTGATATTCATGACTTACTGACAGTGAATTAATATTAACTGTGAGTAAAAGCTTGAAAATGAACTTTAAAAGCTTCAAATTGCCCTTGTTTATGCCTAATGATCATTTTCAAAGTAACAGGTGTCTGATTGATATCTTCAGCTGTCTTAAAAGGTGATAAATTATGTTAGTTCTTCTGCAGGTGCTGTTGAATTCCCATGTTATCCTCAAAAAACATCTTTTCCTGTTAGCTAATATTACATGGGGTGTCGGAACATTTATAAAACTGTCACATTGCTGAGTGGCAAAGAGCTGAGGATGAAAAAAAAGCATTAACAGTGAAAGATGATGTCCTCAAACGATTAAATTAAAAGATCAAGTAACTGCAGAAATTGTTGTTTACCAAAATTCCTGGTGAACAGAATCAGAGTACTGTTTTTCTTAATTCAATTTGTCTTTTTGCACACACTAATTATTCACGCCCGTTTTTTTCTAAGTGATTCTCCCCAGTTCATCACTCTACAAATGAGGTCCTCTTCTTCTGAGTAATTTTGTACTGCTGCTTTATAAATATAAAGGCAAACCTCCAACCAAACCTTTAAGAATCATTTCCTTTCCTGATTTAAGAGTCTTTAAAATTCTTCTTTGAGTAGTCCTGCAAGTGAAAATCACATAGAAACTATTATATGAAATTATTAGGGAAGACATAAGATCAGTGAGTGACTTAGATATACAGGGATTATTCAAGGAAAAAGCACCTACCAGGAAACAAATAAATGCTTGACAATTGGTGATGTGATCAGAGAAAAACACTGTCACTTTACAGTTCAGAAGAAATCTGAACTCATTGATTCTACTCATTTTGCACTTCATAGAACTGTTACAGCTTGTTGGGATCAATAGTAACAACTAATATACTACCAGTCACAACTGTTATTCCAAGAAGCCATTCAACAAAGGCAATCATGTTTTTGTTTTTTTTTTTTTAAGAAGTCCATGCATTAAGTAGAAAAATGTCTGAAGTGAAAGTAAAACCCTGTGCCAAAATCAGCATGGTTATTAGACCACCACAGCCATAGACATAAAAATGGAGTTCCTGTACTGAGCCCACTAACCAGATCTCAGTTGAGATAATTCTGCCTGGAAAGATATGTAGGTCTTCAAAATTCTACACCTGCAGAATCTATCTCTTCCATAATTTCTACAAATTTTTACTCAGTTTCCAAAATCTTTATTTTGTCTCTCATTTAGACATACCCAACTTTAAACTGCCAGCTCTCAGTTCTGATTAGACTTTTTTTGGCTGGTCTAAAGAGCCCTTTAGGATCTGGTATCTTCTCCCCACAAAAGTACTTACACAGACAATCAGCACGGTGACCTCCCGATTTGGGTTGCGTATTTAAAAGTTTTACTGCTTAATTATTGGAGACAAGCAGCTAGGGATTTCATTGACTCAGGCGACCTTGTCAGGGCTCAGAGGCAGTGGTAGCACAGCTGAAAATAGAAGCAATCCTTCTGGGCTCTGCTTCCGTGCCCTGATCATAAGCTATCTGGCAGATAATATTCACACTTTGCTGGAGTACACAGCCATGAGCGTATTGCTCGAGTCATAATCTGTTGTGCCACTAATGGAAGGAAGTTCCAGTGGGATGGGGAATCCAACCAAGGGGAAAGTTAAAAAAGAAGTTTGGCAGTTCTGCATTGAGCTCCTCCACTGCAACAGACTTTTGCTCTGATCTCAGGCAGATCCCTTAAATTTGCCGTGTTCCACCTAAAAATGCAGCCCTGGCAATAGGGTGTGGGGAGAAGAGTGTGAGACACTCCTATTCACTTTGCTGTAACAGGAATACAAGACAAACTTCAAGTGACATGAAATAACCTTTATTATCCAAATTCATGTTACCTGGCTGCATCAAACACCACCATCTCTTAGCATTTGCACCACAAAATCTGAGTTTCTGAAAGTGCAGAAACATGGAACTCCACCTTTAATTAAAAACAAGAATTTCAATCCTTGCACCAAGAACATGTGAACCATAACAGCTTAAAACACAAAGCAATATTAATAAATAAAGTTTTATAGTTTCGTTTGCTTTTTTTTGCCTTTCAATCATTTTTAGGTGGATACAGCTGATTATAACAAATCCCCAAGGTAAACACATAAGCCATGATTAGTTTCAATCTCCTGTCAGTGTTGAGGGTTTACTCTGAGTAAGGACGTGTAATGGCACATGAAACTAGAGAGTTTCAAGTTTCCTTTCTGTGTAATGCTAATAATAAAATGTTTCTTCTTTATTCAAATTCCATAGATTTCTGGTCATTATTTTCATACTGGATTTCTTTTATTCATTATCTCTGAGCTCAGATAGCCTTACTTTCACATCCATGCCTTCATGCAGAGGGCAGTTGGTTTTGAAAATGTAAATTAATAAACATATAAAAAGAAGATCCTGTATTTTAAAAGAAAATATATCCTTATTGAACAGAGAAGTATCTATTTTGAGGAACTCAGTTTGAGATCCTGAAAGAGGCAAGGGTTTTGTATGGCTTGTTTGCTTTTTTTAGGAGTAGCCAACAGTGAAAAACAAATTTCTAAGGCACTAAAGCTTGGATTAGAAAAAAAATGTATTTTTCAGATTGTAAATGCTCCATTTAAAATTATATATTTATTCTTATATCCAGATTAGGCTTTTGTATATCGTATGCTTTTCTAGTTTGAGAAACCCAATGTTGCATTATGTAACTACTCAAATGTGTCTATTTAATGGACAAGATTTATTTCAAATAATGGCTTCCCGGAGAAAAACAGCTTTAAACAAACCGTGGTGCAACAGCTGCTTCTAAATCCCAGCTGAACTGTGCCTTACACTGCACAGCATTGCGTGGCCAGGCATTAAGGAGTGATGGCCTTCTCCAGCCAGAGCTGAGCACTTTATCCACTGCCCACACAGATATTTGTATATCCAAGAGGACATTAAAGGAAAAAGCTAGCTAGTAACAGCTTCCCCATGCCTTGTCTGGGTCATAGTTATGCCTTTCCCACCCTAGGCAGAACAGTGACATGTTTTTTAGGAGGATTTCACTACTCTCTTGGTACCACTTCTGGCCATGGCCACACATTCACCGTGGCTCCAGCCCTCTGGACACGTTCCTATTAGAGCTGAGCATACACACACATGTGTGCACTTGGAAATTAGTCACATTAGATAAGAATTAAGAAGCACACTAGGTACCAGATCAGCTAATTTTGCTAAAATAACCATGCAGAAATCTCATTGGAACAGGGCATCCTGCCAGCTGTGTCCCAGCATGGCCCAATAGCTCTCTGCTGGGGAGCATCAAGGCCCTTTCTCTGGAGGACTGGAAAGCACTTTAAAAATGATGATTAGATGCAAATCAAAGACATCCCTAGGAGCAGACAGATATTAACATCCCTGCTCTGAGCTCCTGTTCTGAGTAAGAGGAACCAAATTCCTCTGTAAACTTGAAAGTGGTCATACAGGAGGCAGAAGGAAGAATGGCCCCATGGCAGGATACTCCTGCTTGGGAAGGTGAAGGCTCATGTATAACTGGTGGCTCTGAAGATGTTTGATGTTCTCAAAGTGGAATACACACACCCTGAGGACAGCTGGGAACTGACCCCTCTGCAGAAGAAGCTGCAGTGCCTGAGGAGCACAGCCCGAGCGTCACACGCCCGTGCGAACCTCTGAGGTAGAACTTTGTTACACCTGAGACTGGAAGGAAAAAGATTCTCCATCTGCTAACATTCTCCACTGGATATCTCATAATTCAGTAAGCTGCAGGAGGGTAAACACATGTTTTGAATGCAAAGAAAGAGATTTTGTGGCATGGGGGCAAGCGGACAGTCATTACCTTTGCCTGCAGTGACAGGGCCAGCAGAGCTGGGAGCAGGAGCTGCTTCTTCCCAGTTCTCCAGGGAAAGGCACGTGCTGCTTGCAAGCACACATTAAAGTAAGGATTTACAGCAATAACTCTAGAGTTTGAAGTGGTCATTAGGTCAAACAGGTAACAGCAAACACCGTTTTCCTCATAATCATTTGTCTCAGGGCACTCCTGGGTGTTTGTAACAGGGTAATTCATCCTACAGATTTTTGTACACACATTATTTTCTTGGTTCAGAAATGGAAAATATTTGGCTTTTTGATTTAAAGGCACCTTCTCTCACACTGGTCCTGACAGTCTTGTTAGCTGTACCTGAACTCTGAGATTTTTAGGTCTAGAGCAGACCATGAGGTGAACCTGCCCCATGCTGCAAACACTGACATTCATTGGAGCTGAACAGCAGCTGACCTGAAACAGAGCATTGCTGTTTGTGGGCTTTCCCCCCGATGTCATTTCCCTTCATTCTCTGATCAAACAGATGAAGACACCTCATTTGTTACTAGAGAAACACTTAAAAAAAGAGGAAAAAAAGAAGAAAATTTAAATATTACTCTTTGCTGTGGTGAGAAAATTGTGATAAGTTGCAACTTTGTAACTCTAGTAGCTTCCATGTCTTCTTGCATAAGCATTTATATTTTCTCAAAGCACTACTAATAAGGGAGATTGAAAAACAGTAACTTTTTTTTTACACAGAGCACTTGTCATTTCAAAAGGTGTTCCAGTATGGAAATTGGGAAATGTATTAGCCATTAATTCATTCAGATATACTCTTGATTATCCCCCTGTGAAAATACATTTTTTCTTTCTTTTATGGTAGTAAGGAGAAGGAAGAGACATAAGGTATGCATTTTTCTCATAAAATTCTTCCAATTCCTCTGTCATCTTTCATCTTTCTATTGAAAGCAGAAGAAAAAGGAGAGAGAATATGCAGAGAACGCACTCAGGAAAAGAAAGGAAGAGTTCTTTGAAAGTTTTCAGTCTAGGGAAAAAGTCTACTTGGGGGGGCAAGAAGCTCTAAAAATGTTAAATGGGTACTTCAAAATTTGACATTTCAGACTTTGATGTCTATTGCTATAGGGTAAACATTCGATGGATAATGCATTGGAAGCTTTTGTCAAGCATAAATCTTAGATTATTAAGATTAAAAGGTCATATATAGATTTACATAGAAGCATTAGAGACTATTGAAATGGTGATTATTTAAATTTTTGGTTTTAATAGTACCATGACCTACAGATGAGAAAGTAGGCCCACAGATTTATTATCAGTCTTTAACTGTAAAAATGTTATAACTTGCTTAGTGAAGGTGGGGGTCAGAGTTAAGGCAGATCATAAAATATTAAGTTAAGAAAACAATCACCATGGGGTCAATAAGACAGAAAGATCTTTTGAGACTGAAATTGTATAAAAAGTGGCAGAATGAGAAACTAACTAAATTAAAAATAAATGAGAAAGAGTTTATGGAAAACCTGAGGAAAATAATTATGAGCACAGGGATGTGAGTACTTCTGCTCCTGAGTTCAACCATTGCTTTTCTTGGTGACCACACTCTGTATGTTCTCAAAAAATCGAGTTTGCAGCTGGTTAGCCTCAGAACTGTGATTATCAGCAATGGGAAAGCATTAAGAAAGGGCTACATGTAATGAATAGAAGGAAACACTTCCAGATGGTGAAATTAATTAGAAAGTGAAGCATGCACGTGGGGAATTTCTAAGAGCCTCCCAGCAAAGGTCGCTGAGCACAGGACTGAACCAAGCATGGCAGATATCTGCTGAGGGATTTTTCATGGCCAGCTGTGGTTCACTCTGCTACTCATGAAGAACCATTTTATCTTTGGGGGGTGAAAACCTTCACAGAGTTTATATCAATGGTCTGTTTCTACCAACATTAATCAGGATCCCTGAAGGACCCGTTTCTTTAGGCAACATGTGAGAAGTTTAAAACTTATTCACCACTGCTGGTACATAAACATAGGCTAAATCCAAAAAAGTGAAGGACTTGACTACTTGACACATATAGCATGATTTGAATCACCAGTCACAAGTTTCCCAAAACATGGGGACACTTCAGATGTTAGTAGCCTGAAGATCAGCAAGGGTCTATGGCTTTATTGCAGTCTCACCTGGGTTGTGATCACAGAACATGATTTATTTAGAATTTTTTCCTGGCACACACATATGTAGCATGTGAGAAGCACCTGAGCAAGGCAGGGTGCCATAAAAGGAATACAGTTCTTTTCTCATCCTTCAATTAAGCTGACAATAAGCCCCAGGCCAACTCTGCCTCATGTCAGAAGGATACCCAAAGCCTTCTGAAAGCAAATGATGCTGCACTAATGCACTGCATAATTTACTTTGCTAGGGGTGCAATGGGGATTTGCAACAGCTAAAGATGTTCATGGATTAAGAAGATATCCATCCCTTTAAGTGCTCTGTGTTTACAGGGACTGCTGGGAATGCTTCTGAAGTACAGTGATTTCCCACATTTTTTTCCTGCACAAGCAATGTCTTACTCACCTCCAAATAAATGAACTACGCCATGAACTTAAACTGAAGAGTAAATATTTCTCCACAACCAGAAACAGATTTTGGGGGGGAATCTAATGATCCTGGGAGAAAAATCAATCATTTCAATTTACTTTCAACATGCACCACTTTTATTGCATATTGATTTTTCTACCTTCACAATCAGTTTCACACCAGAAAGTGAGATAGGATGGTGACCCACCTCCCTGCTTTACCACTATCAGCTTTTACAAAAATCCATGCTCTGCCACGTCACTGGAACAAATGTTACATACACATGGTTGCTAGAGAAACGTTGAAAGTGAAAAAAAGGAAACAACTTCACGGTCAAGGTTTTAGGACCAGAGACCATGTGGAAAGGGAAGCAAGTGACAAAGAGCCAGTAAAAATGTAAGGCAGAAAAGAGAGTTTTAAGCAAGGTGGTGGCCAGCAATGCACTGGAAGGATGCAAGGGTGCTCCTTGAAAAGCCAACCTGACTGCTATTGATCTGTGTCTAGAACTGAGAAGTCAAAGGTAAAATGTGATAATAGGAATCATGTAGGGTACCTGTAGTTACCTGGAAAAATTGCTTCTAATGCCCATAGTAAAAGCCAAGGGATAACTCTGCCAGCTTTAATCAGGTTCTAGCAATAACATGAACCAGTTTATGGAAGTTAGTTCTGTTACCAGCTATCAATATGTTCTTTTCCCCCGCAGTACACAGATACATGACTGGATCAGATTCTCTTTATATTTTCATCTTTTATACATCTTTTTTTAAAATGAGCTGACCTATGATTTTCACTGGTTGGATAGAGTAAAAATGGTAAGAATCAGCTGTTGCAACTTGGCCTGAGAACACAGGCCCTGAATGCATAATTCCTGAGATGCTAATCAAACTGCATTCATAACAGCTTGACAGATTTTAAAGGTACTTTTGAGGAGTTACTGCAGGACAAAAAAAAAAAAATCCAACAAAAACCCAGTAAATCTGTGCTGCATCCCTGCAGGACTTGGCTACAAGATTTGTTCATGTCACACTGGAGATCAGATAATCCATTCAATATTTATTGCCATTTAATAGAGTGAAAGGTTTCCCTCACCCATTCAATAAAACTGCCAAATTGATGGTCACATATGAGACTTTGGCAAAGATTTACTTTATGCTCTTGGTAAACTTTCTCACAGTATTGCTAAGCTCAGTGCTTTCTTCCTATATGATCCTGACAGAGGTTACCCTTATTCCTAAGAGTTTTGTGCCTCGTGAATCTCTTTAAAAAGTCTGCTCAAAATCTCCAAAACACTGTTTCTTAGCCATAACAACAACAACACTGCCAAGTTAGAATTTCCTGCCATTATTTCTGTCCTATTACAACATTGTTAGAGCAGTGAAAATCAGATAAAGAAAAAAAAGAAAACCTAATTTAATGTACTGATTTTTTGAGATATTTGTATTTAAGGGACAAACAGCATGATTGTCGAAAGCTGATGTTGGCAATATTAGCTCCTCCACAGGTGGATGATTAAAGTGAATGTTGTTATAAATAATCTCCATAAGAGAGCTTTCCAGGATTAGAAAAATAGTAAGAAGCAAGATGTGCAGATATCTAATGTAACTAATGTCCCAACGCAAGGTAAACTTGATATTTCTGCACTCCTTTCTCAGGATGTGAAAGTGAAAAATATCCAAGGATGTTAAATTATTGTGAATTTTAAGTATGGGGCTTTTTTAAGAAGGCGTAGTTGATGATATTTATTGTGTGGACTTGATATGCTTGTACACATATTTATTTACACAAATATGTACATATGAATAGACATTAACTTTGGAGAAGTTGGATGAAGCACTAGACAGTTGGCAGACACATTTCATGGCTGATGGGAAGACTTTTCCCTGTAGCTCTGAATCAGTTGGAGTTTGTTAGAGCAGAAACATCCAATCTATTTTCAGGTTGAGAACAAAGACTGGAGGGTGGAAAGAAAACTTGCAAACATGAAAAAATGAAATTAAGTTGACCAAAAGAGAATAAAAGTCTGGGGTAAACTTCAAACTTTCTGTCCCATCAAGCATACAGGACACACTTGCCTCAGGCCTCTGGATCTGTTACTGCAGATTTTGGAAGTGTTACAGCCTGCGGTAAAATCTTTCAGTAGGATGAACATTCACTGAGCAATTCTCTTTCAGGTTTGCCAGCCAGACAGATTTGCTTTCAGCAGTGTGTACAGGGATCTCTAACTTACCTGTGATGGTTTCTAGCTCTTCAGCTTCACAGTTTTCCTTTTAGCAGCTGGACCTCTCTCGTTTGAATTTCAGCCTAATTAGGCTACAAGATTTTGGCAAGCTCTGTCCATTCCTATTATTGCAAATGGGCCTCATTGTATTGCAGAAGCCTGTCCAAGTCAAAGAAAAGAGCATTTGCTGCATTTTCTTTACTGGAAATTTACTGGTTTCTACATGACCTTAAGCTTGGCTCAGCTAGTAGATTGCCCCAAGTCTCTTAGTCTGAAATCTGCTGATCAGTTTTATGCTTCTGGAAGCCTTGTTGAACATCTGGGCAGGAAATGAGCTTGATCATTTTAAAATGTTCACTTTCCAGAGATAGATCAAAATCTGAATGGTTCTAGAGACATTCAGGATAGCAGAAAATTAGAATACAGGTGGTGATGGATGACTCATAATATTGACCTAGCTGTTCCAGCAGCACCTCCTGAAGACTTTAGATCAGGTTTGGGCCAAAATTCTCTTTGGACACTGCAGAATAATGAAGGTGGATACATGCACAGAACAGCAACAAAATGGCCTCAGGAAGCCTGTTAGGTTGTCTGGGATTACTGACTGGAGAACGTTGTTTCTCAAGGAAAAGTCCGTTTCTCAAAACGAAGAAATGTTAGTCAAATAAACATCTAAACACTATTATGTGGCCTTTGACAAAACATTTCATTACAATGTATTCAAAACAAGATGCTGAGACTTACCCAAAGGAAAACCAGCCAAAAAAGTAATGGCTTTGAAATATACACTAATAGATTTGGATTTTATTCATAATTAAAGAATGAGACTGAGATCCTTTTCAACATGACTGCAACTGTTAGCAAAAGAAATAAAACATCTTTTGCATAATTTATTACCTTTTATTATTAGTCTTTAATATTAGTCTGGGGTTTTTTTTAAACAATCACCTTGTATTTGCCCAAGCAAGAGTATGATACAGCAAGTGTATAATATTACAGGAGGTATGCTTTCCTCAGTAAAAATTTTATTTTTTTCCCAAATCCTGTGAGTTAACCATAGTAATCTAATCAATCTGTTAGCCGCTTTGTCCTATCCAAGATTCTAGCATTCCTACCCCTTAAAAACCTGCCTCATTAACCTGCCACATTTGCATATAAGGAAGCTCATCAACTCATGCAGCTCAAAATAAGAATCACATTTTCATGACAGATCATTCAGAGCAACTATTTATATAGAGTAAGTGGGAATACAGACAAACAACCTCAGAGTACCCAGGAGAGAGAGCTGTTTGGAACAGCTGTAACTTGATTATTAAAAAAATAAAATTTAATGGCTATAGAAACATAAAACCCACAAAGGCTAGAGTTTCCTTATGCATAAACAAACATTGGCAGACTTCACGATAATGAATGGCCTTCCACGAAAAATCTGTTCTGTTTAACAGGTGGTATTTCATACTCAGACTTCATCAACGGCATAATTTTCTTGTTAAAGAAAAGAGATGTTATCTTAACAAATAACTGCTGCTTCCATGTATAACTTAGCCTTAGTAGGCTAAGCAGCAGGGGGGAAATCCTGGCACTATCAGTGCAATGCACATTTAATCGTATGGTGTCTGAGAAAGGCTGCATGGGCTGCATAAAGGAAAGTTTCTGAGTGGGCAGCTTCTTATATTTTCAGGTAAGTGTTCAGCAGCAGCCTAATCTTGCGATGCAGATGGCCAAGAACATCCAAGAACACTGTTTTTAACTGGATGGGATTAGTTAAAAAACAGAACAAATTTCAAAGTCATTTTGCAGTGCAGCACCATCTGTAATTCCAAACTAAAACTCAGAAATGTTTTGTTGACAAGCATACTGGAAAAGAGTCAGTCTCTTTCCCAGAAAATTTACTGTCTGCAGGAACAGAAAAAAAGGATAATAAAAAATACTTCGTGCACTTTGCAGATGTAAGAAATGTTTGCAAAACTGAAGCCGGATCTACTGAATGCTCATCTTGGCCTGAAACAGCAGAACACTCTTTTCTTCCCGACTATACTATGTGCTGTATTTTGATGGAAATGTTATATACTATTCTGATTTAGACTCAAAAGCTTCACAGAACTGTGCTTAGAGCTGAAATAGTAAGCACTTTAACCAAAAGAATCACCCATCTACTTGTTTTCAAGTTTCAGATGTCTCAAAACTATTTCTTGAGAGGTCTACTCTGATCACTACTGATTTACATAAATATTCACATCTTCTGAAAAAGACTATCAGGAGGAAATATTCTTTTCATTTCACATTTCTCTGCTGGCTGCTCTGTGACAAGCAATAACATCATGCTTGGAAAGCTCAGTGATCCCCCAAATACCCAGGTAATCCCATGAGCTGGCTGGAATTGGCCGAGTGATCCTCCCACACCGGTAGCTGACATTCATAAAGGTCTTGGAAGTCCATCAGCCAGCACTCAGTGCTCTGAGTCCCTTCCCCTTTAACCCTTCCCTGTCACAGCACCACCCAGCCACCCAGCTCTGCTTACAAGATCTTTTACTGCAGAAAAACTGGAGCAGGCAATCCCAACAGTTGCTAATAAAGCTTCTTGGAGGGACTTGCCAGAACCACCAGTTGCTTCTGTTATCCATCACTGAGCTCATTGGCTTTAGCTGATCTTCTGCATTAAAACTGCTGATGAAAAACCAGCAGTTGCCAGGGAACAAACATTAGGAAGAAGGCTGAGTAGTTTTATGCCGTGTGTTTAAAAATAAGCAGAAACTTGGACACAACCCTGGATTTGTAACAGAAAGCACGCAGTCTGCAGAGATGGCACAGGAGTGCATCACGCATGTGCCATAGCAGCAGTTTTGTCACCGACTGCATTCATTCTCAGAAGAGGAAGATGAGGAAACACCTTTTTCCAAGGGCATTAGGAGAAGTGGTGATTCAACTCGACATAAATAGGTAGAATTAAATCAGAGATTGTTCATTAGTAGAGTGACCATTAGCAGAAATCAATTGCTGCCCAGTCTGCATTTTCACTGCAAACCTGTCTGATTCTAGTAATGGGAAGGGGGCTGAAAATCTAAGTGCTCCTGCTGATTTGAAACACAAAAGTCTAAAGTAATTGAAAATAAACAAATACTGTCATTAGCTGATTGTTGAGAGTTTTTTTTCTTGGTCCAAACCTGAAATACTGTTTTTCTAATTTGGCTGGAACTTCAGTGGGAAATTAGGAGGGAAAAGAAAAAGTGAAATCAGAAGATAACAAAAGCCTCTTCTTAGTGGAAGTCATTCATGATTTAAGATGTCACCAGTGTATCAATTGTAGTCTTCCTTCATAATAAAATTAGATCCAGTTTCCTCATGTTCTACCAAATATAGAAGCTATACAGTATTTCTGCAGATATCTTTTAGTTTTTGGACTTGCCCAGAAAATGGTGAAGAAAAAGAAAATGCAGAGGGATTTTTTTAATATTCATAATGAATAAGTGTTAACTTCTAAATAGAAGATATTATTTTTACATTCCTTACTATTGATGGAGTAAGTGCTTTTTGCATTATCTTTATGTTACCCTTCCAGATCAAACATTCTTGGGAGAAGAAAGGGTTCTATTAAGCAAACTCCCTCTTGCTTCTAAGAAATGCAAAAAGACTGTAAAAAGAAAGGTAGACTTTTACCTTCTTTTCTCCTCTTCACATTGTCAGAAATGAAATTTTGATTACCATGAAAATGACAAACTTTCATACCAGAAAAAGTATAATTGTGTGCTCTTATATTTTGCTAGAAAAGGAAAGACATAGTAGGTTTTTACACCCACTTAAAAATCCCTTTCTTTCCGTACAGCCACACAAACATGCATGTGAACACACACAGATTTTTTCCTGTGGTTTTTCCTTTAGTCAGATAAAGGGATATAGCTGCTGCCTCTCGCCCAGTTTTGCACATGATCCGCTGTGACCTGCACTCTGAGGATGGAGAAAGGCACAACTTCATCACTTGCTCTAGCAGAGCTATGAAAACAGCTGATACCTGACAGTCCCAAAGGCACAGAGGGCACTTCAGCACTCCCAACAGAACAGCTCATAACAGCCAACACTCCCCCACCTCCTTTCACTCTCAGGAGACTACAGATAATCTCTCTGAGCCATCAAATCAATATCTCCTGCTCCTCAGTGCCAGTTCCAAACAGAGTGTGTGCGCCCAGCATGGGTATAGGAGGTTATTGCCAATATCATGCTAGAAAAGTCTAATTAATTCATCTCTGAGGCCACAATGTAAATTAGGGACTGGCTCTGTTTGACTCTACAGGATGTTCTCACAGCTGTCTCCCCCTTCCCAATCTGTTTCACCTCAGAACAAGAGAAGTGCAAGGGCTAGCCAGTATGCATTCTGAATTATGCATTCAAATGCCTTGTGCTTAAACCTCTAAAAAAAAAAAAAAAAATTAATGTCCTAATTAAACCAGAAACTGCACAGTGCAACTCCCTAAATCTGAACTTCCAGATTGCTCGCTCTTTGAAGGAGCCAGCAGTGTGACAGTAAGCATAACTAAGATAGCAAGAGATTTGGTGAAATGACAATTTCTAGCCCATTTAAGTCTTCTCATCAGGCATTGGTCAGGGAAATGTCTTGGCACAGCAGACCATAGGAAGGACCCATAGGATAAAAGAAATACCGATGTATATTCCCAATATCTGTCTGTGATAGGAAAACAGACTTTAGCTAAATTCTGTGGTGTTCCATATGTCTTACCCCATACAGAAAAATACAGAGATCATGCTCTTTAGAGAGGTAATGGCCATTTTCCAAAAAAAAAAAGAAATGTGAGGTCTTTGTTTCAGAACGAAGTTGAAAGTTAGAAATCCAAGACAGCAAAATTCCCCAGATTTTTCTCCTGCTTTTTCACACAAAATTACTAAGATATTTTTTCAAAATAACGATGTTTTATTTATTATTTTGTTGATGTTTACCAGATACAAGAATGAATGTCCTATGTCAGAGCATGTTCTGAAACTGAAAAGATCATTCCAAAAGGAGAAACACACTTTTGTTTTGTTAAAATACTTAAATGATGTATTTGTGTAAAGATTTGCTCTTTACAACAGATCTTCTATATGCTGTCTTATTTTGGCTGTTCAAATTTGGTGAAGAGTGTGGGCAGAAGGCAAATTGTTCCAACTGAAATAAATAAAATTCTAATCAGGCTTTTCATTTTATGGGTATCGCTTCCTCTTCCCTAACACTTCTCTATACTAGGATGAAAAAAAACACCAGAATTCAACAGTTTTCTGTCATCTATCTCACACATCACACACTTGTGTGTGTTTGCAGCAGATAACATGAGTTGGAAAGTTTGTTGTGTGATGAAGGCTGCTGTAATTAGGGTGGGAGTGTGAGCTCCATCTCACTGTGCTCAGCAGCTGTGATGAACCAGTCCTAACAGATCCCTGTGTCCCATCTGAAGGTGGCCTCATTCCCAGCACGTCCCAAGGGAAGGAAGTGAGACCACGAGTTGCACCACGCAAGGCAAACCTTTGCACTCGCAGAAGGGATGTTTGCACAGTGGAGCTTTGCCCAGATCCAGCTCCTCCTCCACACTTCAGGTCTGTCCTGAGAGCCACAGCCCCCAGTGGGCCCTCAGATCACACCCTCACAGAGGCACTAATCTTCCTCTGTTCCAGCATTTCTGCTGCCAGACACCCAACCCTTTTGGATTTCCTGAAAAAAAGGTACTGATATTTTGTTGTTGCAGGCTGAATACACAGTTAGAGGGCACCTTCCCTAAACACAGCTGACTCTGGATCCCTCTGCCATGAGATCCTTGGCACCTGGGTGCCTGGCTTGCCTGTCATGGCATCCTCCACACGACAGTGTAGAAGCCAGCACACGACTGCACGTTAAAGGTATTTGGGACATTTACTCTCCTGACTGTTCTTAACAATATGTATTATGTGGCATACTAATTGAGTTTCATGTGGCAAATTTCTGGGGATCTGATGAAATGAGACTGCTTCCAAAAAGGCAGCTTGTAGAGGAAAGAGACTAGAATCAGACTGAATTTCTTGGATAAATCTAATTCTGAACTGCCACTTCTGCCCCAACATATGCCTGAGTTACAGAAGCCAATTTCTCACTCTTCCTTCTTAGCTTTTGTAATGAGTAAGTGTTCAAGGTTCAACAACTTTCAAGGTGGTTTGCTTACAAAAATCTGAGTTATACTAGAGAAAATAAAAGTGAGGATGCTTTGCTATCTGTGGGAGCTGGCATAATGGGAGACAGAATGGGAAATGAGCTGTGAACACAAAAACCAGAAGAAAAATAGACAGTCTGTGATGAAGAAATCATCACAGTTAAATACTGAAACTCAACATTTATACAATGTCACTGCTGGTTTTGTTTTGTTGGTTTTTTTTTTTAAACTTGGATTTCTTTTTAACCACTGTTTCAAACTCAAGGTAGTTTATCAGAGAACTGCAAACAGGCTCGTGGGTTTCCAGCCTGTCTGTAGCAATTAACTTGGACAGCAGAGTCAGGGCCAGGACAGGAGTCCCTGGTGACCACCTGAACTTGTCTCTCTTATCCCATTCCGACGTTAACGGGGTGCGCAGGACGCTAATCTGCGCTCCGGTTTCACGTTAGCAAATCAAAATGCCTTGTGACAACAGCAATACCCCACGGTATTAGTGACTTTCTGAAATGTCTCATTAGATCTTCGTAGCTGTGTAAATTAAACAGGGTCAGATTTGGCAGAAGCAGACGTGGCTCCCCTGAATGCTGATTGCCTTTAGCCGTAGAAGCAAGCCTGGAATGGAGCATCTTTACAGCCACTTTTCTGGTTCCAGTGCTCTCTTATCCAGGTCAGAGAGGTACATGCATGCACTGAAAATGTGTGTAAAAGGGCTGGAGCACAAGTCTGATGAGGAGCAGGTGGAGGAGCTGGGGTTGGTTAGCCTAGGGTTGTTTAGGGGTAAAGGAGGCTCAAGGGTGACCTTATCACTCTCTATAACTCCGTAAAAGGAGGGAGTAGCCAGGTGGTGATCAGTCTCTTCTCCCGAGTAACAAGTGGTAGGACCAGATGAGACAGCCTAAAGTTGCACCAGGGAACATTTAGAATGGATATTAGGAAAAAAAATTATTCACTAAAAGGGTGGTCAGGCTTTGGAGGAGGCTGCCCAGGGAAGTGGTAGAATCACTGTCCCTAGAAGTGTTCATAAGCCATGTGCATGTGGAACTTGGGAACATGGTTTAGTGGAAAACATTGTGGTGCTGCCTTAACGGTTGGACTTGATAATTTTAGATTTTTTTTCCAGCCTTAATGGTTCTCTTTGATTCTATGATGGAAGAAACTTTGGAAAGAAGTGAAACAGTAAGAGATCTGCTGGGTGAAAGGCTAGGCCTCTTACACTTTCCCCCCATCCTTTGCAGATATCTTCCATGACCCTTTAAAACAGTCACCTCTTGTTTTCCTAATTTCCCCCAGTCAGATTTGTCTTTTTAAAAGCCTTTGCAACTCATTTCTCAATGAGCATTCCCCAGTATTTTATTTATCCGTCTATTTAAGTATCTGTTTTGACAGTTAAATATTCTCTCCTTGCCAAAGCAGTATTAATGGATTCTCAGAGTGACCTGGTTGATTTCAGTGTTCTTGACTTATCCTGGAAGACTAACTTAATCCTGATGTGCACCAAAAAATGCTTCCAGTCCCAGGAGCATGGGAGGGCTGAGGGAACAGCTGGAATTGCAGCCACTAATCCAGAGTGAGTAGATGTCAACCTGACTCTCTGGCAGAATTGAAAAGGAAGAGAAATACATCAGGGATTGGGCTATGGGTAGGAAAAGGCTCTGAGTCAGCCTAGGGAATGGTTTAAAGAATGTATCAGAGAGGGTCCAAAAGCAAAGGGAGGATGGATTCAGTCACGGGGTGGAGACTGGGAGTCGAAAGAAAGGATGGGTAGAAAGGATGGTGCAAAGTCCTGCATGATTTATTCACCCTTTCCTCTTTCTAGTGACTTAAAAATGAGCTGTGAACAGCCATAAAAAGGAACAGCTTACAAACACTTGTACATTACTTCCATTTGTGTCAGCATGAATCTCTTATCGTACAGACACAAGTTCAGTCCTCTGATAATACTCGATTATCGTGATACAGGAAAATGAAATGGTTTTATTGCCTACATAGGCTTCTGCAGCAGGGAATGTATTCTAATAGGAGTGTCACAGCAGTCCTGAAAACCACTTATTTCACACTGTCACAGTGTTTCCACTTCTGTGATCTCATAGCTTCTCCCTCCCTTTCCCATGGGAAGGGCCTGGCCTGAGGAGCGTGGTGAATTGCATGGTGTCTGTAGGTTGACATTTTTCATAACTCTCCATTTAGTAACCAAGGACTCAGCAAGGTGGGAGATAAAAAATTCCAGGGTTGGTCGATTACTGATGTCCTCCTACCAAGAAGGAAAGCAGCTCAGAGAGGTAAATGGTCCTGGGCCTTGGCTGCACTGCTGAAGATAGAAAATAAATGTCTCAAGAAAAATGGGAGTGTCCTGCTGAAAATGGCTACCACAGCAGCAAGTCATCATGAAAGATGAGCCCTTTCCACTTGTCAACAAAATGAATGGTGCAGATGGCTCTGTTTAAAAGGGAGTTTGCACCACAGGATGAAAGATTTTCCAGCTGAGGGACCCAATTAACAGAGGTGACCAAATCATTTAATATACTTTAAACATGGATGCTCTGTTACCCTTTCAAAAGAGTTGACAGGTAATTAACTAAAAAACCACTCGTCATTTTCTATTGGTGTGGATTGTGACATGGGAAAGTTCGTGTTTTAAATTAGGGAATAGATTTAGACAATGAGGTCATGAATTGCAGATCTACAGACCTACACATTCAGTCCACCGGCTGAGGTGGGAATTTGGCTGAAAGGCTGGATCTGAATTTTGGCATCTTCTTTCAAATGTAAAGTAAAGCTGTGAAATTCAATTCAGTAGCAGGACTTTTGCAGAGCTCTGTAGGTGCATGGATCCATCTGCCAGAGGAGGACCAGCTTTATTTCAGAATAAAGGTATGTGTATTAAAATATGAACACTGCAACAGCTCTGAAATTTGCTCTAATGAACACATTGCCACAGTTTCACATGTTCAAATCTAATTTGTATAAGACTGGGTATTTTTACTAAAATAAATTGAAATTGTGTTTAAGAATGTCCCCTGAAACTTTCCAGGCCTGAAGACTTGTCTGGTAATTCCAGCAAGATTTTCACTTCTCCATGCATTAAGGCAGAAAATTAATGGAAAGACCAGCATAGCAATCTCCTGGCCAGACCTGTGAATCTCCTGTGGAAGCTGGGAAATGTGTGAGACAAGCCTGGAAAACATTTTCTAAAATTGAAGGTAGTTTCAGAATCTGGGAAGAGCCCGTACTGGCTTTATTTCTCTCTCTTTTTTTTTTTTTTTGTAAAGTTAGAGTAGAATAGCTCATATACCTGTCAAGACTGAACAATGAGGGGTTTGCCCCAAATGTCTGCTAGAATTGAACACTACCTATTATGCATCTGTCAGAAGCTTTGAATCCTTGAAACAAGTGGGCTCTCTCAGTGTTTTGATTTGCCAAATTTAGCTGTCTTTTTCTGATAGAGACATGGGAATCTCAGCAACTTCAGTTGACTCAGAAAAGTCCATTTAATACATTAAAGCAATGACTTTCCCTGCAGTTGTTTCTTTTTTATTTTTTCTTTCTTTTTTTTTTTTTTTTTAATCGGAGCAGTACTTCAGGAAAGAGCTTAGATGTAAAAGCAAGCACATCCACTTATAACTGTATGCAACAAATTTTAAAAATCCTGCTCATCTGCTGGACCTGGGACTTGCAAAATGCCACCTAGGAAACTTGAAACTGCATCAGTTCAACCAAAGTGTCCCTGCTCCTGGGACTCTAAACCTTCTGAGCAGTGACTGTGGCATGAGATGTTGTCTTTCATGCGTGCAGGGATGAGAAGTTCCAGTACTCAAAGAATCTAGAACAGACCCATCTATTGCAGAAAGGCACAATGAGATCCATTTGGTAGACCCAGTTTGCACAAGTCCATCCTAGGATTAAATTACTCATTTTTACAGTGAGGGTGGTTAATAGGTAAATGAATTGTCAGAGGAAATACAGCAGCTTTTCCGGTGCTGGGAGTCTCTAAATCAAAACTAAGTGCAGAGCAAATTATACAGTCATAAGAACTAGAATCAGCAAAATGTTTTCTACATAAAATTAAAATGCCTGCTTTACATATAGTAGATATAGCAGTCCTCTATGGTTTTAAAACGCACAAATATTTAAGAGGAATCCAACTACAGGCCCTTATTCATCAGAGGGGATATTGGAACGACACATTTCAATATATGAATGGCCTGTGTAGAGCTCTAATTTGTCTCAGCTAATGTGCTGCTCTTGCTTAATCCAAAGCAGGCATTCTGCTGGCCCTGGCCCAGACAAACTGCAAGGTATTTAGAAAACCAGCTCCCCTGATGTTCAGTTGGGTTTCAGTGTCCAATTTCCTAAAGCCTATTAAAAACTTGATGGCTAAATTAACTTGCTGCCTAAAATGGAGGGAAATAATGGAATAAATACTTCCAGATAAACAGCCACATCACCAGCTTCTGATCTCTCTCACACTTTTTTCCTTTGCCATTCAAGCAAAATTTAGAATCTGGCCTGATATGTCTGCAGCAACAAACCCGGGAGTAGACAATTCCTGAAAACAAGAAAGGACATCCCTGCTTGGTAATATTATTTCTCACCTCTATCAGTGTAATTTAAAGGCAGCTTGATCCCTTTCACTCACCCCATGGCCATTTCACTGCTATGAGTTGTTACAAATTGTTTCAGCAAGCCAGGTCTTCTAGATGAATGTGTGTTGCCAAACATATCTAAAGAAATTTCAGCATATTCTGGAAGGCACTAGGCACAAATAAAGGCAGTGGGAGGTCTGTGTTCATCTCCCCAGTTTGGAAATCTGTTGGCTCACAAACTTGCAATCAGCTCCCCCTAAGTTTTCATCCAGACTGAAATCTGCCCAAAGTCAATCATGCAGAAGAATATTTGGCATAAGCAAAGAGGTTTCTGTCCACCTGTGAGGATTTCACTGTGCATAGAAATGAATTAAAAAGCAGCTACCAATGCATTAACTACCAATATAAATGAAACTGAGGAGACAAAACGAAGCCAGGCTATCTAATTATGTCAATGCTTCCTGATGATCAGGTCCTGATATGAAAATTACTCCCGAATTACATGCCTCTGTCTTGCTGCACCACAGCAAAATTTGGATCTGAACAATCCTGAACTCAGCATCTCCCCAGAATTTCAGATAGTTTAACACTCATTAGGGTAGTAGACTAAGAAAACCTTTCTGTGGCAGGGGAAGATCCATGAATGCAGTCATCATTTCCTGACTCTGCAGGTAAAAGGACTCTTCCAGTAAAACGTTTTTCATCTTCATCTGGCTACTTATCCTGGTCCCAGCTGTGCTGTTGTAGCTGCTGTAATAAAAAATGAATAGATTGGGGGAAGATTTTTATTCCATAATATTGTATTTCAGCTCTAGTCTTGAACATCAGTATTTAAAGTGGTTCCTAACTGCAGCCCTGATGTTCATTTTATGACAGCACAGCAAGTTACCACCCGTCAGCTGCCTGCAGATACCTTAACATACCCCTAGGGCCTTATAAAAGGCAGGGTTTTTCCTGGAGGTTTCCTGGTATAAATTCTTATATTTTTAAGAATTTAACTGTACTATAATAAGTGCCAATGTTCATTCGATGTTGATCAACTGATGATAACATGAGATGTTGTGTCATAACAACTAAACTAAGCCACAATAAACTTTCCTTCAGGTTCCACTTTTGACCATTGTCGGGAACAGGATACTGAGCTGGAGGTGCCTTTGATTTGAGTAGTTTGGATATGGAGTGGCTAAATCACAGGCACATACCCAACAAAGAAAGGAACTAAGACCACTTGTGAAAGGGAATATTAACCAGGAAAGGGGAGAAACTAAGCATAAATTATTTTAAAGTTGCTAAATACGCGTCTGCTGATCCATCGTATCGTTTGCAGTTCTCTCTGCTGCAGGTCAGCTCTGGGCTAGAGATCTCACTTGTGATAGTTCTGCAGACAGACTGCACTGCTCTCTTCATCCTGCTGGCCAGGGCAGGGGATTTGCTCTGTGCAAACAGACGGGTGAGAGATTTGCTGGGCTTCAGTGAGGCTGCTATTGCTGCTCTCTAACAGCATCTGTTAAAGAAGCATTAAGGCAAATGGCTTGTGTTCTAGAGAGGAAAATGGGGAAAGCAGTCATCTAACACTTGTTAAGGAAAATTCTCTCCCCTCCATGCTGCACCTCTATATTTTAACTGCTAAACCTAGCACAAAAATCTAAGGAAGTGTTTTGGCCTCAATGGGAACTTCAATGCCCTGCATACAAAGTCAGTCTATGATTTGAAGCTGAACTATGGAAGGTGCCAAGTCTACTGTCTCCAACTCTCTCTCCTCTCTTTTTTCTGAGGTCTCACCTCTTCAAATATTTGGCTTAAATGGTCAAGGCACTCATTACACAAATATTAGATTTATCCAACACAGGATCAGGATGGAAATACAGACTCTTTACCCTCTGCATGATACAGCTATACGAAATAGTGGTCCAGCAGCAAGAGAATAGCAAGAGAATTTTTCCTGTATTTTTTAATGATCAGCCATGGTTGGCATTCAAAGCTTCAAATTTGGGTTTTCAGATTCTTCAACTTTTGCATTTTCAGATGCTCTTGGACTCACATGTTGATAAGTCTGGCTGCAATACTCAACCTGGCTCTATCCCTTTATGTTTAAATTCATTCCTCATCATTCTAAAAATCCACTAACATTCATCCAAAGAGGAGAAAAAAATAAAATCGCCCTCTATCCACCTAAGTGAGAGAAAATCCTTTCTATCAGCTAAAAAGACCACACTATCTGGGCATTTGTCACCATCACAGCACACTTTGGGGATTCAGGAAATATTGTTTCCCTTTTTATTTCTTATTAGATCACCTTTCAAAGGGTTTGTATTAAACAACCAAGAGGAATTGCTGGTGCAAGGGGTTGTGTACATGCAAACTGTCATCATGAGGAATGTACAAGTGAAGTATACCACAAAAACCAGCTGGAATCCATTTTAGATATTTCATAGTCTGGACACTGAGGTGGAATAAATTCACCCTTACTCATTCCTGCCAGTGAAATGGCAGCACCCATGGATTTAGGGCAACTTCAGTTTGAAAATTGCTTTTTTACTAATTTGTATTCTCAAGTTTAGTAGGCGTGCTTTTTTAAAACCAGGTATAAGAGCTCACTTTTAGGGGAAATTACTAGCATATATTCTAGGGGTACAAGCTTGTTTTAGGCAGGGGAATAAAATGAGGGGAAGCAGGTAGACGATGTCTGAGAGCCCTGGTTACTCATGGAGTGGTCCAGCAGACATCTCCAAGGGGGTGCCAGGGACAGGATTTGCCATGATCTCTGCTTACCAGGGAGGTATACGGAGGTCCAGTGGGCAGTATTGGCAAGAATCATCATGTTTGCCTTTAATGCTTATTTGTATTTAAAAATGAGGGAAATAGAGAATTACAGGTGTTGTATGTTATGTTATGTATTAGATTGGAAAATTTTGTAACCAGAGAAAGCAATTATCAAAATTGACTGAAGATAGCCCAGAAAATCTGCTTTTCTTAGTCAGAAATCAACTCAGCACAAAAATCCCTTGCTGTACTTGTCTGTCCCATATTCTGCCATAAAAACTGTTGGTATTTCTCATGTAGTGACAAGCAGAATGTCAATCTAATTCTTACTCTAGTTTTAAAAAGTCTTGTGTTTTAATAAAACCCTTGATGACAGCTCTCTGGCTGAACTCAGCTTCTTTTTTTGGTACACTGAAGTCTCATAAAGATGCTGGCATTTCAGAGGAAATTTAGCTTGCTGGGGGTGCATTTCATCTTTTTGTGCTTTCATTTCACTCTCTCCTTACTGAGTTCCATCTGCCATATTCTCCTCACTGTGGACATCTTTCATTCCATTTTTCATCCACACGCTGATCATGATATGATTTTGCTTTTGCTTAGCCAAAAAACCCAATTGCAATGACCCCAACATCCCAGAAGTCAAGACATCAATATGAGTTTGGAATGAAAGCAATATTGACTGCCAGCACTTCTATAATTCCTAGCAATCAACTCCAATCTCTTCTCTCTTAATGATAGATAGATAAAACATTTGACTTCACTTTTCCAATCTATACAGAGGCCTTTACCATCCTTTATAACCCTCAAATTCAAGACAATTAGGACTTGATTAAATCCTACCATCTCTCAGGTCTCTTAAGCCAACTAATGGCTTCTTGGAGAAGCCAAGTAATTTTACAGCTTCTCCCACTACCTCTCTCTTTTCTGGTTCATGTGCATTTCTGGCTCTAAGCATGAGTTTAATTAAATGTACTTGACATCCAAAATAATTGAGGAGATGATTCTAGACCTTTAAAGTAGAAGCTTCATGTTTTTATTAGCAATTTGGCTAGAAAATACCCCAACATACTTATACATATTTTATATATACCTTCCTATTTGCATTTATATTTGTATCTTTACTTTCTTATATACTGTATACATGTGGATGCATATACAGATATATATATATATAATCCAAATTCACTTTGTCTTGATTCACATCTCTACACTGGCTCCATGCATCCAAACTAATTTCCTCAAGAAAAGAGATAAATAGAAACTCTGACCTACTAGAATATGCTCTGAACTATGTGAAGTCACAGCACAAATACCTCACATAAATTCTTCTTAAAAAGTGTTGATTTCCCACACTCTCAGGACATATGATTCATAAAAGACTGAGTCCCTAAACAGCCAGCTCCCTACAGACTTTTCACTCTGCTTCTGTGACAGCCCAGCCTTATGTCCTCAACCTTCCTCATTCTCCTGTTTTAATTAATTTTTACTTTTCAGTCATCCTACATTTTGACAACATCTTTAATTGACAACTTTAATCTTTTCTCTCTTTACACTATTATTTCTATAATTCTTTTACCTTTGTATTCCATGTTAACATTTGCACTTTATATTCAACACCAATATAAGAGGAGATGCTCAGGTAATAGCCTTCTGATGGTTACACAAATGATCTGTTTCTTCACCATAACCAATTTTCACATCATAAAGAGCAATATTTGTTCATGGTCTTCAAAACCTTTGACAATGGCCATCAATGGCTGTTGATGGTCCTGCCCAAGCTGAGGGATAAAATCTGCTTAGATAAGAGACTCCAAGTTCCGATCTGTTCAGAACTGTGCTGGAAGTGTTTGCATAGGAGGGGAAAATTGGACAGAGACAGGATCTGAAGTCTCATATAGCTAGTGCACATGAGGGCCCTGATCCTTTCGGCTCAAATGGCAAGAGAACAATTTTGAGGAGACAGAAAGGAGCTTCACAAAAATGTGATCCTATTTCTGTTGCATGCAAATGAAGAGAGAAAGACTGGATTTTGTCTGTCAAGTTGTGCCCACACGAGAAGTGAACTTCCTCCCTGTTAATTCCACAACACACTTTGGTAAGAAAAGCTCAAAGAGCCCAGCTGTGTCTTGTGTTTGTCTTGTAAAATATCAGTGGGCTTCTCTTCAGCTCTACTCCCAAGAGCTCCCCGTTGCCCAAATGTGGTCATGTAGGCCTGGAGAAAGGAAGTATGGGAGTGGGGCTATTTTTGGTGATCAAATCATAGACTGTCAGTCTGCAAGGCAGAGGGATCCATCTAGAAGTCAGAGGAGCAATATTATCGGACATGAGAGAGGTCAGTTTGCAGTCAGGTTCCATTTATAAATTTTTCATAAAGAGCTAACAAATGACTGAGCAAGGTTTTAATAAGTGATTGTACTTCAGTAACAAGGTTAAGCAATTACAACATGGAAGCATTAGTAACAAACACTAATTGAATTTCTAATATGCTCATAACAATGTGTATTATAAATGGCATAGGCTTATAGAGAATCAGCATTAAATAACACCTGTTAAACTGCATGTGGCTCCTCACTCTTCCAATGGCTTGATGTTACTGTTTTATCCTTTCAGGAAAACACAGCAAGGTAAGAGAAAGGTTGAAGAGATTCCTTTGTCTTTCCTGTACTGTAAAGGTTAAAAGATTTCTGGCTGATGTGCACCTTGAGGCACATTGCTTTTCCAACAGCAATCATCTCAGAGGCACAGCATGATCCAACAGCCAAACGTGCCCTCTGTCATTGGAAACACAGCTCCACTTTCCTGCTCCACTACAGAACACTTGTAACATCTTGAGAAGGTTGTGATCTTTCTGTAACACCAAAGATACCATTTCTCCAAGGGGAATCTACACACACATTTTGAACTGGGGACCAAAGAAAGGACCTTGCTTGGATACAACAAAGCACCCCTGGGAAGAAAAAAAAAAAAAAAAAAAGTACAAATCTTTGTTTCAGGCTAAACTGTGTTGCTGTTCTTATTTCAATAAGGATCATCATGACATATTGAAACCAACATTATATTTCTTTTATCATTGTTAAGAAATATAAGGATAAAAAGTGAAAGAAAGTTCAAACTCAAGTTTCCAGCATGTGTGGTGATTCTTTAAATGAAAGTTCAATTGACACCAACCTGGGCAGGAACTATAGACAAGTCAGTTGTCTAAAACAATTATACATTGCCTCTAGCTGTGTGCTGGGTCCAGATTATGTATTTGTTCTTTTCCATCTCAGGTTACTGTGAAGTTATAGAGAGTCCTGATACAAAACTGAAGTGAAGAGCTTGATGCAAAGCCAAATTGCTCTGGGGTAAAAAATTACCTTTTCCTTTGACGAAAAATAGATGTCTCTAAGACAGGAAAGGATGAAAACAACATCAGTAATTCTGACTTTGCAAATGAAAGCTCTAAGGCCAGCTGACTTAATTTTGCTAATCACCCTATCAATCTTAATGGAAGAGAGTTTGTAATCCTAAAAATACAGTCAGTGAAGCACCAAGAAAATTCCCAATTTTCTTGCCTTTACTAAGGCCACTGATGAGATGGCATCATTATAAAGGTATCACCTTGCTTCAGATCCATTCAAATGCCCAGGTGGAGATGGCTGGCACTGACTGCCACAGGAGATAATGAGGCAGCTCCTAAAGCTTGTTATGCAAAAATCTCACAGAGGAGAATAGAGCCATAGACAAACTTTTGTTAAACTTTAAAAGGCTGTGAAAAAAAAAATCCCTCTTCTCTTATATTCTGCCCCTTTCTGGCTCCCTTGTTAAGTTCTTCCCACTTTCATGTGTTATCAGGTAGTAATATAATTCAGACCATGGAAAGAATATGAAACCTGATCCTCTTGAGAAATGGTGCTTTAACTCAAATTTCAAACCAAGACCTGTTATTAATAATGGAGGTGAATTTTTCTGAAGAGGCACACATATATCTCAGTTTTCTATAAGTTCTAAATGAGGGAAATACCTGTGAGCATGGAGAGGTTAAAGGCTGCTATTCCTGCCTTGTAATGAAGGAGGAATGGGAATCTGATCTGACACATGATAAGGCTTGTTCCTGCTATCTCAGAGAGATATACTCTGGCCAACATATATTAATTCCCAAAAGGATCATCTAAGTTTACTAAAAATGCTTATGTAGACAATATTTGCCCATACATACAAGGGAAGGATCTCCTCCACTCTTTGAAAAGTATATTTCCATCTCAGTTCTCTTCTGCAGCTGCCTGATGAATGCAGGTCATGCATGAACTTTTGGCTCCCATCTAATTTGTTCCTTTATCTCTCACCTTCCAGAAAAATCCCTACCACTTCTTGTCAGCTCTGATTTGGTTTGTGTCACAGACTACAGCACAAATTTAGCAAAAAATTGAGTTGTGTTTATAGCTTCATAGTCTGTTTTACAGAATCACAGAATATGCTGAGTTGGAAGAGACCCACAAGGACAAGTCCAAGTTCTTTATGAAGTACAAGTCAGTTAAAATGGAAGGCCACCATAGACTATGTGGATGAAGGGATAAATGATAGAATAGGCTTATTCTTCTCTCAGCTTGTTTCAGATTGGATGTTGAGCAGAAGCTCCCTAGATGTTTTTTCCCCTGGAAATCATTCTTCCAGATCTGTTTTGATGATGTCTATCTTTCCCAAAACAAAATCATCCAACAGCTTTAATTTGAAACTTGAGCATCTCCAAAATTCCACTCACACCTGGGTGGTTGACACTTAAGCTAAAGAGCTGGAGTATATATAGAAAGATTCCATGTTTAGAAAAATGTATCTCCATTTCCTATCACAATGATATCATGTGAACTGTTCACAAATAAAAATAATGAAAATTTAATATAAAGTCTTCTGGTCATTTAGCAGCCTCCTCTCTTTCTCCACCCACCTAGATGAATCAGTTTTGTGCTAATTTAAAACTAAGATAAACATCTTGGGATTTTTTAACAACTATGCTCACTATTTATGTCTAATAAACTCTACTGGGCACACTCTAATTTTAATAGGAAATGACAGTTCTTTCAAAAATGCATGGTAATTTCTAAACAAAAATAAATTTCAAAAGGATTTAAATTTTTATTTTAAAAACAGTGAAAATATGAATGAGAAATATAATAACATGGACTGAAACTGTTCTACATTCTGCATATGTTCATGAATAGGTTTGGTTGTCCTGAAAAGGATCATATTGAATATTCCATTCTTAAAAGAAATAAAAGATGATGAATGGTATTTCAGAAAAGCATATTTCTGCATCTTAAATCCAGAGATTAAATAAATATTTTATTTGAAATTGTGCATTATTGCGTGGCTCTCAGGAGAAGATGCACATAAACACATACTTGGTTTTACTTTCAGTTGTTTATACCACTTTTTAAATTTTTTCAAGTAGATATTAAATTTGAACCACTTGACACAGTCCAATCAGATCATCCTACCTTGTTATGTAGGATGTCAGGGCAGCAGGCAGCAGTCTCCATTACAGGAGAAACTCTTTCCTCACTGATAATGCTGATGTAACATCGTGAAGGGTGATATCAGGTTACTTGATCTAAGGTGCAGGGAAAGCACAATGATTTCATGAAATTGTTCAGCACTGCAATAAATCCAGCCATGCCTTTCAGATTAGATGGTAATCTAACATCCTGAGAACTACAGACACTTCTATACTGTTTTAAGTAATATATAAATCTTCTATTCATTCTTAGCTGGTTTGGGTTTTTTTGGTAGTAGATCAATTGCTATTATTGCAATATGTGACACCTTACATATGTCACAACACAGTGTAGCAAATAGAGAGCACCTAAATTCTACATTTGTGAGGCAGAGCACTTAAATCTCCACTTCCAGCTACCCTCTTTGACTGACACATTGAAGACTGGATGGACTAACTACTGAATGCAGTTACTGGAGTTTATTATGCATAAATGAAGAACATTTTTATTAAAAAAGCAAGGCATTTACAGTATTGATCTATTGCAATTTTATAAAATTTGGCGCTCATCAGGCACAGCATTACCTGCTGGGCAAAGGAGGGGATTGTCCTGCTCTGCTCTGCCCTGGGCCAGCCTCACCTCAAGGGCTGGAGGCAGGTTTGGAGGCCACAATATAGAAAAGACATTAAACTGTTAGAGCACATCCAAAGGAGTGTGGATAGAG
>VZSR01000514.1:3418472-3444491 GCA_013398615.1 Brachypodius melanocephalos
ACTGAAGCACTCTGAGTGCAGTGGCCGTCTCAACAATGACAAAGGAGGGCCATGAGGATGGTGAAGGGCCTTGAGGGGCAGCCATGTGAGGAGGGGCTGAGGTCACTTGGTCTGTTCAGCCTGGAGCAGACTGAGGGGAGAACTCACAGCACCCCACAGCTTCCTTGAGAGGGGAAGAGCAGGGGCAGACACTGCTCTCTGCTCTGTGATGACAGTGGCAGGACTGAGGGAATGGTCTGAAGCTGTGTCAGGAGAGGTTCAGGTTGGACATCAGAAAAAGGATTTTCACCCAGAGGGTGTTTGGGCTCTGGAAGTGCTTCCCAGGGCAGTGGTCACAGCACCAGCCTGAAAGAGTTCAAGAAGTGTTTGAACAATGCTCTCAGGCCCATGGTGTGACTCTTAGGAGAGTCCTGTGCAGGACCAGGAGCTGGACTCGATGATCCTTGTGGGGCCCTTCCAACCCAGCATATCCCATGGCTCTATGATTCCATAACTTGAGGTGGGTAGGCAGGGAGATGAGACATTTGGCAAACAGAGCTGCCTTAATTCCCAGGAATCAAGGCCTGAGCACTGCCCAGGAGGAGAAGCTTCTGTGCTCAGCCTGTAAAACAGCTCAGGACTCAACTGATGAATGCAGATTTGATTACACCAAACCAGGCTTGTGAGACCACAGCCACTGAACTGTGCAGTGCCCCTGTGCAAGGCACTGGGATGGCAGCAGGGCAGGGAATTTCTGACACTTCAGGTTCCAGGGGCTGGGGACAGGTGGAGTTTTCCAGGTGGGGTCCACAGAGGCGTCTCCCTCTGCACTGTACATGAAAGACTAGCAGGGGAAACTGAAGTCAGCAAAGCTGAGGGTGTAGAGGTCTTTTGGAATAGTTTTAAAAATGTCACCTGAATAAAGTGACTTGTATGCGCCTCTGAAAGAGCAGTGAAAACTCTTCAACTTTCATATGTGCCAGCAAGTAAAATAGATATTAAAGCAATATTTATTAAATCTTGGCTTTCAAGTCTTTAGAATGGCATGTCCTGACCATGCCTGTCCTCTTTGGATCCTTTTCATCTGGCCACCTGAACATAAAGCAGGCCAAAGAAAAACTTTGCTGTGATTCACCACAACTTTTCGAGCAATGAAGAAATACACTATGTTCTCATCCACTGAGTATTCTGAGCCTAGTTAAGTTACAGCTGCAGCACACACAGTCCTATACATGATATATAGAGAGCAGGAATATCTTTGCTTCCTGTGGTGCAATTGCAATGAATTCAAGGAATGTTTTACTTAGAAATGGAGAGTATTTTCAGATGGCAACACCTCTAAGAGAGCACTCTCAGCAGAATCCACTTTTCATGTATAGCTGTAAGCTGTGCTGATGTGCTGACCCAAACACCCTCATAAATTTAGACTATATGGAAGGCACTGAATGTAATTATCTGAAGCAGCTAGAACATTTATTATGATAATTAAAGTCAATTACTTTTATGACAGGATCAAAAAATAAACTCCACTTTTAACACTTCCCTCATTTTCCTATCTCTTGCACAATATAATATTGCCACAGTAATTACTGTATCTTACCATCTTCCTAGCAAATTCCAAAGGCATGGACATCTTAATTCACTTGGCTAGTCTCCTTCCACATGACTGCTTCACTTAGCAGCAGTAGATGGATATCTTCCTTAAAATGCTAATAGCAAACCTGACTTGGTTTGCTTTAAAAAATGAGTAGTTTATTGTTGTCAGAACACCTCTGGATAATGAAGGATGTGGTTTGAATTATTGCTAGGAAATTATTAGCTCATAAGAAATGCTAGACACATCCTAATGAAATGGGATCTCATTATTACTATGGGAACAATATGAGAATAAGAATATCCTCTACCATCCATTTCTGTGTAAATGTCTGCTCTGTTTGGAGCTGAATAACAGTCCACTAAAATAATCACAAACTACTTTTCCTCTTGGGATTATATTCAGGGCCCAATTAACATATTAATTTACTGACAGTGTTTAGAACTTACTGACTTACTGACAGTGTTTAGAAAGTTTGATTTTCAAACTCTTTCTGAAATGTACTTCAGTTTTAAGGCTGAGGATACTCCATTTAAGTCAAACAAGGTCCCTTAGGGAAATAGAATGATGCAATTTGTTACCAGCTATTCTGTTCAACATCAGCTGCCTTATTCTCTGTTTTCTTGGCTCTGCTTTGCAGTAGAAACAGTAGTTACCTCTATCACAACAAAGCCTCACCCAGGCCTGATGTCTGAGGTCACAAATCTTTAGTGCTGAGCCCTAAACCTACACTTTCTGAGAAAAATTGCCTCTCCAGTATTTTGTGTGGTTTAGAAAAAGACATATGCAAAAAAGCCCCAAACCACCCAAAAAAAACGAAAAACAAAAGAAAAACATATACAAAAAAGACAGACAAACAAACAAAACCCCCAAAACATTAAAAAATAAAATTAAACAAACAAAAAAAAATTTTAAAAACCCCACCAAAACCCAAAACAACAGACAAACCTCAGTACAATGAAGCTTAGTGTCAGCTGCTTGCTGCTTTTCACAAGTGGTGGAGTCTTCTACTGTGAGGGGCATCTCCAAAACATTTTAAGAAAAACCCTTAATAGACTCAAAGATTCAGCAGCACCTGAAGAAACAGAGAGAAAAGAATTCACTGTACTGATATCTTAGAGTCTTATTTTAAAAGATAAATGGACATAGAGGGCTGTATTGCCCTTCATTATAGGATGATCTATTCTTAAGGGTGTAAATCACATTGTGACAGTGATGTCGTGGACAGGGAATGACCAGAAGCTGGAGATACCTGTGGGGAGCTGAGTTCTCTCTCATGTTCTCACTGGGGCACTCACACTGGGGCAGTCAACAGACCCTCCAAGCACCTGGGGTGTGAGAGACTGGTCTGTAGCTAGGGTTTGATTGCCAGCACTTGAATAGCAGCCCTGGGAGCACTGGTGGAAAGAAAGGTGTGCATTTCTATAAATGCATAGGGAAGGAGAGGATGCACAGCATGCCCAGTTATGGATGCACTTCATGGGGGCATAGGAATGCAAGTCTTGCAGAGGGCTGTGTTGATGGGAGGATGGAGAAGGAAGCCTCAGCTTTCTGCCCCAGCAATGCCACAAGCCATGAACAAGAGCTGGAACCAAGATGGATTTATTGAGCATGTGGGTAATTTGAACATGTGGAAATTTTTTTCCCTCAGGCTGTGCCTCAAAAAATACATGTGTAAAATAGTATTGAGATCCAGCAATATGAAACTGCTGTAAGGCCCCATGATCTGCCTGCCTGTTACAAAATAAATCTTGGAGTCTTGGGGTCTTCATGTTCCTGAGCTAATATCCAAAGTTAATTAGCAGGTCCTGCTACAGGTTAGTCTATAGCATTGCAGATATCTTAATTTTCTCCACCTTGTGGTCCATTTCAAAGACAGGAATGAGCATACTGTGATGAATAGTGACCCTTCAAATTCCCTCTGATCCAGGCCATGTGCCATTCTATGAGTACCCATGCAAGCTAAGCTGAAGATAAAAATAATTGGGTAAAAGTCAGTGTGAAGTGCAGTAATTGACATTAGATGATGTAAGTTTCTTTTCTCCCCCTTGACCAGTTTTTCTCTTGCTCATACCCTGCTAGTCTTTTGGCCCCATTATATTCCATACTAGAGTGTCTTAATTTGAATCTGTTCTTCCCTGAAAATACCTTTGGCCTTCCTTAGGAAGAACTTCTTGGTGAGTTAAACTATTCTTTGCTTACAAATCAATAATTTAAAAAAAAATAATAGGACATTAACTAAATGTATCTATGCCTCTATTAGTAATGTGAGTGTGTTGAAAAAAAGGGTTCAAAACCTGATTAATGAATTTAATAATTTCCATAGAAAATGTCAGAAAGAATGAAAATAGCTCATTAGAAAAGAGTGTATGAAAGTAAATATTTAGCCTGGTGAAGTTTCCTGGAATAACTCAAGAGCTTAAAGACCAAAAAAGTCATAAAATAGACCTACCTGCAATTACAGCCTTGTTTTTGTTGCTGCTGTTTTTACTACTACAAAGCTGTGTTATTGAAATGAACTCGTACAGGAAAAGATACAGCTAGAAAGTGTTACTTATTTCAAAATTGTAAACTTGTAAGACACTAGGAACAAACACAGGTTTGGCTCCCAGCATTCAAATATTTTCAGACACAGCAAAACAATGAAAACCACTCTCTATACTGACACATTTCCTATATTTTACATTGTTCGTGGGAACCACAAACTCAGGTTCAACACTTTCAGCAGTCATCTCTGACTACAAGGAAACCACTCTAAGATACATACTTATCTTTGTGGGGAATTCTCTTTCATATTTTTATGTTTTATGCCAAGGGAAGTGAAAAAATAAGCAAATTAATGATGATAAACAATCAAAACAAAACACAAGCAACTAAATTTTCTATATCAAGTAGTCGCTTGATATAGATAACTATAAAAAAGATTAAAGTATGTACCTCAAGGAGATGGAAAACCTGAGTTTTTCATCCTCAGCCACAGAGTAACCTGGACCTATTTCCTGATTTCAATGAGCTGAGCCAAAGAGAATGTACCAACTGGCCAGTACCTGCATTTAAATAGCCCTCTAGGTGGCAAGATTATGCAGACATGAGTAAGGGAAATTTTAAAGGTACTGTGGTTGTTTAACACCAGCAGGAAATTAAACTCATTAATACCTGGTCAAAATGCAGTTATTAGAAAAAATTAGATCCTTCCAAAAGAAGTTGCCAGAGCACATCAAAGTCACAATTTACAGTAGCAGCTTGATGGAAAATGTATCACGAGCTCAGGCATTTGGCCAACAGCACTGCTGATGCTGTACCCCAATATAAAATGGCATCTGACACTTCCCAATTCTACTGCCTTTGGCCTCTCTGTTCCAAGGAACTTACAGACCCATATCAGGAGTTTTAAATGAAGCCTGTTCCTAATATTGTTGTGAAAAGCCATAATGAGATCCTAGGAGAATTGTAGAATCCTAATGGATCTTAAAGATACTCTAGCCCCTCTCCATTTACAGGGTCAATACTTGAACTGGGACAGGTTATTTTGGCAAAAAGAAATTAAATTTAGTAAGCAGAGGGCTGGCAGTGAATTGCATGAAAGGTTTATCCACGTTCCTGGTGAGCTTAATCCTTGGTCTTTGGAAGTGTCTTGTCCCTCAGAATAGAAGTGGTTAGAGTGGTTCAATAAAACAAAAAAGGAAAAACCCACTGCAGGTTGATCACTGAGTATTAGACATCAAAAATAGGAAGAGGAGGCTGCAGATGGCTCTTGGTATCTTGCTGTGATTCTGGTCCTGTAAAAGCAGGTTGCAATAACATCAGGAACCTACTTCTCTACTTAACTGATTTTTGTCTTCACAGGCATTTTCAGATAGAGTGGTTCACTTTATCATTCCCTCTAGTGGAAGATAAACACTATGAAGAAAATATAATTCAGATCTTTATGTCTAATGATATGGGTGGGAAGACATTTTCATGTAGTGGGGGGAAAATGATGTTTAGGGGACTTGTAATTAGGAGAACTGACATGTTCTGAAGGCTTTTATCCCTCTTCACACAGAGTCTGCACCCTCAGTGCAAAGAGAAACATTTTCCCTCAAATATTCTTTCTGTCTGGATTGAGGGTCAAGCTTCTCTTCGCTGAAGAACAAGACTTGTGGGGCAACCTAAAATCTGATTAGTGAATTGTCTGAAAAGGTTTTTTTTCTGGTCAGAAATGGAATGAATCAAGTCAGACTAAAAAGAAAGAACAGTTGAAAGAGAGGTAAAACTTCACCCACCAAAACTTGAGGGGCAAAAAAAAAATTGAACTGCAGGGAAGCCAGGCAGGGAACATTCAATTAACTGGTTGGCATTTATGCAGGATCCTGGGATAAATGTCCTTTGCAGGCTCTCTGCCAGCAGTGTACAGGCTATTTCTCTTTGAAGGGCTTCAGGTTCAGAGGGGCTGAGGGTTTAGTGGGGTTTTTTACCATTTTCATGCAGTCAAATAATGATGACAGAAATGTCAAGAAATGAGATCAAATGTATGGAGGGTCACTACTGCTCTTTTACCAAAGTGCTTCTGGTGTTTGGCACCCAGACCAGCTCAACAACACATATCAGAGGTTAAAGAAAATAATAGCCTGAGCACTGTAGAAAATGATAAGAAACAAGTAGCAGGGTGGCAGATAGTACTGTCTGAACCCAGTGTTATTTCCAAAGGTTAGCAGAGAATGAGTATTTCTCCTTTTTTTAAATGTCAATTTAATCTGAAAGACACTGAACCTCAAATAACATTTCAAACTAACGTAGAACTTCTGAAAACAAGGTAATTGCTGATCAAGCAGACAGGGATTTCATCGTGAACTGGCTGTAAGTTTCAATACCCTTGTTGTGTTATAATGTAAATATCAGTAAAAAAGGTGCAGGAAGGGAAAGGGGGAAAAGATTCGAGGAGATCTGCTGAGTCCTTAGCAATGATGAACTACAGGAACAGATGTACTGAGATTTAAACAAGGATGAACTACTTCCTTTCTGAAGATTTTGTGACCTTCCCTCACTAAACAGAGAGGCTGCTACAGTAAAAGCTTTGTGCCTTTTTGATAAGAAATCAGACATTTTAAAGGTGAAGAGTCTTGCCCCAGGCTACACATGAAATCAACAGTACATCTGAGGAATCCAAATGAAGGGCTTTAGTGTTGGGTGTTTCTTCTAAATGTTCTTCTTACACCATAATCAACAATCACATAACTTCTTAAATATCTTTAAACATACTCTGCACCTGGGTTGAGACATGGTAATTTGCTTCAGTTTTTGTACATGAAAGAGAAGATGAGGAGTTACAGGAATTTTTACTATCAGTTGCTGCAGCCAGAGATGTTCAGCTTAGACATTACAAAAAGCTTGGCTAAAGTGCTGCCGTAATTCAGGGACATGTGGAGTCTCTGGAAAATTTTTCACACAGATGGACAAATATCTCTGCAAATATACCCAATTATTCCCACTCTGGGAATGGAGACATGGACAGGGTACAGCAATGGATCAGTTGGTGGTTCTTTCAAGTAGTAATAAGAGCAATCTGTGAGCAGAGTTCAAAGTGTTTGCTCTCAGTTCATGTTCTAGATACCTACCCAGGGTTTAAAGGCTCTAGCTGAAAAGCTTCCTTTGCAGAACCGCCATCTGATTAGGCCAATAATTTTTTTTAAGCTCAAAATCATTACAGTCAGGCTAACATTTAATAATTATGTCTGTCTGTAGCTTAATTGCTGAAAATGTTTTGTTATCTCAGCACAAATTTAGTATCAAATCAACTGCTTCAAAAATAAATTGGCTGACACTTACAGTGCTACTGCTATTGTAGGTTCATGCTTATTTTGGATATGATCTACAAATTAATGGCTTGCAGTACAGAATCCAGGATTCAGAGCAGTCTATGTGTGGTGACCTTTTCCACAAAGTAAAATGGCCTTTAAACAGGAATTAATGCAACAGTTTCACCAATATTAATCCTGCTCCTGTTTATGCCAATAGCATGATGAAAGGAGCTATTTCTGTTTAGGAGTATGGGGGAAGGGATGCAAAGAAGATTCAAAAGGCTAGAGAGATGCATAATGCATTGGTAGAACTTTGATGTTTAACTGTGCTGCAAATTCATCTGATTTTTTTAATATAATTTCTGTATTAATTTAATTTTTCTGGAAGTGTTGATTGTCATCTTTAATATGAAAAAAAAAAAAAATGAAAGGGCCCTGCCTTCATCCCCTAAATCAATCCTGTAAAGAGAGTAGCAGTGCAAGGTTCTGCACAAACCATTATCATCCAACATGGTCTAAGTCGTGCACATCCCATGAGGCAGAAATCATCTACTGCCATATTTCAAGAGAATGATCTGCATAATAAAAGTGGTAAGTGGTGATGGCATTTTATGATGTATGCATTTCCTCAACAGGAAATATGCTGGGATTCCGGATCCAAAACTTCACATGAATTTTTAAATAGCCCTCACTCCTTCAGGGACCCTGTGCTGGATTTGGAGTGAAAATTTAAAATGTAAATGCACCTTCTGTTGCATCTCCTTTAGGGCTTTAAAGGTGAATTTTATTCTGTGTTCACGTGCTTGTGAGTATTGGTTTAGAACTGTGCATTCACTGATAAGAAATCCTAATAATCCCCTTGATCAGAGACGGAAGTGATACACTAAAACCCTTTGAGGGGTAGAATAAGACCATCCAAACATTCACCCTTCTCTCTTTTCTCCCTCCTACAAGGTAAGTAGTATGAGAAAAGGAAGTTGTCTTTCTGTTAGTTGGTAAAATTAAAAACATTCCTGTGTGCTGTGCTGTGAAAATGTTTGGTTTTTCTTTTTCCTAAAGATATTTTCTAATAAAGACTATGTGTACCTTTTCAAAGTAACTGGTGGTACTCCAGGAATCATTTTGACGGCTCTTCGCATGAACAAATTCACATTTGTCACATCTGAGAGCCAGGAACCTGATGAAAGTTCCATTGTACCAGGATGAATCTACCTATTGTCTTCCAGTGAAGTTTAGAAGTTGTCCTAAGCCCATCTTCAAGGCATGACAGACTACCTATTAAAGTTTATGAGAGCATATATAGATTCATTCAGAGGGGGTTTTTTGTTTGGTTTTTTTTTGTTGTTGTTGTTTTTTTTCTTTTTTTTTTTAAATTAAATGAAGAGTGACTGATTCTTTTACACTTGGAACAATCTTTGCTCCCAGCCACATGTGCAGGAAAACTGGTGCTTCTATTTTGGTCACAGGTAGCCAATTCTGAAATGGTCCATCGTTGAACCACAGAACATAGATTGCACAAACAAAATAGGAAAAGTTTAAGGTGGAAAAAAATTTTCAGATTTCCGTATGTCTTCTAAACACAAACTGAATTTTCTGAACTAGAATTCATCATTATAAAATAGAGCTTGTGGTAAAAGTAAATCCACAAGTGAGTTATGAACCAGGTGCCTTCAGACAGACTATGCAGAAGTACACAATCAGGCAGAATTAACTCTCAGGAGGTGGATCCCATGATGAGATTTTAACAAGAAAATGTGCCTATAGAGCCAGTGGATGATATAACACATTATGTAACACATGCTGCAGCTCTCTGTAGAAGTCAGGGAGGTATTTCTGGAGGGGTAGGAAGTGTCTGCTCTGCATCCTGCAGTTTGAAGAGCTGACATCTGATCGTACATGAGTAGCTCAGACTTTGATCAGATCTTTAACTGTGTTTGTGTTTTGTCTTCTGTGAGAGGCATGTTTGCTAAGTGCTTTATTTACACTGTACAGCAGGAGATAATGCAGAATAAGAATTGGATATACTTGGCACTCACTGATTTGTGAACATGCTGTCTGTGCAGAATATAGCTACAAAGTCTGCACTGTTGTATTTATACCAAAGAAAAAAAACAGTTTCTATTTATTACTTAGGCTGACTACTGAGAGCTTCCCGTGCTAGATCCACTCAGCTGTAAATTCTGAAAGGTACAATGGGAATGAGCTAAAGCATTATGCCACCATTGCAAAAACCTTATTGGGAGTGAGTTACTGATATGCCATCCATACACAGTTTATTAGATATGTATCAATGACGAATGTGTGCCTCTCATAGACTTATAAATGAATCCACCCTGCAAATTCTTTCTTATCTCTTTTGAGATTAGCATCTCATCAATACTTTATCCATGTATATGTACATACTCATTAATAACTGCCAGAAAAAGAATAAGATTACAGTGTCTTTTTGTACAGAGAGAATATCCCTGGAATTTGTCAGGTTTGTATCAAGCATTGGTCAAGCTTTTACTGCTCCTCTCCCCGTAGAACAAATTCAGTGGCTGAAGGAGTATTGGACTTTCAGGAAGATCGTTGATAGCTTTCTTCCAATTTGAAAATGCTTGGTGAAGGGAGAAGATTTTTGCACCTCTTTTTGTTTTTTTTTTTTGTGAATACACCCCTTTCATATCACAGGTATTATTTTTAAAATCAACTTCCTCTCAAATTACCAGTTTTCTGATTAAAAAATGCATACCTTCCTTTTAAAATCAGGCCAAGAAGCTGGGATTCCAAAGCATTCACATTTCAAACATTTTAATGAGCTAGGTTCTCAAGGGATACTCCATTCATGGGGGGAAAGTTTTGCTAAGTCCAGAAATAGTTTTACCTCCATATATATATTTTTGGGTGCATTTCCAAAAGAGGTTCAGATGTTGCTCTTGGTAATTGCCCTGTCTAAGACCTGAACTGAGAGGCAAGAAAAGTCAGCCAGTTCTTGTCTTTAAATCCTATATGTAATGGGAAAATGAATCAGAAAGAAATGCTTAACCCACAGGCAAAGGTCTAGTCCTCCTTGGAAGTTCATTAGAAGCATTTTATGGAATCAGCAAATTATTATTTCTCCCCTTTGGAGTTTTCCTTACCAGTGAAAAGTCTTTGGAGTAATGTTCTTATTTTTTTCATCAGTGCCCCAAAGCTTAAACCTTCAGCCAAGGTGACTGGATATAAAGCTCTTGGGAAAAGCTTTTTCTTCAGTTTTCATCAGGAGCAGCATTGAAAGCATTCTTTGCTTCCTGGTGACTTATACCCACAAATCTACGTGGGTCTTTTTGTTTATTTTGGGGTGTGTGGTTTTTAAATTTTTTTTCACCTTCTTGGGACAGCTTTATCTCTATCTCACCACTATTTCTGACATCTTTATTTCTACAGTCTCAAAATCTTAATAAAGCCAGTATATGCTATGTCAGAAGGAAGAAATGTTCCTTGAATTCTACATCTTAGTGGAACTCTTGAACATGGTACCAATTCCCTCTTCCAATGTCTCCTCATAACATTATTCCAAATCCTAGTCACCTCCTAAGACACAGGGATAACCACAAGCTATGTCTTCATTCTGCAATTATTTTGAAGAGTATATGCTTTTTATGTGGACTGTTCATATTACAACTTCAAAACTATTTAATCCAGAATGAAAACAGGACACTTCTGAACCACCTGTGATAAAATTTCGTTTCTGTTTAGTCCCAGGAATTATCAATTTTTATACAAAAGAACCCCAAAACACCTACAGGTGGTGACATCCATAAGTCCCCAGGTTGTGCTGTCTACATGTGGAATGGAAGTCTGGCTATAGGATTCCTAAGGAGCAGCAGTAAGGTGATTTACAGGAGAAGGAATTTTTTGCATCTATTGCTGGTTTTGCTGTGACAACTTTATCAGCATTCTAAAGGAATGTGCCTGATTTGTCTCCTAAATGCAAATGCAGTCCCAGTCCTCCACAATACTTGGGTGGTAGATTTTGTGGATAGGTTTTTGTTCCTGTACTCTGCATAAAGCTGAGAAGTCTTAGCTGAATACAAGAAAATACTGCATCTGAATGTTAAATGAACTGAAAAAATCAGTTTAACATACTGTCACATGGTAGGAAGGTGAGCATGTTTCAGACCCTTATTTTAAGCATTGTTGCATTCCTGTTGAAAAAGAGAAAAAATCTGTGCTCCAACTGGGTTACAAAGGTCAGGAACTGGCACATGAAATAGTGAAACAGAGGAGCAAATTCTTTAACTTCTTCAAGTGACAAAGAGGACACTTGCTGAGAAAAGACAAACTCATGTTTACATACCTTGTCAAAATACAGACAGTGTTATTTGAAGCTCCAGAGGATGACTTTAGGAATTGAAATTCTGCACACAGCACACTTCCTTAAGAAACTCACAATACCAGTTCTAGTATCACAGTCAGAAACCCATGCAAAAATCCTAGGAGTGGCAACCTGCCTTCATGTGAAAAAAGATCTGACTTTGGATCTTAACACTTGGACATTTTCATCTATTTATAACACTGTCAAAAGATTTCCCTGGTATCTCATTAGTCCTTTCACCATTATCACAGCATACATTCTCTGCTACTCTCTTTAGATCAGAAGACCAAATAAGCTACTTAGAACTTGAAGAAAAAAAGATTTAGTAAAACTGGTGCTTAAAGTTGCCCTCTGCTGCAACATAAAGAACACACAAGCATGTTTTCATTGCTGTTGTAGTAAACACTATCCAAGTGATCCACCCTGGATCTGAGTACCAAAAAGAATTGAGATGCAAGTAACAATGTAAATAAAGCCTGAAGGCCCACTGATTTCCAGAAAGAAACATCTGAAATCAAAATAAGGATGTTGTCCTCAAGCTCAAGGATGCTCAAAGACACCCAGAACTTTCTTATGTGCTACAAAAAAACCCGTAACCAGCTCAGAGGGTAGATCCCACAATGACAATCAGGAGAATGGAAAATTCCAGGTTTGCTGAAATTGTGTCAGAGTTATGACCAACATCCTCATGAATTTCGTAGAACTATATAATACATAGAGGATGATCCTTTTTGTCAATTTGTATGGTGGCTTTTCACCATGGTGGCTCTTCACGACTCTCTCCCTTAAGCAAGCAAAGCTGTGGCATTCAATCCATTTCCAGATGCAAGTCTGGTTTCTCGAAAGGGCTGTGATTTCACCCTGTTCATCAAACACTGCCAGCACCTTAATTTCCCTGGAGTATGACACAAGTAGCGGCAGGCAGGCAATGAAAGTTTTGATTCATTAAACTCATTAGCATTTTTTTGAGTTTCTGTTGAGCTTGAGCTATTACTAATAAAAGCAGTGAGATTGTTCTTTACAAAAATTCTGCTGAAATACTGATGCAGGCACCAAACCAATTGCATGGATTCTATGATGGCAATAGTCTGTTCTGCCCACATATTGAAATTCTTCCCATAATGATCATTGTGGAAATACATATTTTGTGTAATACATATTTTTGGAGGTTGGCTAAAAACCACAGATCTAGATGAAAAAGCTCGCAGTAAAGAATCACATTCAGACAACCAAAGAAAATGTTCCATTTAAATGTAAGTTTAAAAAAGTCAGACGTCTGTGGGATTTAAACATGTAAACCAACACTTAACGTTCATATAAAAAATGGAAGATATTATATTGAATCAGGTTTTTTATGGACAAGAGACAAATAGCTTTGGATTTTAATAGGGAAAAGTCCACAACTTACATGCTTTGCAATTTGTCTAAACAATTGCTACCTGTGAATTTACTTCTTTGGAGAGGAGCTGGTACATCACACAAACCATTAAAGTTCATTAAGGTATATGGCAACTCTTAATTAAGCAAAAACTTCAGGTTTTATGAGGATTGCCCTCCTACATGAAGGTTTGCAGGACCAAGGCCTTTTGCTTCTGGTAGACTTTAAGGTACAGCAAGAACCATTACACCAGCCTGATGACTAGCCTTGCACTTGAACAGGTTCAGTGATGGAAATCCAACCCAACTCCATTCCAGAGCATCATACATTGTCCTGATTGTTCCTCTACTCAAAGTATTTCCTAATGCATAACTGACATTTTCCCAGCATCATCCTAAATCTATTAGCCTTGTTCTGTCCTTGATGACTCTAGAGAATAATTAGTCTCTCTTCTCTGTAATATCCCTTTATGTATGTATAGACAGTTATATCTCCTAAGTGCTACATGTTCCATCCTCTTTATCACTCTTGCAATTTCCATTTTCCAAGCCCTTTATCATTTTGCTGCTATTGCCCTCTGGACTACGCTCCATTTGTCTGCAAGGTCCTCAGTAATCCAACATGTGGAAAAGAACAGCCCCGACACTTTGTTCTCTAACCAAGTGATGGCTACAGGAACATGCCATCTTTCACTTGCAAGATGGAAACCCCCTCAAATGGCTACTTCATCCAAATTCTTTTTAGAAGTCATAAAGATGTTTCTGGGTAAAAGAGAAGAAACACCTCTTCCCAAAACAAAAGAAGCTTGTTAAACAGATTTCTTGACATTTTCACTTGCCAAACAGAGGTAATATGCTGAAGTCCAGGCAAGGCAGCACAGACTCAGAGCCCTCCTGCTGCAAAATATCTAAAATGGAGCTTTACAGAAATGACACTCTCCCACTGAAAGCAGAAAATATGCTGTATTAAAGGACTCAATTCTCTTCTGTTTGTGGGTGGTTAACTATGAATTTCAGTGCTATTCTTTTCCATTTCTGAAGGCAAAAGTCTTTGGCTGACGTCACAGCTGAGAAGTGCAAGCAAATGCATTAACCCATGTAAAGGAGTTAAACTGCTCACATCATATTTCATGACCATACCATAAGACAGAGCAGTAGATTTTCAATTTTTACATATTACTCCTCTTGCATTACTCCCACCATTTTCTCTAAAATAGCTCTAACCCTAGGAAGTCATTAGCTCCTAATTCTTCCCCAGTGTGAAGCGTAAGCATTTATCTGCCACAAATTAACAAAAGGCTTCTTTTCTCAACTGACAGTGGTTTAACTTTTGAACAAAATATGGAGAATTATGCATGTTTAGAAGCTATTCTTTAATTTCAGTGGACCATGCACTAACAAATCATTCAAAGGATTAGTAACAGCTACCTAACAGCTACCTATTTGTGAGGAAGTTATTCCAGCATGAAATATATAGTTTTATTCCTTGCATTCTTATACCAGTCTCAAAATATGGTCTTCTTATATTTCCAAGTCATGTTTCAGTTCAAATGTCAAGATATCCACATTACTGCAATATTACCTTTGGTTATGCTAGACAGACAACAGCTTTGAGCAAGTCTCTTTTGAAGAATCATTGTACCAGTCAAAGCATGGGGAGCATCCAAAATACATAATGAACAATCAGCCAAGACACACTCTTTAAAAACATAAAAATGTTTTGGTCATGGAGTTTAGGGGTTTCCAGAGACTCTGAAAAGCAGTGTTTTTCCACATGAGATAACAACTGTTTGTCTCAGCCTCCTGTTCAGCTGCAGGACCATTGCTACATAGTACATAGCCAAACAACATAATGGGGGGACTAAAACATAAAAGATGAACAGAACTTTGCAAAACAGACTGTTTCTCTGGTCTCTCTTTGACAATGATTTCAACAACCACACAAGGAACGATCTGCAAAACGGTTTTTTAAATAGAATATAATGTCCATTGATTTAAAGTGAGATATTTGCCTTGCAGACACAAGGAAATAATGGAGGTTGTCTCTAGGATTTGCCTTGTGTTTTGTAAAAGACATTTGATTACATAAATAATAAATTTGCAGTATTTTGAAACTGGCCAATATTCATAGTTACTGCAATAGGCTCGAGCAGGACATTAAACATGGCAAACTACAGGACACAGCAAACTACAGGAGTGCACTGGGATGTAGCATTAAGAAACTTGGTCCCTAGCTAGTTTTACTCATCATATTTCTATTAAAGTCAGTGGAACTGCTGTTTTTAAAGTTGTTTTGGCAGAAGGAAAAAAGAATTCTTAAAGTAACAGCAGAAGTTAAGAACCTTGCTCCTTGAAGGAGAGTTTGTTTCTTTGGAAACATGACCATAAATCATTTTCCATGGAATTCATTTAGACATTTGTGAAATAGCTCATTAAAAAGACACTTTATCAGAGGCAATGAAATTAATACTTTTAGCATGTTAGATTGATAATAGCACTCCACATTTGTAATAGCCCCTTTTCTGCCAGAATCTTCAATCATCTTGCAACTATTTATTAAGGCTTACACCACATGTGGGAGGCAGGTACAGTATTTTATATTCCTTCAGGCCAATCCTCCACAGACCACAGAAAATTCCTGTCCCCAGAAAGTGTTTGCTAACTATGTTTAGACTAGTTTACCTATGTTTTTGTTCAGCAAAATACAAGCATAGTTTATCCTTCTGTCTGTACAGAGTCACTCCAGTTACATTAGGCTGTGGATTTCAGTTTGTTGGTCTACCCTCCTCTTCCTCCAATTAACCTGGTCATAAGTGATCCATCCCTTCTGAGTGGCACATATGTGACAAAAATGATGGTTGCTTGGCTCATTATGTTTCTCTCCCACATTAAGTTTTTTGCTGTGAAGAAATTGTGAAAATGGAGAATTATGTGGACATCTACCAAACCTAAACATACAAGACGAGATGCAGAAAATCTTGGGTTCAAACCCAGAGAAAATGGGTATTATTCAGTCTCTCCCAGCATAAGCCCTCACACCCTTGAAGGTGAGTAATACAGGAAATAGCATGAAGATTTCCAGAGTTCTGTCAGGTGCAACCAGAAACTAGCAAGAGTAAAAGGGATCTGCAAAGCATTTTGCCTTATATACAACAAATGTACCTGCTAGGCTTGAAAACCAGTCCTCAACCCCTCCACAGGGAGAAATAATCCTGACAAAGACCCCTGGGATTCCTTTTGCAAACAGAAACTGCAGGAAGAGAACAAACCTAATAAGAAGTACCAGTAGAAATAACTCGTGATGAAGGATGAACATTTCAATTCCCTAAACATGGAGACTCTTTCCTAAACTATAAATACCAATCCTCAAACAATCACAGGTGCACCCCCACTACAAATATTGACACTCTCCTTATAGGAAACTGTGAGAAGCCCAGCCCAGCCTCTTTCTTGCACCAGACTTCAGAGGAGAGTAGGCAGCATAGGCAGTCTCTAAGATGAGACTGTAGATTACTCTGCACTAGGAAAGCCTTCCAGTAGTAACCAGTATATAGGTAGGTTCTAGCCTAAACCACAAGATTCTCAAAATAAGTTGATGCCTACTTATAAAAACACTTGATACCCTAAAATCACGACTGAGCTTTTCATCTCTTTACATCTTACAGCTGAGCTAAAGCTCAGCTTTTGCTTTCCACCATCCCTTAGCCCATTCCCTTCTCACTAATCTGAAGTGTTGAATTTTAAAAGAACCTACAAGACTCACTGTAATCCTGACTCCAAACTAGCACATACCCTTCCCTTACAAAACAGCTTTGTCACTAAAAATGAAAAAGCACTTAAGAAAGCAGACTCACATAGGTTCTGTGCTTGGTGTTCCAGTGTGTTATGGAAATTGGGAGGCTATAAGTTCCAGTTAGTTAAGGCTTTTTGTGCTTGGCTACAGCTGTGGGAGGAAAGGAAGAAAGAAGCAAGTGAGTAAGTAAGCATGATAGGTACCAAGATAACTGCTTGTAAATTTATGTTGTGAGAAAGATTTATGCCTGTTAGAAAGCTGAGGTTCTAAAGAAGATAGGTAAGGGTAAGCAAGTGGGTTTGATGGGCAAGAAATATTCCTGGAAAGGAACATTTGTGTTTTGGTGCAGTGTCAGGGGACTGCCTGATCACTTATTATTGTTTGTAAGGTTGTGTTTCGATTTATTCTGAGATTCATAAACAGTCTTACCAATACTATTGAGTACCACTAAATCTTTAAAAAAAGATAAATTATCTTGAGAATCAGGGCTGTGAAAAAACGCACAGAGACGCCACTTATACATTCTCAGCCATAGTTCAAAGAAGCTAGAATAATTTCCCCCTCAAAAGAGATTTTATTATAATGAATGATTAGGAAGCAATCTTAAGGACTGTTATTTCTACTTGTCTTACTCTATACTATAGGTAGAGGTTGAGTTTGGTTCTTTGCTTTCTCATCTGTACATTTTTTATCTTAACCTCCCTGAATATACAATGTGGGAAATGATACATTTCTCTCTGAGGATTAGCCCACAGATGCCTGGTGATTTGCTTCACCCAAAGCATTTGTTTTGGGGCTCTATATTTTAAGCAGGAAGAAAAGATCAGTGTGTTGCCTGGACTATTTGCTTTCAGTGGATTAGTTGTTGTTCACAGCTTCCTAAGAATAGGTATGCTTTCACAGCTCAGCTTGGAACAGGAGCCTTTCTTTCCTGTGTGGAAATAGCCACTGCCATTGTAATGAGACATTTTTCGTGTGAGGCGCATCTGAAAAGCTGATTTGATCAGGCTCTCTGTAAATTCACCTTTGCAACCTCTTCATCAGGTAAGCATGCAAAATATTTGGGAAGATGAGTTAAAAGGAAAAAGGTAAATTCTCCACTTGGGGGCTCAGAGAAACAAAGTTCACTGTATTCCTGGCATAGCAATGGATGCTGAGGACAAGTTAAAAGGCAGAAAGAAAAGACTTTTAAAAAATGGCTTTAATGTACAATTCTCCATATTTTCTCCAAGAAAATTGCACTTGATATTACATCCATTGCAGTTAAAGGATGATTTTCTGTTCCATAACACTTGATCAATACCTTTTCCAATGCAAGAATCAACACACCATAAAATCCTCCTTAATGCTGTCCTACAAATTCCTGTAATTTCTGCCCTGACTTAATGAGCCATCCTGAACCTAAACATGCCTTGCCCTCTACCTGCTTAGCCTTGTGACAGGAACTGGGCCTGGAGGGAACAGCAGGATGGTGGAGGCTGAGATTAGAAAGGGGGGCTTCAGTTTATAAGTGGTGATGGGCATTTCTAGCCCTGAAATCTAGGTATTTCTGCCTTTCTGCAGCAGTTTATTCCTAGCTGTGTGTACACAACCTTTCCATTATCACTGTCCCAGGTGGCTGTCCTCAGGAAAGGTGAACAACGGTGTTTTGCAGGAAAGAGCCACCTCCTTGTGTCTTGAGGAGTGATCTGATTTTGTTCCAGGAAGCTACATGCTGCCCAGATAATGATTAGCAGACATGTTTTCTGTGCCTTAAGGAAGCCTTTCTGTGGTGCACTTGTGCTTTCCACTGTGTTTCCCACCTGCTGTCTCCTGTCTGACATTTAGTTTGCAAACCCTTGGGGACAAGAACACGCTCTGGTTTTGGGTGTTTGCATCAGATAGTGCAAAGAAAGGGTCTAGGTTTTGATGAAGAGTCACAGGTGCTGCAGAAACATACGTACATAAATACTGACCTGTTTTCTTTTTGGGTTATGTGACTGAATTCTGAATTAGCAGTTCTGTCTGGTTATTTTGATTGGAAAAAATAATTGCCTGTAAACATATCAAATTTCAGAGAGGAGAAAAGGTAAATGAGCTGTAGTGTGAATACAACTGAGCTGCTGTTCCTGGAAGCACAATGAAAGGGAAGGATGGATGTCCCAAACTCCCTCTCTTAGTAAGCAAAAATCAGTAACACCAGAATTTTCTTCAATCACATTTTCGTCCTCTTTTGTGTGAATGATCTAGTTCCTCTTTTCTCATTCAGTCCTGCTAAAACAAGGACATGTGATTGACTATTGTCTTTATGCTGTTTTTAGAATAAAACACCATTATTTTAGGAGCTCTAAACTGTATCTTTAAAAGTTTAACCTGCTATATATTCCCTTTTTTTTTGAAAATGAAGCTTCAGTCATTGAGTTAGGATATGTAGAGTTTATTGTGGGTGGAGAAATGAAATTTTAAGGTGTTTAGGCCATAGAAAATAAGCAGTTTGTCTTCAGAAATCTGACTTGATTTTAGACCAATTGTGGGGGTAAAAGTGAAAATATATCCCCCTGCAAAAAAATAAAAACCTGACTTTATTCTGAGGATAAAAAATAGGATTATCAGAGGGACTGAATGAAGAGATGCATTTTATGACTCCATCTGCCCTAATCTGAAGCAAAATCATGACTTCCTCAAGAATCCCTTGCATTTAGACATTTATCTCTAAGATCTGTTTCTGTGGACATCAGTTCCAGAATGCAGAGCTTCCTGGGCTCTCTTGGTGGAAGAACAAGATTGGTTTGTAAGGTGGATTTCCACACCTGAAGTTAAAATGTATTCTTAAAATCCTGGAATGCTAATCTTTATTCTCTAGCTTGACAGAAAAAGTCAAATGCTCTCACTCAGAAACATAAGTTCAACATTAAAAGGCTTAGCAGAAATGTCAGTGCAGGAGATCAGAATAGCAGGACTGTACTGGAGGGATGTGCTGGAGACACAGGTCTGAGAGTAGCCCCCAGGAGTAATTTCTGCAGCATCAAATAATTGTTGTGAAGTATTTTCCTGTAGCATCCCCAGGGTAGATCTGCAATAGCAATCCATTTAGCACAACAAGAGCTGCTGTAGAGCAAAGCAGCACAGTTCAAGGACCTGTCATCCCCAGTGATCATTTGTGCCACCTAGGGCTAGGCTGGTAATCTTATTTCAAAGTCTGATTTTGCAAGCTGGGATATGGGATATCAGTCTTTGCCTGACTGTTAGGTCTGCTGCTGTGTAGCTTCCACAGGGGTTTCTCTGAGGAAGATCCTGCTGGGGTCAGGCAAAGCACAAACTAAAGCACTTCAAAAGTAGACAGGGAGGAGTTTTGTGTCAGAAAAGTATTGACACTACAAAATAAATTGCTAAGGAAGGTGCACCCTCATTCTGATAGTTGTTTCTGTTCTTTTCCTGGCACACTGTAAGACAAGTATTTTATTTCATGAGTTTTAGAGCTGTGTAGGGGGCTATTCAGTTGATGTGGTAGCTGAAACTGCAGCTATTTTCTCAAAAGCCTTTTAAATGTTACTTGCTGCATGCAGCATGCTGGTTGCTTTGACTGAGCCTCTGGAGCTGTCTCAGCTTCTTTCATGCTGCTGCTGGTTCTCCCACTCAGGCTTTCCTCAGTTTCAGGAAAAACCTGTCCCTTGCTTCCATGTGTGTGAAAGGATAAAACCCTCGCCAGGTCTCGACAACCTCCCAGCTCGTGTCACATGGATTGAACAGCCTGGGAAGGCTCGCAGGTACAACTCTGGAGGCTGAGGTGCAATTGCAGCATGAGTGGAAGTGATAACCTGGAGACTGTGGTCATAAATTGCTCTGGAAGCATGGGCATACCACTATGATGGAAAAAACTGCTTCGGAAAAAGCTCGCAATATTTATTAATACTTCTTTCAGGAACTGCACACTCAGTAGTGATGCAGTTGGCTATAGAATGCTGCTGAATTTGGACATTATTTAGCATTATTAGTAGATATTGCATTACTTTGATGTTTAATTCACTCATCAGTGTTGTTTAGAAAATAGCCTGGACTGAGCAGAAAGGACTGATTTTTGTTTCCAAACGGTGATATGTGCAGTGATGAGCTGTGTTTCTTTAGTTATTTGACGTTTGCTGGGTGAGACTGACATGCCAACCTCCTGCTCTGCTTAGGGGTGCAGATCCAAAGTGCCATGTTATGCTCAAATGAGCAAATGCTGCCATTGTATCACAGGATTAGTCAAAGGAAATATTCACTACTTTACACTTTGTAGATTTGCAAGCTGCTTTTCATGCAGGGGTGAGTTTCCTGTACTGCCAGAGCAGGGACATGGCTGCCCTTAGAAACTTTTCCTAATTGCCTGATTAGTCTGATTCCTGACTGAACTTTTTAACTCTCAAGCAAAATGTTCACTGGTCTGTTATTTAGTCATGGTGTTTGTAAAAGCTGTAGCTCTGAACTTGTGCAGCTGACTGCAGTACAAGGAGAACAAAAGAAATTGCCTATGCTTCAAACAATTTACAGCCTACCTGTAAAACAGAATGTCCCTTGGGTCTCTATATAGTATGAAAATGAAATTGGAAGTTTAGAGGTTGGGGATTAAAAAGAATAGATTTTCTTGTACAACAACTCCATGTGTAACATTTCCACAAAAAGAACTGATGGAATTTGAAAGTGCGCTTTATTCCAGCAATCCAAGTTTTTGACTAGGTGTCCTTTCATAAGCACCAATTACTTTCATATCCTGTGCTTGGCACTGGAAAATCTTAATCTATAAATTTAATAATTGTTCCACAAGGCTTAACTGAATTCTGGTTGTAGAAGCTAAAGGAAATAGGAGGCATGAGAAGAGTTGAGTATAGAGCATTTCACAAGGAATTACCTCTTAGATTTATTCACTTGTTCCCTCTCTGGTCCTTCCTTCTCTCCCTCTACCCCATATGCTCCACTGAGCTCACCTGGAAAATGCATGTGATGAAAAGCAGATTTTGCTGAGCAATATGGGGATGATCAGGGAGAGTTCTTCCTGAATGGCCTTGAAAACATTCAAGAGTGTTATGAAGGTGAAACAGAAAACACTTTCTTTGGTCTGCCTGTGCTTCACCTTGGCTTGGCTGCTGCAAAATCCCCCAGCTGGACTGAGTGCAGTGCCCCTGCTGCTTTGGACTAAAGCCCTTGCACTGATGGAGTCAGTGAGGGTGTGATGGGCTGTCCTCACTCCAGTAGTTTCCTCATATCTGCCTGTGTGAAAGGATGCTCAGATACCTTCTGATATTTTTAGGGAAGCAGGATCAGTCTGTATTTAGCATTGCCTACTGTAGTGCTGTGTATTTGCATTTCACAAGTGGTTTGAAACTTGTTTAAATGAAAATAGCCCACAAGTTTTGCTTCCATAGCTGCAAGCTTTGTTAAGAAACCAGACTTTATCTCTGCAGTTTGACAGTGCTGGTTCTTGTCTGATTGGGCAGGGGGTAAAGGAGGGAGACTGCAGTCACTTTAAAAAAAAAAGATACAGTGTGAAATTCCAAACCAGGATGTTTTTAATGGCATTCCTTGCCAGGGCTAAGCAGACTCCAAGATCAAAGTTATCTACCCACCCGTATCTTTTTAATAGCAAATTACAACCATTTTAATTCCCTCCTGAGCATTGATTAGATGCAGCATAAAGTGAAGTGACAACCTCCTGCCTCCTAAGCACTGGCAGAAAGTGCAGTCACAACATTCAGGTGGGATTTGTCTCTAGAACCCTTCAAGATGAACTGGAGAGAGTGGCTTTCCACTTACTCAACAATATGCAAATGCTGACTTTGCAAGCTGACGCAGCTGTTTTTAAGCAGAAATACAGAACAAACTTCAAAAACATTTTAATATCCACATCTCAGTATCCCAAGTGATTCCCAATTAGGCCTGAAAATAGGTGACCAGATGTGGCATTTGCAAATGCTGCAAGCTGATGTTTGCTGGGCACTTTGCAAATCTGCTGTGGTACAGTCTGAGAACTTTTCTTCACTCACTTCTACGTGCCAAGGATTGTGGGTTGTTTTGCTTTCCTCAGGCTCTGTTTATCACTTACCCCAATCATAGTTGAGTCTTAAATGTAGTGCAGAAAACACAGAAATAAACATTACTGAGAAAATAATGGAAACTAGTTGCTTACTGTACAAATCAGCTCAAGGACTGGGATCCAGTTAAAAAGGTTTAGATTTTAGTATTTGAAATAGATTAGCCATTTAAATTAACGGGGATTCTGATTAAATTCTTTAGCTTTGGAAATATTTGTTTGGATTCTCTCAGCTTTTAATATTCTGTGATTATGACATCTGGAAAGCTGGTTCCTCAGGTGCAGAAATGCAAAAGAAGTTTTTATATCCTGTTTGGCAATAATGAAATCTGCCAGCAGTGGGGATGCTGTAGTGACCAGGTTTTCAAGGAGTGGAGGGAGAAATATGTTCTTTCCTGTCCTGTTACTAAGATCATTTCCTTGCCCACATTTGCAGAGTACACATAAGGTCAGGCAGATTGCTATTCACTAAGCAGAATAAAATGTGCAGTTAAACAAATAAAATCTGTAAGTGAATTTTTATACTGACTGAATAAACAACATGAAGTTGATTTATGCAATACAGGATTGGTGCTTAGCCAGATCAGCATTTGTCATATGTGGTTTCCTTCTCAGCTGCCTGCATCAGGATAAAAGCCATCCACGGTGATTCCTCATTATCCAAGGGTTCAGCAATGTACTCTGAAAGCTCTTACACCACAGATAAGGAGAGAGAGCAGAGCACATTGCAGTACTTTGCCGGTAAAACCCAGCTAAGTATTCCTGACATTTGAGATCAGGAGCTTTTCCTGGCCGCTGAGATTGGGAGGGGTGGTGAGAAATACGGGGGCAGAGAGCATCAAGGATCAGAGGCTCGTTCCTCCTGGGGCTGCTCCCAATTCCAGCCCGGATTGTGCCCAGCAGTGCCCAGGTGATGGGGCTGGCACTGCTCTGCTGATGGGAGCTCAGTGTTGGGGCTCTGGGCTCGCTCCTTCCTGCACAGACACAGCGTCCCTGGGAAAGGGGCACAGAAACAAGGGAGGGCACGGCTGAACCCCAACCTCAGCCCTTAGGATTCTTCTTCAGATTCCTCTTGTGTTTGATAGTTAGCTTGTAATCTTTTACACACTGTGCTTTAAGTAAAAGTCAATTTTATTGAAGAGGGCAGAAATACTTTTTTAGAAAGTATTCCCTTGTGATCCCAAATCTTCCACAAGATCAATTTCTGAAGGCAGAAGTCTGCCTGTGTTTACTGTGCTACATGGAAATTTCACATAAAGGCATTTAAATGGACTTTTCCTTCAAATACAAAGAAATAAATCATGTAAGTAAATTACTTGAATCACTAAAACATGCCAGTTAAAATGATTCACAAAGATTAATCTATTGCTCTAAAACCAAGCAGCTGATTAAAATTTGACTTCAGCTATAAGCTGCTGAGAAATTAACATTTAGCAATCCTAATTCTGTGGCTAGTTCAACCAGAAAATAATCAGACAATAAAGAGTTTGTCACAAACATCATTATGTTAAAACAAATAAGAATTTTCTTTAGCATTTTTTTCCCAGCATCTCTCAAAGTAGGAAAAAAGCACAGGACTGTAAGCAGTAATTAGCTTAATAGATGTCTGAAAGAAATACACTGGGCCCATTTTCAGCAGTTTCCTTCCAGTGGAAAGAATATTCCTTTAACATGAAAGCAAAATGGACTGTGTCTATTTACTGGTAGGATAACAATGCTCCATATTTTAGCTGAACAGAGATGAGTATGTTTTTTTACTGATGTAAATAACTTTCACTTCTCTGGTCTGTTAAGGGTAAAAGAAAGAAAACATTACGTTATGTTGGATGTGAATGAAATTTAGAATTGGATTAGAAGTGGACTGAAAATACAGACTGACTTCATGGAAAATACAGAGGTTTTGGATATTCCCGTTGGATGTGGAATGAAAATGAATGACAATCTTCTTAAAAAAATTATTAAAAAGTAAGCTCTTCTTCAGTCTGAAAGGTTGCCAGATGATTAGGTCACTTTTCATACAGATTTTAGAGTCTAGATAAGAAGAAGTCCTTTAAAAATCACTAAAATCTGAAAGAACAACTCCCTCAGCCAGGTTTGGTGACCAGTGATAGGACCAAGGGAATGGCCTGCAATCGTGTCAGAGGAGGTTTAGGTTGGATATAGGGTAAGATTCTTCATCAGAGGGTGATTGGGCACTGTAACAGGGAGATGATTCCAGCACCAAACCAGGCAGAGTTCAAGAAGCATTTGGACAAAACTCTCACATTGTGATCCTTGGGGAGGGTGCTGAGCAGGGTCCTGAGCTGGACTGGACCATCCTTGCAACTCAGGATATTCCATGATTCTATGGTTTGGAAGGGTCTGTATAAATGTGCAGCTTGCTGCACTGTTTGTTAAGCACAAAGCCCCGTCAAGTTCTGGGAACAAAAGCTCTTTTATGGGATCAGTCCTTTTTTCTTTGAACATGAAGGCTCCCACACTTTAAATAACAGCAGGGGTCCATTATTTTGCAGCAGCATTTTTATCCTGCTTATCAGTGCATGTTTGTGATCATGCCTGAAATGTCAGTTTAGCTGCCTTTGGTGGTGTGTCCTGTGATGATCTGAAGTGACAGGACTGTGGCTGTGTCAGACACACGGGGCATTCACGGGCTCTCCAGGCTGAGGCGTGTGGGAGGGAAATCCAGGGATTGTGTTGAAGATCCTGGCCCAAAGTGCCCAGGATCTTCCTGGATTTTTGCCAGGGCTTCACACTTCATGCCAGGGAGGTCTCTGAAGTTCTCCTGTATGGAGCAAGCTGCATTAACCCATTTACCCAATACCTTCATTGTTTTCTGAAACACACTCTAGAGCAATGGTGCATTCCTGCCTTTGTGCATTAGTGGGGACCTCTCTTGTCAGCTCAAGCTCTCAGATATGACCAGGTGGTAGTTTGCACTCAAGGTTACAGTTACAATTTTTTTTGCAAATTATTGTTGTGTTTTGGTTTTTTGTGGTTTTTTTTTTTTTTTTATTTTTTTTTTTTTAAATTTTGATTTTGTTTTGGTTTGTTTGGGTTGGTTTTTTGGGGTTTTTTTTGGTGTTTTTTGGTGGGGTTTTTTTGTTTTTTTTT
>VZSR01000514.1:3444520-3503292 GCA_013398615.1 Brachypodius melanocephalos
TTTTTTTTTCTTTTTTTTTTTTTTGGTACCAGTTCATAGCAACTAAGTGTTCTCATTTTATTAGGCCTACCTTTATAACAAATGGCTTTTTCTTTCTTTCTTTATATGACAGTCTCTTAAATCTCAGTTGTGCTCCCCTCTGCCCACAAAAAAAACTTAATACAAAATTTTCTGTGTAGATCCCCAACAGATAAAAAATCATGGGAGTTGCCACCATCTACAAGTTTATGTCTTCTGCAATGGTGCAGTGTCAATTGTTATAGACAGATTGGATATTTTCTACAGGTTAAAGAGAAGGTACATGAATCTATTCTACTAGTGAGTGGCTCTAAAGGAGAACACTGTCTCCTTGAACTGTCTGAGGCTTTGTAACGAAATTTATATTTTTCCCAACATTTAGCTGTCAAACTAAGCTATGCTGGATTTTCCTATAGCAATTATTTCCAGTCACATTTAACTGGGAAAATAACTTTTTGTTGGGTCACTGACTCAGCTGAGTTCCTGCTGTTACATTTTTTTGTGTTACTTCTGCTGTATCTTTCATTTGTGTGTGTGTAATATTCTCAAATTTTGGAAACATTTACAAAAGGTCATTCCTATGTTTATCAAACTCCACTGCATATTTTTTTTTTTTTTATTTCACTGAGATGTCGGTGATTTATCTCCATTGAAAAAACATATTTTAGTTCTGGCTTGCAAAACTAACTGCACAAGTCAAAATCAATTCCAGCTTCTGTAACAGTTGGCCAATGTAGGCATAAAATGGCATACGATGTGGGAGAATGCTGACTAAAGAAAACTAATGATGTTATCCCCTTGTAAAACACTCTGATGTGTTTTTCAAAGTGGGCTGATATTGGCTGGGGTGAAAACACATTTTCAAAATATTTTTTCTCTCACTTTTTCCTTATTTCCTGCTTAAAAAGAAAAACACTAAGGAAGCTGAGAAAAAAAGGGATGATTTTCTAGGAAAATGCTGTCTTTTTATTTCAAAACAGGATTTTCTTTCCAAAGCCTTAGAATTACACATGCTTTAAAAGCATATTACACTTCCCAGAATTTTTGACCAACACTGACAATATGTTTTCATTTCTTGTTTGGCAGAGGAACTAAAAGTGTCTCCTCAAAGTGCTCTGATGCAAAGAGCAGTGTAAGGAACCATGCCAGGAATCACTTGCTTCTCTTTTCCAAAAATGGTGGGGTTTGTTGTTTTTTCACTTCTTTTTCTTCCTTCATTTTTTTTTTCTCTGAAGAGCAGGTTGAAGCAGGCTACCCCCATTTCTGTTGTTAGTAAAGGTTTCTAGATTATTTCTCTGCATTTTTTCTCCTGCTGAGTATGACCTTGCTGATCTTGCTATGGGACTGTAAGTAGGGCCTCTCTCCTGTCAGTTTTCCTTGTTTTTAAGGTATTTGTATTAGTCTGAACAATAAGATTCAATGTTGATCATGAAAAAATGCTGTATGAACGGGGTGAACACACATATGTTTTTTCTTCTGCACAGAGGACTCTTTCAAATACAGCACAGCCCTCCATGCAGATTTTTTTATCTAACAGTTCCACCCTCACCTGTTCATAGTAGACTTCACCCTCTGATTCTTATTTATTTGGGATGCAGAGATGAAGATAAGGAAGGGGCTGTGTCATCCTCCCTATGGCTGAGTGACAGAATAAGAGGGGTTATTCTTTCTATTTTGCCTGTTTTGGATATAAAGGAGATGATTCACTCTGAATTGGCTTCCCCTTGAGACAAGGTAGAGAAACAGCAAGGGCTGCAACATCTTCCTGCAGTCCCAGGAGCTGGTGAGGTATGCAGGAGGGAGAAGGTCTGTTTCAGGACCAGGTAATAAATTCAGTATTACAAGACTAGATGCATTTGGGGAATCAGTTTGACAATTCATTGCTTGTTATTTTCCTGGGGTGATGCAGAGACTTGTATTCTCCTTAGTCACGGTGTATTTCAGCTCAGCTCATCACCAAGTCAAATAATAAAAAAGTGACAGTTTGCAGAACTCCTTAGCATCCAAATCACTTTTTTGAGAATAAATCCTGTTGATGTCTCCTCAAGAAAAAAAGATTTGAAGGAGAATAAATGTCCTGGGAATTTTTTTGCAAAATACTGTTTGATCTTCCAACCAATTCTCCAGACCTCTGAGTTTAGATTGGGGCTGTTAGAAAACTTGTGTGTTGTGTCAAGGACTGTTTTTCCTTCCTCAGAACTCTTGCTGTCATTCACAGTGAGTAGGAAACTTGCAACTTGTATGATTTAGATATCACTTATTAGCAGGTGGAAGGATTTTGTTTTGTCTTTTTGGTGCTTCTTGGATTCATGCTGCTACAGAAGCTCACATACTCTTACCGAAGATAATGTTGTGATCAGAGCCATTTTTTTGGCCTTCAAATATAGCAGGAAGATGTTATTCAGGCATTTAAAAGAAAAAACTATTTCAAAGTGTATATATATATATGTATATGTATATATGTATATATGTATATGTGTATATATGTATATATGTATGTATATATATTTATATATATATAAGAATATTATTATGTTTGCTCTAAAGGAAAGTACCACGGATTAGCAGTAAATATTGTTCTGTTCTTCCACTTTGTGTACATACACATAATTCACATTACTAGCAATTGATATATGCTTCTGTTCAATAAAGAGGAGATTCCCAAGGAAAGTAATGTAATTTCTCTGGTTTTCATTGACCTTCAAGGTGGTTTTTTTAAATAAAATAGATACATTTGCTTAGCATGTGTTCCCTAACAGGTCTGAGTAATTGAGTCATTTCTTACTGCTGTAGTCTCAGATCACTGTTTCTGAAATTGCTGAAAATGGGACTTTCTATCTTGAATGTCTGAGAAGGAATAAGCTGTGAGAGTACTGAAATCATTATCAGCCCAGAGGAGATCCACAGCTCTCCTCAGAAAAGGGCAGCAGGTATTAAAAGCAACCTTTTCATATTCAGAAAATAGTGAAAGAACACATTCCACATGAGGAACTATTGTTTCTGCCATACACTTTCCCCCTGCTGCCTGGGGTACCTGGAGGGCCCTATGCACTCACTGTACCTATACCCTTCATGTGCCTGAAGTGAAAAATCACTTACAGAGAACCCACTGGAGAGGTACAGATCAATCCTGGCAGCCATAGTGGTCTTTTTTAACAGCTCTTTTTGCTTTTACCACTAAAACTTTCCATGCTGGAGTAATGAAGACTTAAATGCATGGATAATTTATAAAGCCATACCTAATTCCAACTTTGCTGATCAAATGTAGGATAAAGAGTTTGTGAGAATCTGGATCAGCCTTTCTCTGCTTTATTTACAGATCCATGGCCCTTACAGCTGGGAAATATTAATATTGCGATATCAGTGGGCATGCTTTAAATCAATAGGATTTTGGAAAGTCTTTTTAGGTCTGAAATATGACTGTTGGATATAATTTAGACAGTAGTAGTGCCACTTTTTTTTTTTTTTTTGAAAATGCTATTCAAAGAAACAAAAGCATGCTGTATTAATGTTCATATCTTTGTGTATTTTGAGGGAAGAACTCATAAAATGGGATGACCTACGTGACACATTTGATAAGTCCTTGTGAATGTCACTCTTGCTTTGGTTCTCTAGCACAGAAAAACCATTTTTCCCATACTTGCAATATGTTGACAAGTATGTTCTTTGCAGTGGAAAGAGACAACAGGCATGATATTAGAACGTGCTCTGGGACAGTTTGTAGAACTGCCTGAAGATATCTTCTAGTGTCTCTGGAAAAGAGGTGGTTACCCCTTCTCTGCCCCACTTGTTATCTCTGAGACAAGGAAAGAGAGAATAACAGGCATAAAACAACTCCTGTCTCCTCTCTACTGTCTGGTGTGTTTATTTGCCTTGGCTCTGCATCCCTGTTTTTTCAGGGGAATAGAGAGGTAGTGCACCCTGACTCTCAGCATCCTTCTTCAACTCCTGTTTTGCTCAAAGGTGAAAGCAACCCTCCACAAGCTGAAAGTGCTCAGAAGGTGACGAGCAGGGCACACCACCACTGAACGCTTTCCACCTCTCCTGGAAACACCTGTAATCCAGCTTTCAATGTCAATGATCCTCTCTTTATTCCAATACCTGGTTCCTGTTCAAGTCGCTTCTCATTTTGTTTCCAGCCTAATCTTTTGGAATGAAGTGTTTTCAGGAGGTTAGTGTTCAAGCTTAGCAAAATCCAGTTTATCAATTAATGCAAAAGGAGTCAACTGTGTGAAAATGTTGCTTTCTAAAGAATTAGTGTCCACGTCCACCCAGGATTGTGCCTGTAAAACTACAATCATATTGCAGCTTTGCTTCTGACTGCTCGAGTGAGGTAAGTCTTAGATGCGTCCTTCAGTCCTTGCTTAACAACTTTGCCATTGAAAATAACTTCTGCATATTGAGAAGGAACATTACCCATTGGCAGCCCAGAGTCCCTGCCTCAGAGAGCAAGAGAGTGCCAAGCATCATGTTCAAGTGATGCAGTTCCTTGCTGTCCTGCTTTTCCTTCTCCATCTCCAGCAATTCCTTGTTGGGTAAAAGGAGAGCTCATACATTACTTCCCTTGTGATGTTTTAGATCTTCCAACATAAACAACCCTCATGAAAATATTTGAAGGAGTGTTTGAAAGACAAATGTTCCAGCGTGGGACAAGAGCAAACTGACATCTCTAAACTGCCATAATTTGGGCTACCTGGAGTTTTTTATTAACTTTTCCCAAACACCTTGGCTTTTCTGATTAGAGTTTCGTAGTATTTTTCACAGACCTACCCTCGGTAAGTTGATGAAGTCTCAAAGCAGTAATGAAAGGCAATAAAGCTGAGTGAAAAACAGGCTGTCTTAAATGCAGTAGATTTTGTTTATTAATTAATGAACACCACAAAAAGAACTACAAAACAGCGTGTGAGAGGTAAATAGATTTATGCTTGAGTCAAAAATATTTGAAAGACAGTTTACCCCAGTAGAAAAAGTCTCTCCTTTAATATATAACTAATCCTTCAAAAATGCTGGAAGGACTCTTCATAAAAAGAGATGAAAATTGCTGAGATTTGAATTGCAAATATTTGCGGCAACCACTGTTTTCCCAAAATACATGTTAAGGTGGTTTCAAATTTTGACTGTTCCTATTTATTTCCACATATGACAGATCATCCTACCCCCTCTCCCTACTAAGTCTAAACCGTTCAAAATCCATTTTTTCCACAAAACCTGTACATTGACTGTCCTAAACCACTGAGATTAGAACCCCCAAGGGGTGTGGTTGCCAAAACTCAGACAACTGGAAATCAGCTCATGGTAGCCAGGCAGAAAAGATACCTGTAAAACATTTTGCAGAACTAATGGTACTTTATTTGTTCTCACATAATCCCCTTTTGTCACAATGCACATTTATCACACCTGTTCCATTTATCTAGAAATAAAACTCGACAGGCTGCTGTTCTGCCACTGGATTTTTTTTAAATTTTTTTTTTGCCAGTGGGCTAGAGATGTCTGTTTTTACTTCTGTCTGAATCCAGCAATTTCAGTAATGTTATATTCAAGGGGTCACATCTTTATTTTTGAGATAAATTAATAAGATAGTCTGGTTGCCTTGATTAAAATAGCTCCATGACATGGGAGCTGAAGTGAGCTTGATACATTCAGTTTTATTATGTCAAAGTCAATAGGCAGTACTGAAACAAATGGGAGATATTAATTTAATTAATACTTTACTGGGGGACAGGTAATTGATTATTTTTGTTATTTTGGCTACTGCTGTTCATAGCCCAGTGGTATTAAATAAGCAGGAATTCAGCTTAAAAGGGCTGTAACCCCCAAGAAAAAAGCTCACTGGGGTAGGAACTGGCATTCTAGAGGGGGAACAGGAGAATTTGGTTTAGAGCAGAAGGGTGTTTTGGGGAAGTGACTGCTCCACCTTTGAGGCAATGTTGAACCAGGAAGCCAGCAGGGACCAACAGCAAATTCTAGTCCATCTCTAGCCCAGTAGTCACTACATTTTACCAAACTCGAATCCCTGGGGAGAAGGGGAGGTACCCAAGGATGCACGGGTTTTTCTGTGAAGAAAAAGGTTAGAACAGTGATGTGCAAGGTGCAGAGCAGGTATGATGGCAGTGCAGGCTGGTTTTATTCCACAGGCTGGATTTATGTGGTGAGCCTGCTGCTAATGGCTTCCCATTACCTGGCCATTTACAGCTCTTGTGACATGAAATCTTCATTTTCCATACTGAAGAAAATATCCACAAACCATTCAGCTAATGACCAAAGGAACAAGTAAAAATTTGTCAGCAATTTAAGTATTTGCTCAGTGTTAATATCAGGAGCAATAAAATCTCTTTTATTTATGTTGCAATGCTAATCCAGCTTCCCAGCCTATATAGTAATTATATGTTTCTTACAACTAAGTCTATTGCATGATTGCATTTAAATCATAAAGTTAAATCCAAAGCAACTGTATTTAACCTATAACAAGATGCAATTAACAATATAAACAGTCCTGCAATTAAATGGGCAAGAATTACTTCTCTGTGTGAACAGACTTTTTGGGTACTGAGAAAGTGTGATTTTAAATGCGTTATCATTTTATTGTTATGCCCTTAATTTTTGTGAAATTTGAAAAGTCAAGTATGGCAGGAATGGATGTGAATATTAAATAGTCCTGTTCTCAGTGACAGTGAAGCTGCTTTTGGACTCCTGCTCCAGATTTTCTCTGCTCCTTTCAGTTTACCTATACTATGCTTGAAGCAGCTGATCCCTCATGTAGTGAAAACAGAAAATATCCTCACCTCCTTCACAGATCTAGCCCTCTGCTAATTTTCCATTAAAGGTAGCAATACAGCTACTCCTCAGCATGAAGTGATTTTCAGACCTACTTGACTTAAATTGGTATTTATTTAAGGAAGATGAAATCTACTGGTAATTCATCTTCTGAGTGTAATTGGTAATCTGCTGCTGTATCCCAGCTATGGAGCTGAAATAGCTTTAGTTGTTATTTTTTATCTACTACCCTCAGGAACCAAATTAGATGGCTAATAGACTGGTCAAAATAACAGAAAATTTGTTCATAATTGCTTAATCATATTTAAGTCAGCATGTTTGAATCCAAATAAGCAATTGAGAAGTTATTTAAATGTGATATTATTATCTAATTATATAAAAAAGCATAGCCTCCTCATTTTTTAGAGAGAGGAGGTATATAATACATTCATTGTGTAAATATTTGTTTATTAAACTATCTGACTGCACAACTGTAATTTCCCTGGTACCAGACCACTGATATTTAGGGACACATCACTACTATTAGAAACACATTAGAGGAATTAAAGTCTGGTGGGTTTTTTATTTTTGCTTGGCAAATGCAAGAATGTTGTTAATGTGTGAAGTGGTATAGACTTAATTCTGTTAAAATTGTGTTAGAAAAAAAATAGTTTCTCACTAATTGCCTTATTTTCAACTCAATATCTGCTTGCCAGGGTTAACACTTTTCCTTATTCAAATCAGCTACCAAGAATATTTTGTCCCTAAGCTTTTTTAATCCTTTAGTCTTCAAATATAAATGCAGTCACTGATAATGGGAAATGTAGATTTGTACCATGCATAATGGCCAGGCTGAAGCTGCTTGCTTGGCAAAGGAACATTGAGTTAAGGGAATTGGTGTTAACAGTCAAACAGCAACAGTTAAAAGCATTCTCATTAGGGGCTAAAAATGATTGACAGAGAGAAGGAGCTACCAAGTGTTTACTGGAATGTGTGGAGGTTTATTAATATTGGCTTGGGGATGGTCCTATTTGTCTAGACAGTTAGAAAATCTAGTGTGTCTGGACTGTGATTTGTGGGAACTTTTCCCCTTTGTAAACCGTATTTTGTTCTCGGTGATAGACATGGCCCCGAGTACACTGCAATATTGGCCTGGAGCTTCAATTGTCTTTGATTGAAACCTGCTAGCCACAAATAATGGTGTAAAGCCATTGCCTTTTTTAATTCCCTTGGAGCTGGGGATCTGGAGCGGGGTTTCAGAAATCTGCTGAAAAAGCCCCGATATTTTTCTGATAGTATCATTTCAGAGCCTTTAAATTTATTTTTCTTTTTTTTTTACAAAGGATGTCTGGGATTGCAGTGTCTGGAAGAAAGGGACATAACACCTGAGGGAAGAGCATTTCCTAAATTACTGCACAACTCTTTGTGTCCTGGGCACAGTTATTTCTTTTCTACAATGTCATAAAATGGTTAATGAATACAGAATGTAGAAAAAGGCCAAAGCCCCTGGTTCTTTGCCATTCACCTTCTTATTTTCTTTCAATTTTGCAGGCATTGTCTTGATCATCTTTACCAGCAAATTACTGCTTTCAAAACTTGTCTACGCCAAAAGACTACAGACATATATTCTCACTTGCTATGCAGGTATTTAATGTTTTTTTCTCTTTTCTAAGCCACACAAGTGCTTTCCAACTTAAATATAGTATCCATGATAGATGATTGTGTTGCCAGTGCCTATTAAAGCCGTAATGTCATAGCAATTTTGTCATGAGCCAGTATGGCTCATTTGACAGTAAACCTTCAGCTGTGGAAAACGGTAGTGTAGGTTTAAGTGTAGGTTTAATCCTGCCTTGCAGGCAGCTCAGGGGGGATGGCTCAGCTGTGAAGCAGTGCAGCCATCATTCTGGGGTGTGTGCCTCAAAACAAGCCACAGCCTCAAATAATGGGGCTGTGCCTGTGGCTGTCCCCTTTGGCATCCACACGGAGATATGTAGCAACACTAGCACTACCTGTATTTAAATATACCTAGATCAGAAGGACAAGAGGCAATTTTCATGTGATAAATGGGACATTTTCAGAGCTGTGGAATATCCATTGCCTCCCTTACCTTTGCTGTACTCAGGTGGATCAAAGAAGATTTTACCAGGTGACCTATTACATTAATTTGAAACCAATCAAAAAACCCTGAAAACATACACAGAAACAACACAACCTTTAGATAATTTAACACATACATTTTTTTAAATAGTAGAAAGAGTTCATCTTCGCGTTTTTTTTTTGTTTGTTTGTTTTTTGTTTTTTTGGTTTTTTTTTTTTTTGTGGGGTTTTTTTTTTTTTTTTTTTTTTTTTTTTTTTTTTTTTTTTTTTGGTTTTCTTTTAATTCCCAGAAACAGCTCTGGGGTCCCCTGGTTGTCCAACAGGATGGACGTGGACCTGTTGGAGTGAGTTCAGGGGAAATCCACAAAGGTGATTAGAGGATTGAACATTTCTCCTGTGGGGAAAGGCTGAGAGAGTTGGGGTAGTTCAGCCTGGAGAAGAGAAGGCTCAAGGGAAATCATATTGTGGCCTTTCAGTACCTGAAGGAAGCTTACAATAAAGCTGGAGAGGGACTTTTGGCAGGGCTGTGTAATTGATAGCAAAACGGATAATGGCTTTAACTGAAGGAGAGTAGGCTTAGATTGGATGTAAGGGAGAAATTTCTTACTGTGGGGATAGAGAGGAACTGAAAAAAGTGGCCCAGAGAAGCTGTGGAGGCCCCATCCCTGGGAGTGTTCAAAGCCAGGCTGGATGGGTCTCTGAGTACATGGTGGAAACTGTCCCTGCCTATGGCAGGCATTTGGAACTGGAAAAAGTTTAAGGTCCATTTCAACCCAAACTGTCCTATGACTTTATAAAAGACATGTGCAAAACACATTATTTGGTCTGGTTTTGTTGGTTTCCTTTTGTTTCCAGGATTTTTTTTAGCGCAAATAAATAGAATTTTTTTCTTAAAAACACAAAATCAGGTTTCAGGAAAATGGGTGTTTTCTGACAAATTCTCTGTCCCCATAGAACTGGATCCCTTTCACTCACTGGGAGCATTTTCAATTGCTGTATTTCAGTCAGCCCTACTCACCAGTTTTCCCAGCATGCACAGACAGGAGGGGGCTTTTGTGCCCTTGAGAGGCTTCAGCTTTGGAGAGGCTTTGCATCACGATGAGTTTTCTCTGCTGTAACAAAAGCCGCAAGTGTTAAGGATCAGGGAGATTTTACAAATGGCCCCCTCATTGCAGCCTCCACTCTTTGAATGACACCTGGTTACACATTGTGCTTTTGCAATTTTGCTGTCAAAATGGATGGTGTTTTATGGCTGGTACATCTCGTAGAAATAGATTGCACAGCTCGCTGAAGAAGCAGTTAGTCAACAAAATGCACTCTGGCACTTGGTGTAGTGACTGCAATTATTTGACTGGTGGCCAGCCTAGGTAGCTCTTGGGAGCCATAAATAGTATTTAGAGGTTGCTGTAAAAGCTTTTTAATTTGTTACACCAGAGTTCATTTACATTGTACACCATATGTCATGGCAAAAGCACCCTCTCTTTGTAGAACATTATGCACAAAACAATATGTTATAAACACAACTTTTTAATGGCCTCCAGAGTAGCTGCAGATAGCTCATCCAGGAGGCTGCCTAAAGATGGATCTGTAACGTGGCTGGAAATCTGAGGTCACTTCGTTTTAGCTAATGAAATGAGGCGAGATTCGCTCTGCATTTCAGATGAGAACATGGCCCACTAGCAGTTCAATCTCAATAATGTGAAGTCATTCACTGCAGATTAATGCAGGGGTTGTTACTATTGTTGGATGGAGGATGCCTGCTGCTCTAGAAGCAGAGAAGGACCTTGGTTTTGAAGGGAGGGAGTCTCTGGATGCAGCTGAACCTGCTGCTGTGCAGCTGATGTGAAACAAGACAGCAGTGTACTGGGGAGAGCTTTTAGCACCTCTAGGGTAATTAGCTGCTGTCCAAGGCTGTGTAAATGTACTCTGTGGTTTTGTCACTTCAGTTCATGAAACTGAAATGGGGAGAATGGGCAAAAAGAGGCTACCAAAGAGCAGAGCACGTGTTTGCAGGAGAAGATGAAAAAAGCTTAGCTGGCTTAGCAGCTGAAGGCTGCAAATTGAAGGCTGGAAGAAGATAGGATTATTCAAAATAAACACGTTGGAGAGGATTAAGCATGAGGGAGGAAGAACTTTGTAAACTGAAGGACAATGATGGTAGGGAAAAGAAAGGGTATCTACAGACACAGAGGCACTGATCCAGGAAACAGAGGAGGAATGTGCAGACCTGGGAGAGTAAACATCCTAAAGGACCCATTTTTGCTGCAGTACAGTCTCCTACATTGCCCAGATCTTCCTGTTAGAGGGGCAGCTTTTCTGCCTTTCCAGAGGTGAGCAGGAGGCAGCAGAGCAAAGGCTGCTTCTGTCAGCCTTGGTGTCTTCCTATGGCTTAAGGTAGACTGCATTTTACATCTATTACAGTTTTGGGTTTGGATATTTCTAAAAAAACTTTTCCCAGGTGGTAGAATGAGGATTTGTACCATAATGCCTTGCAAGAACTGACTGTACCTTCAAAGGCAGCAGCAACTCTGATCATTCTGGTACACAAACCAGCTCCTGCTTGTAAAACTTCCCTCCCTGGAGAAAAGGCTTTTGTTGAAATGCAAGGACTCCCTCCAGGGATGTGTGGCTCTCTTCTTCCAAGGCAGGGAAATAATTAACTGCAGTGATCTCTCAGCCATGCTGTGCTTCTCACAACACTTTGAAGGAGCTTGTTAGATGCACATAACTTACTGTGCTTGCTCCATGTTAAACCCTTCAGTTGCTAAATCCACCTTTTCAAGCTGGAGACAGAGACAGAGCAGTGAGTCAGTCATGTGGAGTAGGTGTGGCTTCCTGATTTCATTAATTTTATTAATTGCAGCACTTCTTCAACAGCATCAATCTTTTCTCTGTCTTATGAAGCAAGTCCCTGGTTTATAAATTCGATTGCTGGGGCTGCTTGATGATCAGTTTTGAAAATTCTATTCTTTCCATCATGAATGTTGACTCTGTCTTAATGCCCACTCAGCCAATCAAGTCCAATTCCTATTATAATGAACTTTCGGAGATGTGATTAGGTTTGAATGCCAAGGGCTGGAAAAGAATTATGGTATTTCCCAGCTTTACTCTGTAATTCTTTCCTTCTCCAAAGCCCTCTGCAGCCCTAAACAGAATTTTATTGTATAAGGAGGGGAGATGCAATTAGTAAAAGTAAATAAATAATTACTGAGGGAAATGGAAGTTAGGCTGGTTAACAGTTGTAAAAAGAGAATGTTGTGGTTTGATTTGGAAGAAGGAGATTTGGTATATCTAAAGACTCAGTGCATTTAGATCAGGTTTATGGATTGTCAATAAGTACCTCTGCTTTCATACAGGGCTCAGGAACATCTTTGCATCTCGGCTCCTTTAACTTCATCAGTCCTCAGAGGTCACTGGCATGCAGAGTCTTGATAGATTTTTTTCTTATTTTTCCCCAATACTGATGAAGTCCTGAAATACTGCACTTAACAAAAGTTTTCAGATGTGTAAATAAGGATTCATAAATCCCATAGAAACAACAGTTAAAATGTAGCTGCTGAAGTCAAAGGATTTGTGCGTGCATAACTCAAATGTGTGTGTATCTGTGTAAGCAAAAAATAGACAATACATCAATTTAAAATACATCAAATACATATACATCAATTTAAAGGAAAGTATGATCTTATATGAAGCTTCTTTAATTTGTTTGTGCTTGAAACTCCAGATCTCTGCACAATCACATTCATTCTAACAAGTTTATAATTTTTCACTGCCAGTGTTAATATTTGAATTCTTTTTCTTAGTCTTTGTGTATAGCTTACAAATCTGCTTTTTATCTTTTAGCACATTTTCAGATATATGTCTACATCATCTCTGTGTTGTAATCAGGTAAATCTGTTACATAAATATAATTCCTAAACTTATTCTGAGATTTTAAAATATTACTACTACTGTTACTACTACTACTACTACTACTCTTAAGCCAATAGATATATGGAGTATTGGAGCTTAGTGAAGTATATCTTCCAGTCACATTATTATTTCACCTTTTTTAGGGTTATTATGTCATGCTGTGTCAGGGACACAGCCATTCCAGAATTCAGCCTTTATTTTTGCTCTCGAGAGGAGGAACAAACCAACAAATCCACTCAGGTGCACCATCAGCTGGGCTCAGCACAGGGGTGACTTCACAAATGGAGGCCGAGGCCCTTTGCAGGCAGTGTGACAGGAAATCAGGATAATGTAATATGGCAGATGCTGCATGGAGGGGAACTGGGGCCATTTGGTGTCCCTGTGCATAATGCAATGTTATGCCATAATTAAGACACTGGATAGAAACACTTGAGGAGGATTAGCTAGTGATCCATACATTTTATGTTTCTGTTTATTTAAGATAAAGCCTCACGCTAGAGTGATTTTTTAAAAAATATTAAGCCTCTTTAAAGCTTTAATTTCCTTTATTTTCTTTGTAGATGTATATTTTTTTAATGTGTTTATCTCTGGCTTAGTAAAAAGATGGATTTCTAGAACATTAAAAGTTGGCCTATAAAGCAGGACAAAGATCTATAGAATTGAACCATAAGCCCCATGATTCATGGCAGCACTAAACCCAAGGGGAAGTATATTTCCCATTTTTAGGGAAGGATGGAATAGTCTCACTGTTCAAGTACAGGGAGGTGATTTTCTGCACTTTCTTTTTAAATAATGAAGTTCCCCATGAGAACTGGGCAGTCCTCCTAAAATATCCTTTCCTCAAAAACCACGATTTCCTATCAGTAGACAGCTATGACTGGAAAATATCACCTGCTCAAATTCTGGAGAGAGAAATGAGGAGATGTGAAACTTTTCTGTAGAAGGAAGTTGTGGACTGAAGGCCAGAGGGGACATGAAGTTTTGGACCTCTGTTAGAAGTCAGCTTTGATAGAGGAGAGAGGGGACAGGCAGGACCAGGTTGTGTTCAATTATTCAATTAATTTCTAACACTGATTATTTCAAATCTTCAAGAGGGTGCTCAGGAACAAGAGGTTGGGGCAACCATCTGTTTGAAAAGTGTGCCAGTGAAAATGAAACGATCAATTAGTACCAAAGGCAGACTTTTTATCTGACATGGTAAGTGGAAAAAATGCAAAATTATGAAACCCTGTGAGCAGACCCCTTAGCGTTTAAGGTATGTTTGAACCTGAAGTAATTTTTTCTAGCTAAGGAGAACAAATCCTATTTCTCTCTCTTTGCACTTCTTCTCCTTCTTTCTCTTTGCTTTTCTGTGCTGTTTTCTTGCTTTCAGCAAATCTCCCTGCATATTTCCAAGTTAGATAGCACAGCTTTATCAATTTTGTACTTGTTTGGTCCTTTGGAATTCCCATGACACTTCAGTGGAGCTGAAGGTCTTTGAAGACCATCTCTGTAGAGTTCTGAAGAGAGTTTTTTAGCACACTTAGCCTGGAGATTATCTTCTTCCCTTTTTTGGAAAAATGATAGGAGAAGAAAAAAAAACCCCAGAAACTGTGCTAATTCTTGAGAGCTCCATCCTATCAGTGCCAGGTTCCCAGAGGATCTGTCAATTCCTACTTCCCTATGGTGGGTAGGACCAGAGGCCATTCTGCTGAAAGCAAAACATAGTAACCCTTTGTTCATGGATGGTTTGCCTGTGAGGGAGTTAAAGGTTTGTCTATATTATTGCATTTGTTTCCTTTCAGAGGTTGCATGGTTATGGTTAGGCAAATTCACCATCTGGGGAAGAGTGCTTCTTGTTACTCAGCTGAAACAAGGCTTAGACATACAAACACACCACAAGGCTCTTCCACTGGGGAAACCACTCTCAGAACCAAAGATCTGACATGCCATATAAATTCCATCAAGAACAAGCAACACTCAGTTGAGGTACATTTGTAAACAAAAATGCGAGACTTCTTAATTTTAAAAATAAATTTAAACCCTGTATCTTTTGAATGCCTTTGTACCTTTCAGTGCCTCTAGTTCAGAAAACAGATAATCATTCATATTTATGAGGAAGAATTTGAGTCAATTCATAATTATCTTGTGTAAAATTCATTCTGTCTGTGCATAAATAAAATATTCAAAAGGCAAAATGGAAGGGCCATAACAAAAACATTTGTCCGTCATCCCACACTGCAGAACCTTGCCTAACCTGGAGTCTTGATCTATAAAGCCAGTGACTGATTTTCCTGGAGGTAAAAGTTCAATGTTAATTTGTTTCCAATGCAAGCATTTTTTCAGTCATGGATCCTTTCAAAGTTAATTTGGAATACAGATATCCCTGTGTGATCCTGAGGCTGCCTTTTCTAGGATATGTGGGCTGAAAGATTTGGGGACTTGAGGAAAGGTCAGCTTTGAGAATAGGCAAGCAGCAGGTACACTTCAGCTTTTGCAGCTGCCCTTCTCCTCTTCCCCTTGCCTACCTGTGTGCTGCCATGATATCTGTTTCCAAGCACTGCTGCTATTAATAATGTTTTCCAACAGACTGGCTCATTTCCCTACCCTGGTCATTGTGGGCAGCCAGTGACCTTTAGCAGATGAAAGCTCGAGGCAGCGCTGAATTAACCTGTTCCCTGCAATCAAAGCAAACTCAGGTTATTAATTGCATTAAGTTTTAACCATCGCTTTTAATTGCAAATTTACTTTTCTGGTTGGTTGGTTGGTTAGATTTGTGGTTTGGTTTTTTATGATTATACCCAATGGCACCGATGAGAGGAATGTGCCATTCTGAGCTGTTAGCAGTTCTTTTTTTCCTCTTTAATTCCTCACCTGAATCCTAATGAATGCAAGAGAATGTTTACTAAATTTGTTGGGGTTTTTATTAGTTGGACTAAGAACCCAGAATGCTGGAAATGTGGTTATTTCAGAAAAACTCATCCCTATTTCTTTGATTCTGTCCCTTCTCTTAATCCTTTTGGTGCTCAGAGTGAGAATCTCAGAGCCAAATTGCTAATTTGGTTAAAACCTCTTGTTAAGGTGGCTGTTAATTTTAACTGCTAGGTGCAACCATAAATCACTGGGACAAAATCAGACTGCATCAGCATCTCTCATTAGTTCTACTGCATTAGAGAATTAGCAAACTCCCCTCCCTCAGGCAGATCAATCACACTGTTAGCAGGTTCCCGTGGTACCATCCCACTGCAACCAATCTCTGTCCGTAATATCCTGCACAAAATGTCATCAACCCTGCCCTGATCTTCACACTACTGTCCAAATGTTTAGCACACCAAAATCTCTGGAGCAATCTGTGCAGAGCACAGAGGGACACCAGCAGCACCTGGGCTGCTTTACAGTTGTCCAGGCAATCTGCACTCCCTATTTCCCCTTGTGTGAATGGGCTTGGAGAAAGAGGGAGCCTGTCTGTTCTCCTGAGCAATCATACAGCCATTGTGGGCAGAGTGTAAGTGAATCTGAGACTGTCCTAACCATTCCCATTCTCAAAACATTCATGAGAGTGTGGCCATATCACAGCTGGCCATTTAGGGAATAGGCAATAAGCTAAAACATTTCCCATGTACATGACAGATGGGATTGGGAGATAAGGACTGATGGATATCACTAAGACCTCCCCATGGATATCCATACATCTTATTGATGCTAGAGCTAAAGCTGATACACCTTGAAGCAGAGGAAAGGCTGTTTCTGATAACATTAGGGGAGCACATGGAAGCAGCAAGATATTTTCTCATTAAAAAAACCCAAAAAACCAAAAAAACAAAAAACAAACAAACAAACAAACAAACAAACAAAAAAACACAAAAAACAAAAAACAAAAAAAAACCAAAAAAAACCACAAAAAAACAAAAACAAAACAAAAAAAAAACAAACCAAAAAAGAATGGATATATTTTCTATGCTTTAAAAATAGTGGGAGTCTATCAGTCTCTTGATAAAATTCAAGGGTGATAGAAAATGCTCAGATACCTGTGAGTAGCCATCAAGATAGGGAGATAGAAGGGAGGGTGTAGTGGATGGCATATCCATTCGATCAACAAGAAGAGACACTTTCCAAAGCCCTGCATCCTCAGCCTGTAAGGACTGGTGTGTATAGGAGGAAGAGAAGAATTAAAAGCAATTACCTTGTGCAGCGTCAAGGTGTCAATGCATGTTTACACGGTATGAAAGTACATTCATACCAGCTGGGGCTTGGACTCTGTCACACCAGTGCTCACAGAGCTTACACCGTGGAGGCACTGCCTTTGGACCCTCTGTTTAGACATGTCTGCCCCACCAAACTGATTCACAGCTTAAGGTGACAAAACATCACAGTTGTCCTTCTATCTGGTTGGCTTTTGCTCCCCTTTATCTTCTGTCTGACCACCTGCTTTGCAATCTCTCTCCAAGAACTGTCACACTGCACAGCTGGGCTGCAGCTGCCACCTTTGCAGCCACAAGGACTTCTGCAACCTGCTCGAGGCCCTGAGATCAAATTGGCAAAGTTATTATGTTGCTCACTCCTATATTTTTACTGGAAGCCAAAGAGCAACACTTCACCCCACTGGAAGGTGGAAAACCATCGCAGATTCAGTCAAATAAACATTCATGTCCATGAGCTGAATATCACCTGGGGTTCCTCAGGCCTGGTGGTGGGTGGTTTGCTTGGCTTTTGCATGAAAGGATGAAAGGCACGAACTCTGTTCCTCCAGAGATGGAAAAGATGATTTTTTCATAGGCCTGGGAGCAATTTTTGTTTTACTTTCACACTGAATCCAGTTGAGTTCTGCAGAGGCAATTCCTCCTTGCCTCCCATCCAAAGCTGGAGCTCAGAGCTGATGGCTGCCTTAGCTGCAACTTGCAGCTTTGCCTTCAGCAAACATACTTCATGTTCAAAATGTATTTGCTCTCTGTAGTCTGCTGGAATGGCAGTACTCCAACCCAGAAAGTTGCCTACAGCTTTAGAGAAAGTATAATGCTGAATGGAATGAGTTTTAAATGGGAGAAAGGTGGTGTTGGAGTATCTCCTATTGTACTCCCACTATGGGATTGGCATCTCCGTGACTTAGTGGTTGAGAGCATCTGGACATGCTGTGCTGAGGTTATATAAAACTAGATCTGAAGTGGAAGACATTCTGTGCATGTCTGTATTTTCTCCTAGCAGTTGAATGCTGTTTCCAGGACAAATAGTATGAAGTTTGGAGGGAAGTTTGACATGGAAGGAGGTGGGTACATCTCTTGCTTTCATAGTCCAGATGTCTTGTCAATTAATATTGAGGCAATTAAATTCACAGCAGATGGACCTTGGGTCTCAAAAAATGCAACAATTCTTGAAGTTTTGGCACTTCAGTCTTATCTGAGCAAACGGAGGCTCAAACCATGTGAATCATCTCTGAGTTTTTAAAAAGTAGCTTTATTTTAAAAAATGAAAGGTAAATTACTTCAGATGGCAAACTGCATTAGGAGAGCTAAATAAGGGAAAAATATTGTTACAGTGACAGTAATATTAGCTGCCACAAACAAAAATCAGTCAATAAAAGCACTTTGGAAAGTTAGAAAGCCAAATGAATGAAAAAGCCTCTTCCCAAATTCAATATTTTGTTGTATAAAATATTAGCACTCTTACTGAAATCACCACCTGAGTATAGTATTTTTTCTGTTTTATCAGCAATCTCTCTCTTCCCCCTAGTAAATTTGTTTATTTTCCAAAACTGCAGTGTGTAGCCAGCACTTTCCAACATGTGTATGTAAGATAATGCACTTTTCATCCACCCCAAGCCTCTCATTCCACAGATTATTGATTTAGCCATGCTGCTGTAAAGACAGTCATATTCTCTTTTTGTGGCTAAAGTGACCAAAACTTCTCTTGCTTGATGACATCTCCGTCATTATAAGAGGCCATTGGGGACTATGTTTGCACATGGCCAAGCATGGACCCTGTGTTGAGAGTCACTTGCCCACCATCCTGCTCACTCACAATTAGCACTGTGCTCTGACACAGGCTCAGATCTGGGGAGTCTGTCTGCAGTAGGAAATGCCAGTCTTTATCTGGAGACCCAAGGGGTTCACTGCTAAGAACAAAGAGACAAATAGAAACAGGGAAGGGCTCTTCACCAGCACATCTATCCTAACTTCCATCTCTCTAAGCAGCTGAAGTAGTGAACAAAAGTATCCTGGCTGAAAGCCAGCAATTTGGGTAGTGAAAACCACCCCAGGGACTGGAATGCTTCCATTTGGTTTGGGTCCTGTGTTTCTCTTAGGAACAGAGAAATCCCCCCTCTTCCTGTAATCCATCAGCACTGTGTGGAGTTGATGCTGTCTGTATGAAGATGCAGATTTTGTCCTACAACAATGTGGAGTGATGTGTGGGAGCCCTTGTGCTGCCAGTGACACCACCAGCCAGCTCATCTGCTTTCTTGAAGGCTCATATGTTTCATTGCCCTTAACTGCTGGTCTGCAGGAGATTCTGAGGTCTTTATTTTCATGCACTCTTGGATGTACTTGGATCAACAAGGCTTAACCTACGCTTTCTGTCTGCAAGAAACACTTGAATTTTGAGCTAAGTTTGACCTAAACAATTGGGAAATTTTGACCCTGCCTTCTAGGTAAGAAGCCAGGTCAGTTATCCAGGCTTTCTCCACCTCCATGGAGAGTTTCTGTGACTCTGTCTCAGCAGGCAAGATCAAAAAGAGTGCCCAGAGCTCAGTACCAGGTGTTCTGGCATCTTCCCTTTTGTGAGCCCAAACCCCTGCCTGTGTCACCCAGCCAACTTCTCCTCTTATACACACATTGCTGTGCTAAACCTGTGATTTACAAACTCTCTGATAGTCACCTCAAATTATCACAAATGAGCATCAAGAAGAGCAGAACAGTTCCTAGCTGGAAGCTGTGGCTGGAGTTTTTCTCTTCCAGAAGCAAACATGTAGCCTAAACGTTTAAGAAACTGCAAATGTCATGGGATCAAGAGGGAAAGCTGGGACGAGGCCATGGCACCCTGGACATACCCAATGTCTTGATGCTCAGGTCCTTCACAGCCAAGGAGACATCACAGAATCACACAGGAACACAGAATATGCTGAGTTGGAAGGGACCCACCAGGACCACTGTGTCTCTGTTAATGCCCCTGTATTTATGGTTATGTCTCTACTCCTCTATCCAGTCCCACATCAGCCCATTTCTGTAGCAACCCAACAAAGAATAGTTTGCAGTTTACTTCCAGCTACCAGACAGCACCAAATCTGATGGTTTTTAGTTTGTTTATTTTCCCTGACAAGGACATCTGTTTACTAGAACACATCTCCAGCGTTAGTGAACATCAAAAGGGATGTCTGTGAGACTGCAGCTGGATTTAGATGGTACAAAGCCCTTCAAGTGACTGTTTAAATCTCTTTTTCTTTTCTGCATCCCCAATCTCCAAATAGAAATGGGCTAATTTTAAATGTGTCTCCAGCTCTTTCAATTTTTTTTAATGTGTCTGTCCTAACTTGTGCTTCAGGATCACCTTTGGAGTCAAGCGCAGCATTTATTGATTGAAAAACAAAATAGAATCAGAAAATAATAGCTATCCTGAAACACATATATGTATCTTTTTCTTCAATAAAAGCAGGTAACTTGTATTACCTAGAGCTGGAGGTAATAAAAGGGGAGGTGAGGAGAAGTGAGCAAACTGAGGAGGATCCTTCTTTGTTATTCTTCTCCTGATATCAACCAGCACACACTTAATCTCAGGGAGATCTGATTCAGGAGTGCTGTGAATTCATGTTGTATGCCTATATGACTGTTTGTTTAGTTGTGAATTGATTGATTAGGAAATAAGTGCTTTTCAAGTTGACAGTATAAATAATGTAACTTTATTAGTGATATATGTGACACATTTAACAATGCTAATTTTCTGTACTGCTCTGTATAATTCACTTGCCTTTTTCAGTAGGCTGTAAACAATAGAAGGTTTGAGGGAAATCACTAATTTGTTGGCTTTCTAAAAGGCAATGGAAAGGAATCCAGAATTTTGGAATACTTCTAGAGTGCCATCTAGTGTGAAAAGAAATGAAGCCATGAGAAAATGGAACTCAAAACACAGCTTTGGAAAGCATGTCTTAATACACAGCACTATCTCTTCATTTTCCTCTACAGCTAAACACAGGCAGCCACAAATGGATTTTATGTAATTTAATTATAACTGGGAAATTTTATTTGCTCCATTTTTATTAATTATACATGTGTGTATATATATGTATACAGTATACATATATATATGGTAGAAATAATTAAAATTAATGCCCTCTCTTCTTTTCGTTTTTGAAAAAATAACAAATGTCCAGCTTAAGCCCAGATTTAAGGCTTGATTTAATCACCTCATGTTCTCATGCTTCAAAGGCTTTGTCATTAAACCTTGATTGCATTTTTGCTCTTTTAATTAAGTTACAGACCTTTGCATTTGAAACAGTGATATATAGAAATGGAAGACCACTGTTATGAAACAAGTTTTAAAACAAATGAGATTTTAAAAATTGTGTTATTGCTTCCAGGTGTGGTCCTCCTTAGCAAAAGCACACACCTCTTGTGGTGCTGTGGTTATAGCAGACTCATTGCTACCTTTAAAGCAGGTTTCTATAACCACTTATCTCAAATTACACAGGTGATTTTCAGGGTATCCAAAAAATCCCAATTTGCCTGTCTTTGCAGATGCAAATTTTGCAAGTGTGGTCCCAGATTTAATGAGGAGAATACCAGGCACTCACCAAGTTTTCTTGCTTGCAGGGCTTGTTATATGCAGCCTGGCAGAGCCAGAGGGCAGGGGGAGAGGGCAGAGCAGGCTGTGCAGGTGAGTACTTCTGCATTTGTCTCCCTGTCCACTGGGGATAGACTGAGTGTAGCATTTTGTAATCCAGATGCCTTTCTGAGGAGGGATCCCATCTGGGCAGGTGTTCTGCTATAGATGCCTCCTGGAAGGGGATTTTGGTGATTTTAAAATAACAATTTATGCTCCTACAGTTTTCTTTATGTGCAAAGAATGCTGGTGCTGTGTTGGGAGTGTCTCCTAGGTTCATAAGTTTTGGTAGATCCTTACAGCAGTATCAGCTCTGAGAAGTGTACCAACCAGGCATCTCTGTGATAGATGTGTTTGTCTTTTCAATCAAGAGCAAGAAAATTAAATTCCTTCACTTTCTTTATACCTGTGCCTTAATTAATGCTCTTTAAATTTATCTTCAACCTGTGGCCTATTGCAGGGAACTGTTTATGCCAGAGAAGAGCCGTGGTTATATTCACAATGACTGGCTTTGGGATTTAGAAATGTTTTCAGTATTCATGTCATCTGTCTGGGCTGTGGGTCTTTGAAAGGCAGAGATTTTATCTATGGTGAAAGAAATATTTGCATTATGGAGGTTGAATATAGTGTATTGTTATGTCCATTTGGTATACAACACTGGTAAGTTTATTGATCTCGAGATGAGATAAAAGAGGGGAATGACAAGAAAACTGATGAGAAAAGAAATATGGAACTGAGGCAGGAAGATTTTTTTATTCCTTCTGAATATTGCATAAGCTGTGGAGGAGGAGACTTAGGACAGTATCAGTGAGCAATTAGCAGGGAAAAGGAGCAGGGAGGATGTGGTGTGCAAAGTACTGCTTCCTGCTGAGTTTAATCCAAGCTCTGCTTTTGCCTTTCTTCAGTAAAAAAAAAAAAGGAAAATTATGTAGAGATCACCCTTGTGCCTGTGTTTTTAAAAAGCCAAATAGGAGAAGAATTTGTCAAAGAAAAACATTATTGGCAGCATCTTTCCAAACATACTGCTAAGGTCCTGAGAGCAATAGTGAGAAAGAAACAGGGGTGGGAAGGGAAGGAGCAGAGAGGAGGTACTGTGGTACTAGAGAAGGTGTGTTTTCTAATGAGGTCAAAAAGTAGATTGAGTGTTTACTGTAGACTACTCTATCAGCATTACAGGTCGATATCTTCCTGTACCTAAGCACTCCCAAATCCTTCTGGAGGAAATTATTTCTCCCTTTGGAGGTGCCATGTAGGAGACCTCTAGGGGTATTCTTCTCTACTCTAGTATAGTTACTCTGCATTTTTGTGGTGCTGTGTAGAGTGGCTTGAGATGTGCCTATGACTGAAATCTGGAACAAAAGAAAGGGGTTGGAATGGCAGTGTGAACGGTGCAGACCTGTATCCATGAGATACAGCAAAGGGGTTCAGATAGGCAATGAGGGTCCCTCTCTCCTGGGAGTCCCAGGTTGGATCCTACTCCTGTGATGGATGTGCCTGTGAGCAGGAGGCTGAGATGGGCACCATAGATAGCTCCTGTGACACAGGAACAACTCCTGGAGGCAGCAACGGTGGGAAACTTGTGCTTTTCCTGCATTCCTGTTTCACTTCTGCTTTCCCCACTGAGGTCGGTTCATTCTGCTGCAGTTTCAAGCAGATGCATTAGATCTTTTTACGTTGAGTTTTGAAAGCTTGTTAGAGAAATGTTTCCTGTTTTCACCCTTATTGCCAAATCACTCCTGCTTGGATCTTGGCGTGCTCCTGAAGGGGTTGTGAAGGCTGACAGAAAGCGGTCTTGTAGAATTAGGAACTCAAACTTTATGCCCCTGAAGAAAAAAGAGAAATTTGTAGTTTTAGCTTAGGGATAAACTTGAACAGTTCCTCTGCTGTTTGACTCAAAGTATTTGACTTTTTTTTTCTTATAGAAAGAAAATATCCTAATTCATGTTTGGAGATGTCCCCAGCTGATTAGTTGTGGGTGTTTTTACTCCCTCTGAGTTTGGTTGTATTTCACTCTTGGGAACCTTTATGCAAGCAGAAGAGCACGCATGCTCTTGAATTATTTTGTTTAGCAAATATCTCTAAAATATTTGTGCAACTGTTTAAAATATGTGACTTGCACAAAATACATGTGTGAATATAGGACAAAGAAAGATATTTTTTGTGCCGCTTTTGTGCCGCAATCTTAAACCATCTGAGGAGGACAGAAGGCACTTTTCACTGCATCAGGTATCATTTCTGTCTTCTTGGTCTGCCTTCAACTTCATTCTACCTTCAACTTGTTGGTCACCGTCAGTGCAATGAGTGTTGAGACTGGAAGTTTATTTGTGTCTCTCAACAGGCTGCTTGTGGTGTTTTCTAACATTCTATTCTCACCAGCCTTTAACAGCTTTTTTTCTTTTTCATCCTGAGATGGTCAGCCTTGCATTTAAGAGTCTGTTCCTGATGGCAATTCCTCCCAGCTGTCGTTAAAGAGTGATGAGTTCAGGCCCGAATACCGTGAAGTTAATGAAAGTCTTTGCATTGATTTTCATACTCTCCAGTGTTTGTGCTACGTATTCATCTCAATGAGCGTTGGATCAATCCCCTCAGAACGCTCTGTAAGATTAGCCAGGAGTGCAAGTTAGGTACCATGGAAACAAAAGGCTTGAGTGTGATCCATAGATGAGAATCTCGTTACAGATGAATTTACTGACTTGGCTTTCATATAAACACAAATATAAGAAAAAGCATGTCAGCCTAGGTGTTAGTGTAAGGACTGTATCTTTTAATTAGTCTGGTAAATATTTCATTAGCAACGGTAATAAAATATTGATTTCAGTGTCTCCGTTAATCCATATTGCTTTGGTTCTGTACTTTTTTCACTTTTAATAATTTAGCAAAATCTTTTTTACTGGACGTTTTCTCATCTAACTACCCCAGGGTGGGAAAAAAGATTACTGTGGAAATATAATTCTATTTTCCCTTGTGCCATCTCTCCTAATTCAATTAATTAAACATAATGTCATAACAACTGGTTTTATTCTATATATTAATATAAGCTAAAGAGTTAATATTTTCTTGAAGAAAACATTCCCCTCACACTCCTAAGATTCTAAAGTGACTGTTCATAACATTAGCACAGAGCAGTATTTCTGAATGGATGGTGTACAAAAGAATCCCAATCCCTTTCCATGGGCAAGAGCAAAGCATTCTTATTTCAGAGAGCCTGGCCTATTTTGGAGAAGCTAGAAACTTGAAAGAAAGCCAAAGCAATAGCTAGATACAAAGGAGGAAACAGAAGAAGTAAAATATCAAAAGTCTGCTGCTTTGCCTCTTTACCTTGCACATGTGCAGAGGCATTAAGGTTAATAGTCAGGTCACCTAATTATCCTCATACAAATCCTTCCAATAATAGATGACTATTGTTTTCTTTAGAGCACTTGAAGTCAAGGCAGTGCTTTGACTAAATATGCTGACCACTTACGACTATTTGTAATTGTAAAGTATGTGTTTAATCTCCTAATATTTTCAGTAGTACATCAGCACAGAATCCACTCATGGCTTCCTATATCTTTTCTTCTAGGAAGTCAAAATACAGGGTGGCTCTACCAGACCCTCAGTGTCAACTGTTGCATGTTAATATATAATGGTTAAATACATGTTAAATACTGAGTAAATGTCTGGAGAATACATATTCAGCTTGATCTTTCAAAATCTGGTGTAAATGACAAGTGGTATTTCCTTTGCATTTAATTTCCGTGGAAGTATTGAGCATGTTCTTTAATTCTTAGTGCTGAAGAAATCTGCTGGCATCAGAGCTATTTACAGTGGCAACATAATAGATACGGAAGCAAAGACATTAAACTGCACCAAAGTTTAACTGGCAGAATTTTGGCATAGAGATTATGGTAGTCTCTTGGTCATCAAACCAGAGAAAGCAGTGGTTAATGCCCAATGTAGCAGCTAATTTCTGTCACATGGATATTTGTCTGGGAAATTAGCCTGGGTCTGAGCCAGATGGAATTGCACAGTTTCACTAACTTTGCAGCTCTATTAGTTTGAAGTCAGGAGAGCAGACATGGCCTTGACAAGCATATGATTCTGTGCTGCATTGCCTGTCCTGGGAAGCTGTTCAGCTTTTCTATATTTAACAGATGAAAATGTCTCCAGAGTTCATCAAACACACACTCAAGATATCACAAGCTGCAGCTGGCAGCTGGGAGCTCTGCAGTTCAAGGTTAATGGGACACTAATTAGTAAGTATATAGGGATATCAGCACGTAACACCCACTTTTTGAGCAAGTAGGAAAATGAATTAATAGTCAAGAGAAGGAGGGCCCTTCTCCAGCTGCCTCCAGCTCCCTGCAGCTCTCATTCCATCTTCCCACCAGCTTCCAGGGCCAGTGCTAGAGCGAGCTCCTGGGAGCACCAGGGAGCCCTGCAGGGTTGGCTGGTGTTGGGGAAAACCAGATTACCCCTGCCATGTCAGAGTCAGCCTCTGCACTGCTCTGCCCCTTCCAACCACTTCAGACTCTGGGAAAGGCTGGAAATGTGACAAAACCACCCCACAGCCCCGGGTTATGGGGATCATCCCAATATCAGGGAAAACCAGCAGAGAGCAACACCCAGCTGACAAGCAGCCTCTCCTGTGTCAGCAGAAATTGAGGGCAGGAGAGAAGATGGGATTGAAAATTGCTGGAACACTGAGTTGAATAATAACCAGGGAATGATCCTTCTTAAAGTGGAAAAGAGCAAGATTAATGTGCATTTTACCAAGAGATAACACTTTCACAATTGCTATTAAGTATCTAGAAGTCCCTAATTCAAAATATGGATAATTTTTTGTAAGTCTTGCCGCTGACTGCCATATTTTCAGGCTGTAAATTTAATAGCTGCAGGGAAAATTTGGTTCAATGTATGTAGCATCACACCCTTCTCAAATCTTTTCTTCTTTATAACAGCCATTCTTTCAGGACTCAAAAGCCCATTTCATTGGTTAGAAATCCCATCTGTACAATTTTGAATTATCCAAGATAAGCCTGGGGGATAAAATTAAAAGCCAAGTTTGATGAGGTTGGTTCTTAACTTCCTTGTCATTTGGCTATCTGGGACATTGATTCTTTAGATGGCTTTATGTATGAGAGTCCATACTCCTAGTAAATTCAAAATTAGTGACTTTGTGTTCGTAGAGATCTCAAACTAATTTTTTGTCAGAGACTTTTCAAAAATGTAGGTTACACAAACTCATCTGTGGTTCAATAGCTTTGCTATCTTCTCCTATAACTCAGCTTTTCATTTTTACCCAGATCGTTCTCCATTGCATTCCTCCTATTACAATATATTCTCCTTAATTTGCAGTCAGGCATTGGCAATGAATGGGAGGGAAGGTGAAAACTTCATGCATCACAGAAGTAGCATAAGAAGGAATAAGTTGCTCAGATGTCAAAGCAATATTAAGTCTAACCAAAAGGGTAGTACAATTACCTGGGAATATTCAGGGAAACGCATTGAAAATGACAGGCTGAAGTTCTGTGCTATGAAGAAAAGTGAAGCTGCCTTGTAGTGAAGGAAAAGGCAGTAATGAGTGAAGAGTGCAGCTATAATATTGCTTTAGGAATTATTTCATGTTGTACAGTTAATTAAAGAGACAGCTCTAGGCTTGTAGTCCTATTTCTTAAGTCAGGAGTAGAATTTCTGTTTCTCACAGGACTGTTCCAGAGACAACACCAAAAAGCCTGACTGGTATCAGCTGAGATTCCTACATGTGAGCTTGAATGTTTGGGCCTTGGAGAAAGAGTGCCCTGAAGAGAATTACACTGAGACAATCACTCACAAAAAGGCATCTCTGGAAAGGTCCACACTGACACTGTCATGGTGCTACAGAACATGGACACACCTGAGCTGTGGAGCAGCTGACACCAGACACAGCCACGCCACTCTCTGTGGGGTCAATGTGGCTTTGAGATTGAGGCAAAGATGACTTTTAGTCCAGTTGCTGCAGTACCAGTTTTATCCTACTGAGATTTAATCAGCTCACAGAAGTGCAAGCAGTGAAACTGCAAGCCTGAGATGGTTGCTTGATAAACCTTTGGGATGCTGGGATTTGATAGCTGGGGTGACCCAGTGACATTACAGAAATTTTCTTTGTTTGAAAAACACAGCTATGGTATTGTCAACTTATAGCACTGGGTTGTTCCTCAGAATGTCTCCCTAGTTAATAGTAAAGTACAAAAGTGAGGTTAACCAAGACAATGAGATAGCAAATACTGATGGAAATTTGATTGCAAAGGAGCAATTTGCGTAGCAAATAAGAATTAGATACCCTAATGTGTTAACCAAATAAGAATCAGGAAACACTTGGGAAATTAATGTGTAAAATAGACAAAATAACTCATTCCAGGCATGCAGGTCCCTGGGTGTGGTTTTTTTTTTTTTTTTCTTTTCCAATTGTCTAGCCATAAGATGAAGGTTACAAGCAAGGGAAGACATAGCCCACTTCTTTTGCATCAACTTTGTTCACTAAAACTTTAGTTTTAGAAATAAGCAGGGCCTGAATTTCCAGAGTGAGTCTGTAGTTCTTGTAAACATCCCAGACAGAAGCATTCATCCAGGCATTAGCAAACATCAACCCCACAGCTGAAGCTGCTTCTGTAATGTTTCCAGCTGTGTTGCCCACTCTAGTTTAGAATACATGTCTCATCTGAACACCTGAGACACTCTGCACAAACACAGTGGTCCTGTTTAAAGATTTCATTACCTGAATATCTTCTTTGATAACCATCTTTTTTCGCCAACTTTGTCCTGTTTGTGCTTGGCTATTTTGAACCTTCTGAAGTGTCTTTTCTCATGTTTCTATTTTTGTCTACAAACAGCAGAATCATGTCATCTTGGTAGCTAAGCAAAACCAGTGTCCTCCTGATGTAAGCACTGAATAGACGCTCAGAATGAGACTCTGACCTCCCTAAATGGACTGCAATTTGAAGGGACCAGGCAGAAGGACAATTCTACCTTTGTTGAGCTGAATACAGGATAAATTGCATGGATACATAGATTAACTGCCCTACTGCACACGGGAACCTCTGTCGAGATGGACACTGCATGTGAACCCCCTGAGCCCCTGTTCAGCACTTTATTTACTCTTTCATTGTGCACCTCATGCTGCCCTTTGCTGGGGGTCTTTGTTCCTTGAGAAAAGCTGTGAGGACTTTACTTGACAGAGAAAGCAAGTCATAATGTTTATAGTTCTCCATTTTTATTCTTTTCCCTTTTACTTAACAGTATATAAAAATTGTTTTAGAGCCTCTTAATGAATCCAATACTTTATATAGTGCTGTAATTACTTTGATGCAAGTGTCTAAAACCACAGCCAATCTCTCTTCTACACCATTTATATGCAAGTGAAGCACTTATTTCCCTAGTAAATCTTCTGCTTTTCTAACAGAAACTGATTTTAAAATGGGAAGGAAAGGAAAAAAATTAGGTCATTGATATTCTTACAAGCTGTCTGCAAAACATGATTATAAAAATAATTGCATTTTCAGCTAATCAAAGATGTGTTTAGGAGTACTTGTTCTGAAGGAATTATGCATTCAGAACTTGCATGGAGCTTTCAATAGCTGCATGCCTGAATCTTCCAAAGAGGCCAGGATCTGCTCTTCAATACAATGGATTCTTGTCTTCTGAGCATGCTTGGGCTGAGGGTTGTTTTCTGAGGTAACCCAGTCTCTTCTCTTCCACACCTCTCAGTGCTGGTGCTCAGAGTGCCAGGGGAAGTCAGTGATGGAGAAATGTGATTTACTTAATTGGATAAAATTAATTGAATCCCATATGATATCTGGCAGATGTTGATCAGCAGGCAGGCAACCCAAATTTCATGCGGTGTGACTCTTTCATTATTTTGGGGAGTTTTTTTGAAAATGTTTCTGTGTTTAGCTCCCTCAACACTTGCACACCAATATCAGGGCAGACCAACAAGAGAAACTGTTGTTTCCTGGGTCCACCTAGCCTTCAGAACAATGCTGTCACAGGATTTTGCATGGCAGTAGCTCTGCAGCTACTTGTTCATTAATATTAATCAGAGATAAAACAGTAATATATGCTGATCAGAAGTTCATTTCCCTGTTGTTTGCTCTCTGACAGTCTAACAGCAATGATAATCCGAGCTTAACAGGCATTACAATGGAAATCCTCCAAATGAAACTCAGAGATTAGTGACTTCTCAACAGTACAGCCATTTCCTGTGCTTGTTAAAGTGACACTTCCTATAGAAAGAGGAGTATAAATTGAAGTTCAATGCTGCCACTTGTTTCCCTCAAGAGTAGGCTTTGCTGAGAGTGCACTCAGTCCAAAATGTTAAGTTGTAAATCTTTTTGGGCAATAAAATTTAATTTTATCTTTGTCATCATAAACATCATCAAATTAGCTTCTTTAACCAGGCTCCCAAGATTGGAGTTTTGCTTTTCTAAAAGGCCATGGCAGTAGTGTCCTTTGCCATGGTATTTGAGAGTTCTTGCTGTGCTGAGCAGCTCCCAGTGTTTCAAAGAGCCAGGAATATCAAATAGCTGACTTGGAAAATCCCTTTCATGTGATGTTAGAGTATGGAGCAGATTATTTTTCAGAGACAAGGTAGTTTAGCAGAATTACTGCTCTCTGGGCTTTTCCCTCCTTCTAGAAAAAGAGGATAACAGTCACATTTTGTCCTCTTTCATATGAGGCAAACTAGGAGAGCACCGAAAAATGGTGAGCATTCCCTAGTGCAGTATTGTGAGAACTGTAGAAACCCTCCTGCTGGTTTTAAAAAAAAAAAAAACAAAAACCAACGCTGAGCCCCTGGAGCAACTCCAGATGAGGTTTGTGCCTTATGGAGCCCCACTCTTCCACCACCAAACAAGCCTGAAAGGATGGTCCTTCCTTCTCTTCTTCAGGAATAAGACAAAAGTTATCTCTGGAATCAGAGAACTGAAAATTGAGGACATCAGGAGGTGTTAAAACAGGACAGTCCCTCTGCAGTGTCCCCAGTGTGCTGCTGGAACTGTGTGAGCAGGAAGGGACACGGTAAAGGATGCAGGAAGGGACACAGAGGGCTCTGCTCTGGTCCAGGTGCAGCCCCCTCAGCACCAGCCCATGCTGCAGCACTGCCCTGTCCTGCTCCAGTTCTTTGATATTTTGTGGATTTGTTGGTCCTCTGGAATGTGAAGCCACAGACCCCAGAAAAGGAAATAGAGACAAGCAGAAATTCAGGTAGTCATATGAGAAATCAGCTGGAAACTTCTTGTTTAATTGCATAAGATGCTCCAGGTCTGGTTCTGGTGGGTTTTGTTCTTTATAGTGTGGTTGGCTGCGTTTTGTTTTTGTTTTTTTTTATCATATAGTTCTTTTTGTTGCAGAGGGACATCAGAGCTCAAAGGCTTGCTTCATGTCACTAAGCTTAACAAAGTACCTCCACAAGGGTAGATCTGTCTCCTCACTGGTTTTCAAGACAGTTTTAAAAGTTCAGCTCTCAGACTGGTTTTCAAAGTGGGTGGCAAGAAATCAGAAGATTGTCTGTCCCAGCTTTAATCTTCCAGCTCATGTCCTATGGAATGAAATATTTTATAATGAATGTTCGTGACTTGCCTTATTCACATTTTACTTGTACTTCCTTATAAAAGCACAGGGCACATTTATTGCTAATTAATTAACAATGACTTTATTACATAAATTTAGCTTAATATTACTAGCAGCCCAAAAATGTATCTCGCAGATAATGATTTAATAACTATTTATTTAGTAAAACTTACCTAGAAATCAATTTCAAGTGCCTTTACTGAGAGTGGTGGGGGTCAGAAATGGAAGGACACAGTGTTCTGATCTCAAGATTGCTTTTTCTATGCCAGGGAATAGTAAAGACAATTAAACATATTAAAAAACCACATTCTCTTTTACTGTATGAACTGACCCACACAGGCTTTCTAAGGTTATAGCAGGAATGATGAATGTTCTTTCTTTTTATTTCTATATAATTATTTTTCTAACAAACCAGATTGTTTCCCTTTGTTACAAGTTGTCCAATATTGAGGGCCAGCAAAGCTATTTCTCTTATGTGGTTCGAATCAAACTGCCCTGAGATATTCCTTTTTTTTTTTTTAATTGGCATGAGAGCAGTATATGTGGAAAAAAACAGAGGTAGGCAATTTCTTTGAGTAGAGATCTCCACCTGTGTGACCCACGAGCCCTGTGCCAGATGAAGCATCCTTCCTTCTTCCTGTAAGGCTCTTCCTCACAGCTCTTTCTCCATCATCCAAACTGCTGCTACCTCCAAGAAGTTACCAGATCTGCATATTTTTGTCCCCCATATAATTCACCATTCATGCCTTGAGCAAAGATCTCTTTGTCTGTGGATTTTTCTACAGACTTTGAGCCTTAAAAGCAGAGTTTACTCCATTGTTTAATAAGGTAATAGGAACTTTGACTCTCCAAATGCTATTTATTTGCATAGAGGTAAAGGACTCTTATTACTGGTTAAAAAACTGTTGTTGAGGCCAGCAACTTCCACCACAACAAGCTTTTTGAATGTATTGACTTTGCTACATCTTGGGTATGGCAGGATTATAGATCTGAAAATATTACAAAGTTGGCTTGAAGGGTGTTACCAGGGTGTGACAAATGTTTATAAGACAATTTTGGAATTTTTAAATATTTAAAAATTTAAATACTTATGCTGGCAAATACAACTGAATGAAGAAAAGAAACAACACTCTTTTTTGTAATGTATTTCTAGGATTTGAACCTCTTTGACCAAAGACTAATGGAAAATATTAAGGGATATGACTGTGCTGAATGTAGGGCTGGTTTCCTGTGGCTAAAGAATGTCTGTACCAATTTCTCCTTAAAAATCTTTTTGTTGGTGGTGCTGCTGGTTTTTTGTTCTTTTATATTGCAGTTACTGCATCTCTGAATTTGTTGATTTTATATATCGTTTTGGAGCAAAGCTGCAAATTTACAGTTGTCACAGAAGACAATGCATTTCCTGGTGAGGAAAAAAAATAGCACAGCAGCTCTTAATGACAAACACAAAAATTTCAAACCCAAGAAGAGCTTTCTTCGACCTGGATGTTCTTAGTGTTCTTAAGAGCCTTGGAATCAAGATAAGAGGCCATTTCTGAAAACTAAGTCCCTGATTTAGCTGAAATACCTTGAGTTTTGACATTCTGAAGTACAGGTTCACTGCAATACTTTTCTCAAGCCTCAGTCAAAGGAACATCACAGCACACCACTTATTCTTCTCTGTTATCCGGTAGAAAAGAATCTGTGTCTTTTAATGTGTGGAAAGGATATTTTTAAATTTAAATCATCTGTCCCTCGTATCCCCTTCCTTGTATATGAATCAATAAGCAATTTGAAAACTAAAACACCAGATCTGCTAGAATGGTTTGTGTACAACAGCTGTGACAAAACACAGAGAGAGTACGGCTTGGAAACAACCAGCTTAGAAAGTTGTAACAGCAGTTGCACCTAATTGGTTCGACTGGGTCTGTATTTAGGATATAAGTTAGCATGAGGATGATCCCAGGACTTTTTTTTCCCCTTTCCTAGAGTGTATTTAACCTTACACACAGGAGTAGGTTGCAAGCAGACAGGTTGATGTGCAGAGAGTGAACAGCAGGACAGCGAGGAGCTCCCTTCCACAGGCACAGTTTCACATATCACCTGCTCCCCAACGCACATTGCATTTTTTACTGCAGCCTGCAGGTCAGGAGCCCCCTAAAAGGGGCAGGGATGTGGATTGGTTCTGGGACTGGAGCTGTAATGCTGTTATTGCAAATCACACACCCTCCAGCTGATGGAGGAGCTTCTACCATAAAGTGGCTTAAAGATCACGAGTTTAAAATGTAACAATGGAGTCAAAGTCTCTTTTAATTTGTCTCTGCCTGGTACAAAGTGGATCAGCCTTTTGCTGACACTGTTTCTTTTTAAGTTTTCCTACAGGTCAGGCAAACTCAGAACAATTCAGTGGATTATTTTTTTTAAAAGAGGACAAATTTAATGTATTTAACCACATAACTCAGAGAACTACTGCTTTGGGGAAAGAAAACCCCACAACTGAAACAAAACCCCCTGTTTCATGCAGGTAATAAAAGGAACTGATTACATTGTGACCACTTCAAGCCAATTCGGCTCAGTCATATAATACAATTTTTTTTTTGCAAATAACAAAGTAGGAAACGACATTGCAAAGATTTCACTAACACAGAGGAGGAAAAAGAATAAATTCAACAGAGGAGATTGCAGTGATATGTCTGAGTTTAACCTGACAATTTTTCAGGATATCGCTGAAGTCTCCTGTACCAAAATTGATTTGAATTAGCATAATCCCATTTTATCCATGAATTTACTATTCTTATTACTGTCTCTAAACCTGTCATTCATTAGTTCTGCTTAGGAAGAACTGAGTTTTGGACTCCTGTTTCTGGATGGTATTGGATTATGCCTCTTTTACTTATTTTAGTCTGTCCATGTTTTATGAAACAGAGCATGAGGATGACAGAAAACAGCTGTGATCCCTGCATGGCCCCACAGCTCTCCCAGAGAGGGCTGGTGGTCAGCCTTGCTTGAAAGGCAGGGTGTAGGTGTTCACGTTTATGGATTTCTTTAAGAGGTTTGAGATAAAAAAAGCTGAATAAAGGAAACCACATCCCATTTGTACCCTTTGTACTGGTCCTACAAGATCCTATTACAGGAATTCACAATCTTGAGTGGAATCTACTGGCAATTTATCTGTAAATGGAGTACTCCAGATGGATACCCCACATCCAGAGCACACCTGTGCCCTGGGGCACCAGTGAGCACTTTTTTTTTTTTTTCTAACCTTCTGTGGGATTCTTTGAGAGGCTTGTAGCTGGTTTTGGTTTTGCTTTTTTTATATCTAAATATGGCCTGAGCTGCATTAAAACATTGCTCAGCAGAGAATGGATGTGTAGTGCAGGCTGTGGGCTGCTTTCAGGTCTCTCTGTGGGCAGCCCACAGGGTAACCTGTAGCATTTAACTGGAGCTTTATTCATGCTTTGACCAAGATGAGGCTGAAGAGCAAAGGAGTGAATGCACCAGCTTGATGCTGTTGACCTTGAAAGAGGTCATACACAATGGGAAATGCAACCTTGGTGTTTATGAAATCCTGCTGAATTTATGCAAAAGGAAAGCACTGTCAGAGTCCAGAGATGGATACCTTGGTCCACAACATCACCTTTCTTAGTTGTTTTTTTTTCTGTCTTTTCTATCCTGAGAGCCTCTCCAGCTTTTTCTTTCACACAGGAACATATTCAGCTCTGAGGTTGATGTGAGTGAAAAAACAGTGGAGGTTACATTACAATGATAATAAGCACACACATAATTTTGGTTTGCCCATCCCAAGTCAAATCCATTCTGTGGCCCACAGTGGTCACTGCAGCAGAAAGGAAGACTACATTATTATGGGATGAATGGAATTGAGAGGTGAGGGAAATTCAGTTGGTGGCATTTGTCATCAGTGGCCTGCAGGACTGTGGGGAGAGCATGGCATTGTTATATTCTCTGAAGGAAGCAGTGGATGGATTTTGTCAGTGTGATGAATTCAAAGGGCAAGGATAATTCAGAGATATTTCATTTCTATCTGCTGTAAGAGTTAAAAACCCTCTATAAAATTTGGCATCATTTTTGGTCTATATTATTCCAGGGAGAGATGCTTGATCTGGTATTCTTTATCATAGGAAATATAGTGACTTTAATTTCAAAACAAGCAAAAAGTGGATTTTGTAATGGCACAAAGTAATAATGTGGGTGGCTAATGTTACTGCTTTTGTCAGTCTCATTCCCATTTCATCTTCAAAAAGCTCACATTGTGTTTGTGTTTTGTTTTGCCTCTTCTGTATGCTTTAACACACATTTGTCTTGGAGTCTGATTCTGTAAATATCATGGGAATGATCATGGATATAGAATTTCCCTTTCCATGGTTCAAATATTACAATCCACAAGATGCATTTCCAAAAGATAACACACAGCTGGGACACAACATTTAAGAATGCATTTAAGATAAATATGGGGTAAAACTCTTTTGTATTGAGAAGAGTAATAAATCAAGTAACGACAGATTTTAGGTGTTATTAGTGTTCCCACTGACTGCATTTGTTTTTGTTTTGTTTGTCCCAATCAATATTATTCTGTAAACCCAGGAAGGACTTAGACTTGCTGCAGCTAGATTAGATATCACCTTCTGTTAAGGGTACAGGTGGCTACTCTTTGCTAACAGGGTTGCTAATGAACAGTTTTATTTCTTCACAGAGAGTTTAATTCCTCTAACTATTTATTTTGTAAGTAAACTGTATTTTAGTGGTTTCACTATAAATCCAGCCTGTTTGAACAATCCATGCTGATTAAATAAAACACTGGGAAAACTATTAGCATAGCTGGCATGTATTAGTTTTGAGACAGTTTTGGCTTTAGGAACTTGGACAAGTCTTGTTTGAGGTGATCTGTTGTTCTACTAGTTTAAATCTTTCCCCCTGTAAAGCTGCTGTCAGAAAAGATTAAACCTGTTCACAGAATAATGAGGTGGAAGAATTACAGTGAAGCTTAACACCAGGTCAGAAACGAACCTCTGGCCCCCTTTAAAAATTCTCCTTACAGAGCAATTGTAGAAGTGTGAAAATGGTCTCTGTTACCTCCTGTGTTGGATTTTGCTACCACCTATCACCACTTTTTCTTTTCCCATTGCGATTCTGTTACCACACTTATCCTTGCTAAGAAAGCTTAATGACTGGCACATATTCTCTCTTTCCTCCTTTTCCTACTTTGCACATCCACCTGCATTCACCATTCTCTTGAGCTCAGCACAACCATGAGTGAAAAAACAGTTGTCTTGGGAAAGGAATGCTAGTGCTTCCCTCAAATCATCACTTGGAGAGCTCTTTTCCACCCATCCTCTTCAAAGCCACAAAAATATGTGATTGTTAGGACTTTAGAAAGAAAGCTCTTTGAGAATGATTTGGCAGCCACCAGTTTCTAGAGCTCACTGAATCCCACATTTCAGGGGTTCTGGGATTCCTGCTGGGGCGATGGATGACAGACTTGGTCTCTGCAGACTCTCCCTTGAAGATGCCAAGCTTGAGGATGAGTGTTAACAATTTGCTTCCTGATGTTAAACCCCATGTTTGCAAGAGGAAGGAGTTACACTCCAGAAAGCACAGCCCTCTGCCTCAGATTTATTTGCAAGTTTGCAGCCTGGCGAAGCAAATTTGGTTGGTGAGGAATCCACAGGCATTTCTCCTAGCACATAGCACAATTTATTTTTAAAAGCACTTCTCCCTCCCTAATGTCCATAACTCTTAACATGTGGGCAGCTCACCTTCAGGTAGATGAAAATCATTGCCTAACTGAGGCTATTTTTCCTTGTCCTCCTTTTTTTTCTCCTTTTTCTTTTTTTTTTCCTTCTTTCTTCCTCTCAGTGAATTACTAGCTGGCAGCCTGCCTCTGCTCCCCCGTGCTCTGGGTTGAAGTTCAAGAGTGCCCTAGAGCTGCTTAGCTGAATTGCTGAATTAATGACATCCAATATGACCTGTTAGTTTGAGGGTGAGAAAGGGAATTTTCCAAGATGATGTATACCAAGCAAGCTCTGTTCTTATGTAAGTGCCCCATTATTATCTAAATTAAATGGTTATAACATCCTGGCTTTAAAAAAAATACCCCATTACTGTAAGTTAAAGATTATTCCTTCTTTATATCTCTATTACTGGGAAATGCTCAAGAACTTCCCTACTGCTGACCTCGTAGGCTCATAAAGTGCAACTTTTCATCACTCAAGGGAAAAGGTGCAAGGAGTGAGCCAAAGGAAAAAAAAAAATCTGTTCTATTTTAACATATTATTTTCCTCTCTGTGAGGTCATGGCTTGTACATTTTCAGTATGACACAGGTTATGCACTGGAGAAGGGGAGCCAGGTGTCAGTGTCATTCAGAAAAGACATACTTTTTAAATTTTAGGGACAAAATCAGTGAAAGAGAGAAATGGATAACTGATAAATAAAATTAAAATACATAACATTCAATACAATGGCAGTGAATGATTAAGAAGTCAAAGTTTCAATAGCAATCAAGGTCCCAGCTTTAGAAGAAATATAAATCTGTCTTGGGAATGCTGATCTGGAGTATTTGCAAAGACATTAGTGAAGTATGATGGTCTTGCTGAGTGGCAAGTTATTCCACCTCGATTGATAGAAGAGAATTGCAACACCTACAACCTCTACCTGCTTTCCTTAATGAATTCATGTGTGAATCACCCCATATCAACATCAAATGAAGGATTTGTAAAGTTGTTGGCTTTGGGTTTTGAAAGATGGGGATCAGGGAGGTGTTCTCAAATGTTAGAACTTCTTTTTTTTTTTTCTTTTTTTTTTTGGGGGGGGATTTTGTTTTTTTTGTTTTGTTTTGTTTAATTTAATTGAAGCGCTTACCATCATCTAAATTCTGTCCCAGCAAGATTCTCCATCTTATTCCACCTGTGAATGGGAAATGTCTTTCTACTCTTAAGTATGGGTATCACTTCCCCATGGTTTGAGATTGACCACAGAGTGTCTTTGCAACATGAAAAATTAATCCTACAAGGTGTGTTGTCACAGGGTGCTAGAAATAGTCTGCATGTATTTCATGAAGACCTTTGTGAAGACTTTTATCTGACACTTCCCGTGAGACTGTTTTTGGAAAGCCAACTGCAACTTAGTGGTGGTTTCGGTCTAAATCTGTGGGGATTTAAATCTGTGTTCTGAGATCGACCAGTTCCATTTTTCCATTTGGGAAAATGTTAATCTGCTTTTATCGGGTGTGCATAGAACACAAGAAACATAAAAACATGCTCTGTGTTTAGGCAGGCAGATGTCACTTTTATTCAATGCAGCAGAGAGGGACTAGAATTTCCAGCTGTGGAAGGGAAGTTCTGTGAATTGCTGGCTTTTTCTATACAGTCAAGTGGCACAAACTCCACTGATCAAAGGCAGTCCCTGCTGTTTGGAAATCCCTGCCCTGCATTTTCATGTCCTCAGGAGGATGAGCTGGTGGCAAATCAGAGGAGTGGATGAGGTATCAGTGCTGCATATTAGAATCAAGCAAATTTAATGTCACTGTGACTTTATTCCTTTTTTAAAATTGTGTGTGTGTATATGTGCAGTTCCAGAAAAATCTACCTGATTTTGCAACAGGAGATAATTCCTTTAAGGAAAGTGGTTTTGTTTGTGGATATTTCTTCTCCTCTACTCAGACTGTGCAGGAAAAAAAACAAAGTCTTAACTTCCCCTTGAGTAATTGAGCATGTTCCATGAGATTGAGCCTAACATTTATGAAAAACTAACATATATCATCAGTTTTAGACTCTACATGGGTCAGTGTGTGTCATTTCTTTAGAGAAACAAAGCCAAGGGAGGCTTGAGGGAACTCCTAAGAATTAAGGGCCAAAGGCATTAACACCAAATGCATGAACAGCCTGACCTCAGATGGGAATCTCCTTGCCAGGCAGCCCAGTGACATTCCTGCTTGGTCTCTGAGGCACGAGGGCTCCAAAATGAGCAGTAACCTGTGAACTCCTCTGCCTTCTGTCTACCACTGCAGCCAAGGTTCTCTCCCCACAAATTTTCCTTGCTAGGCTCCAGTGTGCATGCTCTCCTCAGCTCCAGAGGGAGAGACTTATTTCCACCAGCAGGGAGGAATGAGCAGCATTTCCCACCACCATACACATCTCTCTAGCTGTGCTCTGTAGAATCTTTTCAGATGCACCCAGGAATGGTTTTGTGCCATGGCTTTCTTGCCAGATCCATGGGTTGGGAGGAACAACAATAAAACCGTGACTAGTAGATCTTCCATTTTACAACTTTTTGGTCTCAGTTGCATAATTGGGGTGACAATCTTTTTCTTCCTTTTGAAAATAAGTCTGTAGCTTGCCCTGGACTTATTCCTTTCTTATGTCTGAGGCACTGTGCATTTTAATGTATGCTGCTAAGTGCTCAATGCAGAGGAGTGGCAGTGAGTCACTGGAAGGTTACGGTGTCATCTGTGTGCCTGCTCCTTTGGCTCTCTCTTTGTGTCTTGCAATTATTTATAATGTGTACAGAAAAGCTTGGGGAGCAATTAAGCTACTCCATTAAAGTAAATAACATAGATTGTGTTTGTGTACCTTATTTAAATCTTTGAAATGTAAAATAAAGAGACAGCTTAATGGCTACAATGTACTTTGAACACAAAGCTCAGCTAATAAGACACCCCCTAATCACTGATTTTAAAGAGAATTAAACCTGGCTGTTAATAAACTAAAATAGACTTTAACCTGACTTGATGTGGTAGAAATCTCATTTTGCTGGTAATCCAATACACACAGGTAATTTTTTCTTCTTTTCTTTGATTTATTTTGAGGGTGGCCGAATGAATTTTCCTTTCTTCTGATCAGAACAGTCGCATATTAAACAAAGTAACTTCCTCAAGTCCAGAACTTTGAATCTGCTTCCAAAAGAATTGATTTTTTCCAAACCAATGCATTCAGTGTGACTGTGAAATCGAAAGATCATTTTATTCTCACAGATCTAATTTGGGCTGCTGGTTGCTATTACGAAGGTATCTTATCACTAATCTTTTCTAAACTGCAGCTGATATGGTTAGCAGCTGTTACAAATGTCAAGAGCCTCCATACAAACATACAGAATAAGGGGTCCTGAAAGAAATCTTAGAAGAAAGCTCTGACTTTGCCTCCTTCACTTTCATTTCACCTTAGAGAAGTTTCTAAGTACATACTTCTCTGAAAATCAAGGGAGTCATAAGTACTTTTTTGATTAAGGATGGATTTATATACATGCAGTTGCTTTCCAATAGCATGACATTTTTGGGGTTCAAAAATTCCATTATCATTTCTGTTCTTACATAGACCTTTTTGTCTGAAAATAAAAGTACATCTCTCTCTCCTAGTAATTGAATAAATATGACTTAACTCACATATGCATGAAAATTGAGGAATATTAAAAGATACTGTGAGCCCCCAAATATTATGGGTTAACACTTTTGAAATCTACGAAGGGTCAAAATATAAATAAATCTACCAGGATTACTAAATTCTTTGCCAACTTTGATTTCTTCTGCCTGTATCAATTAATCCTGAGTACAGGCAGACTCTTGGCCTTTTAAAGACCTGAAGTGGCTGGTGAAGAATAATAAAGGTCAGAAATTAGGAGATTAGCCAATCTTCATTAGCAGCGTGCTGAGTCATGCAGATCTCTTACATTAACAACCAGGACTGCTTTTCCATCCCTGTTTATCTGTGGGTCAGCTCCACCCTTTCTTCCATAGCCAACCTGATGTTAAAGCTTAAAAGAAAATCTGTTCTAGAGAAAGGCTCAATAAACACCCCCTTTGCCTTTAGTGGATCTCAGTTTATGTCCAAGTGGAAGGAGAATAAGTTTAACCATTTCTAATATATTTATTACATGTTGGTTTTAAGTGCCTTTGTGATTACTCACATCGCAAATAAAATCTAGGCATTATTCCAGGCTGGTGTAAATCCTGAAGTGTGTCCTGTTTAGCTGAGGCTTCTGTCCCCAGATTCATCCCTGCCAGGTCTCTTCAGAGAGAAAACTCCTCTGAAAACCCTTCTGCAAGTCTGGTGGGTGCAGGGCCAGGACAGCTCCCTTTGGGGATGGGGATCACACACCACAGCAGCAGCCACCAGTCTGAGTGGCCTTCCTGCAGAGGAGGAAACAACATCCGATGAGAACATAAGGGAACATCAATTTTTACACCTCAGAGATGTTGTATCACCAGAGAGCTGGAGTCAGTGGTCCCAGCAGTGGCCAAGTGTTTTCTGTGCCTAAGCCCAGAAGGGCTCAACAGACTGGTCCTGCTGGGGAAGGGGTAAAGCAGTGAGGCCAGACAGATAGACATTAAAAAAAAATCCCACCACTGCTTCAGACACTGTCTTGAGAAGAAATTAGAAAAGTTTGAGGCTACGTTTTCCCCCTCATGTTAAGATTTTCTGCATCCTTTCACACAGCAGCATATTCTCCACTTGGCTGCATTGGTTCTCTTCTTCGTGGGTGTTGGTGTATTTAAAAATTAATGGGATATTGGTTTGGAAAGGGAGGAGAGGGCGGAAGAAGGGGAAAAAAAGGGGAAAAAATCAAGGGACAGATTTTGAAACCCAAATCCTACTCTCAGACTGATTTTCCTCTTTGTTTGCTCAGCTGCTTTTCACAGCCGCCTTACTGGCACAGACAAATCTGAACAGCTTGCAGAACAAAATGACAGGAAGATGGAAGGATAATGTGTGTTTAAATATCATTGACCAGCCTCTTTCTTGGCACTCTCAGCATGGGGAAAGCTTGTTATATACTGTCTCCTTTAATCATTTGAGACAGGGCTTTTCCTCCTGCCTATCTATCAAGAGAGAGGATCTTCCTCCAATTGTGAGCTGCAGTGATGGACAGGTGAATTATTAAAATTGTTTGCCAGTGACTTTCCTTGTTATTCTTATTTGTTAAGCTCCCAGATGATGTGACCCATGATTTTTTTGGTCTGCTGAAAGCCTGACCCACTCAATTACATGCAAACTGCATGTGATCACCAAATGGATTTGAATTTGAGAGATTTTTAAAAAGCACAGTGAAAGGGAACAATTTTGGTACCTGGAGCCCAGAGAAGCAGAGCAGAGAGGAGCTGGTGGAAGGCTGATAATACACAGCCTCCAGTTAATGAACTTGCTGCCAAGAAATTCATCATCTACTGTCTCCCTGGGACAGTGATGTGTGTCAAAACAAAAATCATACACCTTTGGTGAAAGCAGACCTTTGTAACAGCTAGCATCTGAAATGATTAAAATTTAAGCAGATCGAGGAAGGAGATAAAGAGAAAAATGACTCTTCCCTTAATTGGACATTGTGTTTTTTCTTGCTTCCTGATGAAGGAGGTTGTTTATTTCCTCAGGCAGATTTTGCTCTGTGTATTTCTCATGTGTGTGTGTATAAACCCTATATAAAAAGCTGGAGTGCCTGGCTGTAAATCAGGAATCAGTGATTGAAGGTTGCACAAAGATGCATCATTTCTCTCCTTTCAGACCAACCTGAAGGTAGGGGTTTTTTTCTTATTTAGTCTTGGAGCCAGTTAAAATTATAAAGTGCTTCTTTCTATGTCACATTTCTGGAGTAAGAGACATTGCAACCTCGAGTTTATTGAAAAGAAATTGAGGCATGGGGAAATTGTTCACAATTTCATTTTTAAAATAAATGAGGCTACCAATTTTGAGTGCTCATGTATTCAGAGCTGGATGCAGCCTGCCTACCTGGAATTTGCATCTGGGGCCCTGGGCTGAGCTGGAATGCTTTCTATTCAGCTGGAAATCATGCCAAGAGGATGACTGGCTTAGCCATAAAAAACCCCTCATTCTCCATCTATGCCAAGGCAATCCCCAGATCCTCTGGGCAGGAAATAGTGTAAATATGCAAAAAATCCAAGTGGCTGTTCCAGAAGTAAGGGTCACCGCAATTTCCTACTTAAATAGTTACCAGAATCACTGTATTTTATTTTTTAAATTGAAAGAGTGAGCAATTGTGTGTAAGTGCCTGAGTCTGTGAAGGCTAAGGCATTCTTTCGTAATCTTTTTTTTCATCAAATATTCCCTCAAAAAAATCAGTTTGAGGTAGATTACCAGCCTCAAATTTCAACCTAAATCATTAAAGCAGCTGAACAGAGAAGGCCTTACCCCTGTCTACACTAAAGCAAACATTTTAGGTAAAAGTATCAGCCTGCTTCGACAGCTATCTCTGCTGAGATAAAGCACTTGGGAAGCCTAATGTTAAGCGTATGCTTATGTAACTTGCTGAATGGGGGACCAGATGCTGTAAAAGGCATGTGGTACAGGGATGTAAAGTAGGTAATAACAATAATGAACCTTTACATAGCCTTCTGCACTCTCAAAAGGATGTAGGAGCTGTAAGTATAGAGCGGCAGTGACAGCAGGAGGTAGGAAAATGCAGCGTAGGTTTGCCTGGTTAAATCCTATCTCCAGTTACAACCTCGGTAAATGCAGCCAAGCTGGCTTTGCTAACTAGGCAGGAAGAATAATTCAGCCCAGGTTCTTTTATGTAGGTAAAGGGCTCTCTCAAAACTAAAGATCTCCTCTCTCTTATTATTAGTGATTTCTATTTTCCTATTAACTTATTGCAGAAAATATTGCTTTATTGTGATGGTGCTCTGAGCTCCGAAATAGATTGATCAAATGAAGCCAGCCAAAGATGGTATTCCTGGCCCTGGAGACTGATTTACACAAATCCACAGAGGAAAAAATCTGGAAGTAAAGGAGGAGGAATAAAAAAACCCAGAGATTTTTGAGGATATAGATACATAAATTTGCTTCCTTCTGGACAAGTGACTTTATGCACCTAACCTTAGAATCAGCCTGCAATTAACCTCTTTAAAAAAACAAATGAAACCAAACAAAACCAATATTATTCCCACTGATGTGTGACAAACAGGAGAAGGAATGAGTGTTTGGCAGAATGCCAGGCAGCATCAGAGAAGCTTTAGGAAAATGAGATTGAAATTAAAGGGGAAGTTTGCATTAGGAAAGTACTTCATTCACAGGCCCAATTTCACCGAGCATCCTAAAGTGGAGCCTGGAAGTGGTTTCAAGGAGCCAAGCCCTGGGTGGTTCATAATCAGCTTCTCAGCCTAGCTGGATGCTGTGACTGACTCTCCTCATGGAAATTAAATGAGACAGCTCACAGCAGCTGCTGCTGGCCAGGGATGCAGGTAGGATGCTGTGTGGGCAGACCACTCAAGCTTTTGTGAAAGCCTGAAACAGAGGGACCAATCCATATAGCTCCTGTGAGAAGGAGAGGCTCCTCCTCTAGCCAATATCAAACTTGCCACACTCCCTGATGGTTAAATGTTTAAAGTTTAAGTTTCTGGAGCAGTTTTGGCCCCTCACTCCCCTTTCATTTGAATCACATTTCCTAATCCACCTTCCAAGATATGTGCCTGAAGTTCAGCAATACTAAAATGGGTCAACAATTGAGTTTGAATCATTAAATCTCAACTTCACAGTAGCAAAAAAGAGTGAAAACACTGCTGACAGCCCTTCTGTCTGCCCATCATTTTTAAGGGCAGTGAGGCTCTGGGAAGTGCTCCCCCATTCCTGGTTGAAGGACAGTACAGAAGACAAAGGACTGCACAGCTCCATGCTGTGCTGGGGAAATTAGTGAAAAATAGATACCCTGATTGTTATTAAATACATAGAGACTGTGTCTGGCTCAGAAAGGCTCCATCCTTCAAACTGTTTGGAGACTGGAGATTATTTTGGGAAAGCATTCTGTATACTGCTCTTTTGCTCTCCTCCAGGTTTCTGGCCAGGGTCAGAGTCTTGAGAACAGTCTGCATGGATCCTTTCCTCCTTCTAGCTTTAGGGTCTGTCCCAAAATACTGCACTGAATTTATCAGACAAAATCTCTTTTGTTTTGTAAAGAATAAAGAATAATGTTCAGAAATCTGTTCTGAACATTAGCATAAGGGAATGTTCCCCTCCAAAGTAAAAGGTCTTTTAGTAGAGATATCAGGTTCAGCAAAAGCATGAGCTAAACCTTCCCATCTGGACACTCCCTGGAAAAGAGGGAGAGTGAACAAAGAGAGGAAAAATCTGCTGCAGATCTTTAGCTCCCCAACATTGATGTGAAATTCACAGCAGCTCAGCAATGCCAGGGAGCCAATGCCCCCAGAAGGGGCCAGTGATCCAGCCACTGCCATGGCTCAGATGGAGCCACCACCAGCTGCAGGTGACACACTGGCAGCACACCTGTGCCTGGCAAGCAGAGAACCTTTCTGCTGTGATATGATCCTTTGTCAGCATGGAGGAAAATTTTCCAGAGCAGATAAATTAATTAATCAGGTTCACCCTGAGAGGGCTAATGACGAGCATTATTGTATTTAACCACCAGCAAATCTGGCAAATTCTAAACAGCATTTGAGTTCTGTTTCTTTAATGGCTGTTTTAAAAAAGAAAACAAAACCCCCAAAATTTAGGTGAGTCAATTATGTCAGGTTAACAATGTTTAATTAAAATGGAGGGAAGGGGTAGCTGTAATTTGCAACCACCACAGAGAGGAACCAGATAGGAGACTACTGTGCAAATCCATGACAGGCTGCAGTTTTAATTAAAATTGCGGTTTTTAAAGATAGGCCTGTGTCAGATGGATTCTGGTTAATTGCTGTCACTCCTGCAATATTGCCAGCAGGATTCTTCTGTGGCTTCATGTCTTTAACAGAAATCTGAGTGTCAGGGGACACCTTCGTGTCAGGTTACATGCTGGATCTGTCATGTGAGGTCCCCATCCCTCTCTGAGCATGATACTGCACGTGAATAATGATGCTGTAGCTGTCTATCTCTTGGGAATGTACAGGCTCTAGATGGGATGAAAGAGACTCTGCTAGACAAGCAAGTTCCATGTTCTTTCATTTAAGGACTGATATTTCAGTTATGAGGGCAAAAGACAGCTTGCGCTTTGCCGTGATACTGATGCTCGTGGATCTGTTGGAAAGACTTTGGCAGTGATGGGTTGATCCATTAATTCATTGTCAGTCCTTGATCATTTCTCTTAACTTACCCACACCTCTGTATCATCTGCTGGGAAAGAACAATCCATGCAGCCTTGTAATGGTGTTTGAGATCTGCACATAAAACTATTGTGGTGAAACCAGCACAGCTACAATGTCCTGCTGGCATATGTGCACACAAAATGTGAGGGAATCAGGATTCACTGCAGAAACAAATAGTTCATGAACAATTTACAGTGTTTGGAAAAGTCAGAGATGTCAAAGGTGGTGCTCAGGAATATATTCACATGGTAGTAATCAAGCACAACAAGGCAAGAAAGAAATGGCATCTGCTTAGTGCTGAGGAACAGAGAAATGACACTTGTTAAATTCACTGTCTGCACATACGCATGTACCTACTTCTGCGAATACATTGGTTTTGTTTCCTAAATTACAAACATACACAAGCACACACAAACATATTTGGAAAAAGTTAATTTGGGATTCAGAGAATACATCTTCAATTTGTTAATATGATTGTGCTGCTTCAAAACACATCAGGCAAAATCTGAATTTTGGCTCATGGTATATTTCCATTAGAGGTGGCAGGAGTCTGTGTTGAGTTGTCACTAGTAGTTTGGTGGGTTTCAGCATAAATATCCTAGAAGTTTTAACTTCAATGGCCCTAAAACCTAGTTCTGTCTCCTGTCTCTGTTCTCATGCTTTTACCCCCTTGGTATCCCATTATCCACAAAGAAAAGAAGGTGGGATTTTACAGAGTTTCATATTCTTCAAATTGTGATGGAACAAAGGAATTTTCTTGTCGCCAGAGGATGCATGAGAAGTACATTCAGTTGTTGCTCTACCACTTAATTACTTTATTTCTCTATGAATCAGGCCACATCTGTGAAACTATGCTATTAGAGTTACTCCCGTGTTTTGTCTTTTGTCATTGTAAGCAATAAAGTCTTATTATATACAAGAAAGACACTTACTGTTGAGGCCTTTATCTCAGTTCACTGCTGCAAAGAAAAAGAGTGTTTCCTACTGGTTAACTAACACTTTTTGTTTAACAAACAAAGCAACAGCAAGTCTAATGAATATTACCTGTCAATTAAATTATGAGAGCACAAAGTGTGAAAAGCCCTTCAGCTGCAGAAAATTATTTTCAGGTATATTGTTTCAAACGTTTTGAAAGCTTTTTTTGTTTGGTGGTTTTTTTTAGAGCATATTTCTTTGAGGTAAAACTAGGCCTTTGTTGTTTATCATAAAGAAGCCAAAAAGCAAAAGTAGAGCTACATCTATCTAAATTTAATTTGCTTGTCCCTTTCTAACCAAAGATTTTATATATATTTATTTAAATAATACATTTTCTAAGGAGCTAGAAATTCACACACTGCTCTGGGATAACTTCATTAAACTCAACTTTGAAATCCCTTGGTCAGATCCTGCTCCCACACACATGGCTGTAAACATGTTGTAAATCCACTGAAGTGCCTGTTCATTTAACTCAATCTCAGAAAGCTGGACCTGGCCACCAGATTATTTATTTATGGATATCACAACCCCATCGTCACTTAAAAGTAGATGTTTGTATTTCATGTTCTTGATTTTCTTGATTTTTAATAATTCATAGGACGACATCAAATATTGATGTTCCATCTATTAAAAATGTCATAAATAAATAAGCTACGTACACAGGCCTGACCAGAAACAGCATGGTCCAAGATATTCCAGTTCTGTGTGCCAGAAACTGTCTTCTGTTTGATGATGTATTCAGCTGAGCCTGGAAGTTGTGGGTAGATTGCAGACCTCTACTTTCTTGACTGCTGTACCATAAACATAAGATGACATTTCTCTTACTTCTTGGTTAAAATAACCCAGACAATCTCTGAAAGGGAATATGAATAACCATATCTGGGTTTCATTAAAAAAAAAAAAAAAAAAAAAAAAAAAAAAAGCTACTAGTGACCTTTTCTTACTGCCTTAGGTTTAAATGCTGTATTTTGACTCACGTCTTTGGGAAAAAGGAAATCAAAGAGCCATTAGATCACTGAGGCTACTTGGATCTCCAATTCTGATCTGCTATTACTTTTTGAAATTACAAACAGAAAGAAAAAAAACCCCAAAACTTAGTTAAAAGCAATCTTTTTGCATGCAGACTTTTTACACGAAACTATCCTCTTTTAAGAAGAAAGTTTATTTCAATTTTCAGTTCAGAAGTCACCTTTTAAAAAATACAAGGACTAGTTACATACTCAGCACAAACATTTAAGCTAATAAGTGCTTTATTCCTCGAAGGAGTGTGAAGAAAATGGATCCACTCCTAGTCCTGTTGTTTTATTGTTTAATTGTTTTACCTCCTGCAAGCTGCCATAATCCAAAGGACCTGGCAGACTCTACATGATCTTCTCCCTAAAATGTGATTTTAAGCAGAGCTGGTCTCACCCTTGTTAGAGGAGCTATAAGATAAGGGAGATGCTGTCGTGTCAAGCATGCAGCCCCTGGGCTAGGAAACCTCTGCCACTGCAGAAAGGTCTGCTATGGACAGCAGTTGTCACCTAAATGACTGTGAGACAGCTCCCACTGTGCCTGCCTCCAAGAAACAGGGTTTGAGGGGAGAAAAGCCCAACCCTGTGGGTTCCCAGCTAACTCAGACATGGAGCCTGTCACACCCCACCAGAGATCACCTGGGAGCCCAAACTGTTGGCTCTTCTGCTTTGGTTTAGGTAAAACACAGGCTGCTGGGGGAAACTTTGAGACTGCTGTGTCTCATTTGACCGAAAAAGGTCAAAGGAATCTCTGCTATTTCAGTGGCTCGTTTGACTTTTAGGGTTTTGTTCATGAAGTGGAGCGGTCTGCCTTCAGGGGTGTGCCCAGGCTGGTGCTGACAGTGCCTGTGGAAGGGAGAGCACATGGAGACAGGTGATGAGCGCAGCAGAAGAGAGAGGCTGAGAGCCCCATGTCCTAAAGCAGGGTCAGGCTGTCACTCAGGGCTTGTGGCCGTGATTGTTTCGATCTCTCTCTTGACTCTCCTTCCCTCCTGCCCTCCCTCTTTTATGAATGGAGCTGCTGGGCAGTTGCAAACACGCCTGACAAGTCTCAAAGAATCAATTTCTCATAATCTAATGCAAATAGACAGCTGGTCATAGCAGGGAGCCCACAGTGTGCCTTTCCATCCCTGTCCCCAAGGTGATCACAAACTGGGTCACCCCTGGAACGGCACATCTGCTGACACACAGACACACGAAAGAGCAGTGCCACAGGCTTTGAGGTGCCCCCAGTTTCCCTCTCCATGGGTTGGCTCAACTCAAACACTGATGAGGGACTGGAATTTTCTCTTTGGCAAGTTCTCTGCCTTCACGAGATAATAAATCCATGAAAATCTAGGCAGCTGGCTGTGTGCACCTCCTTTGTGCCCTTTGATTTATGCACCCATGGCTCCGTGGTGATGCTTACAGCTGCTGACAGGAGATTTGCTGGGGCCTCTGTTCTTTGGTGTGCTTGGTCTTGGCACGGAAATTTCACAGCAGCTAATGAGATCCATTGGCCACAGCAATCCATCCCCTGTGCATTGAGTGCTAATTAGTGTCAGGCTGTCACAATAGCAAGATGAGTTGCAAAATAAAACCATCAAGTGCACTCTGATTCTGATTTATTACTTATTTTTCTGTCACTGTGACTGAACAATATTAAAAAAAAAAAAAAAGTCAGTCTGGCCTCTTCTTTGGCTTCGTGTGCGGTGGTGATGATTTCCCTGTAATTAATGAGGTGCATTATCTAACTCCCTCACCTTGCAGTAGGCAGAAAAGTCTCTTTTTCACTCTTTCATTGTTTCCAAAGAGAAAGTCTCTGAAAGCCTTGGGAACACACAATCATTCAGAGTGAATGGCCTAAAAGGCAGGCTCCATTCATGGTTCTGCACCCTCCAGAGTTTTTTGTTCTTCAATTTAATTAGATTTACTCTGGACTGCCTACTCACACCAGTAAACACTGCATCTACGTTTCAGGTCGATGCAAAGCAGGTTTTTGTCTTGGGGTCTGATCCTTTTCCATCTGAGCCCCTTTCCACAACTCTGTCCTTACAGCATTGAATCAACTGCTGCAGTTTCCTAAGGTGGCACAAACTTTGCCATATTAAAGTTAACTTCTAAATAAACTATGCACCTGGAAAAATCCTAGAGAATGGGTATTTATCTCAGTTCTACCTAGAAAAAGCTTGGTGACAGCAGTCTTGCTCTCTCAGATTTGAGGCTGGGATCAGTCTCACATGGTCTATGCATTACAGTGCCAGACAGTTTTTCTCCCAGAACATTCATCCTTCTCCAGCAGTAAATTTTTGCAAATGGCTTGATTCACATTTATTGTATTTTGTAGACTCTGTCTAGAGAGTAGCAACTGTGATTAGAGTAAGTATCCTACTATTAATAATGAAGCAGCAAAATAAGTGTTGGCACAAAACTCATGTATGTCCATTTGTCTGAGTGTGACATGAATGATCCAGTAACAGTGGCAGCAATATTTTCTTTAGTGCCACTTCTTTCTCTTTTCCTTTTTATTTTCCTCTTTTTTTAGCAATATGTAAGAGATGATAAAGTTTTATAAATGTTGTAGTAGGGAAAACAAGAATTATCTAGGTCAGGAGAAAATGGTGAATCACATTTTGATATCGTTCTCTAGTCTCTCAGGTTCTTTCCAGTAGTTTCACTGAATGATCCATGATCTGGCTGGCAATTATTCTTGCAATTAAAGACTGATTCTTATACAGGTCTGTCTATTTTACACCACTGGCTTTTGTACTCAGCTCAGTAGGACAAGTCAGCAGGGTCCTTTCTCACACAACAGCTTAAAATGATCCTGAGTAACAGTGTTTCCTATAATTTAAAATAAAGCAATAATAAACATTCTATAGGATACCCTGTTTCAAAGCAGACCTATTAGCCTGTTTAGACCTGTTTCAAAAGGAAGCTTTTGACTTCCCTGTGGCATTCCAAAATCAAAACTAATGCTATTATTTTTAATCTGGTTTTTACTTGTAATGATTTATTTTGGTGTGGAGCGTTTTCACATGGGTATAACTGGACATTTGCTTGGAGAGTTTGCCTTTTTCTGTTATCTGCATTGGGTCATTGGCTGTGATTTGGACCAGTAACATGACAGCTTCACCAGCTCTTCCTTTTTTGCATTTACTGGTCTCTTGCTTTGCAAATAGGTCAGGTCTCAGTCATGCACCAGCAGTCTGTCAGCAGCAGCAAAGGGCTCTGTTGAGCTTCTCAGCTATGGAGACAGCTGAGAAAACCTCTGAAATGAGTGAGAACAGCAGAGTGGAAGACCCTCAAACTCATCAAACTGTTTCCACCTTGCTCCCATTCCCTGCTACGGGCCCATCCAGTTCCTTTATTATTGCTGTGTGGATTGGTTTTTTTCTCTTCAGATCTGATCAAACATTGGATGCACTGTTCTTTTTTATTACTGATTATTTGGGGATGCACTTTCCTTGTTTGTTTGCTATTTATTATTTCCCCACAGAGGGCAGATTCTGCCCATCTCATGGAACAAATCCATAACTGGATGTGCCAGTGTGTCCACAAGCTTGTCTTTAGTACGTTGTTTTTCTTCTGTTTACTGCTATGGTAGCAAGTAAAGCAGAGAAAAGTTTGGGAATCTGGAAGCTCTGTTGCTCATCATTTTCTCTCTCTGCTTTAAGAGAGTTTTATTTATTTAAGGACCTAAATGTCTTGTTCTGTTCCATGAGTTTTTCTTGGTGTAGACAAAGTTCTCCAAGAAAATTTCCTGAAACTTCTTGTCACATCACAGACAAGAATTAGCTTGTGATGTGACGTCTTTTGTTTTCTTATATAAAACATTTTGTACATAAATAAATAGGAGAAATGTATATAAAGCTGGACAGTGAGAAATAGTAGAGTAATTGTATTAATTGGAGTAATTGTAGAAGAGGCAGTTTGGAAGTTGAATGTAATCAGTGAGATCAGACAGTTTTAATATAACCTGATGTAAATAAGGTTTCAATAGGGTTATAGTTTTTAATTTTGTAAAAAAAATCTGTTTCCTATTAGCCTTAGAAAACTGACACAAAGTTGTACAGGATCCTGTAGCATGGTCAGGCCATGAGATAGAAGATTTTGGGTTCCCCTCTGCTATTTGGTCTACAGATTCATGTACCTTCAACTGCATTTTGCTTTTGTGCATCCTCTCTGATCCTGATCTTAAGATCTCACTAGATAGCTAGCTGTTAATTTAGGGTGATTTTGCTCTCTCAGGTGTTTCTCTGAATCACAGAATTATTTAGGTTTGAAAAGATCTCTAGGGTCATCAAGCCCAACCACCAAGTGCTAAAATTACTTACAAACCATGTCCCTGAGCTGCACATCCCCATAACCTCCAAGGCCCTCCAGGAGTGGTGACCCAGCCTTGTCCCCAGGCAGTGTCTCCCAACACCCGGCAACCCTTTCAGTGAAGGAATCATGATGACAAAATGGGAAGTGGGAATGACTAAAAGCCCATGCCTTTCTTTTTGTCTGAGTTGAAATATATTTTAAATGAAGGCCTAGTCACCCTGCAGGCTGCAAGTGCTGATTATTTTGTATAATATTTCATATTCAGAGCTTCAGGGTGTACGACAGGTGTAGAATAAGCAATCTTACAGAAGACATCTGTACAAAACCATGGCTTTGCTGAAATGGTACTAATTTTTTTCATAAGTAGGTCACAGGATAGAGCAATCCAATATGAGAGTCTTTGTTCATTCAAATGTCTAAAAGCCAATCTAACTAATTAAAAGAATGAGAGCATACAAGAAAAATCCCACATCACAGAATAAACAGCATTTGAAAGAAGGCAGTTTGTTTTCTAATATGTGCTTTACTTTTTATCAGTTATAGCCCCCAAAATTGTATCTCTTTGAGTTAATTTAGTTTTTTAAAGAACATAACTTGCTTTGTTAATTTGGCATGGACTTAGCCTGTTTACATAAAACACCCTAGCAAAAGAGATTGGCAGAGTTTCCCTTGTAAAGACAGAGTTCTTTTCAGTTAATTATATGCAAATCAGCTTTGTTAACAAACACCTAAATAACTCTGCCTTGTCTTCATTAGCCTGGGAGATACAGTACATTTCTCAAGGAACTAGACAAGGAATATTAATCAAAGCAGCTTGTAAGTTTTAATGAGCTTATTAATTGTTGACCTCTGTATTTCCAAGAAGTGGTATTAAAACTGAAAGATAACTGAGATATTTTTGTGCAGAAATATTATGCAGATATATATGGGAAAAGCATTCATGGCCAAATTTGGGTCATGCAAAATAAAACCTTAATCTAGCTGCTAGCATATTGATAACTCATGTTTTTCTAAAAAAATATATGCCAGCTGATGAGAGTTTAGGGATAAACATTCTTCTTGCACTAAAAGAGCATTCAGTGTTGTAGAGGAAGATGAGAAAAAGTGGAATAAAGTTCAAGGGGTTTTTTTGCTGGTTTTTTAACTTTCCAAACCAGCAGGGAAGGAGTTCTGGATTTGCTTCCACAATGGACCTCCTGAATGTCAGGTCATTCTAGCTCTTGCTTTGGGGTTTGAACAATTCATAAGGCAAAAATAATGCAAAATGCAAACACAAAATGAACACAGAGGCAAGGCTGGGAGAGGTCTCAGTCCTCCATGGGCAGCTGCCCTGGTCACACCCTGCACATCAGCCCCATTAACCATCATTGCAAAGGGGAACCCAGCCTGAGGACTCCGGTGGGGAAGTTCGTGGATGCCTGCCCTGGGGGCAGCCTTCAAGTGTGACCCTCAGCAGAGATCAACCCTCACTGCCATCCCTGCTGAACAGAGGAATGCTGTGCTTCACACGGCTAACCCCAGAAATGTGATGAAACCTGAAACCCAGCCCTGGCAATAGCCTTTAATGCTGTGTGCAGGAGCAGACTCTGGTGTAATTAATCCTCTAATTAATTCCTAATAGCTGTCTAGCCATGTGTCAATAAACAAGGAGAATACATGACAATAAAAACATCTGTCAGAGTCAGTAATATGCAGTGTTGCTTCAGACAGAGACAGGCAAGAAGGGAGGGAAAATGCGTAGAACAAGAAATAAAAGAAGGCAAACCATGGACTGGGATTGAGTGGAGTCTAAGCAGGAAAGACAGATTCTGAGTTGCCAGGTGATCTTTCCTAATTTGATTTGACCATTTCCAATTCTGAAGGATAAATGAATTACCTGGGTGGGAGGACAAATAGCTGATGGTTGGCTTCTGGTACCTGAGTCGCTCTGGTCTCCAGCTCTGACCCTTCCATGGCAACAACAGATGATGGTGATGGTGGGAACTGGATTTGTAGAGAATTCTCCAAGCCTGACAGAAGGCTCACACAGTATCCATCTGTATGCAAACCTTGAGATAAGAAATGCTGACTTAGAAATGCCATGGAATAGGACAGACCTTGTTGAGAGAGGAATGGAACTAGAAACAAGTTTCAAAGGATGGCTTTGCAAATAAGACTGGATACTTTGGAGAAATAGAACTATGAAAGATGCATTCTAGTAGGACCCACGAGGGATAATTTTAGGTTATTGTCTTTAAGGCATTTACAGCATTGTGTGGCAAAAGCTGATAGGACATGAAATGCTTATAATATATTGTAATTAGGAAATAATTGGCTTCTGGTTGTGATTGTGTGAATTACAACATCTGTACTGTCTCACCCTTCACATGAGACTGAAAATGGAATAAAAGTTTTTAAACGTCTATCAGTTGCCCCATCTCTGGATCAGAAAAAGGGATAATCTGACAGGTGACTCTTTAATTTGTGCCACTGCCATCCCCACAAAGCCATTGCAAATCCCTAGAGATTTACACAACCAAGAAACTGCACCTGTGTAATGAGGGACAAAACTGGCAAACAGAAGTGCTACAAACTAGACTGTACTTCATTTGGTGCAGCAGAAACAAACTTGAGAAAAACTCGAGGAACTTGAGAAAAAATTCTATCATCCTGTAATCTGGGCCAGAACATTTTCACCCAAAATTTTTTGGAGGTTGGGAAGAAATTAAGATTATGCAGTTCTTATGACTACTTTTCATTTTTGGTGAGAGATAGCTGAGTAGGAAATATTTTTATGAGTTCTACTAGGTTCATTACAGATACAAAAAAACCCAAAAAGCAAACTACTGAAGAGAATTTTTTTCGAGATATTTCTAATTCCTGGAACATTAGAGACCCAGGAAACATCAAATGGCCATCTGTCCAGAGATCACAGAGTTTAGGAAGAACAGAGCTGCAACACAGCCCAATCCTTTAATTAGTTTTTGTCTTCTGTATTCCAGTTCTCTCAGTTTTTAGATATATCCTTGAATTTTTGAGCCAAATAGCCATAAAAACTGCAACCCATCCCAGTGTCAAATCTGCAAAATGCTCATGGCAATAATTCTGAGTGACATAAAGCAGAGCAGTCGCGTGTGGTGGTGGCAGCTTTGGGGGCAGTTTTGTTTTGCTTTGTTCTGTTTTATTTTGCTTTTCTTTGTTTTTTGTTTGTTTTTTTTTTTTCCCCTGTGGAAAAGCATTTTGCTCTGAACCAGTCACAGACTCTCTGGAAACTATAAAAGGGTAATTCAGTCTCCTCTTTTCCATTTTAAATCTCTTGAATCAGTTCTTTCTTCCTACCATCATTGCTGACATTGATTTATTTCAATTAAGATTCCTGTGTTCAAGTGCCATAATTAGCCCCTGTCGGTTCTAATTCTCATCCCTTTGGATTTTGGATAGAACTAAAATCCCTGTGGCCTAGTTCGGAGGCATTTGCTCACCTGCAAACTGGAAAAGAACAAGGTCCACATTGTCTAGTGAGGCATATTTGGGACCAGGAAAAGGTTTCAATGCCTGTGTCACTGAATCTGTGGATCTGTGTATTTTGAATGGGTTCGTGTATTTTCTTTCTGATGTTATTTTCTGCAAATCTTCCTTTGACCTTCCTTAAAGGATGGAAATTAACCAGAAAACTGCTCTTCCCACAAGGCCCTAAAGAGCTCTAATACAGATCCATTACTCAGAAGTGGCTGTAACTTTCCAAAAATATGCTTTTAAATGGAGTTGTTAAGCATGCTATCCTTGGAAGTGAAGAATATGAATAATACAAGTTACCTTGGGTAGTTGTTTGCTACTCTAGGTCAGTTTGACCATTCTTCACTCCAGATCTTCAGAGGGGCTGTGAGATACCCAGGGCATGCCAGATTTCCCTGCCTCCACTCCTTGCATGAGGGAATTGCAGTTTAATTTATCCCTGCAGCTACCTGAAGTGTCCTGAGAAGGGTGGCCCATGAATTTTGCTGGAGCAGTATTGGTGTGAACCACATCAGTCAGATCCAAACCAGAACGAACACTGTTATGCTGTGCATAAGAAACACATAAAATTGGATGGGAAAGGACAATGAGGATATATCTGCATGTCTGCTTTTCTTTCTTCTCTGGGGTATTTTTACAGCTCAGTGTCCTGGCCCCAGTTGCTTTTTGTCTTTTAAAAGCCAAGAGATGACACCTAGAATGACATAGTCAAATAAAGTGTATGGAGATGAATGCCTTGCCTGGTGTGAAAGTCCAGTGTTTGAGATGAGACCTTTTCAAAATATACACAAACACAGTGCCTCACCTGCTCTGTAAGGAAAATCCATTAGAAGGCAGCATGGGAAGATATGTACCTCAAACTCCTCATACTCATACACAGAGTTTATTGTAAAATCTGCAGTAAATTGTTGTCAAGCTTTGTAAACATGGAATTCAGCACTGTTACATCCCAGTCTTGCATAAAATGCTTGCGAAAGGCTCCAGCAGCCTTCAGGGAGAAGGCTGTATACATTATAAATGGTTAATGCTTCATGGGATGGAAATGCAGTGAAGCGGGAAAGTGCTTGTTCAATTACTTTTTTGTAGGTTTTTTGTTTGGGATTCTTTTCCTCTTTTATTTTCCCTCTTTCTCTCTGCCTGTGAGACTCTGGGTGCCCACTCTTGCTGGGGACTGAGGAAACTGGACTGTGCTGAACCAGAACCTGTTTCAGACCTTAAACATTTACATCCAGTGCTGCCAGCATTAGGGATGCCTTTTACTTTAGCTGAGCAGGTAGGATGAGTCTTGCACCTAAAGACCTTTTTCCACACCAGTGACTCTACTTAAAAAAGATAAGAATCCCTGTAATATTGATCAGGTTAAGAAAGCATCAAATAGCCTTTCACCTCTATCTGATCAGCTTTCTGTATCAAAATATGAACATGAAAATAAGAGCATTAAGCTCTGAGCCTTTCCCACCATGCTCAGGAAAGCTTATATACACTAAAGAACATTCTGTATCACAGAAAGCAGCTGTGTTTGAGGCCTGGGATTAAACATCATTTGGGAATATTTGAATCCAGGGCAGATATTTTTTGCTCCTCTCAGTGTATAGAGATCTGATTTTCTGATTCAGCTGGGGAGAAACACTTTGGTTTTTCTTTAAACACAATAATGTTTTTTAAAAAGTAGTAGAGAAAGCTTCTCTGATTTACATGGTTCAGTGTAGTTTTTCAAGGTATGTGATCAACTGAAATTAATTGGAAAATTTAGTCAGGCAAGACTAAAGTGCCTATACTGCTTGCATGCAAGCTTCTTACTGAAGCCTCAAATCTTTAATAAAAGTGAATAAATTCAAAATATTACACATATAGAAAATATCTCACATTTTAAATTGAGAAGCCCTCCATCCCAGTGAGTCAACAGGCACAGGGTAGCCTGGGCTTTAATTCAGCTGGAGTCCTTTTGGTGTGAGAGCAGTTCAGTGCTTGGCAGGGAAGAGCAAAGCATGTCCTCAGCCAAGTGGGGAAGAAAGGAGGGATTGAGATTTTTCTGTGTAAATGGTCAAGTCTGCAAGGACACATGGGTTTGAAAGGTAATAGAATAGCCACAGGTGAGAAACCAGGAGATCTCCTTTTATTGGAAAAGATGGAAATCAGTTCCCTAGGAGGGCTGGAAATCACCATAATTACAAATATTAAACTGCTTGTGTTGATAATTGTAAAAAACATATTACATAGAGTTGATTCCTGCTTCCTGAAGCTGGTTGGGTGAGGTAATCATCCTGAGGTCTCTTTTCACTCTATTTTCTATATTTTTCAAATTTACAATACAGAAAATGACTGATTTTCTGACAGCTAAGTGTGAGTCCACATTCACAGGCATGAAGAGTCTGTACACAATGCTAGCAGTGCTGATTTTCAGAAGTTTAGAATAGAAGAAAAAGTAAAGCATCCCTTAAGATAATGATCAAGTTAGCTTGTTTCATCCAAAAAAAGCAGCTTAGTGTCCTGCACTGACAAACTATTGATGAGAGGAAGTACTAATAAAGGAACAGGAACCTTGGGGCAATTCAAAGGAACTAAAAAGCCTTGGACACTCCTACTTTCACCCTGTCTATATTGAAAATTAGTGCAGTGAAGGAAAGGCTAGAAAAAATTTTATCTGTCACATCTGCATGATTTTCTTTTCGAGTGAATGCCCAGAGCTGCAGTTGTTGCTGCCCGCTGGGGTGGTGCATCAGAGGATGCAGCACATCTGTGTGCTCCTGGTCTCTTCCATAGTTTTTCTCCATCAAATCTGGTGTAGCGGTGAAGCCACGGATCTCATCAC
>VZSR01000514.1:3503392-3531663 GCA_013398615.1 Brachypodius melanocephalos
CCCCATCTCCTCACCCCCATCCCATCCCCACCCCCAGCATCACCCATCCCTCTCCTGTGCCTGCCCACGGTGCAGCCCCTGCTGCCGTAGCTGCGTCTGCAGAGACCCCTCGTGGAGATGCAGCAGATACCAGGAGAGGGAACTGCCTCTTTTCTTTATTTGAAGGGGTTTTGTTTAACTGCATTAATTCCTTCATGACTTAGTGAAACGGAAAAGGCCTTTCGTCCCTAGGGAGGGAGCAGAACCTCAGGAATTATGCAGTGGGACCCTATCGGTGAGCCCTTGCTGAATTTTCTAGATACATTGTAAAAAACACCCTTGCAGAAATGTGTTGTGAAAGGAATTTAGATTCTGCTCTCTCTCACAGATAATTTTTTTTGTTGGTCTGAGGGGCTTTTCGGGTGGGGTGGGATTTTTTTGTTTTGGTTTGGTTTGGTTTTGGTGGGTTTTTTGTTTTCGGTGGGTTTTTTTTGTTTTTTGGGGGTTTTTTGTTTGTTTTTTGTCTCTGGTGACAATGAAGCCCCAAGGGGAGCATGACAAGGCACGTGGTTCTGCATTCTCTCATACAGATATAATATCCAGTATTTCCCATCACTGCACCTTCCTCAGTATGGCAGCTTTAATCTTGCTGGTTTGGAAGCAGGACACAAAGAGCAGAGTTCTGCTCTTCGTGGAAGGTTTGATGAATTCTTTGATTTTTTACCTGTTTGGAATCAGAAGGAGCTGCAGAAAGCTCAGCACTGACTCCATAGAGTAATAAAGCATCCAAATCAGGACTTTAGGATCCTTCTCCAAACTCTTGCCCAAAATGTCCTAAGTTCTCCCTCTTTTTCCCCCTCAATATCCTGTCCTGCTAAATTTTCTCTGCTGTGTAAGCACAAGCAGATTCTAATACTGTCTTCTTTTTCTATTTAATCAGTCTTGAAAGGAATATTTATCTGAATCTAAGGGAGAGGCAGGGAAGCCCTCTCTTTCCCACCTGAAACATGGGATCTGAGCCTGATATAAACCCACAAGTTGTCAGTCTAATGATGTCTTTTTCCAGCTGTTCCATGTGTTCTTTTTCTTCACTACCATTTTTTTCCTCTGCCCTCTCTGTGTGAGTGTGTAGAACCCTGATTTTTATGAAATCTGCCTTGGCTGTAGTTGTTGAATCCATTGGCTTCCCAAAAAAAAAACCCCAAAAATCTGTTCAGTTCATCAGTTCCAGGTCTGACATATGCAGGGCCAAGGTTCACGTGTGAAAACTCCAGAGCTTATCAGTACCCTTTCTACAGCCTTTGGTTTAGCATCATCTCCTTCCCAGCTAAAGAAAATAGACTCCTTAGCACAGCATGTTTATGCCCCTGTTTACCCTCCTGCTTGGACCAATTTTGATCAGATGATGAGAGAAGATGGAAATATCTTTAATACATTGATTTTTTTTTAAAAAAAACCCTGTTAAATAGTAGAAGCAGCCACAAAGGATGTGAGTACACAGACAATCCAACTGCAACAGTTCAATCAAATCATAGGAACTCATCTGTAAAACCTTTGGTGTTATATTCGCTCTCTGCTCCTTTGCATGAGGAAAATAGCCTTTACCATACCTATGGAGCCTTAATGATAAAAGCCCAAATAAACTCTCACTGTAAACTCTGTAAACATCATCTTTTTGCTCCTCTCTCTATGTATGTGTGCATACAGAGTTTCCAGAGGAAATTTCAGAAAGCTGATGCAGATGGACACCTGTGTAGATATTCAGCTCTCCTTGGATGTGTCACCATCACACAGTGACATCATAAAGCCTGTCAGAATGCTATGAGAGACAGCAAAAATAGCTCTTTTAATTTCTTTATTTCCATAATCTTATTCTGAATGTCCTGTCTGGTTGCAGTGCAGTTAAATACAATGGGAGTTGTGAAAGATGAACAAATCTGAATTTTGGTCTTTACACTTCTGAAAATAATACTCCTATAAAAAGTTAGTGTGAACGAGTGTGACATCCACAAATACAAAATAGAAAGATAAATATCTCCTCTGAAAGACTGTTAGTCTGAAATTAATGTCAGATTCCCACTGTGGGTCCTCAGTCAAAGGTAACATGGAAATCTGTGCTTCTGCTTCTTGTCTAGAGTTGCAATACGTGCATATTTTCATTTCCTTCTTTTCTCTTCCCTTTTGGCTTGGAACTCAAGAAGAAGGTCCTTCCTGTATGGAATTTATCAGCAATTATAAGAAGTGAAAGTTTTTTAATTAGCTATTAAAATGCATACTAATGTCAGAGCTTTAGAGAATGTGCTCATGTGATGTGTTAATGCAATTTTAATGTGGAAAATTAAGGAGGGGCTTTATTAAAAAGAAAAAAAAATGGTTCTATGGAGCGTTACCTAATGAGCTGGCTGGATCTGCTTGGTCATCATATCATTTCACCTTTCTTGTTCCCAGACCCTTTTCACAGGGCTTAATCTAAGTGAGAGAATTTGCAGGTGCACTGTCCTCATCATGCCAAGGTCCTTCTTCCCTGACTCCAGCCCTGGATATTGCAGGCCAGGTTATAGGAGCTTCTGACCTGGGGTTTGTTCCTACCTAGGTGCCACTGAGCTGTGTGTGAAGAAGTGAAAAGATCAACCCACATCTTGCCAGAGGCGTCAGTAACAGCCAGAGAAAGATGAAGATTGATGCAAATGTTATCCCTTGCTTGAGTACTTCAGCCCACAGTGTGGATCTCTTCCCTCTGAGCTTTCTCTGTGGTTGTGATGATGATTCTAGAAACAGCAGAAGATGCTTTGCATTTTCTTAACATCATTTAGCTCCACGACCACGATCGGTTACTTCAGCTGTTTTTCTTTTTTCTTTGATTCTGGGCTTTAGAAATGATCCCTATAGAACAACCAAGAAACTTTTGTTGTTTTCACACTCCAGTGAAGTTGAGACTCCCCTATAGACCAGTGAGAGCCACAGGCCACACCCCAGTGAACCCTGTCCTTAGGTGAACCTACCCTGGTTGATGCTGCAAGCAGTTCTTTCCATGTGAAAGTAGCTCTTTGGAAGAAACAACATTCCTCAGGAACTGGATCCAGCAGGCCATGAACAAATAATGTAACTGTGATTGTTGTTTAATGTTATCCAGGGAGAATGGTTGGGTGGATTTACAGCACAGGCTTTGTTTGATCAGGTTTGTACACTTTAATGGTATTTAAAATTCCTGTACACATCAGTGCTGTGAAAAAAAACACTCAAAAATGTTTTGGTAGCATGAAAAAAACCAAAGCAAAATGTATAGACCTTACAACAGAATGAATCCTAGTGCTACAGAATTAGTGGTTTGATTATTAGATTTCCTTCATTTTAACTCATGTCCCACTCCTCCTCCCAGAGATCCACCCACTGTCAATTGTCAATATTAATTTTGTTTTAGCTGAAGTGATACAGTTTTGAGAGACGATTGTGGCCTTGTCAATAGACCTGGAATTTGCATTCTCATTCACGTTCACAAAACCCTCAGGGATTTAATTTTCAGATCATGTGATTCTATCAGTTGAAGTCTAGAGGGGTCAAAGAGTAATCTCCAATTTGTGTCTCCTGTATCTGTGCATTGTAGAGAGGATAGTGAGGGGTGAACAAATACAGCACCTGGTGAAAAATGCATGAGATCCTTCTCAGAGTTCCTTGTTTTGTTGGGGTTTTTTGTGTTGTTTCTTGTAACTGGGAGATACTGATCATGTCCAGATAGCTAAGCTGCTTGTTTCCTCCAGAACCAGAATTTTATGGTAATAAACTACATACTTAGATTGGCCTTGTGTGAAGAATTATATCAAGCAAAAACCTTGTCCTCTTCCTCAACGAAAAGGCTAAGTTACCCTCAGTGCCTTTAAATCTTTTCTTTGCTATAGCAAAGATGCAAGCCATAAAAGTTTAGGTTCTGCAGCTCTAAGTGCTCGTGCTGTGTTCTCACCCCTCCTCACATGTTTGAGTCACGAGGAGCCTGTTCCTTGTAATGGAGCAACTGAAGGGAAAATCCAGCAATTCAGAGGTTGTTTCTCTTCTCACAAGCTGATTGCTGAACTAAGATATCAGCCTGCAGAACTGGAGGCCTCTGCAGGGAGTGGTGTTTATGTGACAGAAGGATGCTACTGCACCCCTGCCTACCTCCAACTATGATAATGTCCCTCCACTGTCTCCTTCCCAAAGCAGACTCTGCCATTTGGAGTAGTGGCAGAACCTAATTTCTCTTTCACCTGGAGTTTCAGTGATGTGTCTTCATTCCTGCTGCTTTTTACACGTACTTTGCTGCTCAGTTCCACCCCAGCAATAACTGCATTTCTGCTTTGATTAGGGCTCTGCATTATGCTTTATCCAGTAATAGCTGTGTCTCTATCAGTATTCCAGTGAACAATCTGACTCATTGCTTCTGTGGTGGTTGTTTTTTTTTTTTTAGCCTCCTACTTGATTTATGCATTATTGTCTTATTTTGATTGTGATTGGAAGGAAAAGGAAGACTCCTTTTTTAAAGTGAAAAATATCCATGTATCTCTTTGTTAGAGAATGATAATGTGAGACAGAGACTGTGAAACTGGAGAAGATGGGGTTTTTGTCAGCCATCCTCAGTTTCTATTATAGTTTATTAACACAGTGTTGGTGAATGTTGGTGCAAAACTTATTCATTTATTAAAATAAATAAGTTCTGTGCAATAACAACGTTTGTGCTTTTAGAAGAATCATTGCAGTAGAGAAATGTTACTGTAACTGTGAATGTGAGACAGCTGTTTGCTGTGTCTGTCTCTTGGAGTTAAAGCAATGGACTGAATTGTGACTTCAAAGGGTTAAAATACAGGAACAGCCACACAATTTTCCAGATGCTGAGAGAAAGCCAAGTAGGGGAGAGATTTATTTGGAGTTACTGTGTCCCTAGTATGAGTTAAACTTGGAGCATCGCAGACTAAACTGGGACATAGCAGCAAAGCTTCAGCAAATAAAAATATTTGCCTTTGCAGATTTCTTCTCTGGAAATAGAAGGTCTTAATGATACAGGTGTATTCCATTGATCTTGCTCTGGGAAAGGAGGAGGAGGAAGGAATATTTGTCTTCTATGGGCTGGAGAAGGCTGGAGCTGTAGGTCCTGTCAGATGTAGACAGGGATATAGATGAGGTAGAAAGTTCTGTGGCAGCTTCCTTTCTGCTAAAATGGAGCCACAGCCTCATTTCACCTTTGAGAAAACGCATCTTGTTCTATTTCCAGATTTTAAAATTGTAGAGCTCTTGGAGCCAATGGAGGTCCTGGCCTGTCTGTTAAACTTTGTTATTTCTTCAGTAGAATAAGAAAGAACAGAAAAGAAATCCTGGGATATCTGTTCCTTGCTTGTGCTGCCCTGCTCTCGGATCAGAGTGGACTGAGATGGCATTCCTGAAGCATGGGACTGTTTTGTGTCCCCAACATCAGAGAGAGCTGGGTCTAAGAACGTGCCTGAGCTCTTTAGAAATAGATTCCCACAGCTCACTGGGGAGATGCAAAGTGAATGCACAGTCCCTGAAGAATATTTAGCAAACTACCGTCCAACAGTGGAAAATTAAAAACATCTTCCCCTATCTTTACCTCCATCCTTAGCCCTAACTTGGAAACAAATAACCCCAGACCATATTTTTACAATGAGTTTCAACGTGGGTTTTTTGCTGTTTTATATTCTGAGTCACATCTTCACAAAAAAAAAAAAAAGTACTGTCATGTCATTCTAAGCTACTCTAGTAGCTTATCTTATTTAATGCTGCTCCATCAAGGTTTCCACATGAACATAATCTTGTAAATGAAGGAACCAATGCAAACACGATCAGTGTCAGACTTTGACATACATTATATGCTTTTCTGATCATCCTTACTTCATGGAGATCAAAGGCTGGAATATACTATCAGATTAGCAAGGACCATTGGCTTTTTTTTTGTTATTATTTATTTATTTACAGAGATCAGGAGAAAATGAGAGCTTGCTTTAAAAATGGCTGCAAAAGTAATTTGAGTATACTTTTTTGGTTGGTATTTAGGGTTTGGGTACCCCATTATGAAAATCCTAATGCAGGAATCCCAAGACATGGGAAATGTCCAACACAAAGAATTTTTTTTCTCTTTATCAAAACATTTTCCCTTATGTGCAGAGAGAATTGATCAGTCCAGCCAGCCCCCTGTAACCTGATGTTACAGCTTCTGGCTTGCTGCAGGTTGTGGAAGTTTATTTGGGGCACTCCCCCACGTATTGGAAATGAATATATTTGAAATGTTTGGCTGACTGCACACTGGTAATTATGATAAATTTCTTGCAATTTTATATGCAAGAAAATTGTATACATATTGCACAAGTAATGACAAGAAAATCTTTTTATCAGTACAGCTCAGAGAGGTACTGTGAGCTGTTTCTGTAAAGAAACAGAACTGCTGGCTTGTGTTAGCTTTTTCTTCTTGCTTTCTTTTCTAGGAGAAGTGTCATCCATGCTAAGAAGGTTTGTTAGGATCACTTTCTTTGGAAAACTTTTAAAATCAGATAAATCCTTAGAGATGCATCAAAACTAGATACTGTGAAATGTACAGCTTTTCATGAAATCAAATGAATTCATTATAATACACAATTTATACAATATCTGAGATGCTCAAAATTCTGTACAGACATTAACTCATTAAATGTGATAATAGTTGCAAGCTGCCATGGTTTTGATTTGTAGAATTTGAAGCCACACTCAGTTTAATTCTAAATAGACTAGAATTTCAATTTCCTTGCTTTGTGGAAAAGATTGTGTGTGTATGTGTGTGGTGTGGGAACGATACAAACAACACAGGATTGTGTGTGGATTATGAGAGGAAAGCTCTAAAAATAAAATCCATAGCTGTTTATTTCCACAGTAGCACACAACTGTTGGAGGGCACAATATAAAAAGCACAGAAGTCTCTCTTGGCTCATTTTCTGTGACTATACCAGAGGGATAAGTCAAAGCACCATGTTCCTGAACCATCCACAGCTGGTTTTGTGGGAAGAAGTTGATTTATAGTTTACTTTTTAAGTTCAAGTGGTTGAAAAATCAAAAAATCAAAAGTCCAAGATATGACCCCAGGACCTGTTCTTAAAAAATGCATAATTTGGGAATAAGCCTTGGGTAAGCTGTCTCAGTTAATTGTATGTGATCACAGTACAGATATCTCCATCTGAACCAGTCTCCTCAGACCCACTAGTATGAAATGAAATTAAATAATGGCTCCTCTGGAACCTCGCACAGCTTCATTTGCCTCTTGGAAAAATTTACAGGGTTTTGTAGTTTGTTTGGGTTTTTTATATTTTGTTTGCTTTTTAGGCTTTTTGTTTGCTTTAGGGTTTTCTTTTATCATATGCAGTAATCATCACACGTGGACTATTTTGTGAAGCACATCCCTAAAAGCTTTCACTTACTGTTAAATGAATGTTAATTTAATTTTTCAACCTTTAATTCTTTCTTCTCTTGATGTCTGTATGCTCCCTCTGCACGGGCACATGGTTCCTGTGACAGTCAGATGAATTAAACATGCAATCATCCCAGTGTCTGACACACTGATGGCTGTTCAGAAACTGAGCTGAGAGAAACCCCAAATAAGCCTCTAATACAAATAAAGGGCAGACATTGACCCTTAAGGACAATGATGACACAGTTGGACCCCAAAGGCAGGAAGACATGACAAACTGTCCCTGTCCTATCAGGACTTTTTTTCCTTGTCCTTTTGCTTTCCACTCTACTGTCTTCAATTGAGAAATCTCACAAATATCTGATTTTTAAAGAGACTTCAATGTTCATGTGGAGAGTAGCTACTGGCTTCAGCTTCCTTCAGCAGGACAGGCAACCTGAAGATCATAAAAACTAAAACCAGTGCTGAGATGACTGTGAGCAGCTCTGCCTCACCAGAAGCTCCCCACTCTATTTCTTTTAACAGGCAAAGCATATATTTGCAAAGACAAGCACTGTTCCCTGCTAGCACCACCACATGCTTTAGAAACAAAACTTTCTCACCAAGCCGAATATGATATTTTCTCCACTGGAGAGCAGTTTCTCTAGTTTGTTAGTTTTGGTCATTGTGGATGCAGCCACAAACTCTGGGATTTTTACTGTGCCTGTTGAATAGTCTGTGTGCCAGTGTGCTTGAAGGAGAGAGGAAGAAACAATAACTTTGTGTCTGTCCAAGGTTTACCACTAAAAGCATGTTTTTCTCTGTGTTTGCATCCCGAAAATATCAAGATCCCTGGTGGTTATTCCATGAGAAACAGGAAAATTGCAAAAAACTCAAACAGTTACTGCTATTGTTCCTATCGAAGAGGGCAGATGAGTATTTCAGGAACATCTGAGAAAATAGATATGTCTGATACAAATAAAATGGCTTTTTCCTTCCTATACTTAGCTCAGTCAGGAAGGACAGGACACATCTACATGCTCATCTTCTCTGGAAACTGCTTTTGATTTTGCTTCTGCCTGCTGGGAGGATAAACTCCTTTAACTACCTTTGTTTCCTGAGTTGCTTTCAGCAGCTGATAAGTAGTTCCCTAATCTTTACAATAAAAGCACTCTACACTACCCACGAGCAATCTGATTCCTCTGAAGTTCTGTCTTCTCATGTGTGCCTCATCTCTCAGCATCAGTGAGGGAGGAAAAGTTACCTGCACTATTTTCATACAGATTCCTTTAAATTAAATTTCTGGCCATAGGACACATCAGCTCAGATACCACAAGATGCACCCATTTTCTCTGGGCTTGTTTTGCTTTTAAAGAATAGAGATTTGTGATCATTTAAGTTCTCAGAGTTACTTGTTCCTCCCAGCTGCAGGAGAATGTGGCAGTGGGGAACACAAAGCGAGGTTCCCCTTTCTGCAATAAATTGTTCAAGGCCACTGCTATGAAGGATTGTTCCCTCACATTTACAGCACACGTGGGAAGGATGGTAAAGAAAGGAAATTTAATTGTCTTCTCACCTGTGCTGATGGTCCAAGGTGTTAGTTTGGTCAGGTGCCATGCAGACTCTGTTCTGCAGCTCACTCCTGGCATTGCAGAGCTGCTGCCTTCAGCCCCCCTGACATCCTTTCAGCCTGGCAGAAATGACCCAAATGGAGCAGAAGGCAAGGGATGGTGATACTTCTGGTCTGGCTCTTGCTAGAAATGGGGGAAAAGTGATGAAAACAAGGAAAGAGAGTCTCAAATACATGGACAGGACTAGAGTCTCCCCCAGGTACCCAGAATTATAAATCTTTCAGTTCAGTGAAGTGAAATGAAGCAAAACTCTAGGGTGTTTTGATGCCTATCCTAGTCCATTTTTCTTGCCTGTGGGGTAAAGTGCACTGTAACGTGAATTTGCAGCTATTCTTTTTCTGTCTCTTTTGGGTGATGTTCACTCTTGAAAATTTGCTGTGTAACAAGTTTCTTCACTGAAGTCACATGTGTTTTGAATATGTGGCATCAATAGTGGGATTTCATAACATGGAAAACTGAGCCTTGGGTTTTCAGAGACCAGCCCTCTGTGCATATGTCCATTAACAGTTCATTTGCTCTCTCTGTGTTCCTTCATTAGGTGCTTAACCACTGGCCGTTGATCCATTGGTCCATTCTTGGTTGAAAATGAAATTTAAAGAAAAGCAATAAGAGAGTGAGTGGGGGAGAAGGAAGGATGTGCTCATATTCCTTTTGCTTAACATGCTGCAAACTTGTTCTGCAGAGCTTCCACACCATTTGACCCAGCAATCAGGAACTGAGTTGACTCTCTGGCATAAAAATATTCACAAAAGGCTCCTTCCCTTACAATAATATCAAATATTAAAACATCAAAGCCAGAATACAGCAAAAAAGAGTTCTCACTCTCCCCGTTACACATTGTCAGACCCATTTCTGGACTCTCCCCCAGGCTCCCCTGACTCTGTCAGGTGGTTTTCTGCAGCCACTGGGAGCTTGCAGAATAAAATAGAGCACACTGCTGCTTCGGCACGGGTTAACATTTGAATATGGAGATGTGGATGTGGATGTGCCTCTGGGGGGTCCTGCAGCAAAACAAAACCTTGAGTGTCTGCCAGCATTGCCTGCGTTGTGAGAACATTCCCCCAGTGTTCATTAAAATACAAGTTCTGGGCCCAGGGCAGCGTTACCAGCCAGCGCTGTTGTGGCTCAGAGCCACCAGCGGGGTCAGTGGGGACATCGAGGATGGCAGGGCAGGCTGGGCACTGCCAGGGGTCCCAGCACTCCAGCTGAACCTTTGGGCTTGAAATGGAAACACCACTGCAGCAGGACTCCTTGAATTTTCATAGAAGCCTGTGTGTGTTGAGGGACCTGTTTTGTGGGGGTTCGCTGTCATTGTGATACACAATGTTGTGATTCTTACCCATGAAATGCACACTTCTCTTAGTGTACCAATTGTGTGGGAGCTTCTTACCTTAAAGTCCAACATTTGATGGAAAATGTGTCACAGTGTTCATTGATATGAGTTTTATATGAACTGGGTTCCTTTGCTTCCAGTAGTCATGGGTAAGTGCTGGATAGAGCAAGTGCAGATTTCCCCATGGTTCCTATGAGGAGACCCAAAGATCAAAGCTAATGTTTCCCTACGTCTTCAGATGCGTAGAATTATAAAGTTGTTTGATATGCTAAAATATACATTACTTTCTGAAGGAAAATTTCAAATGCATGCACACGAGCGTGCACATACACTAACAAACACATGTACAAAAATGCACGTTTCTGGAGTTTACTTTTTAATATCTTTTTTTAATCAATCAGTTTTATAAGGTAATCTTGATTCTCTTCAGTAAATAGCTGGTGATTTCTAGCTAGTTCTGTATAACTGAAAAATTCATCGAATTCATGCCTGTCCATTGGAAAATGGATGGTGAACTGCATGTGAGGCAAAGCTTCCCTGCCCCAGCCTTTTGGTCAGGCCAGAAAAAATCAGCCCCAGATTTTCCCCTCCTGTTCTCTCCATAATGTGAGAAGGTGAACAGGGAAACAACAAAACAAATGCCAATTTCCCATAAGCTGTGTCAGCCTGATTTGGATCTGAAGACAAAATTTGTACCAGAGCTAGCTTCTGAGGTAATGCAAATCCAAATAGCTTTAATGAGTTCTGTTTACAATCTGGCCTTCAGTTATTATTTAATCTGGAGGAGCCAGCTTGTCTTTACTAATTACACATTACAAATATCTTGCCATACTTTGTTCATTAAAGCAAAGTAAGAAATTCAATACATATGGGTTAATGACTTTTGGATCTGTGCAGAAGCTTGTCCTACAGATGTTTTGAGGTCAATGGGAAGTTTCTCCAGGCAATCAAATTTCTTGAGCTTGGACTCTGTGAAGTAATAAATAGGAAGAGTAATTAACAGATTATTGAAACTAGCAAAAAGGGGGCAGGTTCTGAATCTGTCCTTCTCTATCAGAGCAGGAATGATTTGGCAGACGTTGGAGTCATCAGGAAATGGGTCCACTTTGTCATCCTCTGCTGATGCTTTGCCACGTCAGACCTGCTGAGCAGCAGGCTTGTAAACAAACATGTTTACACTGACACCCTGCAAAACAAAATGCTGCTGGCTTCCATTTAGATGCCATTAAATCTTCATCTGGAGACTGCTGTGTGACATTTTGGATTTTGCATGCATAACGTACTGTAACTCAATGAAAACATTGGCTCTCCCCATCATTCCTAAGCAAAATAGCTCTCTTAGCCAGGAGAATGTAGATGACAGATGTTTCAGATCGATCATTGCAAAGAGATAACAGGACTGTCTTGGATCATTACAGGACATGAATCTTGGAAAGCAATTATAGGTGGCAACAACTGGTGTGACAATTGAGTCCCTCCAGCCTGTGTTTCACCTTAGAAAAAAGCTGTGTGGGATATTTCCCCATAGGGATGTGCTGCTGCCTGCCAGATCCTGCTGTTTTGATGTGAAGTCACATTGTGCATGCTAAAAAGGAGAAATGTTCTTAGCATAAGTTTCTTGTTAGCACAGCAGATCTAATTGGAATCTAAGGAACATGGCAAGGCACATGGATGTCAATTTTCTCCCTTTTGATAATTAAAAAAATAAATGTTCTCTTTGTGTGCTATGCTATTGAATTGTGATATTTAGCACACCATATTCCCATGGTGTGTTTCATATACTCTTTCTTAACAGGGATATAATTTATACTTATTCTTTGAAGAGCTAAATTCTTGTTGACTTCAGCTGAAACTGAATATAGACATACCAGTATCTGGTCTTTTCATTGAAAATATAGAAAGATAATGCTGGATTAAAATAGCTCTTCAGGTTTTAAACTCAGAGATGAGTTCTGCTTCACTCTGATTGCTTCAATTTGATTTAAATACTGTAGCATTTCATGTGTCTTTGCACCATACTAGAAATCATTTATAAATTCTGGTTTGAAAATGGAGATATCCTAAGTTACTCTCTGATACTGTCAGTAAATAAATATCCTTCTCTTTTCCTCTAGCTGGAGAGTATTTTAGCTTAAGAAAAACTTTTCGCCCTTTCAAGCAGTCTGCATGTTACTGCAACCCTCTTCTCTTCCAGCTGGAACAGCTTTTATTCCATCTCTGCTTCATCTCTTCTTCCTGGTTTTCTTCCTTTTTCTTTTTTTCTTTTTCTGGAAAGCTGTTATTGCTTCTCTCATTACTCTTTGCTTTATTCCTCTCTTTCTTTTATTATAGTGCTTTCAAACAATCTTCTTTAACATTAGAAAACACAATTGATTTTTTTCTTCATGGCAAGTAACAAGATAAAACCATACCATGCAGTGAACAGTCAGTGGGGATCTGGTGATGCCTCTCCCTTCTGCTGATATAAAACTTGCACATGGAATATATTGGATTTTACTGAAGGAGTATCCTAGCTGAATTAGTAAAGCTGCCAGTCTTCTCAGTTGAGGTAACCAGAATGGAGGAGAGAGAGAGAACAGTCTGGGGAGCCCTGTGTCTCAGAGAGAGGCAGAGAACGGGGGGCAACAGGAAAAGAAACATTCCTGGGAGAAGAGACAGGAAGAAAAAAACATACCTGAACTTCAGGGAAAGGTATGCAGGAGATGCTGTGAATCCAGAGAAATCACATATAGCAATAAAATATCTAAGGCCAGGCACAGCTGAACCCTCATCATAAAGAATGCTGAGATAATTTTAATATCTGTGAGACAGGGATAAGCTGGAACTGGTGATTTGTTTACAATACAGCATATGCTGGCACAGGCTGTTTGAGGAAGGAAAATCCTGAATGGAGTAGAAAGGGGAGGTGTTCACATGATGCAAATTGGCCTTGCTGTTTAAAGAGAGGTGGATCTATGGAGAGAAACCCGTTTCCTGGCAATTTCCCATGTGTACGTTTACAAGAGTGGTTTTTCCAATTCCAGTGTTTCCTTGCTTTCCTCCAGACTTGGATTCATGTCTCAGAATGAGAATATTTGAAGTCATCTGCCTCGTTTAGATTAGTTATATTTCAGTTATCAATGCCAAGTTTTAAAGTAAATTAGAAAAAGGGAAAAAAAAAAGGTATTTAGGGTAAGTTCTGCAGCAGGCTGCATACAGGCAAATTTGCTAAAAGACAGCTAGAAAGCTTTAAGAAATATCTCTGGGCCCAAATGACTCAGTTCTGCTCATTCACAGCGCATTCACGCCATCAGGAGTGTGATAAGGGGAAGTTTTTTAAGTGGCTTAATAATGAAGTGTTTCAGCAAGTGGCTAATAAGGAAATCAGAGTGTGCTGCCTTAGCTCGCACCAGCTGACATTTGGTGGTGACATCTGCAGGAAGGAGGTTTCAGGTCAGGGGAGAGGAGTCTCAATGTTTCTGGAATGATCCCTTTGCATTGACCTTCTCCTGGCTAAATGCTGTTGTTTAACATGCAGGAGGAGAAAAAGTATTCGTGGTGCACCCAGAATATTGAGAAAGACAAAGACCCTACTCTTAATAAATAAGAGAATACTGTAAAATATTTTTGTGTGTGCTGGACAAGCTCATTGTGGGGCTGGATCTAGAAGAAAACTTCCTTATCACAGAGGGCTCTCTGTGTCAAGATAATACCAAGTCCCTGGTTACTGTAGAGATTAATATTTTTTTTAAATTAATAATATGTAACACCCCTCCTCTCCTTCTGTCTGATTTACTTGACAATCTCATGGCCTGACAAATATCTCAATCAGGTACTGTTAATTTAATCTTCTATTCAGCCAATAACATCCAAGAACTTTTTTTTTCTGAATCTAACACCTCTCCTGGTAAAATGGTACTACTTTTTCTCTCTGGCTAGACTAACGGTGTTTTCAAAGTCCATATGAATACTTGTGTTTTTCAGACTAATTTTTTTTTTCCATGAGATATTACTGAAATTTCAGCAAATACTAGTTTTGCTGTAAACCCTTTACAAAAAAAAAAAAAAAATTCAAAACAAACAAACCAAAAACCTCAGCCAGCCAAAAGAAAAAGCCCACTGCCTTTTAATAACAATCAAATACGGTTGACAAAACTCAATGTAAATATGGCCTATAGAACATAGGATTCCTCCAATTACACATAGATATTTTAATAAAGTGTGAATCAAACAGGTTTAGCAAGCCATGCATATATTCTACAAGATGCATTGTCTGTATTTCTGCCAGTTATAGAGATTATAGAGTTTGGATAGAGCAGAAAAAACTGATTTCAGAAACCAAACATATCATCATGCTTGTACCTTTGTTTAAATCCATTTCTTTTTTACCTGGTAGACTGTCCTTGGCAATAAGGAAAAATGAAGGTGGACATGTCCTTACACACAGTCATGTTGGTGGTTATCCAGTGGCCAGCCAAATTGAAATAGATCTCTCAAAGCTGGTCACTCTCCTCTAGCCAAAAAAAATTAAATAAAAAGGATGTTCTAAACCTAATCTGATTCTGCACCTGAAATGCAAGCAATTTATCCCAAAACTCAATTTCTGATGCTTTACCAAAACTCTGTACCAAATCTCTTCAGTCACAATATCCTTTCCTCATTGCTACCCAAATAGACATGTGTCACCCCAGGGCATATTGTAAAATAATGAGCCAGCCTAAAGGAAAGTTTCCAAGAAAATACAGCAAGTGGATGATGGACAGCACATCAAGCCTCTATTGGCAGCAGCCCCCTGGGGTGCTCTGAGATATAATTGTACTAAGGCCTGAGCTCTAAAGAAAACTTTCTAAGTTGTATGAAAAGTTTCCCTCTTAGATGGCATCTTCAAAAACACTGCTTGAATTGTTATAGCAAAGCTTGCAGGGCCAAACTGACCACAGATCCTCAATTTCCAACCTGTTTATGGCTGTCCTGTGAGAGAGGATTCCTGCATTTCACTAAATTAGGGATTTCCTTTCTTTGCTGATTTCCCATGACACACCAGGTACAGAATATATTAAATAATTAGATCCTTGCAGCTCGGCTCTAAAGCTCAGTGGGTATTTTAGTTTATTTTGCCATTCACCCAACATCAACTGAAGATCATTAATGAGCTTATACAAAATGCAGGAGGCAGTAGGCAGTGGAAGAGCAGTTCTCATCAACTTTCCCAGGCTTTGGCTCAGCCCACAGTGCTCACCCTTTAATTTTCTACCTTGCTATCAGAATGAATCTTCCCACTTCCATGCTTCTGGGTGAGGTTCTGTAGAATTATGTTGCTTAAAAATGTCCCTCCCTCTTCTGACATCCCCCAAAAAATATCACTGAAGAGAGCAAGGGCAGCTGGAAGCACAGCTGGATCAATGTTAGAGAAGAGCTCACTGTCCATTTTATTTTCCAGGAATTTGCACACATTGGACCAGGAATGTAGAGAAAGCAGTAGAGAAAGGTTGTCTCTGGAGATGAAATGAGTCAGAAGCTCTAAAAGAAGATGAAAAAACTTTTACTTGAGGTTGGGAGAATGTTTCTGGTTTAGTTGTTGAGGGTTAACCAAGGTTCCTTTAAGATGATCAACAATTTCCAAGGACTCCTATTGTGGTGTCTTTGGAAAGGAAAGAAGAATAGAGGGGGAAATAGTGATTACTAATGTAACTGGCTTCATAAACACTGACACTGTTTCTTGCCTATTCGATGCCCTGAGAGTGGTTGAGTGTGTTATTTTGGGATTAGCATCAGGTAAGAGCAGGTTGGTTTAACACCTGCAAAACAGACAGGTCAAACACAGGATTAGAAATAACTGGTCACTGTAAGAAAAAGGAGCTCCACGAAACAATTTTTCAGTGTATTTTTGAACAATTCTGTAAAATTAATCTGAAAGCCCCAGGAGACAGATAGTGAAAGACAGTCTCAGCTTAAGTCTTTAGAATTGTTTGAATATATTTTGTTTCTTTTGCTGTCTTTATTTGAATGCCTATTTTCTGACAATAGAGTTAGAAATAAGTCATTATGAGACAAAACAACAATCCCTTTTATTTCAAACTTTTTCATAAATAAAATTTCACCTATGTAGTCACATCTAAGGAAAATTCTGATGTTGATGGTCATTTCTTAAAAAAGCAAGCAAACAAAAAAAACCAAACAAAGCCCACATTGACTTTAAACTAAGGCAATTTTGACTACTTTAAAATTTAAATTCGTGTTGTAAATGCCATGCTCAGTAGCTGTTTGGATGGAATGTGTGGCTCTTGGGCTTAACTTCTTTTACGTTTTGTTTTTTTTTTTTTGCTGAGCAATTGCAGCTTCCTCCTAGTTTTATTAACATCTAGTGTAACCTTCAAAAGTGAAGATCAGTGCCAATAGGGATGTCAATCGGCTCCAGTTTAAGTTCTACCTGATTTTAAAAGAACTGCTATGTGTGTAGTATTTGTAATCCTGCTCCTGTTTGTGCAGTTCTTTACAGAACTGTTTTAGAATAGCCTCATGCTGTGTTTAGCTTCAGAGCACAGCAGCTCATTGTGACATCAGGTGTTTCTGACAGCTCCATGGATGTGCCCTGTTTTGTTCTACTCAATTGAGAGATGGGTAATTTACAGCCTCTGGGTCATCTGTGGCCTGCAATGTTGTCTCACAGAGCCTGGGGCAGATCATAGTTTTATTCTGGATAATGTTGCATATTAATAGAAGGCTTATCAAAGACATTTGAGAGGCCTTTCTGGATGAGGAAAAATGTAACTCATCTTAATCCAAAGTAGCGTTCGAAGGGGTAATAATGACAGGAAAACAAAAATCTTGTTTTGTGCATCACTGTGTTTAGATGTGGACCAGAAATTTCCAAGTATTATCTTCACGGTAATTTAGATCCACTTTCTTTCTGCTATGGCACTAGAAATCTGCCTTTAAGTGGACTTTTGAGATGTCCTTGAAGCTACTGGCTGGTACCATGCTGAGAAATGATAATGGCTCTGATGGCTGTCAGGTTGTGTTGCTGTTGCTGTGTCTCAAAATGCTCCTCACATGGACTAAATCTGCTGTCACTGCTACCTGGCTTGGCATAAATGCCACCCTCTCTTCCAATTGACATGGCACGTGAACTTCCTGCAGAGAGAGAGAAGGTGCCCAAAAAGCCTCTGGTAAGATTTGTCCCTGATGGGGTTAAAGGATAAAGCAAAGCCTGGTAGCTCCTGAAGTCAATGCTGGCAGAGCAGGGACACAAATCCTGGTGGTGTTCCCATGAAAATCGTGGGCAGGGACAGCCAAACCCCAGCAGCACCACCAGGAACAGCAAATTGTTGTGACACTTCACCCCTGTTTCACCCACACCCAGAGGAGGCTGTGGCTGGACCTGTATCAGCTGTTCACCCCATCACCTGTCCTGTCATTTTTTGTCTTCTTTTCTTTCCCCTGTCCTCACACTCCTCCCTCCCAGCAGATCCACACAGGGGAAGCTGCTTCCTCTGCAAAAGCTCCTGTGTGGCTTTCAGGTCATAGCAGAGCAGTAGGAAAAACCCCTCAGGTCTGACACATTTCCCCTGCAATGACTGCACCAGGGGGGATTTTTGGAGCAAACCTTGTGATAAGGACTGGAAGCCTTTGGTTCAGTCCTCACTGCTCTGAGAAGGAAAGGCTACTATTTTTTCCCCCAATAATTTCTAGTAGTAGTAGCAGTGATAACTTCAAGAGGTGGTTTGGCTCATTGGAAATCTCTGAAGAAAATAAAACAAACATCACAGGTTGTTGAAGGAGGTAACTGCCACTAGCAAATGAACATTGGGGTAGATTTAATCATTTCTTTTCCTATCACCCATCAAAACACACGTTTTGTCTATTGCAGCAGCAGCTCTACAAGTTTCTTAATTTCTTGCTTTAGCCATTTTCCTTTTCTGAAACTCTTGGAAAGACAGGCATTTCCCTACCCTCCACTGATCTTTTTTCTTCCCCAGCGGTGCTGCACTCTCCATTTGTGGGTTGCAAAGCAGAGTGCTGTAACTATCTGTGCTCAGGGCCTGAAAACAGACAGCTTGGTGCCTTGCAAATCAGCTTCAAACCCCATTTCACCAGCAGCACCCTTGGACTGAAAGTTATAAATAATTCCAACAATTCTAAACATCGAGAACGCTATGAATTATGAGCTTTTCATCAGAATAACGTGTAGGATCAATAGCAACAGAAGGTGTCTAGATAAGCACATTTCATAATTACTGCTTAGAAACTGCATAAATCAATTTACCAGCACACTTCAGGAAAAAAAAAAAGTTCATTTTTTTAAAGATGTATTAAAATAATGGTAGCTTGATGGAAGGTTACATTCCATCTCCCTTTTAATAATACCTCTTAAGAAATTTAATTTCAACTTCAAAGGGAGCTAAATTAAATATCAATCCTGTATAAATGGATCTGACACATTTATGTTTCATTATTTTACTTTATACTCTCCCCTCCCCCAAAGGAAATGAATCAATCATTTTGTTCCTCTTCAGTTGCTCTTACTCTTTCTTGTGCAGTGCTATATCCTGGAAATAATCAGGTTTCTTTGACAATCAGTTAATAAACAGACACTTAAATATTCTTTTCTTGCAGCCTAATAGGCAGGCAATGAGGTTGAAAGACATTGCATAGTGCACATCATACTTGTTCCTCTCCTCAGATTAATTTAATAAATCCTCAAGCTCTCTAGTACTTTTAAGAAGATTTATTTCAACTGTCTAATCCATCAGTTAAAAACAAAATATGAAAATTTGGTCATTTTGATGCAAAGTTTCTTGTGTTATTCTTGGGATAAGTGCCATATTGGCTTCAAAATGGGGAAAAAATCACTGCATAATTTCTCATGGAAGTGGCTATGAATGAGAATAATATTTCCAAAAAAATTTAATTTATGGAAAATTATTTTCATTAGACTGTTGTGCTAAGAAATGGTAGGGCAAGACTGAAGAAGAACAAATAGCACATAGTTATTTAAGAAGTGGAAAATGATGATGCAGGCCCATTTTTTAGTTCTTTGTAGCCTTCAAATGTTTAAAACACCTTGATAGAAAGAAAATTCAGATAGATAGAAAATTCATGTCAAATGAGATGAAAAATGGGATCAAGTAAAATATGGCCTTTCCAAAATAGATCACACAAAAACTGCATTTGATAAGGGAATTTCACTTACAGCAAATGTAGCTTTTCTTGCCTTTAAAAAAGTGTTTTATAAGTAACAAACTGGGGGAAAAATAGAGAAGGAAAAGAAAACTGGAGGATCAGAAACTTAGTATAATGGAGGAAAAATAACTCATAAAATAAAGAATAATAAAAGAAGGTGATCACGGGCAGTGTTGAAAGGAGGTATTATGAAGCCAGAAAAACATGACTAATACAGTTCATAAAGGCCACATTTTGGAATTGATTGTACCTAGCATTTTCAATAATAAGCTTGTATTAACACACTCCTGCTTCTTAGGCCAATAAGCTGATGAAATGAAGATAGAAATCATTGTTAACAGAGACGGTCAGGTTATCCTACAGAAAGATTCATCGGCTAGGATCTTGGTGTTGGGATGGAAATCAAGAATACAAAATACATTAAATATATATATGTGTGTGTGTGTGTGTGTTTAGAGACTAAGAATGATAAAAATAATTGAGTTTGTCAGCTGGAAACAGCACAAGAAGAATATGGATGCACTCAAAAATCAAGTATGACCGTTCACCAAAGTGGTGCCACACACTAAAAAGTCAAACACAACCCTAGGAAGTATTAAGCTAAGTATCAGTACTGTTATCCAGAGGTTGCTCTCTAGTCCAGACAATAAGAGCAGTTGACAAAGTTTTCCATTTTTTGCCTGTGCAATATAAAAGTAGACTTAAAAATATAGTGGGGTTTTTTTTTCCTTCTCTCCTGTGACTCAACAAGTGAAATGGGCTGTCACCCTGAAGTTCCTTCACAACTGCTGACCCTGTGAGGGAAAAGGATTGTTCTGGTGTTAAACTAAACTTTATCACCCTGTATGATATATTTCACTCCTACAAGTGAGAAATCCTCAGAGGAGCAGAAAGAAGAAGGTCTTAGCTGCCATTTTTTTTTTCCCTCTGGCTCTAATGCCCTGTTATTAAATCTCCCCACAGGTATCTGGCTATGGTTTACCACTAACATTTACAGGTACCTATAAAATGGGATTAAGAGTAATATTTCACACTATTCTTCTTCAACAACATATTGTCCTGAGTCACCCTGACATCGCCTATGGCATTAAGAAACAATCAAGTTAAAATTGAGATTGGCAGGAAAAGCAATGTCTTACTGCCTGTGGGGTTATTTGTTCAGTATTATTATTCCATTGAAGGTTGGAATGCAATTGGATTAGATCCATTTCCAGTCAACCAAAGTTAAAGTACAGTTTATGAATTGCAGGGCCCCAGTTTAGCTATGAGCTGTATGCCTTTTTTTTTAAAGGCATCTCAGAGAAACTGCAAGATAGAGATAGCAAAAATTAAAACTTGTATCTAAGTCACTTAGAAGTGTGCATAATGAGGTTGCTCCAAAATCTTAAAAGATTATCTTTAAATTATCACTCAGAAATTTCCTTATCATGCAGCAACAGACTCTTCTCCCTTACTGCTTAGAAAGAGCTCTTGAAAAAATGCAAAAAAATGCATCACTCTGGAGAATTACATCCTCTTTTCAAACAAGGAAACAAACTGTATATATATATATATATCTATATATCTCCTGGGAGTGTACCTTGGCACCCTTAAAATGCATCTGTTTTCATAGAACCTTTTTCAGACAAACAGACAGACTGAACACATCCAAGACATTGATTCTGAAGCCTTGCTAAGCCATGGGGCTACTGTGCTCCAAGACCTGCCCCATCAAGGATAGCAAAATTTGGCAATGTGAACGTCAATGTGAACATCATGGCCAGGACATTCCCACTCTCTCAAGACCATGGGTCAGTTAGGAGAGCCAGTGCTAGTCTCAAAAAAACCAGGCTTCTGCTCAAACCGTGGTACAGTTCTTCCTCTTATGAGTCTACTTTTATACAAAAATCATGATTTGTGGACTGGATTTTATTTTTCTCTCTTTTTATTTTGCAATGGGCAGAAGTGGACCCCTGTTTTTCTCAGACTTGAGTGTAAAAAGGCCATTAATTTCCCTAAAGACTGTAGCTCAGTGGTACAAGCAGGAAACCTGATTTTCAAAGGCTCCATCCCTAGTATTGACTGCCTGCAAACACCACTCAAAATCAGTACTCTTTCTTGTCATCTATATCATTAAAAAAGCACTCCAGGGAAAATTGTAACTGTTCTCTGCAGGTGTGGAAATAATGAAACTGGGCACTACCCTTCCTAAAAGGGACATTTTCCCTATGGATCCAGCTCCCATGATGTTTGTCAAAGGGCACTATGTGATAATGACATTTCCTGTGGAAACTCTGAAGTCAGAGCAAGTAGAATTTAGCTCACTTTATGTCAGACTTTGCTGGTGAATTTGTTGTGTTGGGTTTTTTCCCATCTGAGCTCAGCAGAACACATGATGTTTTATTTATTTATTTTTCAGAGCAAATCAACAAACATTACATGATGCCTTCACCAGAGGAGGGAAATAATGCAGTTTCTGGTGTGTATGTTTGTGGCTGGTGGTTATTTTCAGGCAGAAGGGGAAGTTTGCATTCATGAAATGCTACTTTTCCTCTCTCCAGCCACCTAATTTTTGCCTCATTCCAGGTGGAAAATGACCTTTTCAAATAGCTCTTGCTGATGACTTTCATGAAAATCACACAAAAGAGGGGAGGGGAGAAGTTACTTGCAGCACACCCAGGGAGGAATGCATTTGGTTAAGATTTATTGGCACTGGTGTATTTTGAAAATATTCTGGATGAGCAGAAGACTTGATAGACAGAAGGAAAAATTAAATTTTAGCTCTCAGCCATTCCAAAGGCAGAAACTGGAAATGGCTGGAAGGCAAAGAAGAAAGAAGAGAGTGGGGAAAATGAATAAAGTTGGGTAAGAAAACCAGCAGGGTGATGAGCAGAGAACTCTGCACTAATACACTGAACCAGAGACTCCTCAACCAAGTGAGAATTCTGCAAGCCAGACAGTAAGATCCTTCTCCAAAAGCCTGTTTGTATCAAGCAAGCCCATCAATTTTTCATCAGCTACTGCAGGCACCTATTTGTTAGGAATGATTTAGCTATTCTGGGAGTCATGCTGATGCATGGGTCTTAGATTGAAACTATTGGCACACCAGGATGTGCCAGAATATGAAACTCTGCAGCTGAGGCTGGTTTAATGTTGTATTTTCCATGGTGATCAGGAAAAAAAAAAAAAAAAAGGAAAAGGAAAAGAAATGCTAGGATGCACAAAACTGACAGCCAGGGGAGATTGCTCAACTACTGTGTGGGATGGCTATTCCCAAGGGAGGAGGGAGGCAGTAGGGACAAATGGATGGTGAGGTCTCACTTGAAACTGCAGCCCAGCTTACATCAGCTCCCTGGGGAGAGAGACTGCCTGGGGAGTGACCTCTGAATCATTTCGTGGCTCATCAGCTCAGGGCTTGGGAGAAAGGTGTAGTTCCTTGCCTATCTCTGCAGATTTGGATTAGTTGTCATTCCCCTGCTCACCAGTTTCTCAATTATCAGGCAAAAATCCTGTGTGTACATGTGAGCACTGTGGCTGTGTATACATTTATGTGTATATAGACCCATATGTGTGTACATGGATATCCATATTCCCACCTTCATTTACATTTCTAGGATAGGGACTGTTGCCTACCATGAATAGTAGTATTTTTAATATAATATTTTTAATACAGTGTTCTCCACAAGGTTCTTTGAAAGCCTGTGTGGCTTTTAATCCTCTTCCAGAAAACAAACGAGTGTTTTGAGAAGGTTTCAATAAAACTGGTTCTTGAATCTGCTGTGTCAAGTAGAACCTGGTAGCAGTGGTGTCTGGGCATGGCTCAGTGGGTAGAAAGAGGATTTGAGGCTCCAGCACTGTTTATTTGGTAACTCTGATTACAATTGTGAGAGGATCCGGGGAATTTGGAACTGGTGATCCTTAACTTTGTCCAGGACTGTCTTTATCCACAGTTGTACCAGTATGAACCGGGCAGCCCCTCAGCCCTGGGACAGAGGCCAGAGGCTGCCTGAACAGCTTTATGGGAGAAGTGCATCTCTCCTTCCTGCCCATCCCAGCCTGAGTCGCAATTTGTGCTGGCTGATCCCCATTCTGTACAGCTGCTGCTCCCCTGGGAAGGGTCCTGGCACTGCCATGGTCTCTGCAGTGAGGGAAGCACTGATCTGCTGAGTTCAGTCCTGAGGATTCCCAGGAAGGAGCAGCTCACAGAGACCAGAGCCCACTTTTTTCTTTTTTTTTTTTTTTTTCTTTATTTTTTTAAGGAATTCAGCTGGATAGATAGCTTCTTGACTACTACAGTTCTACAGCTTTTTCAAGGTGACAGCTATAATATATTTTATCTAAGCACATGTGCAAAATCTGAAAATTTAGGGTATATATCCAGTCTAATTTACCTTGAAAATTATAACCTTCCAAATTTACACTAAGACAGCACTGCTACTGAGGGACAGGTTTAAAAGGAAAATGTGTTCAAATGCAGCATAAGTCTTTTTTCATCAGCAGTCTTCAATCCAGACATGAATTCTGCCTGCCTCTTAATTTTTATTTTATTATTTTATCCTAAAGATATTGAGGAAGGTTGCCAAAAGCTTTGTTAATCACTGAAATGTGGGGAGCTAACCCTATCAATCTATTCCTGTGTTCAAAAGAGATATCATATGCCTGAAGTAATGATGTGATATAGAGTCCATTTCCCTGGATTGAAATATGGTGTGTAACCATGGAAGCAGATCAATAAAAGCATAATGATTTTGAAGAAAATGTCTTTTAAACAAAACAGATTATTTCTTTTCTAATAAATCACATTTTAGCTAAAACTTTTCTAATTTCAGTCAAAACCCTCACAACAATTCCTGTTCTTCCCTTCATCCCAAACTCAATCTTTACGTGAAAGAAAACGTCTTCAGAGATTGTTGATAATAAAAACTTCTTTGAAGATAATTTTAATAATGAAAAAATCACAAAAAATTGCAAAAGCAGTTGTAAGGAACTTCTTTCCTGCATCAATACCCACAGTAGTGATGTAGGTAGTAAACAGACAGCAATCAGCTTAAAGTACAGCTTGAATTTAAACAGTTATTGACCTGAATTTGCAAACTAGACACCATACTTTTCAGCTACAAATTCATGATTTACATACAAATGCAATGCAATTTTTGGTAATTTAAATACCAAAGTGAAAAATCTTATCAATAGCTTACAAGACAATACTTAACTGTAAATGAGGGGATTTTTTTGTCCCATTTAAAAACAATATGAAACACAAAGGTGTTGATAAAGCCCAACTGAACTGTTTGGTCTGAGCTTCAAGACCAGACTAAGATATTATTTTTCAGTTGCCTGTCCAAAACAGTTTGGAAAAAAAGGTGAATGTTAGGCTAAAGGCAGTGTCCTTGATGAAACATATTGCACCTATAAAACACCCAGGTACCCTCCTGCATCTCTTCTTCTGCCCTTTTAATGTTGGCTGGAGCATTTCAGCTGTGTTACACTGCATCCTTAAGACTTTACAAAGATGTCAATTGCCTATTGGTTGCCTTTTGCAACAAACTGTGGCTCATCAAAATTCTGATTTTATAACTTGATTAGCAGAGGAAGAGGCAGGAGTTTGAAAGTCATCTCTCCCTTTCTGGTGAGCTATCACTGTCAAGAATGAGCCAGAGGCCTCCTTTATCTGCTCTGTGGTCTATCAGGAAAACCTGAACCTGCCTCAGGCAGCCTGATCCTCTGTGAAAATGAGCATTTTTCTGTTGGCTCTGTTTATCTCTGTCCATCACTGTAATGGAAATGATCAGGTTAACATGGAAGTTTAAAAATAAAATCAAAACCAAGTAAATATGGGTGGTTTTTAGACTGACAGAAATGAGGATGTTTATTGATCCAGATGACAACAGATGTTTTCAAAAATGTTTGTGTTATGTGCCTCAATTTTCTGAAAACACTGAAATAGAGGTTACATGCCCATTAAACAATTTAACAGGTAGCAGGAAGTCTATATCATATTTAACTTCTATTTTAATCCATCAATACTTTTATTCATCTATAAAATACTATGTCAACAAGGTCCACAATTTAGTTATGTCTCACTGAGAATTGTTTTTCTCTCCTGAGCTTTATATTCTCTGACACCCAATAATAATACTCTGTGTCCTCTGCTCCTAGACTGTGGAAAGCAGCAACTCATCATCTCTTTCTCACTCTCTCGATGTAATATGTGATTTTTGAGAATTGACTGTGTACTCATGATCCCTGTCGTCTGTCTTGGAAGCCAAGGGGTTTGGGTCTCTTTGCTGTCTCCTTGCACAGCTGCCATTCCAGCTTTCCTGATTAAGGCATCATTCTGCTCCCTGCCCTTCTCCACGGGCCCCTTTTGGCACAGAGTGAGAAGAGCTCCTCTCAGGAGTCAGGAGGATGTTGCACCATAGCTGCACACAGTGGCTTAAACAGGGGTTTCTCTTTAGTTTAGGGAAAGGTCCACACAAACTCCACAGGTTTTTTTTGCTGAATTTTGAACAATTTTCACTTCAGCAAATCTGTTTTGTTTCTCCTGTCGTGACTCCCTTACAAGCTCTTTGATTCCCCCTCACTGGGAATTACCTCCTGCTGGTTTTGCCACCTTAATTATTCTTTCTGTACTCTGACCCAGGTCTATGGAATACCGGGAGAGTAAAAAAAAGTCACAAACCATCTATCATCAGACAAGAAAAGAGGAGGTTTTTTACACTGACAGAAATGAGGAGGTGGATGTGTTGAGCTGGGGACAGGCTTAAGGCACTCAGATTTGCAATAGCCAAGATAATTTGTTAAGAGATTCCTGCTGGGCCAATCACCAAATAATACAGCTAGAATTAGTGTCCCCAGCTGCATTAGTTTGTGTTGGCTTTCACTGGATGTTTTATCATTGTCTTACTCAGTATCAGGAGATACTCCATTTTTCCTCGTGCTCTGCTCCAGTTTTAGCTGCCTTAATTTTGTCAGTCCTAATTTTCCATTGTCAGCAAACTTTGCCCCTACATTATTCACTCGGTTTTCCAGATCACTTGTTAAACAATAAAAGTCCCAGTATAGATTCTGATGAGAATCCCATGGTAACTTCTGCACTCTCCTTCAAAAATTAGCATAATATTTATTCACTTGAATCTTCTCTTAATTAATACAAGAGAATTTAATAATTTGTAGAGGACTGAAGAGCTTAATTTAAGCCACCAGGGATATGACCTTCAGGGTGTTTCCTGTAGTTGTAATGAAGAAAGAATATGTACTAGATAGGCTCAATGGATTGTGGACTTGATAATCTTTCTAACTTGAGTTATTCTATGATTCCTGTTGTAACTCAGATAAAGAATTAATGTCCAAACAAGAATGTCTTTTTTATTAAGAGTCTATCACCAAAACAGGAGTTCAGGAGGAATGAAAGAGGCATCACCAGTTCTCTTTTGTAGAAATGGAAATAGAGGGAGTGATTTAAACTAATTCATCCAAGACACAACCAATAAGTCAAGTCTGATTTCTCTGTTTACGTGTCTCTATCTTTACAGCGTGTCCTCAAAGCATATTCACCCCTAGTTCAGGTGGAGCTGTCTCCATGACCAATATTTGGATGTAGTACATTATCTAGTGTGGGTTGGGTACACCTGCACTTTAGGCAGTAGTAAAAACTGTGCATCTCAGGGTGGGGAGTTTCAGAGCATCTCATGGTGGGGAGTTTCAGTGCATCTCAGGTTGGGGAGTTTTACAGACTCTTCCTGCCAATTTTCCCAGTGAGATTCAGATTTCTGGGCACCTTCTTCTAGGCAGATTCTGGAGAAATTATAAGGACTTTTTTTTTAAGATCACCTTTCAAGAATTGCCTAGAAGTAAAGGATCATGGGCTGGAAGTTTTTCTAGAGAAGTCCTATGGGAAATGTCAAAGAGAGTGGAGCATTGCTGCTTCTTGGGTACTGATACCTTGGGGCATCAAACTTGGCTACATTGCAGGACAGAATTTTATAATCTCTGCATAGAATCTGAATAAGACTCAATGGTGAAATACAGCAAGAGGTGTAAAACTCCCATCAAAACTCCAGGTCTTCAATACTGACAATTGTCAGAATCCTAGATTTTATTTAATTTTTATTTTTAAATAAAAAAGGGAAATACAGAGAGAAGACTAACCCTAATGTCTGCACACAATTTTAGGCAGTGACATTTATTTTTCTGTTTCTCCCGACCTTTTTGACTCTTTTTTCCTTTCAATATTATTTCAGAAGTACAACAGAAACATCACTTCCAAAGAAAGTATAATTAATGTACACAGATTTTCTAGTCCAAATATAACTTCACTCTACTTCCATATGTAGATTTAAAATACTTAGATGGAGATGGATGATCAGATGAGACATACATAGACATACATTAGACTAACAATTAGTAATAATGACTTCAGTGTAGCAATGAACACTTTAGCCACCCACTGTGAGACAATTTTGCAGATTAAGTCCTTAACTTGCGTTAGAAAAGGAGTTTTCTTGTTCCCTCTCCCCTCTTCTAAGCCCTCCAGCTTAGAACCAATGAGCATGAAATGATGTTCCTGTCTGAAATGAAACCAGAGCAGCTCCATCCTTGAAGCTACTCAGAAGTAAACATTTAAGATTTAGACTATGTTTACCTTGAGAACTAGAAGTAGTTAACACAATTTAAAGACTTGAAATAGAAACCAAAATTAAATGTACTGCTTAAAGGATTAGACAATCATCTTCCTGTACAAACAGTATAAACAAGGAAATGGTATTAGCTTTTAATGTAATTAGTT